>CM074724.1:224716002-225916002 GCA_037306005.1 Rhinophrynus dorsalis
GGTGTGCTTGGGATCATTGTCCTGTTGCATGACCCAAATTTCGGTCAAGCTTTAGCTGTCTGACAGATAGCCTGACATTTGAATCTAGAATACTTTGGTATACAGAGGAGTTCATGGTCGACTAAATGACTGCAAGGTTCCCAAGTCCTGTGGCTGCAAAACAAGCCCAAATCATCACCTCTCCACCACCGTGCTTGACAGTTGATATGAGGTGTTTGTGCTGATATGCTTTGTTTGGTTTTTGCCAAACGTGGCACTGTGCATTATGGCCAAACATCTCCATTTTGGTCTCATCTGTCCAAAGGACATTATTCCAGAAGTCTTGTGATTTGTTCAGATGCAAAACTAAGCTGTGCCACCATGTTCTTTTTTAGAGAGAAGAGGCTTTCTCCTTGCAACCCTTCCAAACAAACTATACTTGTTCAGTCTTTTTCTAATTGTACTTTCATGAACTTTAACATTTAACTTGCTAACGGAGGCCTGTAGAGTCTGAGATGTAACTCTTGGGTTTTTTGCAATTTCTCTGAGCATTGCACGGTCTGACCTCGGGGTGAATTTGCTGGGACGTCCACTCCTGGAAAGATTGCCAGCTGTCTTGAATGTTTTCCACTTCTGAATAATCTTTCTCACTGTAGAATGATGGGCTTTAAATTGTTTGGAAAAGGCCTTATAACCCTCCCAGATTGATGGGCAGCAACAATTGTTTCTTTAACCCCTTAACGACCGGCAGTCCTGGGACGTTTCTGTCCCATAAGGACCGCATTGAACCACGTGGATGCGCTGTTACACGTGACCTGTTGCGTGTATCAGCGCATCACCATGGGTCCTGATAGAGATCGCTCCGATCTTGGAGCGGTCAATATCAGGCCCTATTTTTACTTACAGCGCTCCCGGTAGAGTGCTGTAAGTAAAAAGTACGTGACGTACCATGACCGTCATCGGTCCTTGAGTAGTTCAAGGACAGTGATGGTCATAGTACGGCACATGTTGTTAAGGGGTTAAGATCATTGCTGATGTCTTTCCTCCTTGGCATTGTGTTAACACACACCTGAATGCTCCAGACCAGCAAACTGCTAATCACACTTTCTGATGATCAATTAATCAAGGACATTTGATTAGCAGCACCTGTCTGCTACTTAGCATCTTAATTCCTATGGAAGCAGTAAGGGTGTACTTAGTTTTTCACACATGGCGTCTCCATTTTGGCTTTGTTTTTTGTTAAATAAATCATGACACGGTGTAATATGTCATGTGTTGTTGTTCATATGAGGTTGTGTTTACCTCATTTACCTAATTTTTAGATCTGCTAAGGAACAGATGATTGTTATTATGTCCTGATATGTAAAACTATAGAATTCAAAGAGGGTGTACTTTCCACACGACTGTATAATTTAAGTGAAATGCAAGAATATTAGCTTTTGTAGGGGAGGAATTGAAGGATAGGAGAGGAAAAGAGTGGTAGTTAGGGTCAGTTTCATGATGAATTACATTGTTTTATTCTCATTCCTTCTGACTCACCCTCACCGTCACACAGAAACACACAAAATTATCCAGAATTTTCTCTAAGTCCTTCGAACTGAGCCACAAAATGAATCATATACATTTCACTCATCCTTAGATACGAGAAGGCGGGATAGCTAGCTAGTTGGGGACACTCTCATTCTCTCTTTGCTATAGGATCTTGGTTGTTTGCCTTTGAGCCTCCTACCTACTCTTTGCATATACTGAAATGGATAAGAGTGTTTGCTTACATATGACTTATCTTTGAGACATATCTACTCAGTCAATGTCACAGCTCAATGTGCCCAACTCCTGCCTTTGGTAAATACCCCTTACCTGTGTCTCAGGTACCCCTGATACTAGTACCACAGGCTGATAAACACAGCTGTATTTAATAGACTGGAGGCAGGGTTTATAAGAGTATCACTATCAATGCTTTTTTCCAGTCCCTGACAGAAAGAAAGCTGTCTGGAAACACATATTTAGAGAACCCACTATCATGTATACAAATCTGTAAAACAATTTAAAAGTAAATAACATAAAAATATAGGCAATTTAGGTATACATATTATGCACTTGCATAATATTTAAAGTCAAAATGTGATTGGCTATCACTTTAAAGGGGCCTGCTACTTTATACTTTACTCAGGGCCTATAATTGGCTTAACCCTTTGAGTTTCAGAAGGGTGCATAATGCATTGCGTCCCAATGCTTTGCATACCCCCTGGCATTCAAAGGTGCTTACCTTATAAATATCCTTGTACATTTAAGTAATCTATGCCCCTGTGTTCTAATACCCCCTACAGCAACCCCTGTGTATCAACCCAACCTCATTCCTTGCCTAACTAAAAATCACAAAGAGGCTAATGTGCTATATGAGTAATTGTGGAGCAAATCAACTAATCCATAGGGGAAAATGCATTCAAATAAAATGGCAAGCTTCTGCAGCACATAATACAGTGCTGCTGAAGTCTCACAAAGACTATATGCACAAAATAAAAATGGAGAAATTCTGAGGGAAACCAAGTGCAGATTTTTTTTAATCCCAACTTTATTTAAAGAGGACTTTTAAGAGGCCTTCATCTCTTTGCAAATTAATGTGTTGGAGACTTTTCAAACACTGGGGAACTGACAGCCGCATTTAAATCAATGGGAGTTTATTTGTTCTCTGTGGTTCAGCAGGTTAGCATCCTCAGGGCTCTGTTCTGGACACCCTTCTATTTTTGATCTATACTTCATCTATATTAAATTACTGCCTTTATGCTGATGATAACCCACACAACCTTGAAGTACTGATAGAAAAAGGACTTCACAGCAGTGTGCAGTGCCACTCAACTGCTGCAAGAGCCAATACGGTATTATCATGTATAAAAAGGGATATATATGCATGGGATGGGAATATCATTCTACCTCTATATAAATCTTTGGTGAGGCCTCGTCTAGAGTATGGGCTACAGCTTTGAAGACCAGTTCTTAAAAAAAAGTCATTATTGAGCTTAAAACAGTGCAGACATGCAACAAAACTAATAAAGGGATTGGAGGATTGGAGTTACAAACATAGACCATGTTTGTTTCCATTAGAAAACAGATGTCTAAGGGGTGATATATTACCATTTGCAAATATATTCTAGGTCAATGCAAATAATTATCTAAAGAACTATTTATTTAAGAGCTAAGCAAAAAAATAAAAGCTCATCCATTAAGACTAAAGGAAAGGTGCTTGTGACTTAAATAAAGGCAAGGATATTTTACAGTAAGGGAAGTAAAGTTATGGAATTCTTTGCCTCACAGTGCTGTACTTGCAGATACTGTATGAGAGTTGATTTCAAATCAGATATTGCACAGTTGATCCAGGAAAATACCTGACTGCCTTTTGGAGTGAGGAAGGATTTTACCCACTTGGGGCTTAATTGGAGGTAGCTTTAACAGTTTTTTCTTCCTCTGGACTAACAAGATTGATGTTCCATGGGCTGAACTTGATGTATGCATGTCTTTCTTTTCATCTCCTAAGCTATGTTAGTCAGTTAACATTGCCTTCATACTAACAACTAACAGCTAACACAGCTTCCCTGTAATGTTATGCCCTTTTCAATCCATTTGGCTTTGTTGATGGATATCTTACTCTTACACTGGCATAAGCAGTTTTACTTACCGCACTTCAACGCAATCACACTCTTCCACTCTCACGCCTCAGATTTCCTCTATGATATTGTCAGTTGAATGTCCCACTCTACAGGTCCTTATTGCATCTGTCACTTTCTCTTCTTGTTGTCACAGTCTGCGGCTGGACTGCTTAGCTAATCCAAGCACTTAGTACGAGATGTTCAAAAAGTTGTTGTAACTGAAATTGTCTGTAATCAGAATAAATATGTTCTTATGCCATGGTTCATCAATTGCAAACATGTTACCATAATTTTTGGTATCCAAATCCATCATCTTCAAGAAAGGGAAAAGCAGTCTTAAAAGTGGGTGTGGTTTAATCTACAGCCATATTGAAAGTCATGAGATAGCTCAGTGGTAAGTTCCTTGACTACAGACCCTGCTCAAGGTTGCAGGTTCGATTCCCAGCAGGGTCAACTCAGTCCTTCATCCTTCCGAGGTTGATAAATGAGTACCATTGATTGGGTAATAAAATCATCTATTAATCAACTGCCAATTTGGTTAATTCCAAGAACGTGCACTGAAGGCACTTTGAGTCCCACTGGGAGAAAGGAGCTATATAAATACTAGTTATAATTATTTTCAGTAAATATATTCTTTTAGCTGTCACTTTTTTACCTTTTTGTTTGAGTAATGTCATTTTTTCCCCAATCAAAATAAAACTGCGGAATACAAATTAAAGTACTATTAGAAGGAGTGAAAAGCAGTACTGTGGAGTTAAATGGAAAATATTATTTGTTTGAAAGTTGTCATTTTAAAGACTAAAAACGTCTTTGTTTCTTTGAAATTTTCATTGCAAAGACAAAATTAAAGGGATAGTAATACTTCATTTTAACTTTATTTTATTTTGTAGGCATTAAAAAAACATGAAGAATGATATAAGTCTTATCTCTGAAACCTTTATGGTTTAAGAGATATTCACAAACAAAGTATCCCCCCCCGTTCAACCATATCAGAAGGGAGATGCCCAGGTAGACTGCAGAGAGGGACAATCTTCAATTAAGATAATGGAAAAAGCTGATAAACTTGTCAAGGGGGGAAGGGCTTTCATTGTTTTAATACAAAGAAAATTGTCCCCTTCTGTTATCTGTACTGTCATACAACCAGACTCACATCTGAGAAGAGATGGCTTACACTAGGTAAAAGGGGCGGGAGGGGAACTTTGCTTGTGAATATCTCATAAACCATAAAGGTTTGAGAGATAAGACTTATATCATTCTTCATGTTTTTTTAATGCCTACAAAATAAAATAAAGTTAAAACGAAGTGTTACTATCCCTTTAAAGACATTTTTAACACCAGAATTTTTAAGGAAATTTCACTCAGGATCTTCTTACCGTCATTTTTAGTTCTTCATGACACATTTTCTGATGTGATCATTTTACTTCTGAAAATATTGTCCTTCTTTTACCACCAACTCACAATCCAAAAATGTTTTCATTGTGATGACTTTTTGAACATTGCATCCTTAGTCCTTTTGTATCAGTCTCACACTTCCTATTATTGTAATCTCTATTATTATTATACTTAATTTACATAGTGCCAACTAATTCCGTAGCACTGCGCAATAGGGAATAGACATACAGAGATATTAAATAGTACAGATCGAATGTGGAGAACAAAAGGATCAGAGGGCCCTGCTCGTGAGATCTTACAGTCTAGAGTAAGGAAGGAGTAAGTACTATTGGATGTAAGTGACTCCTGCCACATGAACTGCCAGTCAGTGGGTGGGAGAGAGAAGTGCTGTCGAGTGCAGTGGTCCACGGAAGGGGTGGCTGTTGGTGATAATGGTTATGGAGGTAGTTGATAGGCTTCCCTGAAGAGGTGAGTTTTCAGTGAGAGTCTGAAGGCTGGGGGAGAGTCTGATGGGGTGGGGGAAGGAATTCCAGAGTTGAGGTGCAGCACGGGAGACGTCCTGTAGGCGGGAGTTGGAGGATGTAATAAGAGCTGTAAAGAGGAGAAGGTTATGCACAGAGCGAAGATGGCGAGTGGGAGTGTACTTGGAAATGAGAGATGAAATATGGGGGGGGGGGGTGCGGTATTAGTGAGGGCTCTGTAAGTTAGCACCAGAATTTTAAATTTAATTCTGTATGTTAATGGGAGCCAGTGTAGGGATTGGCAGGGGGATTGGTGTTAGAGATGCGATGAGTGAGATAGATTAATCTTGCAGAAGCATTCATTATGGGCTGCAGTGGGGTTAACTGGATGAGAGGAAGGCCAATTAGTAGTGGGTTACAGTAGTCAAGACAGGACATGATGAGTATTTGGATTAAAATTTTAGTGGTGTCTTGGGAGAAAAAAGGTCGAATTCTATAGATGTTATGGAGGTGGAGGTGGCATGAGTTGGAGATTGACTGAATGCGGGGAATAAAGGATAGGGCGAAGTCAAATGTGACCCACAGGCAGCGTGCTGTAGGAGTTGGCATGATAGTTGTGCTGTTAACTGTCAGGGTAATTTCTGGGGTAAGGCTGGTTGGAGAGGGAGAGAAAATTATTAGTTCAGTTTTGCTAAGGTTAAGCTTGAGATGACGGGAGGACATCCAGGAAGACACAGCAGAGAGAAAATGAGATACCTGTGACAGGAGCTTCTACAGAGCAACATCATATTATCCTTCTGTTTCCAAAACCCTTCAGTGTTGATTGCAAATATTCTCATATGGTTTAGCCTATTGTTCATTGCTGTATAGCCTTTTTTATGATACAGCACTACAGAATCAGCCTCACAATGTCCTACTGGAAAAGATGTTATCCCTTTGTATCTGGGATGTTCAACCTTTTGGTCTCCAGCTATTGTTGGATTACAATTCCAATCATCTTTAGCAGGCCTTTGGCTGGCTGATGATAATGGGAGTTATAGTACAACAGGTGGTGACCCATAGGTGTCCAACTTTTTATTCTACACAGTTAGACAGATGTAATAAGAAGAACTGGAGCATGTTTGGAGACAAACCAACTTTACCGAAGGGAAAAAATAAAGAATAAGGCTTTTAACCATAGATGTGTCCAATTCATTGAACAACAATTTGTAGGAGACCTCTGTAGGATTCTGCTGGGTTAAAAGCCCTATTTAACTCATTTTGAGTGCCAAAGGGGTATACAACTGATGTCTCTGCAATGATTTGCATACCCTTCTACCACTCAAAGATTTAAATCAATGGGCAAGTGTACTTATCCTCTATGGGGCAGTTGACTTTTCCCAGCTGTTAAATCAGCCTTTATGTTGTGCCCACCTTACATTTGCATGTGTAAATGTATCATTCTGACTGCACCCCCCTGACCTTGTTCCTTTCATTAACAGAGAGCCTGACATATGCAGTCTCATCAAAAGAATCATGCCTTCAGCTAAACGTTTAGAGATCAATGGTTTTTTTGTTGATTTCTATGGAACAACACGTAAGCACTCAGATGGCTATGTATTGAAGATTGTATTTATCAGTGAATTTTGCAACTTCTAATTGTACCTGACAGCATAACTATGACAGAACAATTATGTGTTGATTTGCTGTACACATTATGTTCAAAGGTGGTGGATGGTGTCAGTACAAATTACCCCTTCTTAGCTGTAACACTTTTGTACTGGGGTCTCAGACTGCATTCCTAAGGGGCTGAAACAATGCAGGATTCTGGGATATCATGATTTTATATGCACATTTGACTCCCTTCCAACACATATACATGACCATAGAGCAAGCACTTTAAAGGGATAGTAATGTTTACAAATAAAAGCAGCTCCAATTAATCTTCATAGCAATTGAACCATAGAGAGTGTTATTTCAATACTGTCAGAGCTGTAGTTCAGGAGTAATTGAATGATAAATTATTCTCCTCCCGACACTTTTACTGATATAACACTGCTCACCTCAGAACAGAAAGGTGGTGTCCAGATGGCTTGCAGAGAGGAACAATCTTCAATTAGCATAAGGGAAAAACCTGTCAAGGGGGCAGGGTTTTCATTGTTCTCACAGTCCCTTGCTGTGAGTTGTCTGGTCTTAAGACCGGATTCCACATCTGAGGGGAGGTGGCTTACACTAGGTAAAAGGGGCGGTAGGGGGATGATTTATAATTCAATTACTCTTGAACTACATCTCTGACAGTATTGAAATAACACTCTCCATGGCCCAAATACTATGAAGAGCAAATGGAGCTGCTTTTATTTTGAAACATTACTATCCCTTTAATGACAATATTAGGTCTTATGCTGAAAGTGAAAGAGTTGCTTTTTCTGGAGAAAATCAGACACCAACTAAATATTCCACAAATTACATAGTAACAGAGTAGATGAGGCTAAAAAAAGACATGTGTCCATCAAGTCCAGCCCATGCCAAAAACACCCCTGTTGATCCAGAGGAAGGCAAAAAAGCCCTCTGGAGCCATTTCCAATCTAACCCCAAGTGTGTGTGGGGGAAATGTTTTACTTACTGACTCCAGTTTGTAGTCATATAGCTCCCCGGATCAATATCATATCTGCTTGGAAGCCATCTGTCATAATTTTCAATATTGTTCTGTGCTACACAGGCATCCATTGCTTTTTTGAATGCAGTTGCATTATGTGCAAGAACAACATCCCGAGGCAAAGAGCCCAAATGCATAACCTGACATTTATCTACATTAAATGACATCTGCCATTCACTTAGTTTATCTAAATCCTTCTGCAGAGAGAAAACATCCAGCTCTGTATGTATTTCCTTGCATAACTTAGTGTCATCAGCAAAGACTGAGATGCTACTTTCAATTCCCACTTCTAGATCATTAATAAACAAATTAAAAAGCATTGGTCCCAGGACTGAACCCAGCGGCACCTCACTTATAACCTTAGACCAATTTAAAAAAGTTCCATTTACAGCAACTCTCTGCTATCTATCATTTAACCAGTTCTCAATCCATGTACAGATAACACCGCCCAAACCGAAGCCTTTTAATTTATGCAGTAACCTGTTGTGTGGCACTGTATCAAAGGCTTTTGCAAAATCCAAGTATACTACATCAACAGCAATTCCCCTGTCCAAATTACTACTTACTCTTTCATAAAATGCAAGTAAATTAGTCTGACATGATCTATTCTTCATGAAACCATGCTGATTCCTACTAATGATATTGTTCATCTTCACATAGTTCTGAATACTGTCAGTTAATAGCCCTTCTAGTATCTTACCCACTATGCAAGTCAAGCTCACAGGTCTATAATTTTCCGGTTTGGATCTTGAGCACTTTTTAAACAATGGAACTACATCAGCTTTCCTCCAGTCACAGTGCACTTTGCCTGATGAAAGTGAATAAATAAATATTAAGTATAATGGTTTTACTATTACTGAACTAAGTTCCTTAAGTACCCTTGTGTGGATACCGTTCGGTCCAGGCGCTTTATTCACTATAACCCTTTCCAGTCTCTTTTGGACCTTGTCCTCAGTAAGCCATGTAGATAATGGAGGAAATTCTGTGGTTTTGTCCGTTTGCCCATAGCCTGTCACTGCTGCCTCCTTTGTATATACTGAAGCAAAGAATGTATTTGGGGTGTCAGCCATAGCTTTAGCCTCACTAATCAGTTCACCTGTCTCAGTCCTAAAAAGACCAATATCAACCTCAACTTTTTTGTTATTAATATACTTGTAGAATTGTTTAGGGTCTTTCTTGCTCTCATTTGCAATATTTCTCTCATTTTCTATTTTAGCTATCTTAATTGCTTGTTTGCAGATTTTATTGCATTCTTTATATTTTTTAAATGATGCATCTGACCCATTTGACTTAAACACTTTAAAGCCTGCTTTTTATTTCTCATTTCCCTGCTAACCACATTATTAAGACACATTGGTTTCCCTTTACTCCTCTTGTGCTTATTACCTAATGGTATATATTGACGTGTATATTTGCCTGAGAGCATTTTAAATACATTCCATGATTCTTGTGCATTTTTATCTTTGAAAACTACATCCCACTGGATATCGTTTAATACTTCTTTTAACTTTGTAAAATTAGCCTTTTTAAAATTGAATGTTTTGGTTAAACCCTTGCTATTGGGTTTCTCATAACAAACTTCAAAGTATACAATATTGTGGTCACTGCTGCCCAAATGTTCCCTTACTTGTACATTGTTTATCATGTCAGAATTGTTTGAGAGCACTAGGTCAAGCAAGGCCTCTTTTCTAGTTGGCGCCTCTACTAGTTGGGACATACAATTATCATTTATCATTCTTAGAAAATATTTCCCTTTGTTGTGCTGGAAGTCATATTGCTCCAGTCAATTTCACGATAGTTGAAATCTCCCATTATAATTACCTTTGCTGACCTAGAAGCCTTTTCCATTTGCAGTAAAAATTGGTCTTCCTTCAAATCCCCAATATTAGGTGGCTTTTAGCAAATCCCCACTAATATATTTTTATTATGTGTGCCCACAGTGTGCATTTCAACCCACAAGGCCTCTACCTTTTTATTGACCCTTCATTTATATCTTCCCTTAAACTAGGTTTTAAGACCTGCTTTACATACAGGCATACCCCTCCTCCCCTTTTATTAAGCTTGTCACTCATAAAAAGTGAATTACCCTCTAGACTGACTCCTAAGTCATATGTATCATCTAACCAGGTTTCAGACACTCCAATCAGATCATACTGCTTACGTGTTGCAATCATTTCTAGTTCCCCCATCTTACCAGCCAGACTGCAAGCATTTGCATGCATACATTTTATCATTTTGCAATTCCTAAAGATTTCATTCTTTGTCAAATGTATTTGTCTTTTATCAGGCTGTAGCCATGGCAACTCTCTATTAGATGAACTAGCCCATTCTACCCCCCTCCACCCCCATGCCCCTTTTCTAATCCCATTTCCTCAATTATACTATGTTCCCCAGCCTGTGCTGCAGCTCCCCCCCTTTTCTAGTTTAAAGTCTCCTCCAGCCCTCTAGCCATCATATCGCTCAGCACCATGGGCCCCTTTCCACTAAGGTGCAATCCATCACTACTATACAGATTGCCCCCAAGGGAAAAGGCTGCCCAATGCTCTAGGAATCCAAACCGGTCCTGCTTACACCAAATCTTTAGCCACGCATTTAACTCCCTAATCTCCCGTTGCCTTTCTAATGTAGCGCGTGGCACAGGTAGTATTTCAGAAAATACTACCTTAGAGGTCTTCTGCTTAAGTTTATATTCTAAGTCCCTGAAATCCTTCTTAACGGACCTCCATTTTCCACTGACTTTGTCATTAGTACCAACATGTACCATGAGTGCTGGGTCATGCCCAGCCCCTCCTAACACTCTATCAAAATGATCAGCCACATGTCGAACCCGAGCTCCCGGGAGACAGCAAACTGTACGATTGTGGCGATCTTGGCAACAGATTACCCTGTCTGTCTTCCTAATAATAGAATCACCTACCACCAACATCTGTCTAGGTCTGCCTAAGTCCCAGATCCCTTCCATGCTAGAGGGGCTGTTCTCCGGCTGTTAGAGAGAACAGTCCTCTCCAGAAAAGGCATTCTTGTGTCAACATCCCCAACATCATTAATCAATGTAGCAAATCTGTTAGGGTTAGTAAACACAGGAGTGCCCTCCCTATTCCTCTGCCCACCCCCCTTGCTATGTCTAACTGTAACCCATCTGGCTACCTGCTCTTTCTTTGTGCAGTCTGCACCCCCAGAACTACCTACCACCGATTCCTGCTGCTCAGTCAGCAGACCCCTCTCAAGACTGGCAGTCTCTCTCAATGTTGCAACTTGCCCCTCCAGATCTCTAATATGAGCTTCCAGAGAGACCACTTGCTCACATCTGCTACAGAGGTATGCACCCTGGAACGGCTGTTCCAGGTGTGCAAGCATATGGCAATTTGTGCACTGAGTTAAATAGACAATCATGCTTCCATTCATATATGCCAGTTACCACAAGCTAAAAAGGCAGGCA
Organism: Rhinophrynus dorsalis; assembly: GCA_037306005.1. Lineage (NCBI taxonomy): Eukaryota > Metazoa > Chordata > Amphibia > Anura > Rhinophrynidae > Rhinophrynus > Rhinophrynus dorsalis. The sequence continues at coordinate 224,727,553 of CM074724.1, forward strand.
GGAAGGAAAAAAATAGCTGTACAATAAGGTTTATAAACGTGTACCTGTATAATCCCCTGTATTTGAATTCCCCGGTTATTTAAATTCTCTCACTTACCACACTTCTGCACTTACACACTGATGCAAGATTCACATGTTCATTTATTCACTATGTATCTGCTATTTAAGCAAGGAATGCACAAAAAAATCCACCAAAAAATTCCCATACATTTAAATCGCGGTTTTAATTGTTTTTCAATGCAGCGGTGACCTCTCTAGCTTTTCTTTGTCACCTATGTTGCAGCTGTTATTCTCTAAAATCTCTATTCTTGGGTTTCCGCACAGGGGCCATTGTTTGATGTCTGTGCTTGGCTGTGTCATGTATATATATATATATATATATATATATATATATATATAATTTTTATCAATTTTTTAGAAGAATTCAGAGATGCTCAACTAGGCTCATGAGTTGGCAAGTTACATGAGTATGCAAGGGTAGGGATTGGCGAAAATGTTTGCTTCAAACTGAAATTGGCAACAAATGGCATTTTCTGCTTGGTGAAAAATTTCCAGTGAAAGTGTTTTTTTCTTTGCTTTTTCCTGCTTTTTTTTGCCTAGCTCATTGCATTGAGATCAATGGGTAGAAACATTTTTCTCCACCTCACGAAAGTTTTCTACAGCCATATAAAAGGCTGTCAGGCCCTCACAGCAGCCATTCTGTGTTTGTGAGAGAAGAGGGCAACATGTTTTTGAGCTAGAGAAGATAGGGGAATTGAAGCTTAGTTTTAGGGAATAATTTAGGTAGGACATTTGATCTCTGTAGTAGGGGAGTTTGGGGGCACAATGGGGAGAAGAAGGGAGGAAGGAGGTTGACCCAAAATGCCCCAAAATTTGGTGTAACTGACTGGCAAGACACAGGCAGCTGGGGTCCAAATTGCTTGCTGATTTTATTTTTTTGTTATATATATCTTTTTTCAGACTAACTGTGATAAGACGCGGTGGTCAATTTAAAAAAAAAAAAATAAATAAATAAAATAAATAAAAAAATAAAAAACATAAATAATTAAACAAATAAATATATTAGACAGCTGACTAGGAGCTCTGTGACTTAGGCAGACTTGATAGATAGCAGACGACATTGAGAATTTTGTTGAGGCCAAGGCAAGACATCACACTCCATCAGTTGCGTACTGCAGAGAGTAAAAATACACACAGTTGTTGAGTAATATCTAGCAAATGCACAAGCGAGAGGGGGAAAGGTGTAGGAAGTGCAGGGGGCGTGGGAGTAAATTGCAAAAACTGACTGCAGCAATCATTGCTGCAGCATGTGCAATAAATGATGATGATCCCTTTCCTCCCGGGTTGGATGCAGTTTGTCAAAGTCCCTCCAATCACACCACGCCAGTCCCCCACCACCACTACCATACACATCTGCCACATTGTAGGTTGTAATTTATTTTTTTAAATCTCTTTAATCATGAATATGTGCCAGTGTCACTTAAGCAGGAATATTGCTGGAATAGGGGAAAAGAAGGAAAATTTTGCATTGGACAAAAAGAGAAAACTTTCGTGAAAAATCGTCCGTTTTTCAGGAAAATTCATGCAGGAAATTTTTCTCACTTTTCGCCCACCCCTATACAAGGATATGAAAAGAGCTCACTAGGACTATAATGCAATCATAGGTTTCAGAATTATTGGGCCTCATCAGTGAGGTGCAGCTTTCCCTCTTGACACTTTTGAGCAAGGGGTCCACATCTGGATTCCTCCATTACTCTTAGGGTAAACAACCCCAAGATAAATTTGCACATACAGAGAAGAAGTGGGAGATACTAGAACTAGGGTTATGAACTTGCAAGGGCAAGCAAAGCGCTCACTAGGACTGTGTCCTGCACCTAGGGTGCAATCTCTTATACCTCCCAAGTCCCATACACAGAGAAGAAATATTCTGAAGCATATAATCCAAGACCTGCCAAAGTGAAAGTCCAGCCACAGAATGCCAGGCAGTTCTTCTCTAAACATAAAAATAAATATTTTATATGTTGATAAAATACTGTGGACTTGTTAGGTTTGATTCATATGGGATGACTTGAGAAATGCTGTCTTTTAGCACTGCTCAAGCCACCCATATTACTTACTTGCATTGTCCCCTAGTTTCTTCTGTAAACCCATAGATGTGCTGGGGGTGTGGCCGATGGGGAGGCTTACATTACTATCAGGCAAACATGATTGGCTGATGCCACTGTAGTGTGGATGCCCATTGACTGGATGCTTGTGATGAGCACTGCAATGACTTAATTGGCAGTTAGAGCAATCAGTGTGGTGCCTCCATAGGCATCTTTGCTGTTACCACTACCATCTGTGTTGAACACAGTAAAGATGCAACAAGCTGCAATGGATTGTGGCTTCCTGCTAATTGCCTGATCAGCCCATTATCATACAATGATGCCTGTTTCTTACAGTTTTGATACATTGATAGTCCATCAATAATGTCACCAGAGTGAAGTATGCTGCAGGGTATGATCCTGAGACTCAGGTTTTTTTTTTTTTTTTAAATATCACTAAAAGGTGAAACTGTACTGTAACCCTTATTTTTAACAGGGTTTTCAATCACTTAAATACAAAAGAGTGCTTCAGTATATTTTCAAAATGCACTGGAGACCTCTCTGTCATTCAAGGGGTTAAAAGATCAATTTAAATCAATGGGTGTTTTTACTTATTCCTTATAGTGCAGTTGATTTGCCCCAAAACTGTGCCACATTTTTGTGTATATTTTCTAAAGGTTTCATGCCAAATGGCCAGATTCCCATGGTCATTCAATTAACAGTATTAAAGAAGAACACAAATATAGAGTCTCTAAGACCCAAGGTTTTTATATTAAGTCCAAGAGTGTGTGTAATAACTTGGATGGATGGGATGTCTGTGCTAAGCCTAAGTCGGTAAAAACAATCTCCTTAAACAAATAGATGGTATCATGATGAAAAGTTGATTCAATATATAAAAACAACATGATTAAAGGATTAGTAATGTGTCATAATAAAAGCAGCTCCAATTAATCATCATAGTATTTGGACTTTGGAGAGAGTTATTTCAGTTCTGTCAGAGTTGTAGTTCAAGAGTAATTCTATGACAAAGTATCCCCCTCCTGCCCCTTTTACTGATGTAACACTGCTCAGCCAGAGCAGAAGGGAAGTGCCCAGGTAGACTGCAGAAAGGGACAATCTTCAATTAAGATAAGGGAAAAACCTGAAAGACTTGTCAAGGGGGGCAGGACTTTCATTGTTCTCATAGGAAGACAATTGTCCCCTGCTGTTATCTGTCTGGTCTATGGACTGCATTCCACATCTGAGAAGAGATGGCTTACACTAGGTAAAAGGGGCGGGAGGGGAAACTTTTCTTGTGAATATCTCTCAAACCATAAAGGTTTGAGAGATAAGACTTATATCGTTCTTCATGTGTTTTTTAATGCCTACAAAATAAAATAAAGATAAAACGAAGTATTACTATCCCTTTAAGCATGAACCGCATTGATGAGTTTCGGGAGCAAATCTTCACCTCTTGGAGGTCGTGAGTGTTTAGAGCATTTGTTATATATTTTTAATAAGGTTTGAATAAATGTAATTGTTTTTATACATTGGATCTACTTCTCTTCATGGTGCATCCTAATTGTCTAAGGACAATTAATTCACAGTCCATCTCCTGTATGATCTATTGTTTGGCTGCTTATAGAAGTGATGAATACTTTCCAGCATTTCACAATTCAAAATATGGTTAAGTCAGAGCCAAAGTAAAGATGAAGAGAGAGGCTTCTACTAACTCTCCAATTTCATTTGTTACTTTGACAGTGAAAGGGATAGTAATGTTTCAAAATAAAAGCAACTCCAATTAATCTTCATAGTATTTGGGCCAAGCAGAGTGTTATTTCAATACTGACAGAGTTGTAGTTCAAGAGTAATTGAATGATAAAATATCACCCTCTCACCCCTTTTACCTAGTGTAAGCCACCTCCCATCAGATGTGGAATCTGGTCTTAAGACCAGACAGCTCACAGCAAGGGACAATCTTCTTACTGTGAGAACAATTAAAACCCTGCCCCCTTGACAGGTGTTTCAGGTTTTTCCCTTATGCTAAATGAAAATTGTCCCTCTCTGCAATCCACTTGAACACCACCTTCCTGTTCTGAGGTGAGCAATGTTACATTAGTAAAAGGGACGGGAGAATACTTTATCATTCACTTACTCTTGAACTACAATTCTGACAGTATTGAAATAACACTCTCCATGGCCCATATACTATGATGATTAATTGGAGTTGCTTTTATTTTGAAACATTATTAACCCTTTAATAATTTAATATGGGGTTAATTACACCATTTACCACATAGAAGGTTAATCTGATCAATAGGGAATCTAAGAATCTCACCTCTGCTCCTCACCCAGGAAATAATTAATTCAGTGTTTGTGGTACCGTTAACCCAGGCATGGCAAACATATGGCCTACGGGCCGGTAGTGTGAGATCCTCCATAGAGAGAAACTTTTTAAGTGCCTTACAGCCCAGCATAAACCCTTTGAGTGCCAGTGGGGTATCCAATGCATTGCAAATGATACCCCACTGTCACTCAAAGGGTTAAGTTTCTGAAATCGTCATTTCGACCAATGGGATTTTCCTCTCAGTCACTTTAACCATTTGAGTACCAGAGGGGTGCTCAGTGCAAATTTTTGCAATGTGTCAGACACATCTGCGGCACTCAAGCATGAATTAATCCACCTGCGTGCCCCAGTGAGGGAGAAAGAATGCGAGAGGCGATTCCTTGCAACCCAGAATCGACAGGTTAAAAGCCCCATTTAGACCAATGGGATTTTTGTCTCAGTCACTTTACCCCTCTGGGTGCCAGAGAGATGTCCAGTGCACACTTCTTAGCCATTCAGAGGTTTAATTATTCTACCTGTGTGCCCCAAAGAGAGAGCAGACAGTGTATGGGTGATTCTGTGGATACCAGTGCACTCAGGATGGGGTGTCCAATGTATCTTCTTCCACTACATTCCCAGATATTAAAGATGTTAAGTTTAACTCTTTGTATACTAAAGACAGATCCAATAGTAGCTTGAGTTGCAGGAGGCAGATAAGTCACACTGCTGCCACTACTGATCGCCAAGCACTGGGAAAACAGTACCGGGAGGCATCAGGTGGGTCCGTACTCCACTCAACAAGGTCTGAGTGGGGAAAAAAACAGAACAGTATAGGTGTCAGTAGGTTGTCCAATTCTTTGTAAAGCATTCATGCATGTGCACTGTTTGCTTTTCCTGCCTTGATCCACTGCCCAGTGGTAGCCATATAACCCCTCATACACTGTTTGAAATCTCAGCTTTATTCCACTGGTAGCCACAGACTCAGAGACATGCATATACAGTGTTGGACATCTCAGCCTTTTTCCACTGCCTACTGGCATCCATAGACCCACATATGCAAAGCTTCCTTGCCCTGCTCAACTTTCCCACTGTTATCTGTACAACCACACATACACAGTCTGCTTCCCTAGCCTTCTGACACTGATAGCTACAGAAACATACGTACCTACTGACAATTCTGTCTTATTCCACAATCCTCTGATTGTCACAGAAGTGCACATGCATCTGACACTACAGTCTTGTTCTGCTGTTTCCCTGGTAGCTACACAACCACACATATACTGTCTAACACCCATCCCTCTTCCATTGCCCACAGGTAACTATGGTGCAACACATAACACTGTCTAATTTTAGTATATTTGAAATGACTAAGGTGTAAAAAATATATAACACCAGTTACTGGAAATAGTTTTGTAAACTATCATAGGGATAGAAAGGAAAGAGAACCCTCATTTGACATGGCTGGTTGTCTACTTTCCAAAATGTGTGTTTTCCTTACCTTTTCTTCATTTAGTTGTTAAAACCTTTTTGAACAGGCAAATCATATTTGAAAATTTTATGAAAAATGAGTGATTCTACTTGGCGTAGTTTAGGGCATGTGGCACCCCATATAATATGTCATTCCAGACCATTGTGGTACCTTTTTTCTTGGGCTGATACTAGGTATTGAATACAATAGGAAATTCCATGGTGTTGAAATATTTTATTAGGTTTAAAAGGATTGAAGTGCAAAGAGTTTTTCTTCTCTAGCACAACTTTCTGGCTGGTTGTCTACTTTCTAAAATTGTAGTATTGCATATCTCTTCTTCATATCATTAGTGATGATGAGTATTTTTGTGCAGGAAAGAATTTCAAAAATAAAAGTGGCAGGTGTCAGTTAGTGCTCCTGACACACCATAAGGTTTGTTAACCCATATATATGGGTATCATTTTTCTCATCTTAGTAGCAGGTACTGAATACAGTAGGAAATTGCATAACATTCAAAGATTTTAGTATATTTGAAGAGGTGGAAGTGTATACAACTAAGTGTTTTCCTATAGCACACATTTCTGGAAATAGTTGTGCTTGTTAGCATAGGGTAAAAGATTCACGTGGCCTCTTATTTGATGTAGCTGATTATATAGTTTCCATAATGTTACATATTGTCTACATTTTCTTAATTTTGTCAACTGTTATAACTATTTTAGTACAGTCAAGTTATATTTGAAAAAAAAAATGCATATTTTACATTGAATTACATTTTTATGGAAATATTTGAGCATACTGGGTAGGAGGGCAAACAGCCTTCAGGAAATATATGATTTGATATAGTTACTGGGCTGCTGTAGGGTAATTTTATCATGTGATCAATGAAATGTGCATTTTAGTTTATAAAGTTGAAAATACTCTTTGACGCTTCTGTTAATTAGGGATCTGCGAAGGTCATGCATCTAGGTAAATATATATATTTTGCATTTGTGTCCCTGAGGGATGCAAAGTTTTAAATTGAGATTTTTTGCATTTTGCATTTTTTGCTAATCCTTATGAAACACAGGAACCATGAGACAAAGTATCCCCTTCCAGTAGGCAGGGCACTTGCATAGAGAGTTCTTTGGAGGCAGATATTTCCTCCCTGCTACACTTTACATCTACCAGACATGCTCAGTTTTAGCTTACAGCAAAGTCAGTTGTAAAAAATAAGTAGGGCAGGAAGGTAGCCACCAGTACCAGCAAACCCAAAGGACACCTCTTCACGGAACACAAACAACTTGTTTTTCTCTGTGTTCCACAAGGTCTAAGAGAAAAGGATAAGTACGCAACTATCTCCATTTCTCTTTTGTCCTTTGTGGATCAAAGGAACCAATAGGATGTACCAAAGCAAATCCACCAAGATTCCAAGGAGCAAGTCACAATGCGTTGGATACCCCTTTGGTACTCAAAAGGTTAATGCTCTGGGAAGGAGAAGTGCCATGGAATGCCCATCTCATCCACTAATCCAGTGACAGGGTTCTGGATTCTGGAGAAAAAGAGGGGAACCTTGTGGTTCATCGAAGAGGTCATCAGAGTAACGACCGAATACCCTATACATGAACTATGGAGTGAAACACTTCTGGTTGAATTCCCAATACCCAGAATATATATATATATATGCTGTTTGCTGAAAAAGTCCTCTACTATGTTGTCCACTCCCAGAATGTTCATGGATCAGTGAGTCTGAACATGAGCTTCTGCCCAAGCAAGAATTAAATTCTGACCATGGATTTTCTTCCGGCTGACATAAGCTACAGATGTTGCATTGTTGGACTGAATCCGGCAGAGGAGTAGGTGGGACCAATACAGAAGAGCAAAGCAAATCAGCTGAAGTTCCAATACACTGATGCACAGAAGTCTTTCTCTTTTGAACCAAATCCATGGGCCCTCTGAGAGTTGAACGATGTTCCCAAGCCTTTCAGCCTGGTATCTGTTATGTCTATGGACAAAGACAGTATTACTAGCAGAAAACCCAGAGTTAGGTGGGAATCCTGGAGCCATGAAGGAAGATCTGACTTGGTCCAGCTGTAGAGTGATATCACATAGGAGTTATGGCACTGCTATCTGGTCCAATTCCTGAGAATCTCCAGCTGCAGCTCCAGTGTGAAATTAAGCAAATGGAACTGTGTCCATGACAGAGACCAGCTACCCCATCATCTTCATGTATTCCTGTACTGAGTATGATGGGTAAACCAGGGTCTAAGACACCTGACAATGTCTGAACCATGTCTTATGGAAGAAAGACCCATCCCTGAAGGGTGTTGAATCTCATGCTGAGAAAAACTAGAATCTAGGATAGACCCAGAGAAGATTTCTTGAAATCGATAACTCACCCATGCTGCTCCAGTATTGGCGTGCAAGTCTGAAGATAAAGAAGTTTTCCACTGACGGAGCCTGTAGTTAAAGATCATTCAGATAGGGAGTAAGGGAAATCTCAAGTCAAAAAATGTGGGCAGACAAAGATGCCATAACCTTTCGGAAAAACATCAGAGTAGACACCAGAGGTAAAGTGAAAATTCCTGGCAATGCCAAGGATGATCAGCATGAACAGGTATATGCAGATAAGCATCTTTTATGTCCACTGAAGCTAAAAACTCTCCTGGACTCATTACAGCAAAGGCTCCATCTTGAAACAAGGTGCATGAGTGAAGTGATTGAGATGCTTAAAGTCTGGGATAGAACAACAGCTGCCATGTTTGGGGGACTATAAAAGGGTTTGAATAGAATCCCATGTATTTCTGTTTTGAAGGAACCAGTACAAATACCTGCATATCCATTATTAGGATTAAAAGTCCCTGCATCGGATTGAGTGGGACACATGGGTCCACCATGGAGAGAGGTCACATACTGTGAAAGAAAATCACATGTCCTCCAGTCACCTGAGGTGGGCCAGATCTCAATGAGTCCTGGAGAGGTAGACTTGTCAATGAAGGCCTTTTGGGTAGATTTTTTTGCCTATACAAGGAAGGGTGTGCCTGGTTTGCACAGAAAGTGGAAGTCCTGTGTGCGCATCCATACTGGTGGAGGAAATGAATGCCACAAATATTCTGTGGAAAAGAGGAATGCTTGGGGTTAACCTGTGGCAACAAAGCACTCTTGCCCCCAGTAGCACTGCTAATTAATTTCTCCAGTTTTGGGCCAAACAACTGCTTGCCATGAACAGGAGAGAGACTAGAGACTTCTTATTAGACTGTTATATCAAAAAAATAAAAAAAGAGATGTATATCGGAGATAAGCTAGCACCACTGTGTACATAACCTAATCTATAAAGGGACCAATCACCTACTGATAAATCCAAAGGTGAGGGTGCCAGATATAATAACTAGAATCAACAAAGTAATCAAAAAACAAAAAATAATAAATATCTCTAAGGCACTCACTCTGTCCCCATAAATCTAATTGCCTAACAAAGCACAACCCGACCAGTCCTTCAACTGTACCCAGGATACAGAGTCTATCCCACAAATATCTCCAAAAGGGTGAATAAAAAAATCTAATAGAAAGAAAAAAACCTTTATTGTACAAACATAAAAACAATCTATCTAGGTGGTATATGTGGATACACCATATGCAACTAGTACCAATACTGCATCGAATCCGTCTCCCATACGTCTATTGATACTTTACTCCTCCGGACAATGATCTACAAACATCCATGAGAGACCAAATTGTATTCACATACGGAGATAAGGACGTGATATCGGTAACGTCTATCCAACACAAACATACATGTAAGTGAACCATAACCGAAATCCACTCGTTCAGTAAGGTACATTAAATCACCATATACTTCTCCACTGATGCGGTCTCTCATAGAATCACATGGTCAAATGGGCCACAGGAGCGCAAAGGAATCAAAACGACAGCCTTCAGCTGACAAAGCCCAATCTGTCAAACTGCTCGGGAACTCTGGTTTGATAGGAACCTAGGTTCAATTTATGAGTTGCTCCGGGAGTTTGACGGATGACCCAGATAGCGATAGGGTTTTCTATTCTTTGGGGGCTGGGTGGTTATGTGTTTAGCTTGGTAGCTTTGCGTACATACATAGATGTGTTAAACTGACTTTTTTTCTAGTGTGGTATGTGTGGAGGAGTATTCATTATTTGCACTAGTGATTCATGATCGTTTAGATCTCCCTAGTGCGCTTTGACTGTCTCTCTCCGGACAACACATGGTCAATACGTATCGAGGTACAGGGGTCGCTATTAGGGTCAGACACTGAGATGTCGTTTTGATTCCTTTGCGCTCCTGTGGCCCATTTGACCATGTGATTCTATGAGAGACCGCATCAGTGGAGAAGTATATGGTGATTTAATGTACCTTACTGAACGAGTGGATTTCGGTTATGGTTCACTTACATGTATGTTTGTGTTGGATAGACGTTACCGATATCACGTCCTTATCTCCGTATGTGAATACAATTTGGTCTCTCATGGATGTTTGTAGATCATTGTCCGGAGGAGTAAAGTATCAATAGACGTATGGGAGACGGATTCGATGCAGTATTGGTACTAGTTGCATATGGTGTATCCACATATACCACCTAGATAGATTGTTTTTATGTTTGTACAATAAAGGTTTTTTTCTTTCTATTAGATTTTTTTATTCACCCTTTTGGAGATATTTGTGGGATAGACTCTGTATCCTGGGTACAGTTGAAGGACTGGTCGGGTTGTGCTTTGTTAGGCAATTAGATTTATGGGGACAGAGTGAGTGCCTTAGAGATATTTATTATTTTTTGTTTTTTGATTACTTTGTTGATTCTTATTAGACTGGTTCACAGATCATATCTTTAAACAAAGGATATTCCTTGCTGTAACAGAGAGAGCTAAGGACTTACCAATTAACTTCTCAAATGCAGCCTTAGAAAGTTAGTCATTGGCCTCAAGGGTTTTAGAAAAGGAAGAACAATATCCCCTTTTGGAACATTTGAAAGGACTACATCTAACAATTGCTTCCCCAAACAGCCATGCCCCTAGCGACCCATGTTGTACCAAAGGCTGGGCATAAGGTGGCCACTGTGGCCATAAAATTAAGAAGAGTGTCCATGTGTTTAGCTGCTTGAACCTCAAATGCATTGGCATCTGCAACTAACAATGCTGTGTTCTTAGAAAAGTGAGAGATACATGGGTCAACTGCTATGGGCAGTGACCCCACTGCTGTAGCTCAGCAGAATAGAAAGGATATATATATATATATAGGGAAAATGGGGATAAATAGTTTCTTATCAGACAACTTTCACTTGCAGAGGCGTAACTAGAAGCCACGGGGCCCTGGTGCAAGAATTGCCATGGGCCCCCCGACCACATTGGCCACCTCCACATTGCCCCCCATCTCCACATTGCCCCTCAATCTCCACATTACCCCTTCCACCGGAAAATAACTTCTTCATATGACCCAGGGTATTTCTCAAGCCCTATCACTTTTGTCTAATTTGAGAACTTCCCATTTACAACCACTCTTTGCATTCTATCTTTCATCCAATTTCCAATCCATGCACAAACTTTCCCCCCTAAGCCTATTTCAGTCAATTTGCACATACTGAATACTTATGCAGTGGGGCTGATAGGATTTAGGGACTGAGTACTTGTACAGTGGGTCTGATAGGGGCTTCAAGACTGTGTACATGTACATGTATATTAGAGCTGATAGGAATTTAAGAACATTTGCCTAAAATAACTAATATTATAAGATTTATAGAAAAATAGAGTTACTTTTAAACAGAGATTAAATTGTTTATTTTACTCTTTTAAGACAGTTTGCATTGTATCCTGTTGTTTACTACAATATTCAAGCTTGAGTCACTTTTGTCTGCAATTCTTGTGACTTTGTATTGCTAACTGATGTTAACAATGGAAAGACAGGGAAGAACAATGCGAAATGCTCTGTTATATAATATTTACAGAAAGCTTTCTATTCACAAGGAAGACAAGGAAGAAGCGGACACTAGTCACTTAATTACATAGTACCTTCCTCCAACAAGCAAGAAAATAACAGCCCATATCTCACAAAATAAATGCAAATACTATTTTTTATTATGATGCACTATGTTATATTTAAAGGGATGGGGATTAGGCCTTTCAGTAAAATCCAGTGCCCTCCAAGAATTTTAAAATCTCCTGTGCCCTTGGATGGATGGCTAGATAGATTGGATAGGCTAGATAGACAGATAGACAGACAGACAGATAGATAGATAGATAGATAGATAGATAGATAGATAGATAGATAGATAGATAGATAGGAAGGACAGAGTTAATCCATTAGAGTATGAGAATGAACCACTCTATTCTCAAAAATATAACATTACTACTGCTTTGATTTTCTGATAATCTCCAAAAGCAATAACCCTAGGATAACATTTCAAGATAAAGTACCTGTTAAGTATAAAATAAGCAACACAAAGGTCATGATCCTCAATTAATTATATTTAGAGAGAGCAGGAAATATTGGTACATGAAGAAGTCTTTAGCTGCCTAATACACTGTGATATCCACTCCAGACCAATTAGGCAGGCTAATAGCCTCTGGGTATTTAGCAAACATATTGCACATGAACATTGATATGGGCAGATACAATATGAAAAAGCATATAGACGGACAGAGAAGATTAGCCAAGGTTTAGCCAAGGTGATCAGAGGACAGTATTTAGCAAGTATGTTCTTTCTGCTTTTCCATGTATGATTAGCCATATTGATAATCTTTCACTGGGACTGTATTATTAAGGAAATAGTTGTCATTTAGTCATTTTTAGTGTCTGTAGTAAACAGCTGTTTACAGTAAAAACATTAAACCAATTTCAAAGTAGAAAAATATGACAAAGGAAAAAAAACGGAAATGGAGAGGACTTAACTTTTTGAGTGACAGAGGGGTGTGCAATGCATGACATTTTGAATGTGGAGACGTCTCCATTGCTTTGTAAAGTGATTTACTAGAAACATCTCTAGTATGCAATCAGTTAAACAGCTTTGTATCACAATTGTTTAGTTAAATTAGGACTGCTAGATCATTCCTTTAAAACTGACACATATAAAAAATACATGTTGCTTGGGTAAATGGGAGCTGTTGCAACTCAGTAATAATCACTGGAACTCTGCAGCATGAATTTTTATACTTTTTTTGTTTATAATTTTAAGTGTGAATTTCTAAAGCTAGCCATTTATTGGTCATCCTGAGGGTAATAGGGGAATCCAGACATGGACCATTGCTCACGAGTGCTTAGAGAACATCTGCACCTCACTGACTCACTGGCAGGACCAGTATTGTCATATTCCCAAAGGGAAATTCAGCAAAAACCACATTGTTGTCTGCTTTTGCGCGGAAAAATCCGCTTTAATACTAGTGATTAAAATGTTTGCATATACATACCACACAGTCTGATCTCCTAAATAGAGGGACACCATGATGGGAAAGAGGGAGAGAGGGATTTGAGTTTCAAAGAGGGTCTATCCCTCCTAAACAGGGACACTTGGGAGGTATGGTTAAGTAGTTTGCATATTAACTATTTGTTGAAGGGACACTATTATCTCATATTAATTAATCCCCACTTCTCTTTATCTGTACGGAAAATTCTAATGTCCACTATGAATAAATTCTGCTTGGATTGATTCCCCATTTGTCATTACTGGATATAATTTCCACATTGACAGACATGATTATTGGTTGCAGAATTCAAGGACCCCAAACTCCTCCCACTGAAGCTTTCATTCCTTCTCAAGAAAGCATCAATTGATGGTGTTTGGAGTTCGGTAAAAATAATCACGTCTGCCTCTATGAGCATAATAACCAGTGCTAATTAACACCTTAATGACGGCCTGTTCTGGCATATATTTTGCCCAATGGATTCTGGCATGGCAGACTAGCGTGCAGCCGTGCTGCCATCCCAGAATTCCATGACGTGTCTGGACCGTCACCGGTCCTTAAGTGCCCATGGGAGTGATATATATTCACAAAATTATATTATCCCTTTAAAGAGTTATATTATTCCATGAGAACTGGGTTCAAGAAATGTCGTCAATGTTTTGGGTAACCAAGGGATTAAAGGAGAGGCTGACAGAGACAACCTTTTGGCTCTCCTGTGTGAGTGCAGATAAGTATGTGTAAGTCTATGTCTGAGCGTGTGAATAAATTAAAGTGTAATTAAATAAAATTGATTCAGGGGTCCCCCAACGGCATGCAGCCGTGCAAGGACCCCTGAATTCCATGACGTGCCAGGACCATCATGGGTCTTTAACGCAAGTTTACCCATGATGGCTCTGGAATGTCACGGATCCTTAAGGGGTTAAACGTCTGTCACAATCCTATTTAATGTAGCTGCTTTTATATAGCTAACTTTTCTTGCGGTTGATTAGTGACACAGTTACGTAGAAAGTTAGGTTGAAAAGCATACACAAGTCCATTAAGTAATTGCATATAATGTGTAATTCACTGTATGTCATTGAAAAAAATGTATCATTTTGCGAGATTCTAACACAGGAGATATAATAAACAATCAGTTAGTGCTAGAGATGGCTCCAAAGCACTGTGAAGCAATGCACTGAAGATACCTCTAGTTAAACTCTACCAATATGCATGTGTTTTTAACCCCTTGCGGACCTGTGGGATGTATAACAAAATGCAAGTTTCAGGTTGTTAATGTTTTTAAAGGAATACTAATCTTTTGTAATGACAAAAAGGTATACTGTAGAACTTTTCTTGAGTAGTAAAAAAGAGTGTAACCCACTACTGGTATATACGTCATTCAAAAGTTAAAGTTAAAATGTCTTTACCTTCATATTCTTCTTGAAAAATGGAGCTAAAATTTTCCCCTTCCTGCCCCTTTACATCACGTCATGCAGAGGATCCTGAGATCAGAAAGTCTCTCTCTTGACAGGATGGATCGCAACGAGGGACAATATTGCATGTGTCAGAAAAAAGCAAACTCTGCCTTGCTTGACAGGATGGATGGCAATTACAGTTCATATTGCGTTTTTTATATTAAAGAGATAATAATGTCAAAAAATAAATCTATATAAGATTGTTACATTTAATTTTTGTATAATGCATAGTGTCTTTTAAAATCTCTTTACCTTCATAGTCTTCTTGAAAATTGAGTTAAAAGTTTCCCCCTCCCGCCCCTTTCCATCATGGAAAGGGAGGCAGAGTTTTACTTTTTTTGACATATGCAATATTGTCCCTCGTTGCGATCGATCCTTTCAAGAGAGCGTCTTTCTGATCTCAGGATCCTCTGCATGACGGGATGTAAAAGGGCAGGAAGGGGAAACTTTTAACTAGCAAGCATTTAACTAATGCTCAACGTATTGGATGCAACAAGTGTCAAACAGTAGATCATTGATGACAAATCTAACTCAAAAGCTCACCTGCTTCTCGCTTCAGGGTGCTCAATCCAACTTGGATCCTCCGGTATGATCCGTGGAATCGAGACAATACAAATAATGTGGGAGCACACCCGGCTCAGGTGGTTAAACTAAGATGACGGTCTTCCGAATCATCATAAGTTGATAAAAACTCCACTTTATTCAATATAATAAAATCCAGAGACATGGCATAAGAGTCAGCTACTATGAACAGTCTGACACATTTCGAGCATATCTAGCTCTTATTCATAGTCTATGAATAAGAGCTAGATATGCTCGAAATGCATCAGATTGTCCATAGTAGCTGACTCTTATGCCATGTCTCTGGATTTTATTATATTGAATAAAGTGGAGTTTTTATCAACTTATGATGATTCAGAAACTTTTAACTCCATTTTTCAAGAATAATATGAAGGTAAACAGATTTTAAAAGATACTATGCATTATAAAAAAATAAATTGAACGATCCTATATAGATTTATTTTTTTCACATTACTATTGCTTTAAACTCTTAGCAACAGTGCCCCCAAATATACTGACCAATCACCTGATGTCCAGACAGGTACAGCAGGAATTGTATTGGTGGTAGCAAAAAAGAAGACATTTTAAATGGATTTTTTTTTATCTGTGAGAATTTTTGTGCAAGAGAGAGAGCTTTAATGAAGTATGACTATTCACAATGCGTACTAAGGGAAGATAGCTGGCAATGCTGTCAGAATTCACAGAAACAAATTTACATCCCTAATGCTAATGCATTTTGGTTTTGACATAGACTTCTATGCAGTCCTCAAATTATAGGAGGCAAAAATATAGTAAAGTTGATACCTTTATTGGTTAACTAAACTGATTTAAAATGCAAGCTTTCAAGACTTCCTAGGTCTCTTCCTCAGGCATGTTATACAGATAAATATGAAAACTTCTCTCTTAAATACAAGTACACATTACATTGCTTACAATGGAAATCAGATAATGAATTTTAAATATTCATGCCATCTCCTGCTTGTGCATGTGCACACACAATTGTGACAGACTTATCCTTATTCCCTCTTCTGTTGCGGTTAGCAAAATAAGACAAGGAGTCAGACGGTATAGTTAAAATCACATTTATTAGAATAATAATGCAAATAGGTAGAATAATGAGAATAAGCAGATGGTGACAGAAAAGGCCAGATACTCTATCAGAAATAGGAGTCTGCCAATGGGTCAACCACAACTGCTGGAGACTAGGCCGGAGCCAACTGGTAGTCTCATTGGAAATGAGTGGAACACAGAATAGATCTGTGATCTCCCAATAGGTAGCAACAAGGGAGGCTACTGACTCATGCCTGCAGTCAGTTAGGGAGAGCTCGTCTCCATTAAGGGATCGCAACAATGGAGACACTGACTCACGCCTGCAGTCAGTAAGGCCGGAGACTGCCAGAGCCCCAGGTCTGCACCAGTATGGATATCTGTGGGAAATAGGCAACACGGCGGAGTGAACAGACAGAGCTACCGGTCAGCACCAGTTAGGATAGTCAGACAAGCCAGGGTCATACACTGAGTGGATAGTCAGCCAGAGCCACAGGTCTGCACCAAAAAGGATGTCCAATAATAGTAGGCAACACTGGGAGGATAGTTGGACAGGGCCCAAGGTCAGCACAAGGATGGATAGTCAGACAAGCCAGGGTCATAAACAGAGCGGATAGTCAGCCAGAGCCATAGGTCTGCACCAGATAGGATGTCCAATAATAGTAGGCAACACTAGGAGGATAGTTGGGCAGAGCCCCAGGTCAGCACTAGGTTGGATGGTCAGACAAACCAGGGTCATACATGGAGCGGGTAGTCAGTCAGAGCCACAGGTCTGCACCAGAATGGACAGTCAGACAAGCTGGGTCATACACAGGATACAGGAACAGCAGGAAATAGAACTGCACTGAACAACAACGTAAGGGTAATGATACACATGCCCAGAGAGGTTTATAAAGGAGTAGGAGGAGGCGAGACCAATTAGGTCCCCCAGGCTGGGCCTATAATAGGAGTCCAGGCAAGTGCCTGATTAATGATGCCAATAACAAGGAGCCATACGCGAGGAGGCCGCAGGCAAGGAGGGACGCAGCCAGAACCCCGCTCCTGGACGAATGGCACAGGCCGAGGTAAGGCACTGTAACATCTTCAGATCTTACCATTCTCAGTTTGGGAGTATTACTTCAATATCATCATACACTTGGTTTTTACCAGTAGAGCACAAGCTGTGTATTATGACATTGACATTGATAGCTATTTAGGATGGGTCACAGTTGTGACCAACATCACCAGGAGGGGGCGCTTTTAAAATTGAATATCTCCTTAGTCAAAAATCTATCTGCAACCTTATCAAGATGGTACTGAAAGGTTAATGCTATACATTTGTACAATACTTTTTATCTACAGAAGAAATGTTTTTTCTGTGTTGACATTTAAATAAATACTAACATATACATGAGATTTGGCTAAGTACATTACATACCATTTGCTGAGACCTAGCTACTGTAAAAATATGTATCTAGATTAGTATTAAACTTTTTTAAACCTATTGCTGAGTAAAACAACTGTTTTCCCACTGATGGCAGTGTTTCTATTCAAAAGTTATTAGTTTGCAAACTGTAACAATGTGACCTGTTACTGTCACATTTTACTGAGAATTGAAGTCAGTGACTCACCCATCTCATAGAATGTTATAGAATAACTATATGAACTAAGGTGTGATAAAGGAGTGATAAAAAGTAGGTAACATTTCTTCTGGGATACATTCTCTAATTCCACTGTTGGTCTATGGAGTCTATGAACTAGCCCTCCAATGTCTAGTTACACCACTAACCTAAAATATGTTAAACAATTGCTTTTTCTATTAATTCTTAGGCAGAGGTACTTCACCGTTTTACTCCAGTTTGTTTATACAAGCTACTGAAAAGGGATTAGTGCAATGCATGGCTGAGGGTGTCTGTATGTGTGTATCTGTGTGTATGGCTGTATGAGTGTCTGTATATTGTTTTGATTTTTAAACTTTTAAAAGTAATATTATATGTGATGTTTGTGATGATCAAATAGAATTTTGCTGGATAATGGAAGCAGGGCTTAAAATTTGAAGTCCTTCGCTACTAGCCAGACCTTAAAAGTTACTCGCCACTGCAAGCCAAAACATACCCACCAGGGCTGAATTTCTACTCGCCAGGGCTAAATTTTCACTCACCATTGGCTAGTGGAGAGTGGAAATTTTGAGCCCTGATGGAAGTATTAAAAAACTGGGTATATATTTAAATATATCTTGATGTCTGCATATGTTTGTTTGCATGTGTATGTGTGTACATTTGTGTGGTAGCATGCCAAACTGGTAGCATTGGTGGACATGTGGTAGCATGGTGAATTGGGTAATTCTCAACTGGTTTCATGTTGTGGGGTGATGTTCATACCTGGGAACTTTTTATTGTTGTCTCCCCGGAGGGTAGTCCTCTGCTGCCATGGGTGGTGTGAAGAATGATGCGTATCGTGTCAAAAATGGGTGGGTCTTAACCCGAGTGCCGGGGGAGGGCTTAAAAGAAGGCTGGGGGGAAGGAGCTACACCGGGGGGAAAAAGTGGAAGTGGGTAGAGTTTCAATAGAAACTCCCCACAAATCCAGAGGACTCAGCCTCTGCCCCGGAGACCCGGTAAAACAGTGTCAAAACCGGAGTCTCCGGGGCAAATCCGGAGAGTTCACAAGTATGCTCCTGAAATAAGGCTTTCTTAAGAAAAAAAAAAATCTGTCAAGTAGAAGGTGAACCTTTTGGCTCTGGAGGTGAATAATATAACAGGGAAGCATGTTTACCTATATTCATTCATTATAGACTGAACATTCCTACTCTCCCGGGCAGTGTTTCTAGCACAAACAGCTCAAAATAAGCTGTTCTGCAGAGACTCTTCCAGAGAGTATAATAAATGTAGGACCATCAGCAGATTCATTTGTCAGGATCCTGAGAAATATACCCAACTCCCTCCCAAGCCTCCCTAGTTAGACCCAACTGAAGCTCAAGCTGATGAAATAGCAGCACACGGAATGCATCTGACTTTTTCCTGCTCATTTTCCTGTGTTATTTTGCTCTGTCAAGACATGTCAGACCTGATGAAAAGAAGTTCTCCCTTTATACAGTAGATTTGTAAAATCAACCAGGGCTGGTTCAGCTTGTGTACAAAAGAGCTCCATTGTCAGTAGGAGCTCTATAGATTTATGATTATTACCCTTTGAAAATTGCCTTGTAAAGATTAAGTTTACTGAAATATTGCAGGGCAGAGAAGAAAATAACTGAGAACAGAAGGAATGCTCCCAGTCTTACAGGAGTGAAGTATGATGAGGGCAAACTATAAAGGGAAGATAAGTGCAAACAGATACTGTAGATTTGCTAATTACACTGAAATATGCAGAGTATCTGAGAAAGACATTAAAGAGTAATTTTATCATGCATGAGCATTCTTAGCAAAAATCCCAGGACTGCACTGAACAGTCCCCAAACAGCTCCTTTCATCCATTTGTCGAATCAGAAAAATGACTCCCACGGCTGGAATACAATCTGGAAGTCTGTAGCTTTCACCTACAACATGTGTGGTTTGCTTGCACAGTCTCAATAGACCCTCTGTGTTGGACTTTTAAGCCTGGACTAGAGGGTCCATGGGGAGGGCATATACCTGTGAACCTTCTTGTCCCAAACCCCAACTAGGTCCACTAAGATCTGGGGATAGTGTCCAAATAACACTTTTTGCATCACATAGTGGGTGGTGCTTGATTGGGATAGGTTGGATTGGGAGGAGGGGAGGCAGGTTTGCCATAGAAATTTGAGGAAGTTGGGAAGAACAGGGACAGCAATGACTGGAAATGGTAGTGAAATGGGCGGAGTTACAAGGGAACTCATTGAGCCCTGAGAATCAGCTTCTGTTCTCAGAGACCTGGTAATTAAGTATAAAAAAATGGGATCTGTGGGTCAGATCTGCAGAGCACCCAGTTATGTGCATTTTGCAGGATATGAGACTGAACTACAATTCTCCAGTTCAGTCTTTTCTTGCTGGAACAATGGGGTAGCCCCAGGGCTATCTTTTCAGACTCCTCTTCTGCTCCCCAACTGGTCCACTGGGGCTCAAAATACAATCCCAGCTTCAATGCTAGGTCTGCTCCCAGGGAAATATCCAAAAGAAACGTAACCCCTTAACGTCCAGTGACATGTCAGGACCGTCACTGCTGTTTTTCCCTTAAGGACCTGTGATGGTCCTGGCATGTCACGTATTTTGTGGGAGCACTGTGAGTAGTAGCGGGGACTGAAATTGACTGCTCCAAGACCGGAGCGATCACTATCAGTCCCCAGTTCGGCGTGCTGGCACACCTAATCAGTCACATGTGCCAGAACAACAAACTTTGCTATCTGTTCCTTAAAGCACCACAATCTGGGACCGCTGCTCTTTAAGGGTTTAATGGGAACTAAGTCTAGTGGAATAAATGCCTCTTAATTATCATCTAATATTAGTAGGTTTCAAACTCAGGTTTCAAAACTTTTACAGATCATGTATTTCTTGCAAGCATTTGTAAAAATATTTATTTTGCTCATAAGCCCCAAAATATGTTATAAATGTGCTTTTTCAATTCATATGTAGGCAGCTGTGCTTGGTCATGTAACCACAGTTATTTATGCAAGCTCCTGATAAGGGATAAGGGCAATGTTTGACATCACTGAGGTAAACAAACAAGAGATAAACTTTTGAGATAGCTATGTTCATTCAACAACTGGAACACAGAGACACAGCCAACACTACCAATTGGCCATACATAACCTCCTTATGCAAGAGGATTGCAGGGACAGCTTCAGGCTAGAGGGATCAGGGGGTGGCTTGCACCTATTGGTGATTGTGTGGGAGGGTATTGCAAATGAACCATGGGCTAATTGCCTCAGAAATTTTCCAATATATTTTATTTGATACTGTAAAATGATATATTAGGCTTGTTTTGATAAATTATCCCACAAAGAATTGTCCTGGAGAACCTATGGTTTAGTCCAGTTTCTCAGTAGCAGTCCTTTAGTCCTCAAATACTCCTATCAGTCCAGTTTTTAACCCCTTAATGACCGTCCTCACTGAAGCATGGCCAACAGTTAAGTACCACGGACCGTTTTATTTCTTTCTTATTCGCACAATGTATTCCATGACGTGCCAGGACCATTGTGGGTCCTTAAATGGGATCTATCACAGCTTGTTGTGTACCCCTCTGGAACTCAAAGGGTTAACCCCTTAAGGACCCATGACGTGCCAGGACCATCATAGGTAAACTTGCGTTAAAGGGGATCTATCACCCCTGTACAAATGTGGCTTAAATGATAGCTTATATTGCGACTATGACAATTTCTTTATTATCTCCAGTTTTTAAAACTCTATTTGGCCGAAAATTAACGTTTAAAGAGTGCCCTGCACCCTACTTCCGGATAGACTGGGGCACAGCTCTATACTCGCAGTCTATCACTCTGCCTCTGCTCCCATCCCTCTATTTATTTAGAAAATGTTTTACCAGGAAGAATACATTGAGATTTCTCTCGTTTTCAAGTATGTCCTGGATAGTTTTCAGTAAAAGGTTACATATTTACACTAATTGTGAGACATTATATACAAACATACAGAAATATACATACTTATTAAATAATGGGATTATTTGCAGTTACACACTGTTTGTAGATATAAAGAAACATTTGCTTTTAAGGATTTTAGACTGGGTGCAGATGTTACATGTGATTTTTTCCAGCAGATTGTTCCAGATTTTTGGAGCTCTGAAGGAGAAGGCAGATCTTCCTGCTTCTTTCTTGTATTGTGGTATACGCAGTGAGTTGTTAGTAGTGGAGCGGAGGTTATAGTTAGTATGGAGAGCTGGGGTGAGCATACTGCTTAGGTATTGTGGTAGTTTTCCAGAGAAGTGATTGTGTACTAAGCAAGAAAGATGAAGGTCACGTCTAGATTTGAGTGTTAGCCAATTTAGTTCTTTTAGCATGTCACAATGATGGGTAGTGTAGTCACACTGGAGGATAAAGCGGCATAATGAATTATATAGAGTGTCAAGTTTACTGAGGTGTATTTCTGGCGCTGGAGCATATACTACGTCACCATAGTCTATGACTGGCAGCAGCATCTGTTGTACAATACGTTTTCTCACCTGGGTACTTAGACATAATTTGTTTCTATAAAGTGTACTTATTTTGGGATAAAGTTTAGAGGTTAATTTGTCAATGTGGTGACCAAAATTGAGGTTAGGGTCAAGCCACATACCAAGATATTTGTAGGAGTCTACTGGGGCCAATTTACGATTAGACTCTGTCACAATGGATAGGTGGATATTGTCGAGATTACGCAGTTTGTGCTTTGTGCCAAATATCATTGTGACTGTTTTATCTGTGTTTAAGAAAAGTTTGTTCTGTGTTATCCATCTTTCCACTTTGTAGAAATCATGTTGTAATTCGGTTTCAAGTTGTGATATGCTAGAGTTTTTAGCATAGATTATGGTGTCATCTGCCTACATGGATGACAGAGGCTTCTCTCTGTAAGCTGGAGTGTTCTCATTGGCTAGATATCGATCTCTGCCAATGAGAATGCTCCAGCTTACAGACAGAAGCCTCTGTCATCAGAGGAGGCTGGATAGAGTGACGGGAGCAGAGGCAGAGTGATAGACTGCGGGTAGAGAGCTGTACCTGCAGTCTATCCAGAAGTAGGGTGCAGGGTACTCTTTAAATGTTAATTTTCGGCCAAATAGAGTTTTAAAAACTGGAAATAATAAAGAAATTGTCATATTCGCTATATAAGCTATCATATAAGCCACACTTGTACAGGGGTGATAGATCCCCTTTAATGCAAGTTTACCTATGATGGTCCTGGCACGTCATGGGTCCTTAAGGGGTTAACCCTTTGAGTTCCAGAGGGGTAAACAACAAGCTGTGAAGCAATGCCTTGCATACCTCTCTGGCACTCAAATGGTTAAAGGACAAACTGACCCAGTGAGGCTTATGTGGGAAAAGGAACTGGGGCTAGTCAGGATCAAACCAACTGTATCATAAGGGACCAATGCAAATTCCACAAATTTCCATTGATTTAAATGGGGCTATTCCTCATTAGGTTCTCTGAAATGAATCTTTAATTTGTACCTGATATGACATCCATTGAGGCAGACATGATTTTTATTGTGAGACTGCAGGACTCAGCTTCCTTGTACTAAAGGCTTCCTGAGAAGAATTCTGCAAAAAGAATAATGTTTGCCTCTTTGCACATGAAGTACACATTAAAGGGATAGTAATGTTTCAAAATAAAAGCAGCTCCAAATAATCTTCATAGTATATGGTCCATGAAGAGTGTTATTTCAATACTGTCATAGTTGTAGTTCAAGAGTAATTGAATGATAAAGTATCCCCCTCCCACCCCTTTTACTGATGTAACACTGCTCACCTCAGAGCAGCAAGACTGTCTGGATGGATCGCAGGGAGGGACAATCCTCAATTAGTATAAGGGAAAAACATGAAAAACCTGTCAAGAAGGGCAGGGCTTTTCATTGTTCTCACAGTAAGAAGACTGTCCCTTGCTGTGAGCTGTCTGGTCTTAGAGCGGAACTACCACCTCCACTAAAGTCACCCTGCAATACTTAGATGACGACTAGCTTACTAATCATTATTTTACCTCTCAAAAGTACCCATGAATAAAGTTATCCTTAAGCTTCCGAGACCGGAAGTCAGGCATCACCACGGACATCTTGAATGCACGCCTCTTCACCCTTCACAGGCATTGCACTGGCCCGGATGTCTCAGGAAGAGACAGATGGCACAGGTGCACAGGCTGCAGTAACCTGGCCGTCAGTCTCGGAACTTTAAGGATAACTTTATTCGTGTTCACTTTTGAGAGGTAAAATAATGATTAGTAAGCTAGTCGCCAGCTGCCTAAGTATTGCAGGGCAACTTTAGTGGAGGTGATAGTTCCGCTTTAAGACCAGATTCCACATCTGAGGGGAGGTGGCTTACACTAGGTAAAAGGGGAGGGAGGGGGATGCTTTATCTTTCAACTACTCTTGAATTACAACTCTGACAGTATTGAAAAAGCACTGTCCATGGCCCAAATATAATGAAGATTAATTGGAGCTGCTTTTATTTTCAAACATTACTATCCCTTTAAAGGGATAGTAATGTTTCATAATAAACGCAGCTCTAATTAATCATCATAGTATTTGGACTTTGCAGAGTGTTATTTCAGTTCTGTCAGAGTTGTAGTCCCAGAGTAATTCAATGACAAAGTGTCCCCCTCCTGCCCCTTTTACTGATGTAACTGTTCAGCCAGAGCAGAAGGGAGGTGCCCAGGTAGACTGCAGAGAGGGACAATCTTCAATTAAGATAAGGGAAAAATCTGAAAAGCTTGTCAAGGGGGCAGGGATTTCATTGTTTTCATAGGAATAAGAGTGTCCCCTTCTGTTATCTGTCTTGTCTATGGACTGCATTCCACATCTGAGAAGAGATGGCTTACACTAGGTAAAAGGGGAGGGAGGGGAAACTTTGCTTGTGAATATCTCATAAACCATAAAGGTTTGAGAGGTAAGACTTATATCATTCTTCATGTTTTTTTAATGCCTACAAAATAAAATTAAATTAAAATGAAGTATTACTATCCCTTTAAAGACTGATTCTGGGGAACCAGTCACTGTAAAATTGATTCACAGAGACAGTTAGTATGTTCTGCTTATATTAAAGGATCAGAAAAGCCTAAACATGAAACTGTGTTATATCATTCTAAATGTCATGTATTTCCAGATAGCTTCCATAAAATTAGATATTTTATGTCATATCCCTAAAATATAATTCAAAACTTTCATTTTATCGCATGTGTAGACTGTTCTAAACAGAATCCATTTGGTTAATTAGCGTGTGCAATTTCTAATAAGAGATAAAATAAAAAACAGTTTATTAACCCTTTGCGTGCCAGAGGGGTACGCAACCCATTGCTTTGCAATGCGTTGTGTACCCCTCTGACACTTAAAGGGTTAAGATTAGCATTCTACTCTCTTATATTCAGAAATGCTGCTTCCTTATCTTGGCCCATTTACAGACAATATAGCTTCTGAGACACTTGTCAAGGTTACTATTGTAGTGGAAGTCAAGGAACTGTAGAAAAGGCAGTAATGGGAGTCAACACAGAGCGTGCGATTAAATGGTGCATAAACTATGTTGCCATGATTAAAAGGGCAACATGAGAATCGCAGTGCTTGAAAAGAACGAGATTCTTATGTCGCTGCATGAAACATCCCTTGAAGGGGAGAACAAGAGAGAGGGAGGCCAGCTGAAGAGTGACAAATCAATATTAAATCAATATTAAAAAAACATTTTGCCCAAAAGAGCTTCTGCAGTCTTTGAAATATTAACCCTCACAGGTTCCTGCAGTCTTCTGTGTCTCACACATGGTCTTGTCACATGCTCTGGATGCAGCGCTGATGTTTTTGCAGGCTTTCTCTGCTTGGCCCTGTCACTCTGCGCCGGGCGGAGAATTAGTGTTCTTATGCAGCACTTCTTTCCTTCTCTGTTTAACGATGCTGAGCTCTGTCCAACATTGTTCTGCTTGGTATCATGCCCGATGCATCGCTCAGCAACGTTAAACAGAGAAGGGGGAAAGCAGAATTACATGCAGTGACATGAGAATCTCGCTGTTTTCAGGTACTGCGAGATTCTCATGTCGCCCTTTTAATCATGGAGACATGGTTTATGAGCCATGTAGTCGCATGCTCTTTTGCGTGCAACCTTATAAGAGGATGCCTGGCAAATCTGACCCTCCAGCTGTTGTTAGGCTACAACTTCCATTATTTTCAGCCAATCAATACCTGGCTAAGGATTATGGGAATTGCAGTTCAACAACAGCTTGAGGTCCTCTGCCATCCAGCCTTATCCTAAACCATAATAATTATTCCCTTCATTAGTTCTAGGGCTGTATGATGAAACAAGAAAAGAAAGAGATAAGAGAGAAGACAACATTTTACAGTTTCCTTTACACAATAAGGTAACAGATCAATATACATTTATCGTAAAGATTCTCGATTGGGCCTTTCGGTTACTTATTCAGTGTCTATCTGTTCTATCAGAAGGAACACAATCAATATCCTTTTAATGGTTTGACAAGTTTTATGAGCTTTCATTGATTGGTCAATCATGAGTGCTTGGGGATGACTTAACACTTTCAGTGCAAGAGGGCACAACACAGAAACAGTACTGCTGCTTTTATTAAAGGAACACTGAGAGCCTTACACACAAAATCAGATACATTTGGGGTGAATTAACTGCTCAATGAGGAAATATAAAACTTCTTAAATTCCTTTGAATTTAAATTGGGCTTTTAACTTCTTGACTGCTAGAAAGTTCACAAATGCATTGTGAAGCATTTAAAGGGATAGTAATGTTTCAAAATAAAAGCTGCTCCAATTAATCTTCATAGTATTTGGGCCATGGAGAGTGTTATTTCAGTACTGTCAGAGTTGTAATTCAAGAGTAGTTGAAAGATAAAGCATCCCCCTCCCTCCCCTTTTACCTAGTGTAAGCCACCTCCCCTCAGAGTTGTAGTTCAAGAGTAATTGAATGATAAGGTATTCCTCTCCTGCCCCTTTTTACTGATGTAACACTGATCACCTCAGAACAGAAAGGAGGTGTCCAGATGGCTTGCAGAGAGGGACAATCTTCAATTAACATAAGGGAAAAACCTGAAAAACCTGTCTGGGGGCAGGGTTTTCATTGTTCTCACAGTAAGAAGATTGTCTCTTGCTGTGGGCTGTCCGGTCAAGAGACCAGATTCCACATCTGAGGGGAGGTGGCTTAAAAGGGGTGGTAGGGGGAAACTTTATCATTTAATTATTCTTGAACTACAACTCTGACAGTATTGAAATAACACTCTTCATTGCCCAAATACTATGAAGATTAATTGGAGCTGCTTTTATTTTGAAACATTGCTATCCCTTTAAGGAGTTAAATGTTGAGCTGAGCCCTAAGACATCCACAAATAACACAATAACAATCATATGTTACAAATGAGTATGTTTTACCAATTGTGAAAAGAAAATAAGAAAAAGAAATAAGAGGGATATGAATAGGAAGTATATGGAATCTGTGTCCGATGTAACACAGACATATTTTCAAATGGTAAAATACAGACCTGGAGTAGTGAGACAGAAATTCGCAAGCTGTAGCTGATTAACAGGCTGAGGTGATTATAAGTGGCAGATAGTAGCAGAGATCATTTAAAGGAACACAAGCACCTAAATACAAAAGTGAGTGATATACCCTTTAACCCACAGAATGCTAGAGAGGCCTTCAGTGCTTTGCAAAGCGTGTTGAGTCTGTGTGTGTGTTGAGACCTCTCTTCAATTCATGTAGTGATAGGGCTGGATTTACATCCCAGGTGCCCCTAGGCAAGGCACTCTAGGCACCCTTATCTCCACCCATGACCACACCGCCGCCACTCACATGTCCCCACCTCAGTCCCATCCACTATTTCCCAGCACGAAAAAATACCCTTTGTCTATAACAAGCAAAGCCAAAAAAGGCTTAAATGCCTTGGTTGCTAGAGAGATCTCCAATCCATTGTGAAGCATTGCACTGGATATCTCTCTAGCATCCAGAGGTTTTATAATAAAAGGGTGTAACACTCACACAGGGACACAGAGATTGCTCTGGCCACACCTACAATTCAGAATGTTGTTGTGGCCAAGACAGCTGAAGCAATGCCCCCTCATAAACTGGAGCGCTAGGCAGTTGACTACTCTGCCTATTGGGAAGTGGTGACAAGCTCTTTTTAAATCAATGGGAATTTTATTTGTCACCTAAAGTGCCTTTGATTTGCCCATTTTACCTTTACTCAAAAAGGTCAAATGTTGCAAGAGATGGACCATACATATTACCGGACAAAATATGGATGTATTTGATTGGCTGGGAACATGGGCATCCGGAGGGGGGGCAGGGGGGCCACTTGCCCCCCCCTACAATTACCCCCTCCATATAAACAAAGGGGCTGGGAGGGATGGCCTGGGCGTCATATTATGGCTTAGCCCCCTACCCCAGAAAAAATTCTACGAACACCCCTTGCTGTGCACACCTTTATGTTAACAAAATAGCTGAAGAAGCACTTTGACAAACATTATATTGTAAATATAGTAATGTCACAGTAGGCAAACCAGTCTCTGTATTGAGAACAAATCTATATAGATGCTCAGAGGTGCTTTAGAAAATCCCAACAAATCTCAAATACAGTTGCAGTAGGCTGTTCTCTAAGGAT
Source organism: Rhinophrynus dorsalis (assembly GCA_037306005.1). Lineage (NCBI taxonomy): Eukaryota > Metazoa > Chordata > Amphibia > Anura > Rhinophrynidae > Rhinophrynus > Rhinophrynus dorsalis. The sequence goes on from CM074724.1 coordinate 224,756,101, forward strand.
AGCATACACTGTAAATCTAATTTGTATGGAAGGACTCCAGATGTGCTCCACCTACTGCCTGTGAAATAGCTGCGTATGTTCTTCAGTGGCACAGCCAATTGTGTAAAAAGAAGATAGCCTATGTCACATTAAAAGTAGAGACATGAAATCTCTCTACAAAGAACCAGCTCTCCATTCAATATGTCACCTCAATAATTTATGATCCACAGGGTACAATAACAATTAATAATTCATGGGCAATAATGTAGTACAAGTTTAAACTGACAGATTGTTTTATTTCAGGGATTTTCACCAAAGATGATTTGTGATTTTAGCGAATGAAATACCAAACTTTATTGATTTGGTACAAGTATACCTTATCAACAAGACATAATATCAAAGCCCTAATGTCTATATTTTTTACATGTCTTAAACAACAATTCACAGATATTACTATTTCAGTCACATGTTTATAAATTATAAAACATTTCTTTGTGGAATACTCTGTTTTTTTTTCTATTGACCTTCAGTCTTTTAACCCCTTGCATGCTAGCAACATCGTCAAATCTTTGTGAGGTAATGCACTGAATATTCCTCTAGAATCCTTGGGAATGGGATTACATTCAAAGGTAACCGGTAACCTGGCTAGCATTTGATATGTCACTTAAAGCAAAAGTCACACAAAATGTAGTTGCCTACTTAAAGGGATAGTAATACTTCGTTTTAACTTTATTTTATTTTGTAGGTATTAAAAAAAACATGAAGAATGGTATAAGTCTTATCTCTCAAACCTTTATGGTTTATGAGATATTCACAAGCAAAGTTTCCCCCTCCCGCCCCTTTTACCTACTGTAAACAATCTCTTCTCAGATGTGGAATGCAGTCTATAGATTGGACAGATAACAGAAGGGGACAGTCTTATTCCTATAAAAACAATGAAATCCCTGCCCCCCTTGACAAGCTTTTCAGGTTTTTCCCTTATCTTAATTGAAGATTGACCCTCTCTGGGCACCTCCCTTCTGCTCAAGCTGACCAGTGTGACATCAGTAAAAGGGAGGGGGACACTTTGTCATTGAATTACTCCTGAACTACAACTCTGACAGAATTGAAATAACACTCTCCAAAGTCCAAATACTATGATGATTAATTAGATCTGTTTTTATTATGAAACATTACTATCCCTTTAAGACCTTGGATGCCAATACCTACGATGTATTGCAATGGAGGTGTTTTTTGGCATGTAAGGGGTTAAAAGTTCAGACAGGGCCGGATTTATTTCCGTGCCTACAGGCACCTGAGATGTAAATCCGGCCCTGAGTTCAGGCTCTCTTTTATCGGTTTGTGGTACTGCCAAGAGTGCAACAAAATGATTGTTGAAGAAATGAACTGATTTAATAAGAAGAAATGGAGGAATTCTGGGCAACCCATCTGCACTATAAGGGACTTATATAAAATAAAAATGAATTTTATCATTGTAAATTTCAATATCATTCAGGGGCTTAACCCTTTGAATGCCAGATTGGTACCCTCACTCTCACACTGGACAGCGCACCGCAACAGGAAACCCAAAAAAAGACAACAAATTCTCTGTAATAAACAATGAAACCACACTCACATTGCCTTCCTCTTGGGTTAATTGCACATCAAGATTCTTGACCTACTTATCCATGAGACTATGTCCTTATATCTGGACTTAAAGGGATAGTAATACTTCGTTTTATCTTTATTTTATTTTGTAGGCATTAAAAAAACATGAAGAACGATATAAGTCTTATCTCTCAAACCTTTATGGTTTAAGAGATATTCACAAACAAAGTACCCCTCCCTGTTCAGCCAGATCAGAAGGGAGGTGCCCAGGTAGACTGCAGAGAGGGACAATCTTCAATTAAGATAAGGGAAAAAGCTGAAAAGCTTGTCAAGGGGGGAAGGGCTTTCATTGTTTTCATACAAAGAAGATTGTCCCCTGCTGTTATCTGTCTGGTCTTACAACCAGATTCACATCTGAGAAGAGATGGCTTACACTAGGAAAAAGGGGCGGTAGGGGGAAACTTTGCTTGTGAATATCTCTTAAACCATAAAGGTTTGAGAGATACGACTTATATCGTTCTTCATGTTTTTTTCATGCCTACAAAATAAAATAAAGACAAAACAAAGCATTACTATACCTCTAAGATGCTCTGAGTCCTCCGGCAGAAGTTCCCCTCTCACCATTGTTTCAGTCGGCTAATTATTACTAGCAAACAATTCTGCCTGCAGATGTAATGAATATATAACGGGAGTACTCTGGGATTTTAAAGTCACTTATTTCGGGTTGATGTCACTGGAGATGTAACAAGTGTAGTTACAAGATATATTTAATAGATAAAAATAAATAATTAAAACCAAAATCCTGACCCATATCGCGAGAACACTTCTTACTTCTTCAGATGCACAGGTAGATTTCAAATCCCTTAAAATTCCTGTAAGGACCAAGGGGTATCCACTTGCAAAGCATTGTTTTACAATGCATTGTTCTCTCCTTTGATGCTTAAAGGGATAGTAATGTTTCACTATAAAAGCAGCTCAAATTAATCTTCATAGTATTTGGGCCATGGAGAGCGTTATTTCAATACTGTCAGAGTTATAGTTCAAGAGTGATAAATTATCCTCCTCCCGCACCTTTTACTGATGTAACACTGCTCACCTCAGGCAGCAGGGTGGTGTCCAGGTGGATTGCAGAGAGGGACAATCTTCAGTTAACATAAGGGAAAAACCTGAAAATCCTGTCAATGGGGGCAGGGCTTTAATTGTTCCCACAGTAAGAATATTATCCTTTGCTGTGAGCTGTCTGGTCTGTGGAGGTGGCTTACACTAGGTAAAAGGGGCAGGAGGGGGAAACTTTATCTTTCAATTTCTCTTGAACTACAACTCTGACAGTATTGAAATAATACTCTCTATGGTGTAGTTGGTTTGCCATAGAACTGCTTCTGTTCTTATTAAATCAAACACTAAGGGAGGGATGCAAGAAAGTAGAGCATTAGCTATTATTTGAAAGCCATAAAGGTATGTGCTATTTATGATTGCTGACGTTTTAATGCAAGAAACATACTAACACCTTTATGCTGAATAGCACCTGCTCCTAAATCAATGGCAAAGTTAGCCAGTCATATAAAAAAATTTGTGCTAACCGCTTTGCTCAGTTAGGCGTAATTGCTAATCCTCTCACAGAACGGCTGATGTTTTAGCCAAGCCCAGTTTCTGAATTGGATTCACTAAAAAAGGCAAATAAAAAACGTGCAATTCAGTAACATTTTGACTATAATAATTTTTCCATCAAAAGTACATTGTAAATAGTGATTGCTCATGTTTCTTGCATTCCGCCATAAGAATGATTGCGCTGGGATTACAAATCCAGCCTAGATATGCACTGTATATAACTGTAGTCTAAAGGGCAATTTGATTGCTTGTTACCTGGTTGAGAACTTTATTGACTTCATTATTATTATTAATAATATTCTTACTACTATTACTACTACTATTCGTACTACTACTACTAATTATTAATAATGATAACAATGAAGAAATGTATTTTGGGGGGGTCCAGTCCACCAGCGTTTGCGCCTAAAGAATCAATCCTTCCATGTGAACTACTGAACAGTGATGCCCAGGTGACCTAAGACTTTTGACATAACCAGAGAGTTGAGTGATTTTGTGTTTGAAACTCCAGTCTTTGGATTTTTTGGATTAAACCTTCTTGTCAGTTTCTGTGAAATGTTATTTCTTGTGTACTTTGGATTGCCAGATAAGAATTACATCTACAATCAAGTACTATTCCACTTTCCAGTCCTCGGAGTTATGTTCTGAAGCAGGACCGCTTTAACCAAAATTTTCTCCAGAATTTTCCTAGATCTACTTAGAACATTAGCCTCACTGGCTGTGTTCTCTTCTGAATGGTGTAAGGTTGTGCTGATCAGGATCAGATTTACATTCCAGGCTCCCCTTGGCAAGGCACCCTAGGTGTCCTTAGCTCTGCCCATAGCCACACCCCCTCTTCTTACATTACCCCACCCCCCTGTCCCATCCACTGTTTCCTGGCAAATACCCTTGGCCAATAAAAAGCAAAAACAAAAAAAGCTTAAATCCCTTGGTTGCTAAAGCAATATCTCTAGCATCCAAGGGGGGAAATAATATCCTGTAATCAGGTATAAAACTGGTGCAGAGACAATGAGATTGCTCTGCCCACAACACAGAATGTGGGTGTGGCCAGCACAGCTGAGGTGCTTCTCAAAATTTGGAGCGCTAGACAGTTGCCTACTCTGCCTTTTTGGCAAATCTGGCCCTGTTGCTGACTGAGATTCAGTCATTAGCAGAGAATTACTTTCATACACAACATATTTTATAATTGAGGAAACCTTCAAATGCTTCAAATGCTTCAAATTGGAGCATGAAAGGAATGATAAACAAGAAAGGCTGTGAAATGTTTTTGGTTGCCTGACCTTCTACATTAACTACAGTAATATCATTTTGTTAGACTCCTCTGTTGACTACATTCTTTCTGACTTCTATAAACTAATGAAAGTTGGCTTAAAATACTGAACAAATAAAGAAAGAAATAGAGGTGAATGACTTGTAATAATATTACTGATAATATGACTATATTGAATGCCAGTACAAACAAAGGCCCATATTTATATAAGCAACCTGGAGTTATTCTGGAGTAAACCAACTGCACCCTAGGGCCAAATAAAAATTAATTGTATATTAAACTGGGCTTTTAACCCCTTGAATGCTAAAAAGGTCTCCAATGCATTGCAAACCTTCTCTAGCATTCAATGGCTTAAAGGAATAGTAATGTTTCATAATAAAAGCAGCTCCAATTAATCCTCATAGTATTTGGGAGCTCAGTAGCTAGAGGTCTGTGCAGAGTGCAGACCTGACTGAGTTGCGGTGCCGGGCGGGGGAGTCCTGCTAGCAGGAATGATTTTCCTGCTCTGGAAAATGTACAGGAATGCTGTTCCCACGCGTTCCTGCAGGACTCGAGCCCTGGCTAGCTGTAAGTTCATGATATTTAACCCGATTTATTGCAATGCATTAGTTACCTCTCTGTCACTCAAAGGGTTAAAATGATATCAACCTATTTTGTTTTTAGTGTTCCTTTCATTTCGAGGTATTAGTTTTTCTTTAAAGGGATAGTAATGTTTCATAATAAAAGCAGCTCTAATTAATTATCATAGTATTTGGACCTTGGAGAGTGTTATTTCAATTCTGTCAGAGTTGTAGTTCAAGAGTAATTCAATGACAAAGTATCCCCCTCCCACCCCTTTTACTGATGTAACACTGCTCAGCCAGAACAGAAGGGAGATGCCCAGGTAGATTGCAGAGAGGGACAATCTTCAATTAAGATAAGGGAAAAACCTGAAAAACTTGTCAAGGGGGGCAGGGCTTTCATTGTTCTCATAGGAAGAAAATTGTCCCCTTCTGTTATCTGTCTGGTCTATGGACTGCATTCCACATCTGAGAAGAGATGGCTTACACTAGGTAAAAGGGGCAGGAGGGGGAAACTTTGCTTGTGAGTATCTTTCAAACCATAAAGGTTTGAGAGCTAAGACTTATATCGTTCTTCATGTTATTTTAATGCCTACAAAATAAATAAAATAAAGATAAAACGAAGTATTACTATCCCTTTAAAAAGCTCTAGTCTAGTGCATGGGAATTTAGGACTTTCTATTTGTCCCCTATGGTGCAATTGGTTTACTATAGAATAACCCTAGGTTGCTTTTATAAATATTGGTCAAAGGACCTTATGAATAAACACAAACCAAAGCAATTCTGGAGAAGACCATTTACACCACAGAGGGCAATGAAAACTTCCCATTGATCAGACTGGTAACTCCCTAAAAGCTAGAGACGTATCCAATGAGTTTACTCACAATGCACTGTGAGATCTATCTAGTATCCAATAAGATAAAAGCCCAGTTAAAATAATTGGAATTTCGGGAATGGTTATTTTTCACCTAGAGCACAGATGATTTGCCCCCAAATTGTTCCTGTTTGTTTATACATATGGCCCAAAGGCTGTGTGAGTGGCACTACATTATTGGCTGAGGGATAATTTTGTAGGTAAATTAAAGGCCTTGGCTTCTCCAAAATATAACTTAACATTGAAATACAACGTGTTAAATTTGGGAAAGTCTCCTACATATATTTTATATATAAAGAAGCATGGCACATAGAAAAGATATATGAGACAAAGTAGAACACAATAAAGTGCTAATATTTCTTTATTTACGTTATGTTATTTACGTTAAAGTGGATTTGTCTCTTCACAGCTTTTAACTCTGTAAGGGAACACTAAAATCTAAAATGAACAGGATTTTATCTCTCTCTCTATCTCTTTCTTTCTTTCTATATATATATATATATATATATATATATATATATATATATATATATACAAACACACACACCTCTGTCACTCAAAGAGTTAATGTACCATAGCAATCTTGAGGAGATTGTCCAGCATTGTCTATAAATAGGCTGATATTATATAACGGACTGGCTGAATACAAGGGCATTTGGCACTAATCACAATAAATGAACTGAACTTAGCTTTTGTCTTTCATTACAAACATCACAATCAAAAATATATGCTCTTTGAATACTGTAGTTAATACATGCCTTAAAAACATGTTTATGATTATGTTGTATGGATGTTACATATGGATAATTATTTTTTTATATGCTAGCTGCCGGGGTCAAGTCCTGGGGAAAAAAGTGTGGGAACTCATCCAAGATCCCACACCCCGCCCAAAATAAATATGTATGGCTCACGTCAAGTGTTTCTCTCTCTATATATGTGTGTATCATTGCATGTATGAGTGTGTCTATCTTACTTTATGTATGTTAGTGCATGTGTGTGGGAGTTTCTGTGTCTACATGTGTGTATGTCTGTTGCATGTGTCTCTATCACTGTTGCATGCATGCACACACATTGTCCCCCATCATCTCCACATTGCCCTCACATTACCCCTCAACATCTCCACATTGACCCCCATCATCTCCACATTGCCCTCACATTTCCCCCCAACATCTCCGCATTGACCCCCATCATCTCCACATTGCCCTCACATTTCCCCCCGGCATCTCAACATTGCCCCCATCATCTCCACATTGCCCTTACATTACCCCCATCATCTCCGCATTGCCCTCACATCGCCCCCATCATTTCCACATTGCCCTCACATTGCCCCATCATCTCCCCCCACCAGCTCCATATTGCCTCCATCTCCACATTGCCCGCCATCATCTCCACATTGCCCTCACATTTCCCCCCATCTGCTCCAACTTGCTCCCCATCATGTCCACATTACCCTCACATCTCCCCCCATCAGCTCCAACTTGCCCCCCATCATCTCCACATTGCCCTCACATTTCCCCCCATCAGCTCCAATTTGCCCCCCATCAGCTCCACTTTGCTCCCCATCAGCTCCACTGTGCCCTCACCAGCTCCACTTTGCCCCAGTCAGCTCCAACTTGCCACCCACCAGCTCCAACTTGCCCCTATCCACTTCACTTTGCCCCAGTCAGCTCCAACTTGCCACCCACCAGCTCCAACTTGCCCCTATCCACTTCACTTTGCCCCCACCAGCTCCAACTTGCCCCCGCCAGCTCCACGTTGCCCCGGTCAGCTCCAACTTGCCCCCATCAGCTCCAGCGTGCCCCCATCAGCTCCAACTTGCCCCCACCAGCTCCACATTGCCCCATCAGCTCCACATTGCTTCCACCAGCACCAACTTGCCCCAATCAGCTCCAACTTTCCCTGATCAGTTACACTTTGCCCCCAACAGCTCCAACTTGCCCCCACCAGCTCCACTTTGCCTCCATCAGCTCCAACTTGCCCCATCAGCTCCACTTTGCCCCCATCATCTCTACTTTGCCCCATATGACCCACTTTGCCCCCATGAGCTCCATATTGCCACCATCAGCTCCAACGTGCCCCTCTCCACTTTGGCCCTCATCAGCCCCACCTTGTCCCTCATCAGCTCCAACTTACCCCCCATCAACTCCAACTTGCCCCACTGCGTTCGTTTCCTACCTCCCTGGTGGTCCAACAGCCTGGCAGGAGAGCTCTGTGCCTCCTTTGACATAGACCCGTAGCTGCTGGAGCTCCCACGCAGTCTTCTCTTCATTAATGCAGAGCGCGTTGGGAGATGATGTAATTTCCCAGCGCATTCTGCATTACTAAAGAGCCAACGGCGACAAGGGAGCTCAGTAGCTAGAGGTCTGTGCAGAGTGCAGACTTGACTGAGTTGTGGTGCCGGGCGGGGGAGTCCTGCTAGCAGGAATGATGTTCCTGCTCTGGAAAATGTACAGGAATGCTGTTCCCACACGTTCCTGCAGGACACGAGCCCAGGCTAGCTGTAAGTTCATGATATTTAACCCGATTTATTGCAATGCATTAGATACCTCTCTGTCACTCAAAGGGTTAAAACGACATCAACCTATTTCGTTTTTAGTGCACCTTTCATTTTGAGGTATTAGTTTTTCTTTAAAGGGATAGTAATGTTTCATAATAAAAGCAGCTCTAATTAATCATCACAGCATTTGGACCTTGGAGAGTGTTATTTCAATTCTGTCAGAGTTGTAGTTCAAGAGTAATTCAATGACAAAATATCCCCCTCCCGCCCCTTTTACTGATGTAACACTGCTCAGCCAGAGAGAAGGGAGGTTCCCAGGTAGATTGCAGAGAGGGACAATCTTCAGTTAAGATAAGGGAAAAACCTGAAAAACTTGTCAAGAGGGGCAGGGCTTTCATTGTTCCCATAGGAAGAAGATTGTCCCCTTCTGTTATCTGTCTGGTCTATGGACTGGATTCCACATCTGAGAAGAGATGGCTTATACTAGGTAAAAGGGGCGGGAGGGGAAACTTTGCTTGTGAATATCTCTCAAACCATAAAGGTTTGAGAGATAAGACTTATATCGTTCTTCATGTTTTTTTAATGCCTACAAAATAAAATAAAGATAAAACGAAGTATTACTATCCCTTTAATACCACAAAAAATGTTGCCCATTACAACAGACATGCAACACGTTATTCATTATAAGTCCAACCAAACATTACTCCACTGCATGAGATTAACTACGTATTACTCCTCAGATGTGCTAAGTTTTATCTCGCTACATGGGTCCAGCTGAACATTTCCCCATGACATGAAACCAGTTGAGAATTACCAGTTCACCCAGGACACAGATAGTATTACTTGAGAGACAATGGAGCAAAGGAATGACATGGTAGAGACTATCACACATACAATGGCATGCTAACAAACAGACACACAGGTTCCCACACAGACCCCCCCACACACCACATATGCATACTTAACCCCTTCCCGTCCACTGAAGTGCCACGGCTGTCCGGCATTTAAGGACCAGTCTTCGTCCTGGCATGTCACATACTTTTTACTCATAGCGCTCCTGCAGCAGTGCTATGAGTAATAGCGGGGACTGAAATTGATCGCTCCAAGACCGGAGTGATCTCTTTCAATCCCCCAGTCAGCATGCCGACACATGTGATCGGTCACGTGGGGCGGCACATCAAAGTTTTCAATCTGGTCCTTAAAGGATCACACATACCCCGGGACTGCTGGTCCTTAGGGGGTTAAATATACACACATGCACACACACACAAACATATATATACAGTATACACACTCATAAACACATATACACAAAAATACACACATTTACACAGGCACACACAAACACATTTATAGTCACACACACTAATACTCAAAGGGTTAAATTTATGCATTCAGTTGTAGTTCTCCATTCATATTTAACCCCTTAAGGACCATGGAAATCTTGGGTGGTTTTCATTCTAGGACTGGAGCAATTTTGTCATTTTTGACTGTGTCTTTGTCCAGTGAGAGCGCTCCAGCTTAGAGGAGAAATCCTCCAACATCGGAAGAGGCTGGATCCAGACACTAGGTGGGGAGGGGACGGCAGTGCAGAGCTGTATCTGCAGTCTGTCCGGAAGGACACAGATCATTTTTAAATCTTTAAATGTAGCCATACCAATGATTTTATAAAAAAAATTCAAACACGTATTCAAGATAATCTCCATATTTAGTTAATTATTAGCCACACTCATATGGGGTGATAGTTCCCCTTTAAAAAAATATAAAAAAAAACAATTTTTATAGGTTCTCTTGTGATAATTTGTGCCTAGTGGGTTAATTTCTATGGAGACTGCATGACCGGTCATTTATACCTACAAAATGTCCAGATTTAGGGGGTACTGTCCCTTTGGGGATACAATCCCCATGTCCCTCTTCCCCTCCTGGATTTTCCATTTTTTTGTACATGACTGTGTGGTGTATATATAAGTGTATTACTGTGCTTCACATTAATAAAACTCACATTAAACTTTAATTTAACACATACGTTCTGAAGCTTTTTGAAACTGAAAATTCAACAATCCACTCATTAACACAGTCATTGTTTTATTAACCACATGGGCAAAGCCATGCCAATATTGCTAGTAATAAATAAAATCTTCTACATCAGTTGATTAGTGATCAGCCATCTTCCATTCAGGAAGGCTGTTATGTTATCTTTGACAGCTTACAGACATTTCTTTGCTATCACAACTGATACATCTATCAATCCAGTTAAACAAACAAAACCAACATGAGGAATACTTAAAGGAGAACTAACAACTCATAATACTAACTCCCCCACTTATCATACTATGGCCAGAACTTCCCAATGGATTTTGTCCTCATGCTTTTTTCAAGAGATAATATCTATTAGTCCTGGAGACCATGTCAATGGAGGTGGATGAGACAGTTGGAAAATGGATAGAAAGCGCAAGAGAAAAACATGTAAAAGTAGTGTTTTATTAGAAATACAAATAGACTCATACACATACCCACTTACAGGGTATCATCACTGCAAGAAAATGCTCATCTCCCTCCCAGCTCTATAGTCTCAATGATGTGTTACCTCTGGTTCTCTCTTTTACAGGTGCTGGCAATGAATTCCTCACTTTCTGCTTCAATATGGGATGTTCTCCTACCTTAACTCCTTTCTTCCAACAATTAATATCAGTTCCAGTATTGCTAAATTCACAGTGTCACACAATAAGCAAGGTCCTCTCGATCTCATCAATAATCTGTATGCGGGTAAGCACAGAGAAACCCGGTATAAGCATACCTGGGAACTCTCAGTGTTTGACCCTGAGACTCAGGGTTTTGACCCAAATCTCAGGGTCTCAGGGTGAAGGGCCAAATTCTCAGGGTGAGAGAGGTCTGTGTCACCTACTATATGAATTTCCCCAATTAAATGTTTCCTTAACCTCTAAACTTGTGCCATTAGGACTAGAAAGACAGTGGGAGATGTCCTGCTTGTCTTGTTTGTGTTCAGGCAGTGAGTTATCCAAACTGTAGCATGATAAAGGTCCCTTGCACACGGACTGGAGCACCTCTGTGTTAGAGCAAGCAGGCACATATCGCATAAAATCTACATTATGGGAAGCTTTAAGGGTTAATATTTCAAAGATCTCAGGGTCAGCTCATCTTGAAAGTTCCCAGGTATGGGTATAAGGAACGCTGGGTGACATTTATAAAAAGTGTTTTTGTTCGTTGTTCCTGAAGTATTCTTAACCCCTTAGTGACAGCCGTGTGCGTACACGACTGTCACCTTAACGCCCGTGGTACATTTCTTTCTCAAATGAGTCCGGAGTCCCCTAGCGGAGTGCAGCCATACGGAGACCCGTGACAGTTTCTGCGGGACGTACCTGGTAAGTCATTTGTCGTTAAGGGGTTAAACTGTGCCTATTCCTTATTATTATAGTTGATATTTATAACGCAAAATGGGAATGTTTATAAATGCGGCATAATAGTGTGTTTTCTTTTGCAATTGCAATTTTTTAATCCATACTACTGTTTCACAGATATGGACTAACTACCCCAGAAATTAAACAGGTCAGACATGGAGTTAATATTGTGGTGAAAATTGTGTTGCTAAAATGTCGCAAAGAGTGACAATTCTTAATAAATTGTTGTGCCACTTTTCTTACAATTCCGAATAACGTTTTTTAAAAAAAACAACTACATGGTGTTATGCTCTCTTAAGGTGTCGTTATAATTGTTATTAATACCAAATGCATTTTTAATGCCATTTTAACGATGGAATTCACATAACTCCACTTTTATAAATGTACCCCACTGAGCGGAATGCAAGAAACGTGTGCAGTCGCTATTTTATAAAAGCTATTTGGAATTGCTCACGTTTTGATGCAAGAAACCTATTAACATCTCAATACTGAATAGCACATGTTCCTAAATTAACAGCAAAGTTAGCACATACTCCTAAATGAATGGCAAAGTTAGCCAGATTTATGAAAACGTGTACTAATTGCTTTGCTAAATTAAACAAAATGGCTAATCCTCTCACCAAACGGTGGACATTTTAGTCACACCCACTTTTTGAAATGCATTAGCTAAAAAATTAGCAGACCATCAATAATTGAGTAAAAACATGTTCAATTCAGTAACATTTTGTAGCTAATCATTTTGCCATCAAAAGTATACTGTAAATACCAACTGCACACGTTTCCTGCATTTCACCCACTGTTCCTTCATAGGACTCTGGATGTTCCCACAGCTGGCTGGGACAGGTCCATGAATCTGCTGTAAAACTACCCAACACATATCTACCCACAATCAGTGAAGTAACTTTTTTGTCTTACTTATATGGACTATATAAGTATATATATATATATATATATATATATATATATATATATATATACTATTTAATAACTCACTAAAACGTTTGTAATGACACAGTCATGCGCAGAAGAGACTGCCCGTGATGAGGCTGATACAGAGCGGGGCACTCCAAAGTCAGTTCTGAACGTCTAGCTCTGTATCAGCCGTGGCGCCGGCAGGCTCTACTGGGCATGCCTATTGCCTGCACCGCGACCGCCCGGCACTGTGGCCCGTGTATACAGGCTTTTCTACTAGTATATTTATATATATATATATATATATATATATATATATATATATATATATATATAATATTTTTTCATTTTTTTTAAGCGGTTGTATTTTTTCCATTCATTCATTCGTTTGTTTGTTCATAACATCTGTTTTTAAAGGAACTGTAATGTCCAATAAAAATGTTTTGTAGATTTAAAAAAAATAAATTATGTGGCACAAATCCCATCTCTCAAACCTTTATGGTTTGAGAGATATTCTCATCTAAAGTTCCCCCCCTCTCCTGATGTTAGCTGTAAAACTGACAGAGGAGATCCATGTCGGCCGACACGAGGCGGCTTTAGCAATTTTGGAAAAGGATTACTTCACTGAAATGGTCTACAAAGTGTGCTTGCAAACCAGGAACACTTTGTAGACCGTTCCAATGAAATAATTCTTTGTCAATATCACTATTTCGGCTCTGCTACAGAGCCACTGGCTGGTCCTAGGAATCGGAATCTCCTGCTATCAGCAAAGCGCTGACGTCAGGAGAAGGGGAGGGAGGGGGGAACTTTAGATGTGAATATCTCTCAAGCTGTAAAGGTTTGAGAGATGGGATTTGTGCCACATAATAATTTTTTTTTTTAATTCTACAAAACAAGAAATCATTTTTATTGGACAATAGTGTCCCTTTAACTCATTTTTTACATCTCATTTATAAATATCTATTTTAACATTTTATTTATCCACTGTTAGATTTTATTTTTTATTTTAGAGGATATATTATATTAGTTACCGATATGTGGGCACAATTTCTATTTATTGATTTTCTCTTTTAATTTGTTTGATCAATTTCCTCTTTTTCTTTGTTTATATCTATTTATAGGTGTCTACTTATGTATCTAGATCTATATATGTAGCTTCTAAGTTTTATCTGATAACATTGTATTCTAATATATTGGTTTAGTAGATTAGGTGTTGGTCCCTTCTGCATCCTAACACAATTTCCCTATCTTTTTTTTTATAAGAAAGTTGCTGGCAGATTTTGTTTCAAACTGAATCATGTAGATTGCACAAGCACACATAAAATGAGTATGTAGAAGAGTTTGTGTCCTGTGCTTCTGCTAACAATTCTCATGTCCATCTTTTTGGACATGACATCCAAGACTGATGAAGTGTGTTATCTCTTGAACAAAAGCACAAGAGCAAAATTCATAGGGGTCATTAGGATTTTCTGGCCATAAGAAGATGAGTGGGAGGTTATTATTTGGAGGTGTAGGTTCTCCTTTAAACCTATAATCTGAAGTACATTATAATTAAGTGTATATGACCTCATTTAATTTTTTGTTGATAAAACTGAAGGGGTTAACACTCTGAAGACAATCCCGTCAATATGACTGATTGAAGTCTGAAATGAACCTCTACTTAACCCCTTCTATAACAGAGAGGTCTAAACATGTGCTGGAGATGTCTCAGGCATTCTAAAGATTAAAATAGGTAGAGCTTAACATCTGAATCAGGGAATTAAGTAGGACCTGCTGGGCCCTGGGGTAAAATCTGGGCCTGCCCATGACCTACCCCACCCTCCGCGACCTGGAACAAGGATAGGCCGCCATAAAGATCACAATGCTGGAACCTGAATGTGCTGAACACATGAAGGCATCTAAGTTGCAGCATTTTGCCTTATGGTAAGTTCTGTGAGGAGAACATTGCCGTTGTGAACAGTACTACTGGGGGAAAGCTGTTTCACAAAGGTGCCTTTAGAACAGTTTTAATAACGATTCTCTAAAGTCTGCCATCTTGGGATGATAGTGCAGAGCTAATGCTCCAGGCCCCATCACAACTGCATTCTCTTTAGTTACCACCCCCTTTATCTGAATTAAAGGGATAGTAATGTTTCAAAATAAATCCAGCTCCAATTATTGTTTATAGTTTTTAGGCTATGTAGAGTGGTATTATCATTTCCTATGATGTGTAGTTCCAGAGTAATTGAATTATAAAGTGTCCCCCTTCCACCCCTTTACCTAGTGTAAGCCACCTCCCCTCAGATGTGGAATCCGTTCACTTGACCAGACAGCTCGCGGCAAGGGACAATCTTCTGGCTGTGAGCATAAGAAAAATCCTGCCCCCATGAACACAGCTGGGAACTCTCCGGTTTTGCCCCGGCGACTCCGGATTTAACACTGTATTACTAGGTCTCCGGGGCAGAGTCTAATTTGCTGGATGTGCCCACATGTGCTCCATCCCACCCCGTTCCTCCCACTCCTTATCCTATTCTTCTATTTCCCCAGGCTATTCTGCCCATTTTTTTTCTTTTTGTGTGTTTTTTTTGTCAAACCCCCTGTCGCGATTAAGCCCTGCCCCTTTTTCTGACGCAAATCGCGTCATAGAGCTCACCCAGTGGCTACCCTCCGGGTAGTTCATGTTGTAAAGTTCCCAGGTATGCCCAAGAATGAGGAGGGCAGGTTTTTCCTTATGCTCACAAAAGATTGCCCATTGCTGTGATCCATCCGGACAATCTTGCTGTGCAGCTTTACATAGGTAAAAGGGGCGAGAGGGGGACACTTTATGATTCAACTAGTTGAACAGCCCATTACACGGGCCACAGTGCCACTGCCACCCGATCGCGGGGCAGTCACGTGCAGTGGAGACTGCCCGCTCCACAGCTGATACAGAGCTGGACGCTCCTTCGGAGCGCCCAGCTCTGTATCAGCCGCGGCGCGGGCAGTCTCTACTGCGCATGACTGCAGCACGCGCAGCAGTGTCTACTGCGCATGTCGTGGCGTTACACCCGATTTAGTGAATTATTATATAGGATTACTCTAGAACTACACATTGTAGAGAATGATAATAATGCTCAACATAGCCCAAAAACTATAGAGAATAATCCGAGTTGCATTTATTTTGAAACATTACTATCCCTTTAAATTCACTCCAGAAACTCTACATAAAAATAAAAGGGTGACATTTTGAATAATCCTCACCCAAAATAATGTATATTAGTGTGTTTGACTCTACAGGCATCTGCATTTATTTCAGAAATAAAATTCAGTATTTTAGACCAGTAAATTTCTTTGTTTCTTTCGGTACTCTCATTTCCATAAACTAATAACATTCATTTTAAAAATGAATGAATAAAGAGTTTTGGAGTCTTGTAAAGATATTGCATTGATTGTAAGTGGAAACAAATCTATGTTTATTAAATCAACTGCACTGAGTGTTTGCCTGAAAAGGAAATTTAATAGGTGAGTTAAATGGATGTTATCACAAAAAATAAAACATCCTAATATTCTTTGAAATATTAGGTACTCCTACTCAAAATTCTTAATCGTTTTCTTTCTAAGAAAGTTCTATATAACTACTAACTATCCATTCATGCTTTGTACAGAGCTCAAGGACCCCATTAACAGAAACAAGCTTGATAGTTGTCTTAGAAGTGATACTACAGTATTGTCTGTAAACAGGTGGAGATAGGAGTGGGGTCCTTGCCTTTAATAAATATAACTGCATCTAATCTTGCCCTTCATTATATGCTGCAGAAAAAAACTGGATTATATTGAACAGTCTACATAATGTGCATTAAAAAACAAGCTTTAAATTTTGTAGATCTAGAATTATATGTAGAATTGTTTTTGCAGAAGTTAGTTTGGAGGTCATGTTTTTAAAGGGACAGTACCTCTAGGTGAAAACAAATACACTTTTCTTTAGAAATAAAACACTGGGGAGCTTATATCTAACATTCCTATGTGGTCTCCCATAACTTCAAAAATGTACAGCTCATTTTTATACTTAGAATACAAATATGTCAATCTACTTTTGCGCCCTTCAATAATACTTTTAATTTAGGCTGCTCACAAACAACTATCTTCAGTAAAAGATTTCTATCTCAAAAAAACTCAAGCATAAAATTTGGAGTGACACTTCTTTCTAATAATAAATCTATATAGTCTCCACTTTGAAATGTACCAAAAAAGCGTTTGCTTTAATTTAAAAAAAACAGGAATAAAAACAATTCAAATCATCATACAATATATGTAAGTTTCTAACAATGATGCATCTGATGGTATTAAAGGGACAGTAATGTTTCATAATAAAAGCAGCTCCAATTAATCATCATAGTATTTGGACTTTGGAGAGTGTTATTTCAATTCTGTCAGAATTGTAGTTCAAGAGTAATTCAGTGACAATGTATCCCCCTCCTGCCCCTTTTACTGATGTAACACTGTCCAGCCAGAGCAGAAGGGAGGTGCCCACGTAGATTGCAGAGAGGGACAATCATCAATTAAGATAAGGGAATAACCTGAAAAACTTGTCAAGGGGGCAGGGTTTTCATTGTTCTCATAGGAAGAAGATTGTCCCCTGCTGTTATCTGTCTGGTCTATGGACTGCATTCCACATCTGAGAAGAGATGGCTTTCACTAGGTAAAAGGGGCAGGAGGGGGAAACTTTGCTTGTGAATATATATATATATATATATATATATATATATATAATACAGGTTTGAGAGATAAGACTTATATCGTTATTCATGTTTTTTTAATGCCTACAAAATAAAATAAAGATAAAACGAAGTATTACTATCCCTTTAAATATACCCATATATCCAAATTTTTTATTTTTCCCCGAACTAAGTGGACCCACCAGTGTCCTCGTTATATTGGCGTACCTGGTCAGACATTCCTGCATCCACCGTCCAGGTAAGAAAAGACATAAAAAATGTCTACACAAATTAATCCTTCTATAGCTCACTTCAAATACCCCTATAATGAAAATGAGAAAATACCCCCAAAAATCAATATAATATTGCAAAAATATGAAAAATCAAGTGAAATTGTGATCCAATAGTAAGAGCATATACTGTAAAGAAAAAAATCAACTTTTTGACCAAAATATTTATGATGTGATGTATCCAAATGCCACTAAATTAATTTGTTGTATTTCTTTTGTGCAGACATTTTTTATGTCTTTTCTTACCTGGACGGTATATGCAGGAGTGTCTGAGCAGGTTCGCCAATATAACAAGGACAGTGGTGGGCCCAATTAGTGCAGGGGAAAATATACAAAATATATGGGTATATTTAATACCACCTGATGCATCATTGGTAGAAATTTACGTATATTGTATGCTGTTTTGAAATGTTTTTATTCCTGCTTTTTTTTATATAAAAGCAAACACTTTTTTGGTACTTTTCAAAGAGGTGACTATATAGATTCATTACTATAAAGAAGTGGAGCTCCAAATTTCATTTTCATACTTGTTAACATTTTAAAAACCTTTCCAGGGACATTTCCTCTGGGTAGTACATTACAGAGCCTCACTAGTGGTCCATAATACTGTATAGCATGACGTCAACTGAGAATCTCACACAGCAGACTTCAAATTGCATTTCTACAGCAAACTAAACAATCCTCACACCTAAATACTAAAATCATATAAATAGCTAATATTAACATATGGAGAAGTTCATAGCTTACAATGCATTGCAAAACATATAGTAGATGGGACACTGAGAGCTTCAGTTTTAAACCCAGGAACAAAAACAAGAATCCAGTAGGATTCTGGGACAGAGAGCCAAAGCGAGGGCTGTTCCTAGAGATAAGAGACAGTTAGAAGGTATAAGCAGGGCTGGATTTCCAAATAGGCAGAGTAGGCACCTGCCTAGAGCTCCAAATTTTGAAGGGCGCCTCTGCTGTACTGGCCACAACCACATTCTAAATTGTGGATGTGGTCAGAGCAATCTTAACTTCTCTGATCCAGTTACATACCCCTTTACAGTCTTTTACTTAACCTCTTGGATACTAGAGAGATCTCCAATGAATAGCATAGGACATAGGGCACTGGCTCAATAAACTAAAGAAAAGATCTCTATCTTATTCTGTGGCGCCAATGTACTAAGATTTTACCAAAATGGAGCAAAAAGAAAATGGAACAAAAAGTGGCGCAAGAAGAAAATGGAGCAAAAAACAGAGCAAAAAGAAAACGGAGCAAAATATGGAGCAAAAAGAAAATGGAGAAAGAAGAAAATGGAGAAAACAATGGAGCAAGTAAAAAAATGGAGCAAGAAGAAAATGGAGCAAAAAACAGAGCAAGAAGAAAATGGGGCAAAAAATAGAGCAAGAAGAAAATGGAGCAAGAAGAAAATGGAGGAAAAATGGTTGGCACAAGAAGAAAATAGAGCAAGTTGAAAATGGAGCAAGAAGAAAATGGAGCATGAAGAAAATGAAGCAGAAAACTGAGCAAGAATAAATTGGAGCTAAAAGAAAATGGATCAAGAAGAAAATAGAGCAGAAAATGGAGCAAGTAGATAGTGGAGCAACAAGTAGAGTAAGAAGAAAATGGAGCAAGAAGAAAGAGGTGCAAGAAAGAGGAGCTTCAAGTCCTTTGTTATTCTATGGAACCAATCCTCACAGATTTCTCCAACATTAGAGGTCTTAGTGCATTGGCTCCCTAGAGCATAGGTGTCCAGGTCCGGTCCTCCAGGCTTCCAGGCCAGGATTTAAGACCTCTAATGGAGAAATCTGGAGATTTGCACCATTGTATTGCTCCATTTGTTACACTGTTTTCTTGCTCCATTTTATTGCTCTATTTTGGAGAAATCTTAAAACATTGGATCCATGGAAAACATAGGAGAAAAGATCTCCAAGTCCAAAGTTATTCTGTGGAGCTAATGTATTAAGATTTCTCCAATATGGATCAAGAAAAAGAGCTAAAGGGGCAAAAAAGGAGGAAGAAAACAGCGCAAAGAATGGAGCAAGAAAATGGAGCAAAAAATGGGACAAGAAAATGGTACCAAAAAAAGCGGTGCTCCAAGTCCTATGTTATTCTATGGTGCCAAAGCCTACAGCTTTAGAGGTGTTTGAATAAATAGATTTTGTGCAAGAATATTGAGCAACGAAAATAAAGAAAAATGTCAAGTTTTATTCTATGGACCCAATGTATTAAGATTTCTCCAAATTGAACAAAAAAAATAGAGCATTTAATCTACTTTTGGAAAATTTCACGTTACTATGAAGAATAAATCTAAAGACGCATTTGGCCACAAAAGAGGGTGTGGTTAGTAGTGGGACCAAGGAAGGGCTAAGGGCACCAGAGGGTGCCTAGGGGAGCTTGAGATTTAAATCCAGCCACGGGTATAAGATTTTATATTTTCATCAATATCTTAATTTCTCCTGAGCCTTAAAATTCTGGGGCTGGATTCAAATGCAGGCACCAATTTTATCTTTGCTTTTATCTCCAGTTTTCACCATAGTCTTCAATAGGCATACCTAGGAACTCTCCGGTTTTGCCCGAAGACTCCAGATTTCAAACTGAATTACCGGGTCTCCGGGGCAGGGTGTGAATCTCTGGGTGGGCAGAGTTTAAGTAGAAACTCTGCCCACTTGTGCTCCATCCCGCTCGGTTCCTCCCACTCCCTGCCCACTTACCCTCCATTCCCAGGTATTTTGCAGTTGTTGTTTTTTTTTTTGTCCCCCCCACTCGTGACTAAGCCTCGCCCCTTTTATGACGCGAATAGCGTCATTTTCCTCCCCGGCCGGCACTGACAGGGTTACCCTCTGGGTAGCCCTGCTTCAAAAGTTCCCAGGTATATCAATAGGAAAACATTTGACAAAGCATGAGGTAACATTTATCTCCTACATTTGAATCCAGCCCACTGTCTTGTTTGCCTCTTATCTTATCTATCTTATTGAAACCTCCCACTGATAAAGCCAAACTCCCTGAAGAAAATTTAAAGAAACAGCATGAACTGAGAGTCCTGGTTGGCATTTGATAAAGTAGTATAACTAGTCATAGGAGGGCCCCACTGTAGACAAAAATATTTTTACAGAGGCACAACAAGAACCTAATGGTCCCTAGAAAAGATAGGCCCCTTGGATTCTGGGCCCTGGCACAACTGAAACCTGTGTTCTCCTGAGAGTTACATTTATGATATGAGCATACCTGGGAACTTCCAGTCGAGGGCTACCCGGAGGGTAGTCCTCTGTTCACCAGGGGGTGACAAAAATGGCGCTAATCGCGTCAAAAAGGGGCGGGGCTTGCCGCGAGTGGGGGGGGGCTTAACCCTTTGAGTGCCAGAGTGGTACGGAATGCATTGCAAAGCAAAGCAATGCATTCCTTACCACTCTGGCACTCAGAGGGCTGGGGACTGAGTATCAGCAGGAGAAAAAGCGGATGTGGCAGAGTTTCAATAGAAACTCTCCACATCCGGAGGAATCAGCCTCTGCCCCGGAGACCCGGTAAAGTTCTGTCAGAACCGGAGTCTCCGGGGCAAATCCGGAGAGTTCCCAGGTATGGATATGAGCAGTGACAAAACCAGAAATCTGGAGAGCAAAAAGAAGATTGGTGGACTCTTTTTTTAGATTTTTATATGAATAATAAATGTGAAGTAAAAACAGATCTGTTTAATTTTCTCCTCTTAACATGCCACTGCATGTATCCCAGTGTGGTTCTATGAAGCACTGCCCCTTTAATTGTTGCCTATTTTACTTATTCATTGTCATTATAATATACTGACTGCTCAAGGATTTAAAAAAGGATAGTAAGAAGAATGAATCTAGTCATTCTGGAATATTCCAATATTTTTCTCTGTTTGCAAATTGTCACTAATAGAGCCTGATTTAAAGGCATAGTAATACTTCATTTTAACTTTATTTTATTTTGTAGGCATTAAAAAAATATTAAGAATGATATAAGTCTTATCTCTCAAACCTTTATGGTTTAAGAGATATTCACAAGCAAAGTTTCCCCTCCTGCCCCTTTTACCTAGTGTAAGCCATCTCTTCTCAGATGTGGAATGCAGTCCATAGACCAGACAGATAACAGAAGGGGACAATCTTCTTCCTATGAGAACAATGAAAGCCCTGCCCCCCTTGACAAGCTTTTCAGGTTTTTCCCTTATCTTAATTGAAGATTGTCCCTCTCTGCAGTCTATCTGGGCACCTCTCTTCTGATCTGGCTGAACAGTGTGACATCAGTAAAAGGGGTGGGAGGGGGACACTTTGTCATTGAATTACTCTTGAACTACAACTCTGACATAATTGAAATAACACTCTCCAAAGTCCAAATACTATGATGATTAATTAGAGCTGCTTTTATTATGAAACATTACTATCCCTTTAAGAAGTAAAACTGGAACACGCCAACCACACCATAGGGGGAAAATAAGACTTTCCCAAATTCCCATGGATATAGATGCAGTATTAACCATTTCAATGCTAGAGAGGTTTTGGCAATCAAGGGGTTTGAAGCCCCATTTAAATCAGCTGGATTTGTATTTGTTTCAATTGGTTTGATCCAGAATTGCTCCAGTTGTTTTAACCCTTTGAGTTCCAGAGGGCTACCCAATGCATAGGGTTAAAGTAGACCTGTCACACACTGGTGCCCTAACTGTGTGACATGATGCCATTTTTAATTTTCATCAAACCCTGGTGCCATTTTTCATTGAAATAAATGTAATCCTTTGTACACGTATTTATATTATTATTCATTTGCAATTTATTTATTTTAAATATATGTTACAAAATGGCCCCACCAACCGTACACACATCACAATTACATACACCGCTAACCATGCTGATCACAACTGTTCATTTGACCCATTGAGTGGCCAAGGGTTAGCAGCGAATTGCAAAGCAAATGGTTGTGTACACCTCTGGCACTCAACGGGTTAACCAGACTTTCCCTGACTTCTAAAGTGATAGCTTTTTGTCAGTATCAATACTATTGTGTTGCATAGCAATCAGATTGACTGTAAATGCCTAATGCCCCCCCAGAAGTGGGTGGGTACATCCCAGTTTGGGAATAACTAGCCTAAAAACAAGTTTAGTTTGTTGTACAATGAATTGTTCTACTAGCCAGTTTTCTGTGAAACAAATAGTTTCTGAGAAATTAACCTATATATTTTGGTGGCACAATGTGGCCCTTTATGCTAATTCCCTGAACAGTATTCCAATTATTTTTGTTTGAGGACACATTTATTGGTCACTGAGGAGGATGTACAAATGTGATTACGTGTAAAAACAGGCTGTGGAATTGATTTTGCTGCCCTATGCATGACAATTTATTAAGCTACTTATGCCAAAAAACATAAATAAATCAATCTCCCCTTAACCCTTTGAGTCCCAGAGAGGGATCCAATGCATTGCAACTCAAAAAGTTAATGCTGCTTGCACTAAGGGGAGGTCAGTGGGGCAACCTATGTTGTTTTTTTTTTTTTGTTTTTTTGCAGCTGCCTTTCCTGTATGATTTGTTACCTTTTCCTTTCCTGTACACATTATGTAATGCCTTGTTGCAGTTGCCTTTCCCTTATGCCTTGTTAAACTTGATGCATAAAACAAGGCACAGCTGAACCGGTGTAATTTTCCACTATATTCCTAAGCGTTCAGGGGTTAGAGGCTACTACAAGTCATAATGAAGGTGGTGGGTGTTTGCCAGTATGCTGGAGCATCCATTTTGTTTCCAATTGTGGACCACGTGATCAGAAATCTAGATGTCTGAGGGCCACAGTATTTTTTTATGGATAACAATGGGCTTTTAGGGCCTGTCATCTATTCAGAAAATATGTAGTTTTGCAGTAAAACAAAAGTGCAATCAACTTTATTTGTACAAAAATGCAGTTATAGCCCTAATGCTAGTCCTATAACTATTAATGGACTGTACAGTAGTGTCAGGCAGGTGGATAGGCCTTATTGGACTAATAGTTCATATAGGGAAGCTAATAAGGAAAAAAAAATTGTTAAATATCTCAGGCGGGCCTCAGGCTGGGTTTAGGTGTGCTGCATTTGGCCCACAGGCCTCATGTTGGAAGCCTGTGCTCTAAAGCTAACATAATTTCATAACTTACCCATACCTCCCAATACTGCAAATGACAAAAGAGAAACATTTCTCTTTTAGGGGGTGGCGTGCGTGTGTGTATGTGCGTGTGCATGCCTGCGTGTGTGTGTGTGTGTTGGGGGTCATTGCTGAATATTTCTAGGTTATTTCATGACTTATTGAGACTTCTTTATGTAACTGAATAAATGATTCATAACAAAACCAGTGTGTTTTATTTACACATACTAATTTATAAACACATATACTGATGTTTAAACAAACATTAATGTGAGATTTATTGCTGTGGAGCAATATGATACACTTATATACACACCATACTCTAATCTCTTAAAAAGAGGGACACCATGGTGGGAAAGAGAGACAGAGGGATTTGGGTCTCAAAGAGGGACTGTCCCTCCTAAAGAAGGACATTTGGGAGGTATGCTTACCATAAAGTGCAATCACTGGCTAATGCCAACTACACCAGCTGATTCATCAAACATTCATTCCACTCTATCAAAAAAGATCTCAGTGTGTGTTAATACTGGCCCAGCACAGACGCTCATTAACATAAAGTGTCACTGTCCCACTAACAAATAAAAGATAATTTCTCAACAACAATTTATATCACAAAGAAACAGTTATTTTAACAAATCTGTAATATTTAATTATCTTTAAAATTAACTAAATGTATCTTAGGGTGACAGGTCTACTTTAAATCAACCTCTTAGAAGTTGTACTCATTGTTAATTTTTTAGGAATAGGATGGCACATAATAATTTGACACCCGAAGGGTTAATTAATAATTCAGTTCTTTATTAATCTGCAAGGTTATGTAGTGGCAGTTATAGTGAATTATTGCATACGAAGTCTCCAAAGCAATGATTCACCATATGCTTAATACCACTGTAGTTTACAAGGGGTTAACCCTTTGACTGCCAGAGAGATGTTCAATGCATTGTAGCGTCCCCCTCTGGCACTCAATATGTTAAAGGAGAGTACAGAGCAATGCAGGTGACCTCTCCTGAAATATTCATAATCCCCCATCAATGTTTTATCAATTTCCGATCGCATATCACCCTGACAGTGACTTCAATCTTTTTTCGGCGAGGATCATGAAAAATAGATATACTGCTGTAATTCCTTCCTATTCATGTAATGTAATACATATAACCCGTTTAAACTACTGCGTTCATGACTGCAAAAGCCACTGACACATCTGTTGCTGTGATATCGAAATGAGAGACAGATTTTCTTCATTGATCTCTGGCTTAATGCTATCCCAGCATTATCTTGACATGTTATTTCAAATAAACACTGTACTTCTATTGAGAGGGATGTTGTAGAAATAAAAGGAGGAGATTCCTAGAATACCATTGCCTATGTGTCTACCATTTAATTGCCTTAAATAATCAGATAGATGAACGGACATACACTGGTTTCAGGTTTATTGAATAGGAAGACAGTCAATTACACAGTAAGGTAGGTTGAGATTTATAAACGTGGAGTTAAAGGGATAGTAATACTTTAATATTACTAATCCCCATAGTGTAGCTATTTCAAGAAGAATTGAATTGCCCCCAGGTTCATCTCTCAAACCTTTATGGGAGATAACCGAATGCAAAGTTCCCCCCTCCCTCCCCCTTCCCTGAAGTCAGCATTGTACTGACTGCAGGGATATCTGGTCTTATTTTCATCAGGCGGCTCTGCAGCAGAGCCTTGTTCGCGTTAGTAAAAAATAATAATTATTTCACTGAAACGGTCTTCTTGCAAACCAAGCACATGTAGAAGACCGTTTCAGTGAAATAATTCTTTTTCACTAACGGGATCTCGGCTCGGCTGCAGAGCCACAAGCCTGTCGTATGACAGACTTCCCCTGCAGTCAGTACAACGATGACTTCAGGGAAGGGGGAGGGAGGGGGGACCTTTGCGTTCGGTTATCTTTCAAACCATAAAGGTTTGAGAGATGACACTGGGGGCAATTGAATTCTTTTTTAAATAGCTACAATATGGGGATTAGTAATATTAAAGTATTACTATCCCTTTGACCAAAAATGCGTTAACAGTGTCTTTGCTAGTTATAAAACTAAGAATGCCAGTTTAGGAGGGTTGTACACCATGTAGTATGTTTTTTATTTTAAAATGGAGTAACTACATTTGTAAAAAGTTGCACAGCGAATTTCTGAAGTAATGTCGCTAGACAATTTTTGCCAGAATCTTAGTGCCAGGTATATGATATTCTCAAGCATTCCAGGCATTAATATCAGAGTAATAACGCAATATTTATAAAAACGTGTTAAATAATTTATAAATCAGCCCTGATATTATCTCCAGTTGCCATGACTTAAGGGACGCTCATTAAAAAGTACTAGGAACGTTTTTTTTATAAATCTCCCTTTTAGTAACATGGGGTGGAATGGAAAACACTTTCAAAATCACTATTTACACTGTACTTTTGATGGCAAAATGATTAGCACCAAAATGTTAATGAATTGCAATTTTTTTTCAGAATTAGCAAGCGTTTGCATATTTTTTGTGAATATGTTTCAAAAAGTGCACATGGCTAAAATGTTTTGTGACCAGATGAGCCATTGCACCTAATTTAGGTGTATTCACTAACTTTACCATTAATTTAGGGGCATCCGCTAACTTTTTGTTTAGAAGAATGTGCTATTCAGCTTCAAGGTTTTAGTATGTTTGTTGCATAAAATGTGAGGAATTGCAAATAGAGCATACATATATGGCTTTCAAAAAATAGTGAATACTCCACTTTCTTGCATTCCCCCATAGTAACATAGTTGATGAGGGTAAAAAAAGGTATGTATCCATCAATTTAGCCCATGCCAAATCACCAGCTGATCCAAAGGTAGACAAAAAAAAAAACATTGAAGCCATTTCCAATTACGCTCCAAGGGGGTAAAAAAAATCCCTTCCTGACTCCAAATGGTATTCAGATATTTCCCTGGATTAACATCATATATAGGGACGGGTGAAAATGTTTGCTTCAAACCAGCTTCCCACATGCCAAATAATTTCAAGTGAAAAGTGCAGTTTTCAGCTTTTTTCTTACATTGAAATTAATGGGAACATTGAATTTACACAAAACACATAGCAAATGTTATTTTATTTCCCAAAGGCAGTTCAAAAGGGATATGAGGGTGCCTGTGTTCATGAACAGGGAATTTTTTTGAGCATGGTTTGTTGTCAGGAATTGGGGGTACAGTTAATAAAAAATAAATAAATAAAAAGAAAAAATAAATGGTATAAAAGGGGTCTGAGGAGGGTGCCTGTGTTGGTGGATGGAGTCTGGGGAAAGCATCATTTGAACGGGGAATTTTTTTGAGGAGTTTGACTGGTATTGGGGGGGGCAGTTAATTAACAAATTAAAAAATACAATTAAGAATAAAATAAGAAATTGGTACGTAATGGGACAGAAGCAGGGGCCCCCTGGGGTAAGCTGTGACTGGGGAAGACTGATACTTGATGGGATAGAGTATTTTGTAGAGGATGATTTGTAGGACTTAGACTTGTTGATAGAGGCCTAAACCCAGAGAAAACATTGATTTTGTAGGACTTAGACTTATAAGAGATACAAGCTCTGAGGAAACATTGATTTGTTGTAAGACTTAGACTTGTGTTAGGCCCAAACCCCTGAGGAAACATTGATTTGTAGGACTTAGACTTTTTTCAGGGGCAAAAGTTTGTAGACTTTGAAAAAATAGTAAAACATTTTGGCAACGGTTGACAATGTTGAAGATTTTAATAATTTTATTTAAAGCATATTTTCCCATGAAAAAATCAGATAACCACGTGGTTTTTGTGGGTTTTTTTTCACATGAACACGACTGAACTTTCACCTTCCCCTACTGCTTTGAAGCCAACTTTCATAATTCTCAATATCGTTCTGTGCTAGATAGGTATCCATTACTTTTTGAAAAATGTTACAGTATCTTAAGACAAGCATTCTGAGGCAATACGTTGGAGACCTCTCTAGCATTCAAGGGGTTAAAATCCCCATTTAAATCAATGGGAATTTTTAGTTCTCCCCTATAGTGCAAATGGTTTGCTCCAGAATGCATACCCTTTTCTTTTGAACATACAGATCTAAGACTAAAAAATTCCTACTGCCCTTTTGGTGATAACAGCAGTACCTGTATTGTAGAATACATTTTGCTTCTATAATGGAAATGTGTCCCTGTGCCAGTCTGTATCAATGTCTTCCTTGTCAGATGCTTGTTCTCGGATCACCATATCAACGAGTCTGAGTAATTTCAACTTCACCAGAAAGCACAGTATTGTTACAACTTTTTAGCAATATATTTTTTGCACATTTCTCATAAACAAGTGTGGGCATTTCTGGACTAATGAGCAGGCACATTTAACAGTGATTAATTAATCTGCAACTGTTGAAGTTCTGATTTCTTTCCAGTATTATTATTTTTTTTTTTATATATAAATAGGCTTAACCCTTTGAGTGCCAGAGTACTCAACAGATTTCAAAGCAATGCGTTGTGTAACCCTCTGGCACTCAAAGGGTTAAACACATTTAAAAATAAATAAATAAATAATTGTATGTAACCAGGAAGGATACATTGATACTGTCTCTTGTTTTGAAGGATGACCTCATACTCATTTTGTCTACCTCAGAAGAATGAAAGGTTGAGGTGACCTTGCCAGGATAAGAATTGGTCACTCTGAGGTTTAAACAAATTCTATAGCTGGTGTATTAACCAACTGAGCTATTTCACCAACGTTTGAATCCATCCTTCCTTCAAAATGGGGATGAACTATTCTTTTTAAGGATTTGTCCAAACACTGTACTTTGGCAAAATGATTTGGATTACTACGGAGCAAAATCTTTACTTTATTAAAGTTTCACAAGATATAATAAAATAAACAAAACTTTAGCCCCTTAAGGATCAAGGACATACATGTATTTCATGGGGTGAACATGCCTAAAGGACCCGCAACATACACGCACGTCATGGAATTCAGGGGTCCCCACACAGCTGCACACCATTTGGTGACCTTTGATTCCGATAAGACAAAAAAAAAAATGCTCCATGGTGCTTAAGTGCCGTCCATGTGCCCGCGAGGCTGGTCCTTAAGGGGTTAAATATTTTCTCATCTTTTGCAGTAATATATTCCTAGTAGGTACACAGCAATCTACCAGTTAGATCACTAAGCGGTTATTGGTAGACCACGAGAAGATTTATGTTTGTATTTTTTTACATTATTGTATATGTTGTTTTGGTCCAAATTTATATTCCAAATAGACAGGCAATTTAAGCATACATATGTTTCACAAAATGCTTGAATGTGATGGAACCATTGTCATGTTCTGGTAAGGTAGTAGATGTTAGAATAATAATGTATAATAATAATTATAATAATGTATGAAATAAGCATCTCTCGTGTCACTAAAGTCTGAGAACCCCAGACATAAGCCCTTGGATGCTATAGATGTCTCTACCATGTTGCAAAGCATTTCTTTCATCCACTGGGTACATCTACACTTGAAAGTGGGGGTTTCAAACAGGGCCTGATTTCCCAATAGGTAAAGTAGGCAACTTACCAGAGCTCCAAATTCTGTGGGGAGCCTCAGCTGTGCTGGCTACACTCACATTCTGAATTGTGGGTGTGGTCAGAGTAATCTCATTGTCCCTGCATCAGTTATAAACCCCTGTACAAGCTAATATGTAACCCAATTGATGCTAGAGAGATCTCCAATGTGCTCTCTATCAACCAAGGGGTTAAAACCTTTTTTTTGTCCTTGCTACAGGCAAAGGGTATTTGCTATTCAAGGAAATAGTGAATGGGTGGATACCAGAATCTGAAATAAGTCCATTCTACAAAATAATAGTTACAATACTTTTTTAATTCTTATTTGATTTTCCATTTAATCTTGTATTATAAATAGTGTTGGGTTCAGATTTGTAAATTGAAAGTGGGAAAATGAATCTTGGCATTTCTGGCTAAATATGAACATAGGTTAATGGAACTGACAGGAAAATAATTATGACAACATGAAGGGGGAGATTCATTAAGGTGTGAAAAAGTGGTGATAAAATCTCCAGTGATATCACTTCTCCGATTCCTGTGTTATTCTATGAAACTAATTCACTAAGATCCCTAAAGCATGAGAAATCTTAGTGCATAGGCTCCATTGAAAACGCACGTCGGGGGTTAGCTGGTGTTCCTGTGCAGGGGGGACTTGCCCGTCATTTTGGAACTGGACCGCCCTTTTGGGCGTAATTAGTCTAATATGTATGTGGAAATTTCTCCTCTGTAATGGAAGTAGAGAGCTAAAACATGATGCTTCTGGGCGGTGACTAGCCGTAGAACAGGCCATTGTGCGGTTGTTCATTCCCAGAAGCCTCTCACATTCTGTATGTTTATTTTGAATACTTTTAGAGGCCATTGTGCTTTTGTTCGTGCTCAGAGCCTCTCATATCTTTTGACTTGTTTCTGCTAAACACTTAGGGTCTCTCCCTAAGTGTAAAGGGTAATCCAGACGTGGACCCCTTGCTCTCAGTGCCTAGCACAGCCTGCTGCTCCTCACTGATGAAGCACAAAATAAGGCTGAATTGTACATCTGGGAGTTAGCTTGTTTTTTCCATGCAGAGGGAACTTGCCCGTATGGGTGGAATTAGTCTAATATGTATGTGGAAGTTTCTTCTCTCTAATGACACAAAAGGGCTAAAATGTAATGCTCTTGAGCTGTGACTAGCCAGAGAACAGGCCATTATGCTTTTGTTTGTGCTCAGAGTCTCTCGCATCATTTGGCTTGTTTCTGCAAAACACTTAGGGTCTCTCTCTAAGTGTAAAGAGTAATCCAGACGTGGACCCCTTACTCTCAGTGGTTAGGGATACCAGCTGCATCTCACTGTCGAGGCCCAAATAAGGTCGAAACGTACGTCTGGAGTTAGCTGTTTTATCTGTGCAGAGGGGATTTGCTCATTGTTTTGTTACTGGACTGCCCTTATGGGTGAGATGAGTCTAATATGTATGTGGAAATTTTTCCTCTGTAATGGCGTTAGAGAGCTAAAATGTGATGCTCTTGAGTGGTGACTAGCTGGAGAACAGGCCATTGTGCTTTTGTTCGTGCTTAGAGCCTCTCACATCTTTTGGCTTGTTTCTGCGAAACACTTAGGGTCTCTCCCTAAGTGTAAAGGGAAATACAGACATGGACCCATTGCTCTCAGTGCGTAGGGAAGCCAGCTGCACCTCACTGTTGAGGCCCAAAATAAGGTTGAAATGTATATCTGGGGCTAGCTATATTTTTTCCCCCATTTGCAAAAACAAGCCAAAAGAAGTGAGAGGCTCTGAGCATGAACAAAAGCACAATTGCCTGTTCTCCAGCTAATCACGGCTCAAGAACATCACATTTTAGCTCTGTAGTGCCATTACAGTGGATGCATTTCCACATACATGTTAGACTAATCCTGCCCATAAGGACGGTCCAGTACTAAAATGATGGGCAAGTCTCCTCTGCATGGAAAAAACAGCTAACCCCAGATGTGTGTTTTGGCCTTATTTGGGCTTCATCAGTGAGGTGCAGCTGGCTTCCCTAGGCTGGAGAACATGCTATTGTGCTTTTGTTTGTGCTAGGGCCTCTCACATCTTTTGGCTTGTTTCTGCTAAACACTTAGGGTCTCCCTAAGTGTTAAGGGTAATCCAGACATGGACCCCTTGCTCTCAGTGCCTTGGGAAACCAGCTGCACCTCACTGATGAAGCCCAAATAAGGCCGAAACATATGTCTGGGGTTAGCTGTTTTTTCCGTGCAGAGGAGACTTGCCCATCATTTTGATACTGGACTGCCCTTATGGGTGGGGTTACTCTAATACTTATGTGGAAATTTCTCCTCTGTAATGGCACTAGCGAGCGAAAATGTGATGCTCTTGAGAGGTGACTAGCTGGAGGACAGGGCATTGTGCTTTTGTTTGTGCTCAGAGCCTCTCACATCTTTTGGCTTGTTTCTGCTAAACACTTAGGGTCTCTCCCTAAGTGAAAAGGGTAATCCAGATGTGGA
This sequence comes from Rhinophrynus dorsalis, assembly GCA_037306005.1. NCBI lineage: Eukaryota > Metazoa > Chordata > Amphibia > Anura > Rhinophrynidae > Rhinophrynus > Rhinophrynus dorsalis. The sequence continues at coordinate 224,787,885 of CM074724.1, forward strand.
CCCCTTGCTCTCAGTGGCTAGGGAAACCGGCTTCATCTCACTGATGAGGCCCAAATAAGGTCAAAATGTACGTCTGGGGTTAGCTGTTTTTTTTCTGTGTAGAGGGGACTTGCTCGTTGTTTTGTTACTGGACTGCCCTTATGGGTGAGAATAGTCTAATATGTATGTGGAAATTTTTTCTCTGTAATGGCACTAGAGAACTAAAATGTGATGCTCTTGAGTGGTGACTAGCTGGAGAACAGGCCATTGTGCTTCTGTTCGTGCTCAGAGCCTCTCACATCTTTTGGCTTGTTTCTGCAAAACACTTAGGGTCTCTTCCTAAGTGTAAAGGGTAATCCAGACATGGACCCATTGCTCTCAGTGCCTATGGAAGCCACCTGCACCTTACTCTCGAGGCCCAAAATAAGGTTGAAATGTACATCTGGGCTTAGCTATATTTTTCCCCATTTGCAAAAACAAGCCAAAAGAGGTGAGGGGCTCTGAGTGTGAACAAAAGCACAATTGCCTGTTCTCCAGCTAATCACTGCTCAAGAGCGTCACATTTTAGCTCTGTAGTGCCATTACAGAGGATAAATTTCCACATACATGTTAGACTAATCCTGCTCATAAGGACTGTCCAGTTCTAAAATGCTAAACACTTAGGGTCTCCCTAAGTGTTAAGGGTAATCCAGACGTGGGCCCCTTGCTCTCAGTGCCTTGGGAAGCCAGCTGCACCTCACTGGTGAAGCCCAAATAAGGCTGAAACATATGTTTGGGGTTAGCTGGTTTTTCTGTGCAGAGGAGACTTGCCCATTGTTTTGATACTGGACTGCCCTTATTACTCTAATACTTATGTGGAAATTTCACCTCTGTAATGGCACTAGTGAGCTAAAATGTGATTCTCTTGAGAGGTGACTAGCTGGAGAACAGGCCATTGTGCTTTTGTTTGTGCTCAGAGCCTCTCACATCTTTTGGCTTGTTTCTGCTAAACACTTAGGGTCTCTCCCTAAGTGAAAAGGGTAATCCAGATATGGATCCATTGCTCTCATTGCCTAGGGAAGCTAGCTGCACCTCACTGTTGAGGCCCAAAATAAGGCAGAAATGTATGTTTGTGGAAGTTTTTCTTCTTTATTGCCACAAGAGAGCTAAAATGTGATGCTCTTGAGCAGTGACTAACTGGAGAACAGCCCATTGTGCTTTTGTTCATACTCAGAGCCTTGCATCTTTTGGCTTGTTTCTGCAAAATACTTAGGGTCTCTCCCTAAGTGTAAAGGGTAATCCAGATGTGGACCCCTTGCTCTCAGTGGCTAGGGAAACCAGCTGCACCTCACTGATGAAGCACAAATAAGTCCAAAACATTCATCAGGAGTTAGCTGTTTTTTTTCTGTGCAGGGGAGACTTGCACATCATTTTAGTACTGGACTGTCCTTATGGGTGGGATTAATCTAATATGTATGTGGAAATTTCTCCTCTGTAATGGCACTACAGAGCTAAAATGTTATTCTCTTGAGCATTGAGTAGCCCGGGAACAGGCTATTGTGCTTTTGTTCGTGCTCAGAGCCTCTCACATCTTTTTTGTTAAATATTTATGCTCCAGGCTTACACCTGCAAACCAGCAAGTGGTGCTCATGTCCAAAAATATGATCAAAACTTAAAAAGAAAAAAGATAAGATAATGGACTACTAGAGCACTCCGCCTATAATTCACAAATCACTCGGACAATATAATAAAGTTAGAAAAATATTTTGATAAAAAATTCTTCCAAATACACAATCTCAATATTCTGGAGATAAGAAAACCAAACCCAAGAGACCAACCCCTCCCCCCACCTATCATCACATCTATCCAAAAAACCAAAAAAAGGGGAAATAAAAACAAACATACAGGACAGTTGCACAGAGACCAATATGTCCCAAAAAATAAACCTAAAGCTGGTACCAGCCAAAAAATTGGCTGCATCTACAAATATAAGTAATATATATAGATCCTCCTATAACTAAATATCATAGTTGATGTAACATATTCATAGGATATATCAAAAATGAATCACCTAAGTGATCATCCACCTTACAGACATATGCATATAAATAATACAATGCCTATTGCATATATATACTTCCAATGGAATAAAAGTCATCCAATCTTCAGTGCACATATAGTAGAACAAACATATGGCTAAATCCATCCATCCAGCTCATCGGAAATAAGATGTATTCAAACACGGTGGTTAATCAAAGGCAAAGCACATTCAAATGCCAAGCAAGGGTTAGAAAGGGTTAATGCCAAGCTGTAACCATGGTAAGTCAGAAGTGATAAAGGACAACAGGTTAATATGCTGGGACTTACACGGGATTATACCCTCTTCACCCATACATACACATTCACATCACCCTGTTAACTTCCTATAATCGGTTCACAGACACAACTCCAACCATGGTTCGCTGTTATGTTGTTTTCACTCCTTCATATATCCCCTCGATCGATCTACAATTAAAATCCATCAAGAGACAATGAGGTCTTGTAAGCCATGCAACTTCACTGTATATCCCAATGTTCGCTACTCCAACGCGTTTCGTCTGTGATCCTAACGGACATCATCAGGGTCAATTTCAGTCAGTTCCGGATCACCCTTTTTAAGAGCTTCAAATAACCGGATGTACATCATCCGTTGTCCAAACAATTAGTTAACTCATGCAGTACTGCTGTGTCAACCCAAATGCCACCCACAGCCCAGAGCCCATGTACTGCGCTAACATGCGCAGACATTAAACCCGAGTCCAGGGCGGCCTATGGATTGACCAAATACCAGTACGGCTGCCCAATATCAAAAGGTACACATATCCATTATATTAAATAGTCACATCTTTTGGCTTGTTTCTGTGAGACACTTAGGTCTCTCCTTAAGTGTAAAGGGTAATCCAGACATAAACCTGTTGCTCTCAGTGACTAGGGAAGCTAGTTGTACTGCACTGCTGAGGCCCAAAATAAGGCTGAGACGTACATCTGGGATAGCTGTTTTTTTTCTATGCAGAAGGGACTTGCTTGCTATTTTGTTACTGGACTGCTGTTATGGGCAGGATTAGTCAAATATGTATGTGGAAGTTTCTTCTCTCTAATGGTACAAGAGAGCTAAAATGTGATGCTCTTAAGTGGTGACTAGCTGGATAACAGGCCATTGCTCTCAGTGGCTAGGGAAACCAGCTGCACCTTGCTGATGAGACCCAAATAAGGTTGAAATGTCTGGGGTTAGTTGTTTTTTTTCCTTGCAGAAGGGACTTGCTTGTTGTTTTGTTACTGGTCCGCCCTTATGGGTGGTATTAGTCTAATATGTATGTGGACATTTTTCCTCTGTTATGGCACTAGAGAGCTAAAATGTGATGCTCTTGAGCAGTGACTAGCTGGAGAACAGACCACTGTGCTTTTGTTCGTGCCCAGACCTCTCACATCTTTTGGCTTGTTTCTGCTAAACACTTAGGGTCTCCCTAAGTGTTAAGGGTAATCCAGAGGTGGACCCATTCCTCTCATTGCCTAGCTAGTTTTTCTGTGTAGAGGAGGCTTGTCTATCGTTTTAGTGCTGGGCCGTCCTTATGGGTGGGATTAATCTAATATGCATGTGGAAATTTCTCCTCTGTAATGGCACTAGCGAGCTAAAATGATATTCTCTTGAGCAGTGAGTAGGCGGAAAACGCACTTCTGTTCATGCTCAGAGCATCTCACATCTTTTGGCTTGTTTCTGTGGAACCCTTAGGGTCTCTCCTTAAGTGTAAATGGTAATCCCGATGTGGACCCGTTGCTCTCAGGGCCTAGGGGAGCCAGCTGCACCTCACTGTCGAGGTCCAATATAAGGCAGTAATGTACATCTGAGGTTAGCTGTTTTTTTCTGTGCAGAGGGGACTTGCTCGTTGTTTTGTTACTGGACTGCCTTTATGGGCAGTATTAGTCTAATATGTATGTGGAAGATTCTCCTCGCTAATGGCACAAGAGAGCTAAAATGTGATGTTCTTGAGCGGTGATTAGCCGGAGAACAGGCCATTGTGCTTTTGTTCGTGCTCAGAGCCTTTCACGTCTTTTGGCTTGTTTCTGCGAAACGCTTAGGGTCTCTCCCTAAGTGTAAAGGGTAATCCAGATGTGGACCCATTGCTCTCAGTGCCTTGGGAAGCCAGCTGCACATTACTGGCGAGCTCCACAATAAGGCTGGAACGTACATCTGGGGTTAGCTGTTTTTTTCCACGCAGAGGGGACTTTGCCTATCATTTTGGTACAGGTCTGCGCTTATGGGCGGGGTTAGTCTAATATGTATGTGGAAATTTCTTCTCTGCAATGGCACTAGAGAGCTAAAATGTTATTCTTTTGAGCAGTGAGTAGCCGAAGAAAAGGTTATTGTGCTTTTGTTTGTGCTCAGAGCCTCTTATGTTTTTTGGCTTGTTTCAGTGAAACACTTAAGGTCTCTCCTTAAGTGTAAAGGGTAATCCAAAAGTGTAACTGTTGCTCAAGTGCCTAGGAAAGCCAGCTGTACTTACTGTCAAGGCCCAAATAAGGCCAAAGTATATATCTGGGGTTAGCTGTTTTTTTCTGTGCAGAGGGGACTTGCTTTCCTCTGTTATGCCACTAGAGAGCTAAAATTTGATGCTCTTGAGCGGTGATTAGCTGGAGAACAGACCTCTCACATCTTTTGGCTTGTTACTGCTAAACACTTAGGGTCTCCCTAAGTGTTAAGGGTAATCCAGAGGTGGACCCATTGCTCTCACTGAGCCAGCTGCACCTCACTAACGAGGCCCAAGTTAGGCCAAAATATATGTCTGGGGTTAGCTGTTTTTTTCTGTGCAAAGAAGACTTGCCCATTGTTTTAGTACTGGACCGTCCTTATGGGTGGGATTAGTCTAATATGTATGTGGAAATTTCTCCTCTGTAATGGCACTACAGAGCTAAAATGTGATGTTCTTGAGCAGTGATTAGCTGGAGAACAGGCAATTGTGCATTTGTTCGTGCTCAGAGCCTCTCACATATTTTGGCTTATTTCTGTGAAACACTTAGGGTCTCTCCTTAAGTGTAAAGGGTAATCCAGACGTGGACCTGTTGCTTTCAGTGCCTAGGGAAACTAGCTGCACCTCACTCATGAAGCCCAAAAAAAAGGCTGACATGTATGTCTGGGGTTAGCTGGTTTTTCTGTGCAGAGGGGACTTGTCCATAATTTTGGTACAGGACTGCTTTTATGGGCGGGGTTAGTCTAATATGTATGTGGCAGTTTCTCCTCTGTAATGGCACTAGAAAGCTAAAATGTGATGCTCTTGAGCAGTGAGTAGCTGGAGAACAGACCATTGTGCTTTTGTTTGTGCTCAGAGCCTCTCACATCATTTGGCTTGTTTCTGTGAAACACTTAGGGTCTCTCCCTAAGTGTAAAGTGTATTGCAGACGGGGACCCCTTGCTCTGAGTGCATAGGTAAGTCAGCTGCACATCACTGATGAGGCACAAATAAGGCTGAAACGTATGTCTGGGGTTAGCTGGTTTTTCTGTGCAGAGTGGACTTGCCCATCATTTTGGTACTGGACTGCCTTTAGGCTCTTGAACGGTGACTAGCCGGATAACAGGCTGTTGTGCTTTTGTTCATGCTCAGAGCCTCTCATATCTTTTGGCTTGTTTCTGCCATCACTATGAGCAGCAAAAGGAGGAACTGGGAGGACCTTTATTAAGTGTCCATGAGTCTGAGGACGTGACTAGCAGTACTGAACCAATGTTGTCTAGTCCCCCTAAATCACCCTAAGAAATCTTGGGGAATTTAATGGAAGGGAGCAAGAAAAGGGAATGGGAAGGGAGGGAGAAAGGGGGATGGGAAGGGTAGGAGAAAAGGGTCGTTCTGGTGAGAGCAGGACAAGTCAGATGGCTATGCCTCCTGCTAGACGTGCTTCCTCTGCTGCCACCATTGCTGCCCCTGATGCCACAGGTGCTATGCTTGCTGGCAGACGTGCTGCCCTTGTTGAAACCAGTGCTGTGCCTGCTGCTAGATGTGCTGCACCTGCTGCCTCCAGTGCTGTACCTGCAGCCACCATTGCTGTACCTGCTGCCAGATGTGCTGTACCTGCAACCACCATTTCTGTACCTGCTGCCAGATGTGCTGCCCCTGCTGCCACTAGTGCTGTACCTGCAACCACCATTGCTGTACCGGCTGCCAGATGTGCTGCCCCTGCTGCCACTATTGCTGTACCTGCAACCAGCATTTCTGTACCTGCTGCCAGATGTGCTGCCCCTGCTGCCACTAGTGCTGTACCTGCTGCCAGACATACTGTCCATGCTGCCACCAGTGATGAACCTGCTGCTAGTGTGACTTGTAGTACTCAGGAGGGGGGAAGGAGAAAATGATACCAAGTATGACAGCAAGGGACCCTAAGTCACACTTGCCATCCCCAAGCAGTCCTGCTAGTGCTAGTACTACTACTACTACTAAGGTCCAGCAGCTTGTTAGCGTTAGGAGTGTAGGAGGGGATAATCAACAACAATATCCTCATATTACTAGTGACTATGAGACTGAGGAGGAAGACTCTGCAGCTGAACTTGATGTGGTTGGTGTTAGTAGTAGTAGCAGTAATGGAAGCAGACGGAGTAGTAGGGGAAACATTGGAGAGCGTCCAGACCAGCGGTCAAGGGAGCCCACACCATTCCTCTGACCCTGGGAGTCCTTCCCTTCCCTTGCCTAAAGTGTCCAAATGGAACAGGATCCTGAAGATTAAGAGGCCAGAACTGTTGTTGGGGGAGAGTAGACACACAATTAAAGCGATAGTAATACTTCATTTTTACTATCCCCCATCTAGTAGCCCTTAAAAATCAGAATTAAACTAGACCAGCGGCATCTCTCAAACCTTTATGGTTTGAGAGATGTTCACATTCAAAGTTCCCTCTCCCCTGAATTCAGCGTTGTAGCTGACAGCAGGGGAATCCGGTCAGTGAGCAAGCGGTGACTCTGCAGCAGTGCTGAGATCGCATTATAGAAACATAAATCATTCACTGAAATGGTCTTCTATGTGTGCTTGGTTTGCAAGCACACATAGAAAACCATTTCAGTGAAGGATTTATGTTCCTATAACTCAATCTCGCCCCTGCTGTCAGCTATAAATCTGACGTCAGGGGAGAGAGAAGGAGAGGGAACTTTGAATGCAGATATATCTCAAACCATAAAGGTTTGAGAGATACCCTGGTTTCGTTCAATTACGATTTTTATGGGCTACAACATAGAGGGTAGTAAAAATTAAGTATTACTATCTCTATAATACCACCACCAGCAGAAGCACAGATCAGCTGCCTGTACCTGCTGCTAGTGCTGCCACTGCCAGTCTGCCTTCTTCACGTCCCCAAGAAATGACAAGTGTGACATTAAGGGACCCTCTGTTACATTGCTCGTCACCTCCTCCAAGCAGCAGTGAGATGTCTGTAATAGAAAAGCAGCACGTAGGGAGTAGTAGTGGTGGTGGTGGTGATGATGATGATGATGCTGGAGAAGCTGGGGTGGAAGACACATTGATGGCCTTTTTAGCAGAAACTGAGAAGGAATGGGAGACAGGGATGAGGATGGGCATCACCACCACCACTAGCAGTGACCTTTTGGAATTAGAGGAATTTGCAACTGCTCTAATTCCTTCTGATGCTGAGATGCAAGGGCAGCAGGATGATGAGCAGGGTAGTGTGCCACAGACCACTGTTGACACAGTGAGAATGGGGTCAACAAGTGATGCTGGACTAGGACAGGTTACACTTGGCAGTGCCAGCAATACTCCTGGTCCTAGTTACAGTGATGAATATTGAGGCAGTAGCAGCAACAGCAGCAACATTATCCTCTGCCACAGAAAGTGAAGGGGAATGTGGAGGACAAAAAGAAAGAGGCCATTCTTCTCCACCTTCCCCCTCCCCCTGAAGTCATGGGTGTGGGACTATTTTTCTGTTGGGGCAGACACAGTGCAGTCATCACCAATGGCACTGTGCACAATTTGTGACAAGTCAGTGAGAAGAGGAAAGGAGCGAACACACCTTGGCACAAGCTCCCTGATATCACACATGAAACACAGATACCTTGACACTTACGTCAAACACATTAAAGCCAAACATCCACCACAGAAATCAAGCACCACTGTTGCTGTACACCCTGACTCTCCAGAAAGGCAACCAGAGGTGAGGTGGAGATCAAAGAGGATGAAAAATAGAGCATCCAGGCAGAGACTGGAAGTTCCATGATGAGTTAAACAACTAGCTTGCCATCACCTTCTAGGGTAACTACATCCTCTGCCAATCCACTTTGTTCATCGTTACCTCCCCCGCCACATGATAGCCACTCTGTTGATGTTAGGATGTGGCAGGTTGTCTCTACCCATTGCACACTGTGTGGTGCACTGACCACACATGCCAGTGTGTTGGAGGAGAATCACAAGCAGTGCATCAAGGTGCATCTGAGGAGAGTCCATCCCGCAGAATATGCTAAGATGCTGGCAGGGAGGGTTCATCCTTCTACTAGACTGTAAGCTCTCATGAGCAGGGCCCCCTGATCCTTCTGTTCTCCACATTTGACTGTTTTATTCAGTACTCCTGTATGTCTATTCCCTATTGTACAGCGCTGAAGAATTAGTTGGCAATATATAAATAAAGAATAATAATAATAATCATTACTATTAAACTGTCAGCAAGTTGTCATGTGTCTTTAGCGGGGTCTGGACAAGGGGTATAGTGACAGCAGCAGTACTTGGTTTGGGGTGTCATGGTGTTTGGATACAGTTGTGCCCCCAGATGTTATTTACCACACACACACTGTGCACATTGCAGTTGTTGATGAGAACCACAGTTCCTGCTCTCATGGGAAAAAATATCCTATATAATAATTTGCTAAATGTATGTTTGTCAGAAGCTGTCATGAGCAGTAGAGATGGCTGCGCGCGCTGCAGTCATGCACAGTACAGACTGCCCACGCTGTAGCTGATAACGGAGTGGGGTGCTCAGAATTCAGCCCATAGTCCTCTCTATGCACCAAAGGTGCGCAGAGAGGACTACGGTCTGAATTTAGAGGTCCCCGCTCAGTATCAGCCGCGTCACAGGCAGTCTCAACTGAGCATGACTGTACCACGGCCGTTGCTGGGTGGCACTGTGGCTCATGTACACGGGCTCATCAACTAGTATTCTAATAACAACACACCCATGATTTTGGAGGAGGGGCAGGTGGAGAAGATTTAATGGCCAACTTCTTCTTTTCTCCACATAGACTGGGGGATACTTATTTTGCTGTTACTGCCTCAGGCGCATCACTGGAGCCAGCCGTGGCAAGTGAAACCTTCATCATCCATCTTCCATGTTACTGCTATTGTTGATACCATTCCCTTTCAGCTGCCTAATCATCCTGCTGCTTAAACAACTCAGCAGCAGCAGTAAGAACAGCAATTGCAAATTCTACAATTATGGACTCAGGAGGACATTTGACAATGACAGGTGGCCACTGGCCAACGTGACCTGCTGGCACTAGGCCATTAGGGCATTTTTATTTTTTTCCCATCCCTAGTAGGGAGACTCCATGCATCATAAAGAAGTAGGCTCTATTCATCTGAGAAGCCAGACAAACACATAATGTAAGTACCATTTATTTGGGAATTATATGTGAAAGATCAAACTGTTTGTTCTCTTGGCTGGAAGACTGCTACTTCTATAAGTAGAAGGTTAGAGGTTTTAGAAGAGAAATTGGAAATCAGAGAAAATAGTTTGAAGTCATTGTGTTTGGCATTTACAATGAGACAGAATTAGACTCGGAAAAGTGTGAGCATCCAACTATATATTTTTAAATGAATTAAATACATCCTTCCCTAGATGTGTCTGTGAACGTCTTTGCTATTTTTTGTCTTCCAGTTTATGTTTTATTGTGTTGACTACCCATACATTAAAAGGATAGCAAAAGCTACTCCAGGGGGAGATGAACTAAGGTGTGATAAAGAGATGATAAAGTGGAGATGACTTATACAGTGTTTAAATCCTCCAGGTCCTGTGTTATTCCATGGAGCCAATGCACTAAGATATCTCTGACTTGAGAAGTGATCTCCACTTTATCACCTGTTTATAACCTCTTTATCATGCCTTAGTGCATGACCCTCAGTTGTGGACAACTTTCTGATTAGAATGCTTTCTGTTTTTGGTGGATACTAGCAATGAATTATGAGGACATAATTGAATTTAGGCATATCTTTTTGAATGATTGGTCATATAGGTTAATTTTTCTTTATCTTTTAACTTACAAGTGCCATACACAGGGAAGAAATATTCTAAAGCAACTCGTAGAGGTCTTACTAAAATAACAGTACAGCCATGAAATGCTAGATAATTCACTGTGAATAAGAGCAACAGCTAACCTCAAACCTGTGTTGCAGGCTTGTTGGGCCTAGTCAGTGAGGAGCAGCTGATCCCTTAAAACATTTGTTAGGAAGGGGTTCACATCTGGATTCCAGCAGTAATTTGCATATAGATAGAAGAAGTTAGAGATGCACAACTAGGCTCAGGAGCTTGCAAGGGTATGCAAAGAGCGCAACAGAACTGTATCCTGGGTCCAGAGTGAAATCTGTTTTAACTCACAAGTGCCATACACAGAAGAGAAATATTCTGAAGCAAATCATATAGGTCCTGCCTAAATGGCAGCCCAGCCACGAAATACTAGACAATTCTTCTCTGAACAGCTAAACCCCAGACATACATTTCAACATTGATAAGCCTCTTCAATGAAGTGCAACAGATCCTACTAAACACTCAGTCACTAGAACTGCATCCTGTGCACAAGTGCCATGCAAAGAGAAGAAATATTCTGAAGCATATCATGTAGGCCCTGCTAAAATGACCATCCAGGAAGTGAAATTCCAGAAACCTCTTCTCTGAACAAGGGAAGCAGCTAACCTCAGACATACATTTCAGCCTTGTTGGGCCAGGGAGGTGTAGCTGTGGCCTGCAGCCGAGGTGAAATCTCTATTATGTGTCTTGCCTAAACGACCGTCTAGCCACAAAACGCTAGACAGTTCTCTCTGAACGAGAGCAACAGCTGACATCCAGTTGTAGTTTTTATTATTTTTCATATTGTCTTCATTATTATGTCGATTTTGTTTATGTAATAAGTTAATTATCAATATACCATATATTGCATTTTTATCATTGGCGCTCTCTACTTTGTATATATCTTTTTGTTTGGTTTTTTGTCACTATTCACACAAGTGACAGAAAGATTGTAGCAGCCACAGTAAATATGCATATATAATACTGGTATTTTATAGATTATATTGAGATCTTGAGCCCTATATATAGGTATGGTGGAAATACATAACCAGACATAGAGCACATTACACTAATTTGGGATAGTTAACCACCACACGTATTTTAAATAGATTTTTTTGTGTGTTTATTTCATATTTTATATATATATATATATATATATATATATATATATATATATATATATATTTATTTATTTTATTATTATTATTTTTTTTTATATATAGATCTTTTTATACATATGCATAGAATAAGTCAGAGATGCTCAGTTAGGCTCATGAGCTTGCAAGGGTATGTATAGGGTTCACTGGAACTGTGTTCTGTGTGCAATCTCTTTTAACTCACCATGCCATGCATAGAGAATAAATATTCTGAAGCATATCATACAAGTCCTGCCAAAATGACCATCCAGCCACGAAATGCCAGAAACTCTTTTCTGAACAAAGGAAGCAGCTAACCTCAGACAAACAGTTCAGCCTCATTGGTGAAATGCAACTGATCCCCTAGACACTAGTTAGAAAGGGATTCCCCCATTTCGTTTAGGGTGACTAACCCTAAGAGCAATTTGCATACAGATAGAAGAAGTCAGAGAGGCTGAACTAGACTCATGAGCTTGCAAAGCACTCACTAGGATGTGTTCTGCACCCACGGTGCAATCTCTTTTAACTCACAAGTGCCATACACAGAGAAGAAATATTCTGAAACAAGTCATATAGGTCCTGCCTAAATGATGGCCCAGCCACAAAATGCTAGACGATTCTTCTCTGAACAAGGGAAACCGCTAACCTCCAGACACACATTTCAGCCTTGTTGAGCTTCATTGGTGAGGTGCAGCTGATCCCTCTAGACACTTGTGAGCAAGGGGTCCACGTCTATGTTCCCCCATTACACTTTGGGTGACTAACCCTAAGCACAATTTGCATATACATAGAAGAAGTCAGAGATGCTGAACTAGGCTCATGAGCTTTTAAGGGTATGGAATGAATTCAATAGGACAACATCCTGCACCCAAGGTGAAATCACTTTTAACTCACAAATGCCTTACACAGAAAAGAAATATTAAAAAAAAAAAAAAAAAAACAGAAATCCTACCTAAACAACAATTCTTCTCTAAACAAAAGGACATGCATGCATGCATGCATGCATGCATGCATGCATGCATGCCTTGTTGGGCCTCATCAATGAGGTGCATTTGATCACTCTAGATACTTGTGAGCAAGGGGTCCATGTCTGGATTCCCCCATTACGCTTAGGGTGACTAACCCTAAAATCAATTTGCATATAAATAGAAGATGTCAGAGATGCTCAACATGAGCTTGTAAGGGTATGCAAAGAGCTCACTAGGACTGTGACCCGCCCCCAGGTTGCAATCTATTCAAATGTAGAAATGCCATACACAGAGAAGAAATATTCTGAAGCAAATTACATAGGTCCCAGCTAAATAACAGTCCAGCCACAAAATGCCAGACAAATCTTCCCTCTGAACAAGGGAAACAGCTAACAACAGACATACATTTCAGCCTTATCAGGACTCATTGGTGAGGTACAGCTGATCACTCTAGATACGTGCAAGCAAGCAACCCACATCTAAATTCACTCATTACCCTCAGGGTGACTAACCCTAAAGGCAAGTTGCTTATAGATCGAAGACGTTAGAGATACTCAGCTAGGTTCATGAGCTTGCAAGGGTATGCAAAGAACTCAATAGGTCTGTGTTCTGTACCCAGAATGCAATGTCTTTTAACTCACAAGTGCCATGCACAGAGAAGAAATATTCTGAAGCATATTATACAAGTCCTCCCTAAACAACAGCGCAACCACAAAATGCACAGAGCTAACTAGGACTGTGACCTGCCACCCGGTTGCAATCTCTTTAACTGCACAAGTGCCATACATAGGAGAGGAGAGAAGAAAAAAAAAGAAAAAAAAAAATCAAAAGCGAATCAAATAGGTCATGCCTAAATGACAGCCCAGCCAAGAAAATGCTAGACACCCCCTGACATAGGTTTCAGCCTTGTTGAGACTCATCATTGAGGTACAGCTGATCCCTCTATGCTCTTGTGAGCAAGGATTCCACATCTGTATTACCCCATTACCCTTAGTGTGAGTCACCATAAAAGCAATTTGCATATATATATATATATATAGAAGAAGTTAGAGATACTCAACTAAGCTCATGAGCTTGCAGGGGCATCAAAGAGCTTACAAGGACTGTGTCCTGCTCCATGGGTGCAATCTCTTTTAACTCATAAATGCCATACACAGTGAATAAATATTCTGAAGCATATCGCTTAGGTCCTGCCAAGATGACAGTCCAGCCGCAAAATGCCAGAAAACTATTCTCTGCACAAAGGAAACAGCTAACCCCAGACATGTGTTTCAGCCTTGTCATTGATATGCAGTTGATCCCTCTAGACACTTGTGAGCAAGGGGTCCATGTCTGGAAAGAAGTCAGAGATGCTCAACTGGGCTTATGATCTTACAAGTGCCATACAAGTGGCATGTTTATGCAAATTGCTCTTAGGTTTGGTCGTGCTAAGGGTAATTGGGAATCTAGACATGGACCCCTTTCTCACAAGCAGTTAGAGGGAACAGATTGCACTCTGGGTGTGAGCGCACAGACCCAGTGAGCTTTGTACATACCCTTTCAAGTGCATGATCTGAGTTGTGCGTTTCTGACTTCTTCTCCGTATATGAAAATTGCGTTTAGAGTGGATGATCCTAAGTGTAATGGGGGAGTCCAGAGGTGGACACCTTGCTCACAAGTGCCCAGAGGAATAAGCTGCACCTTACTGATGAGGCCCAATAAGGCCGAAATGTCTGTGGATAGCTACTTCCCTCATTCAGAGAAGAATTGTTGTTTTGGCAGGACCTGTATGATATGTTTCAGAATATTTCTTCTCTGTGTATGCCATTTGTTAGCTAAAAGAGATTGAAACCTGGGCGTGAGAACACAGTCCCACTGAGCTTTGTGCATACCCTTGCAAGCTCATGAGATGAGTTGAGCAACTCTGACTTCTGCTCTGTATATGCAAATTGCTCTTAGTGTTGTTCACCCTAAAGGTAATGGTGGCATCCAGATGTGGCCCCCTTGCTCACAAGTGCTTAGATGGATGAGTTGTGCTCCATCATTGAGGCCAAACAAGGCTGAAATGTATGTCTGGGGTTAGCTGTTTCTCTTGTTCAGAAAAGAATTGTCATTTAGTGGTTGGGTTGTCATTTTAATGGGACCTGTATGAGATGCTTCAGAATATTTATTTTCTGTGTATGTTATTTGTGAGCTAAAATAGATTGCCTTCTGGGTGCTAAGACACAGTCCCAGGGAGCTTTTTGCATACCCTTGCAATCTCATGACCCAACTTGAATGTCTCTGACTTCTCTGTATTTCCAAAACTAAATATAGCCTTGTCAAATTTTTCCAGTTTCAATGAAATCCAGGTCTTAAAGGTCAAAGGGTTAAATCAGGTGGATACAAACTGTTTTCTCAAAGAGCAGACTGAGAACAGACCAAGGGTCAGACCCGATATTATAATGTAATAACATAAAAGACAAGAGGCAGGATAAAGGAGAATTAACACTTCCTAAAATTAACTCGCCTTGCCACATTTTGGTCAGAAAAGCTTAATGGCCCCTGTGATTTTTTTCCCCTTGTGCCTTTGTTATCTTCAGTCGCAACTGGGTGTCCTGTCCATGGAGGTAGACATGGCAGTGGCTAGCAGGAACACAGAAGCTCAAACTCTGTTCATGACCAATGATAAGCTTAATCTTTTAAATACCATAGGGTGTGCAAGGCATTGCTTCACAATGCATTGTCCACCCCACTAATCATTAAAGGTTAAGCAAGGTTATACATTCTGAATGCTCCACTCTGAAATAACTGCCAACAATTGTAAACTGGAAGTCAGAGATGCTCAGCTAGGAACAAGCCTACAATAGAAATTTGTAGGCATCTTAGGAATGGTGTTCTACCTAGGGTGAAGTCTCTTTTAGCCCACTAGTGCCTTTCACAGAGAGGAAATATCCTAAAGCATAGCATACTGGTCATTTCAAAACAGCAGTCCAGCCATGAAGTGCCAGGCAATTCCTCTCTGAACAAGAGAAGCAGCTAACATTAGGGCCTAGATACACTAAAAATCAATGAAGTGTCTTTGTGATCTTGTCGATGTCTTCGAATCACTCTCACAATTCTATCTGCAGACACATCGACATATTCACCAAAATTGTCGGATGGAAGGGGAAGGTTGGAGAAGGTCCCGATTAGCATACAGGACTTTCGAAGTGTTGTCAGTGTGGAAGGGATCTCCTTCCCTTACACATCACCAACACTACGGCAATTCTGAACAGCATTCTCTGTGCTTCCCTGCCTAGCCAGTAGGGGAATAAAGAGAAAGCTTTCAGCACCAAGGACAACATTGAATGCCATAGGGATGTGCATTGCTCACCCCGTGGCATTCAAAGGGTTAAAATAAACAGAAATAGTACACCAAGCACCTCACAATGTCCCCCCCCTTCGACATATCCCCCCCTTAGTATATCGACATATATTCAACATACTAATTCCATTCGACTTTCCCTTTTTCATCGGACAGGAACTGCCATTTAGTCGACGAACCTGTCCTTTATTTGACACTTAACCCTTTAAGTACCAGAGAGGTAGGAAGGCATTGCTTAGTGATGTGTTTCCTACCCCTCCGGTACTCAGAGGGTTAATAGGCAAGGTATGTGGCAGCATACCTTGCCCGTATATGTGTAAAACATTGTTTTGTCTTTAATTATATATTTAATGTGATAAAAAAAAAAAATCAGACCTCAAGGTGGATATCATGACCCCTCATGACACACCCTTGCATTGGGGCGACAATTGCCCATTTTTTAAATAAAGCGCATATAACCTATGTTTAACATAGGTTATATGTGTTTTTTATAATTAAATAATACTTTCAGACCTCAAGGTGGGCACCAGGACCCCTCCTGATAGCCCCACTATCATGGATCATCTATTCAAAAGGATAGATGATCCATGGGATGACCCCAAAGGCATTTTCTGCCTTCTTGATACAGGAGCGCATGTATAAGCAGCGTCTGTATCAAGCGCTTCTGGAATGAATTAACCCTGTCACCGGGTCATTCATAGAAAGAGCAGAGCTGCGCTGCCATCATTGAATCAGTCACCGTTGCATACCCCTCTGGCATTCAAATGGCATCTACTTTCTACACTGGAGGTTGATATGGGCGTGAAAGTGTTCAGCAGCTGCCCTGGCTTGGCACTAATGGCTGCTCCTCTGCTGGCCAGATGCAGCCGAGATAGGGTAAAATTGGCCTTATGCAGTTTTGTTGCCCAATACTCTGGTCAAGTTAAACAGAGTGTGATGACCAGCTGTATCGGCAGTTTCTCACTGAATCTCTTATATACTACAGCTTTCCTCTGCCACTGAAATTATGTTTACAACACTTAAATCCTTTGAGTGCCAGAGTAGTATTCAGAGCCCGTTGGATACCTCTCTGGCACTCAAATGGTTAAATTCTAGGGAGGATTGTACACTACCAGAATTTCACTGAGTACCAGAGGGGTGCTTGCATGCCACCCGGTAAAGTGAAGGGGAAACTTCTTTAGGAGACACAAGGGTGGGGAGGAAGATGAAGGGAGCACATTTGCTCCCAGGGGAAGCTGGGAGTGAGGTTGGAGGAGATTTTCTAAACAGGGGATGTCCCGCAGAGCTGTACAGTACAGCTTGTACCGCAGCAAGAGGAAAGTGTGACATCGCTGGGTAATTTTTAAAAGGCTATGGTCCCAATTCAGTTAGGTTCGATGACTGAAAAAACAGCCAACGGCATTTTTTCAAGCACGGTAAGCTATTCAATTACTTGTGCTGTGAAAAAATGCAGGCACAAAAAATAAACTGTTGGTGATAAAGTTAGCTGTGTTTTTGTTCATTCAAAATAAAAAAGCAGCAAAATGCCATTCTTCTTCTGGTCCGTCTTCTTTCTTCAGTCTTCTCTTCTTTATTTTTATAGCAGCAACTTATTTCTCAGTGCTGTACAATAGGGAATACACATACATAGATATTAAATAGTACAAATAGAACATGGAAAACAAAAGGATCAGGGGGCCCTGCTCATACAGTCTAGGGGGAGATAGATGGGACACAGAAGGAGTAAGTGCTTTGGGGTGTATGTGTCTCCTGACACATGAACTGCTTGTCAGTACGTGGGAGAAAGAAGTGCTTTTATTTGAAGTGGTCCAAGCAAGTAGTGTTTCTGTTTGGGAGAAAAAAAAGACTATTTGAACAATGAGGTTGTGATGGGGTTGTAGGTGGAAGAGTGAATGTACCTTTATTTCACTTGTTCCTTTCTTATTGTACACCAGTGTTTCTAAACAAGGGTGCCGTGGCACTTTGGTGTGCCACTGACATCCACTTAGGGTGCCCCATTTTATCTATAAGGCTTTGACAAAAATGTGAATGTAGACTTCCAGCTGTGTATTTAAGGATATTACTATGCACAAAATGTTTATTATAGTTATGGGGTCTAACAATAACTCTATAATTATGTATTTGTGACCTTCATTACACCCTTGACAAATTACATAAAATAACAGGGGTTCCCCAAAAATGCCAGACTGTGTGTTAGGTGTGCCTTAAGCAAAAACAAACTTGAGAACCACTGCAGTAGACTGTAAAATGTTGTGAGCATGGTCCTTGCAACAATTTGTATCAGTTTGAATGCGTGTTTGGAATTGTTACTCCTCAATTATTGAACGATTTGGAATGTGTTGGTGATAAATACATTTAAATTTAAATAAAATTTTAAAAAATAGAATAAGAATGCAATAACAATACATGGAATTGTTATTTTTTTTTGTTTTTTGTACTTCTATATCCATAATGCATTGTAAACACTTACTTGCCTGGGAAGTACTTCCTAGTACACAGTTGAGATAGGTGCTGTAAATAAGTTTATTCACTGTTTAGGAAGGAAAATAAAGACATTTTTTTCACTTTAAATGTTTGTTCACATTAAAATAATAATAAAAAAATTTGGCAAGCTTCTTGTGTTACTGTGGCAACATAGCAGAGTCCTTTCTCTCACTTATTCCTACTCTGGTGATGTCAGCAGCTGAGATCCCACCAAGCCGTTTCAGTTTCTGCTGCTTGCTAAGATCTTCTTCAGTTGGTTTGCGTTGATATCCCCATCATTGGTAAGATGAGAGAAAGAAACAAGCACAACATTAATCCAACTATCTGAATTTACTACACCTAGACAAATTAAAAAAGGGTGAAAATATCAAGAACTGTCTGTACATTTGTTAATCAACGTGGAACTACATGGAAGTGTCAGAGATTAGATACCTATGCTGTGTTTAACAAGATAGTATTTTGTTCTGAGTAGATGTTAACTGCCCCTTTAAAATAACAAAAATACATAGTGTAAAGTTTTTAAATAACAAAGTTTATCCTTCTTTATACAGTGAAAAACATTCACAGAAATGATTCAGTTTAGTTTATTTAACGTAAGTGTATGTCATTATGTGCATTACAGTTTAATGTCATCATTTCACGTGTTTGCATTGTGACTCGTGTTGTTCATTGTTCAGAAAATCATGCATGATCAAGGAAAAGTACAAAATGTTCTAGTTCCAGCACAAGATTTAACATTGCATTCCAGAAAAGCCACCAAAGTATTGTATCTAACAATGTAGTAAAATATTTTTGCATTTGTTTTATATTATGTTAAAATGCCCTAGAATATTATTTGACTAAAAGAGTTAGATGTTATTGATGTGCACAAAACATTTTGAGTTGGTAGGGGATGTACCTCTTTGGGTCAACGCAAGATAGTAAAATATGTTGCATTAACACAGTAAATTATTTGTTGTCTTAATTGGGCCTTATTGACCCTTTGGGTGCTAGATAAGTTTCCAATGTATTGTTTTGAAGGAGTTTAGAGTTTGGTGAGAAAATAAAGACATCCTTAAAGGGCAACTATCATCAGATAGTTGCCTCACTAGCAGATCTACTTTCCTGGGAGCAGACCTGCCGATGAAGCCAAGCTACTTTGTTAACCCTGGTGCACTAATAGAGGAGCAGAATGGGGATCTGAAATTAGATCATTGATGCTCCTCTGGTTCAGGAGCGCTGGTCTGAGAGTGTGGCTTAGGAGAGATGGTAGTTATGAGTGTACACTTACTACGGCAGAGCCAGAGTTAAAGGTGCAGGCTGCAAAGCCTGATAGCTGGGTGGAAACACTCAAATACCACTGGAAGCAGACCACCTAGATGAATAAATATAGGTTACAACCTGGAGCCCTGCAGGAGGAGTATGGGCAGGGATAGCAAGTCAGAGAGGCAAGAGTATGTGAGGTGCTGGATAAGTCTCTGGAACTAGAGGTGCGTGATAGACTATAACAGATTATGGTCAACTGCAGGATAGTCGATGAGACAGGGAGAGTCGTAGTCAAACTAAGGTCGAATACCGGAAGTCGTAGAAGAATGATTAGTCATAGACAAGGCTGAGGTTGAGTACCAGAGAGTCATAGAAGCAGGATAGTTGTATACCAACCAAAGTCAGATACTGGAGAGTTGTAGAAGCAGGATTTGTCATAGACAAGCCAAGTTTGGGTACCGGAGTGTTGTAGAGGCAGGATTAATCGTAGACAAGCCAAGTTTGGATACCGGAGAATCAGAGAAGCAGGAATAGTCGTAGACAATGCTGAAGTTGGGTACCTGAGAATCATAGGAGCAGGATAGTCTTAACAGGCCAAGATCAGGTACAGAAGAGTAGTAGAATCAGGTAAGAAGTTTAATACAAACAAAGTTGGAGACAGGCCAGCTGCTTTGCCATTTTTTGTTGATTTAATTGCAGCTTTTACTTCTACGGAAACTTCTGGCACATCTTCAGCTTCTGACACTGCATTTATTTGTCCTTCATCCTTATAAATGAATAAAATTCTTCCATTCCCAGTATTTGTTGTCGAGTTTTTGCTGTTGTACTATCTTCAAGCTTTAATGCAAACATTTGGCTCCTATGTGTGGCTATCTGTTGTTTAACTTTCGTTAGCCCTTGATTTTCTTCCACTGTCCTTTTGATGAGCTCAGCACTGAACTTACGTGTTTCTTCTTAATGCGTTTACTTATGGTCTTGCATATTTTACATATTTTGCCCTGTTTATAATATTACCATTTTGCTTCATTTCTCATCACTTTTTCATCATGGCAACGGTTTCTTTTGATATTCGGGTTGTTTTTTTCTTGTTTTACAGCAGGTGCAAGAGTATGGGCAGTGTCTACAA
The DNA here is from genome assembly GCA_037306005.1 of Rhinophrynus dorsalis. NCBI lineage: Eukaryota > Metazoa > Chordata > Amphibia > Anura > Rhinophrynidae > Rhinophrynus > Rhinophrynus dorsalis. The sequence goes on from CM074724.1 coordinate 224,808,424, forward strand.
TAGTCTCAGTACCTTTTTTATTTTGGGTTGAAATGTCTGTGTTTGGAAGGTCTTGCAATACAATTAAGCTATTAGACAATGTTATATCAAAATTGTTATGGTTTTTCAATATCCGGTTAGAGTCAATCTTTATGTTTGTGGATTTGATCATTTTCTTTCTTTATTTCTTTCAGTTTTAATTTTTGCTCTCACTAGACGATGACATTTCCAATGTTAAAACAATTTAAGACTGAGCAGTCAGTAAAAATTGTTTTATAATTTGCAAGTATGAAATCGAGTTCACTTGTATTACCATTAGGACTTTTCCATGTCCATTTTCCGTGGGCCCTTTTCCTGTAGAATAACTTCATGATGTACAAATGTTGTTCTTCTGCAAATTCAATCTCTGTCATCTCTTTTTCCAGTTCCATGTGGCGCTATAGATTTTTCTCCATTTTGCATCTTACCAATTCTTGCATTGAAATCTTCCATTACAGATTTGTAGTGTTAATTATCCTGTTTGTAAAGGTGTAATAATCATTTCAACATTCTTCAACTTCATCTCCACTGTGGCTACTTGTAGAGGCATAAACTTGAATGATTTGAAGAACATAGCGACTGTTTAGTTTGATAACACAGTAAGCGATTCTTTCTGAAATACGTTCTACTTTTACAACTGCTTCTGTCAGTCTTTTGTTAATCAAAAATCTGACTACTCCACATCATTCCTTAATTGGTTCATTTAAAGTATAGCCAGTGTCCAGCTTTTAATTTGATTAAAGCTTCACCTTTTTTACTAGTTTCACATAAGCCGATAATGTTCCAGTTGGTGGGATTTAGTTATTGTAGAAGTTCCTGTAATGTGAAACCATACTCCTAGATCAAGTATTAAGCATTTCATTGTCTAAAGGCCATTAAGCTGGTCTTCCTGCTGCTGTAGGAAGTAGCTCACAAGCCTCCGGGGAATGAGGGCCATTTTTGTTGTAAAGACATGCTGAGGGAATAGACTGCTATCTGCCAAGGTGGTCCATTGCAGGTTGGTAGATTTTGGATTGAATTAGTCTGGTGTCTTTCCTATGATCTGTCCACCTTGGGTAACCCTGCAAGTAGTATATGCTCCTGATGGCATAATTCCTGACTTCACTGACACACACAAACACTTCCGCTATCATGAGCCATCAACCCATGCACTGTATACATATCTCTTTTGTGTATGTGAGTACTTCGAGTTTAATGCATATACCCCCACCCTCTACATGTCAGACTACTATTGGTACACTTTGTACTCCCTGGAGTACACTGCATATGTCAGACACCACAGTTTCACTTTGTATATGTTGCAGCCAAAGTCCATAACCACTATATTAATATTGGCAGACCATTATCAGACAGCACTGTCCAGAAAGTGAAATAAAATTAGCTTTTCCGTTGACATTTGTTTTTAAATTAAGCAGACTATGCATGTTTTTCATTCACAAGAAGTCTCATGACACTTCATATTATTAGAGGTGCACAGTTTCATTAAGATATTGGCTAAGATCATTGAAGCACTAATCATATAATTCTTTGTATTCCAGAGGTTGCGTAATGCATTGATCTTAAATGCGTTGCTTACCACATTGGATCTCAAGTGGTTGAGTGGGGGCTGCTGTTTTTGGTTCTGAAGTCTCTCTGCATTCTCTCTGCTGCCTCCTTAACTGCCTCAAGACTTTGACACCTGCACAACAGGATGGTATGCTATGATCACAATCTCTTCCGCTCCCCTCGCACCCCTACATTTTAGTGCATATGGTGTTGTGTGTATCTGTCAACATGGCATTGAACCTTAGTGCACCTTCCCCCAGGAGTTTGTGACTGAGAGCCACAAACTTTCAGGATGCATTCCAGCCAAAGTGGGTAGTTTTCTGCCACCCTTCCCCATTTTGGTGCTGCTCTGGTATTTTTTAGTAAGTTTAATCCCTTTGGAACATACTTAGTAAAACATGCTATTGCCCTTTAAGTAGCCAGACTTAGAAGCTTTTATTTTTAGTGTTTTGGTGTTACAATCACACCACCCCTTACGTGGAAAAGGAAAGAGCAATTCTAGGACAAATAAGTTACACCATAAGTGACAAATGAAAACTCCTACTGTTGTAAATGGGACACTTAACACACTGAATGATTCCCAATGTGTTGGGGCCCTCTTTACCAGGAACTTCAAGAGGTTAAATCAATGGGACACTGAGGTGTTTGTATTTTATCCCTATGGTACGTTTGGGTTGCTCTGAATGGCATCTCTTTCCTTTTGTTCAGATGGTCTATAGTTGTGTTCTGCAGTGGAAATAATAGCTTCATTCATACTCCCATATACAGCATCTGAGCATCTATGACATTGACACTAAAAAAATAAAAATTATTGTCAGCCTTTTTGAAGGCTGGAAAAAGACAAGATAAACCAGCAGCCTCTGAAGAGCAGTAAGATATAATACTAATCATGTGACTGGATAAAGCCCAAGATTATCTTTCTATTTAAAGGATCAGTACTGCTGAAATACATCTTGATTTCACGTGAAAAATGATGTTTTGACAGTAACATATATAGGTGTAATGTTTCCTGACCTTATGAATTGGGTTACCAAATTTGCTATTTTTCAGCAGGTTAGGGAACAATTTATTTCTTAGCTTCAGGGGCTGTTCTCTAGTGTTAAAAACACTACTGCAAGTGTTAAGTGATAGTAATATCTATTAGAGTTGAGATCCGAGTCTTCTTTATTCTTTTTTAACAGGTAGAGCTATTTATCATTGTTTACAGTTTTGTAGTTGAAGTGCTATTCAATCCAAAAGGATCCCCTTCCCTGTTTCACACTGCCACTCAGTCTGGTCTGGATGGAGCATGGCGAGGGACAATCTTCAGTAAGTAAAAGGAAAATCCTGCACTCCTTCATCAAGGGGGGAAGGGTTTTTCTGTGTGAAGAATGTCCCTCCCTACATCCGTCCATTCACACGACTGGATTCCAGACCTGATGGGAGGTGGCCAGAAGGAGGGGAGGGGGATCGGATTGAATAGCGCTTGAACTACAGAACTGTAAGTGTTGAAATTTAGCACTACCTGTTAATAACTAAAAAATAAAGAAGACTAGGACCTCAACTTTAATACAAGTATTACTATCTCTTTAATGATCGTCTCATGTGGGCATATCATTAGCACAGTTGATCTGTCACAGTCAAGTGTGTAAATACAGGAGGTGCAGAGGGTTCAGTTTGTGATGAGGTTCAGCATCCAAAGGGATCCATTGGCTCTTCACTATGCTGTGAACGTTTGCAATCACACCAGATTACTGTCCTGACTGGAAGTCTCTGACATCCCCAAACAATGCAACTGGCAGCCAGGAAGATAAGAGTGTTGTTGGTGAGCATCTTCCCCATTCTTCATTAACACTTTAAGAACCAGAAGGTTTCTACCAGTCTTCAAAGTACTACGTTAGACACGCCTCGGGCATGAAAAGGGATAACCGTAAGTATGTAGGTCATGAATCCTGCTTTACTATGAATATTTCACACATGGGAAAGAGTGCTTCAAAACTGTGAATTCATAAAGTAGCTGGCATCAAAACGGAGCAGTCAAAATGTGGCCATTAAAAATGTCTCCTTTTACCCTAACAGATAACCAGTGACTACAGTGACAGATCTACCCTAAACTAACAAATACTGAACACCTACCCCAAACCCCCAAACTACCCTAATCTGACAGATACTGGACATGTACCCCAAAGTACCCTAACCTAACCAACTCCCAAACTACCCTAACAGGTACTGAACTTAACGCCCTCATAAATCTGTGACATGACTCCCCTAAACCAACCAACAGATAATCTGAACATGTGCCTCAAACTACTCTAACCTACCTCCAAACTAACCTAACCCAACAGATACACATGTACCCCAAACTACCCTAACCTACCCCCAAACTAATATAACCTAACAGAGAGTGAAAACACTCAGTGAATCAGTAACAGTTTAAATATTAACATTTAAAAGGCACCATTTTGATGCTCTCCTTTTCATATCTCGCAGACGTCACTATGGAAAGATGTCTGCTCTTCTTCCTGCCTGTCAGCCCGGGAGCAATGGATAATTCTCGTTAATGCGCTAATAATTCTGGCGACTAGTACTACCGAGCAGCTAGTCACCAGATGGGGAATTATTGGGGGGCAAGTTTGTTAGCAGTGGTACTTCCGCTTTGAAAAATATAAAGAAACACTAAAACATAAAACTTAGATGGGTTATTTAACTTAAGTATCTTATCTTCAGTGTCAAACATTGTCATTTTTTTATTTGCACAGGACAAATAAAATGTATTTTTAAATATGTCTTGTGCTAAACCCTTGTTTAAAAAAGAAAAAACCTAGTATGTGTAAGCTGTGAGAGATAAATTAAGCATCTTCTTGCATAGATGGGACAAATACTTATTTTACTGTCAACTGCTTTAGATTGTGTCACTAATTATAAGCTGCACAAACATAAGCAAACATTAGGGATGTACAACAACCCTCAACTCCTACCCCCATGCTAAAATAAGTGCTAAATCCAATTTTTGTCTGCTGCTGTTATCCAGCACATACGCTAAGGAATTAGCAAGACTCTCCAGCTGTTGCTGAACTACAGTTCCATTGATCATCTGATTCATAAACAAAAGACTTGCTTTAAAACTAGCGGTTAAAATTTTCAAATTTTTTGCCCATTGGCCAACATTTTTTGCCATTTTTTCAATGGCTAGAAATTTTCCGCCCATTGATTTATGTTGTTTTCTCACTTCCGCTATAAAAACGTGATGTTTTCGCTGAAGGCAGATACAATAGAAGCAGCTACAGAGTGAGATAGACGTGCTGTGCTGTTCTCTTGTGATATTTTGCAAAAAGTGAGGCAGGAGAGGCAGTGACTCCTAGCACTATGAGCAGGGTAAAAAATAATTAGTGGAGGAGCTGGAAGGACCATTATGTGTTCAGTGAGTCTGAGGAGGAGGAGGAGGAAGGGACCACTACTGTACCAATGCTGTCACGTTCCCCTAAATAACCCCAAGAGATCTTGGGGAATTTAATGGGAAAGAAGGGAGAAAAGGGAATGGGAAGGGAGGGAGAAAAGGGTAGTACTGGTGAGAGCAGGACAGGTCAGCTGCCTGTGCCTGCTGCAAGACGTGCTGCTCCTGCTGCCAGTGCCACCTGCTGCCACCAATACTTTGCCTGCTGCTAGTGCTTCTTGTAGTACTCAGGGTGAGAAGGAGAAAATTATGCCATTTGTGACAGCAGGGGACCTTCTGTCACATTGCTCATCACCTCCTCCAAGCAGCAGTGAGATGTCTGGAATAGTGCAGCAGCACGTAGGGACTAGTGGTGGTGGTGTTGGAGAAGCTGGGGTGGAAGAGACATTGATGGCCTTTTTATCAGAAACTGAGAAGGTATGGGAGACAGGGATGAGGATGGGCATCACCATCACCGCTAGCAGTCAGCTTTTGAAATTAGTGGAAATTGCAACTGCTCTAACTTCTGCTGCTGCTGAGATGAAAGGGCAGCAGGGTGCTGAGGAGCAGGCAAGTGTGTCACAGACCACCTTAGACACAGTGGGAATGGGGTCAACAAGTAATGTGGGACTAGGACAGGTTCCACTTGCCAACAGTAGCAATACAGCAACAGCAGCAACATTATCCACTGCCACAGAAAGTGAAGGGGAATGTGGAGGACAAGAAGGAAGAGGCCATTCTTCTCCACCTGTTCCCTATCCCTCCCCCCAGAAGTCATGGGTGTGGGACTATTATTCTCTTCCAGCAGGCACAGTGAAGTCATCATCAACAATGGTACAGTGCAAAATTTGTGACAAGTTAGTGAGAAGTGAAAGGAGGGAACACACCTTGGCACAACCGCCCTGTTAACACACATGAAACACAGACATCATGACATTTACTCCAAACATGTTAAAGCCAAACACCTGTTACAGAAATCTAGCACCGCTGTTACTGTACCCCCTGACTCTCCAGAAAGGTGGAGATCAAAGAGGAGGCAGAATAAAGGAACCCAGACAGACACTGGAAGTTCCATGACGAGCGAAACAACTAGCTCGCCATCAATATCACCTTCTTCCTCTAGGTTAACAAGTACATCTCCTGCCAATCCACCTCATTCATCGTTACCTCAGCCACTCTGATAATGTTAGGATATGGCAGTTCATCTCTACCCATTGCACACTGTATGGTTATCACGATGCCCGTGGTTCGTGCTGTTCCGTGTCTGTCACTTGCTGAGTGTTCCTGATTGGCACATCATTCAACCTGATGGAATATTGGCTACCATACGTACTAGTATTACTTCACCACTAGGGGAGGAGATTTTGTCGTCCCAAGCCTCTGCTCCCCATGAAACTCCAGCGGGCAAATGTTTTGTCGCTGAGCCATTCCATACTCAACTACTTGAAACCTACCACTCCTCTAAGGCTGCGGGACATATTGGTAGAGATCGATTGTTTTGGTCCCTCTCTCAGCTATTCTGGTGGCCTTCTATGAGAGCAGATTGTGCCAATCAGGAACACTCAGCAAGTGACAGACACGGAACAGCACGAACCACGGGCACCGTGATAATGGTGCACTGACCACACATGCCAGTGTGGTGGAGGAGAATCGATACCAGGTCATCAGGTGGCATCTGAGGAGATTCCATCCCGCAGAATATGCTAGGATTCTGGCAGGGAGGGTTCATCATTACTATTAAACTGTCAGCAAGTTGTCCTGAGTCCTTAGCGGGGTCTGGATAAAGGGTACAGTGACAGCGGCAGTACGTGATTTTGGGTGTCATGGTGTTTGGATACAGTTGTGCCCCCAGATGTTATTTACCACACACACACTGTGCACATTGCAGTTGCTGATTGAAGCCACAGTTCCTGTTCTCAAGGGAAAAATATATATTCTAATAACAACTAATATGTTCTTTTCTCCACATATACTCGGGGCTACTTATTCTTCTGCTACTGCCTCAGGCTCATCACTGGAGCCAGTCGTGGCAAGTGGAACCTTCATCATCCATCTTCCATGTTACTTCTATTGTTGATCCCATTCCCTTTCAGCTGCCTAATCATACTGCTGCTTAAACAGGTTAAATTTTGAATTTGAATGAGTAGTACATGCACCTGTTCAGGCCTCAAGCCGTATATTTCTAGCTATGTACGGATTCGATAGCCTATTGGCTAATTTGGTGTATTATCCAATTAAGTTGAAACCAAAGGTTTTTAAATAAGTGTTCAGTTATACATTGTATCTTTGATGAAGCGCTTTTGAAGCGCGAAACGCGTCAGATGTTCTGCATCTTATCAAGCTGCATGTGCGAGTAATATCTCTGCTCTTATCACACTGATCTTTTGGATTTTTTAACGATATCAATAAATTATTCAAGTTTTATACAGAGTGAGTCACAGTTGATTTTATCATCACGAAGAAGCGGCCTGGAGGGTGCTCCCGGATCTTTTGTTTGCTACGTTGTTGATTGCATCAGTTTTGGAGAGCTGTATGTGGTGTAGCACCTCTGAAGCCCTGGAGTGTTATCTGTTCTTCAAGTACCCCCTAGTGAGTGCCATTATCATATGCTGGAGTGTGTAGCACTGGTTTTCTTATTTCTATATCTGCTGCTTAAACAACTCAGCAGCAGCAGTACGAACAGCAGTTGCAACTAAGGAGGACATTTGACAGTGGCCACTGGCCTACATGACCTGCTGGAATTTGGCCAGTAGGGCATTTTTATTTTTTTTCTCAGAGCTTGTGTTTTGAAAAAAAAAAAAAAAACCTAAAAAAAAAATAAACAATTTTTGGGGGGGTTTGTTTCTAACAAGCCTAAGTCCTACAAATCAATGTTTCCTTAGGGCTTGTGCCAAACTAGCTTAAGTCCTACAAATCAATGTTTCCTTAGGGCTTGTGCCAAACTAACTTAAGTCCTACAAATCAATGTTTCTTTAGGGCTTGTGCCAAACAAGATTAAGTCCTACAAATCAATGTTTCTTCAGGGCTTGGGCCTCTAATAAGTCTAAGTCCTACAAAGGCCTCTAACAACAAATCAAACAAATCATCCTCTGCAAAATACTCCATCAAGTCAAGTATCAGTCCACCAGAGTGGCAGCTTATGTCAGGGGGTTTCTGTCTCTGTCACTTTAAATAAAAAAAATCTTATTTTATTTTATTGATTTATTTTTTTATTAACTGTCCCCCAATAGCAGTCAAGAAAGCCCCCAAAACAAATTCCTTCTTCAAATGATTAATTCATTCACCAACACAGGCACCCTCCTCAGACCCCTTCATACCATGTCGTATGGTTTTTATTTTATTTTATTTTATTTAGGATTTCTTTTTTATTAAGTACCCCCCAATCCCAGTAAACAACCCCCCAAAACATTCCCTGTTCAACTAATTCTTTCCCCACACCCCACCAACACAGGCACCCTCATGTTCCTTTTATACAATACCTTTGGGAAATAAAATATTATTTGTAATGTGTTGTGTGTAACTTCTATGTTCCCATTGATTTCAATGGGCGAAAAAAGCAGAAAATCTGCACTTTTCGCAGGAAATTTTTCACGAAGCGGAAAGTGCCATTTTTCGCCAATTTCAGTTTGAGGCGGAAAGTTTCGCACATCCCTACTTGCAAGGCATTTCACAAGGAGTAACTTGTGAATCCCCTCTGTTTTACATGAATCAGCTGACCAGCTTATTGTCCACTGGTCAGCTGTTTCAGTGAGTCTGGAATGGTAAAAAAATGTAACAGCTTTTGACAGTTCCCTAAGTCTATGAATCAACTGTATCAATGGATTATATTGGTCTAACCTTTTAATGCCAAAAGAATGTGCAATGCACATCCCAATGACACTGAAAGGATTAAAGGAGGGCAGTTGTCTCTGATTTCTAGAAGAGACAGAAAACTGTCCTCTGGCTCCATAGCAAGCTAAAGAAAGATCCCAGGCATAAATCTGGTGAAGGCATGGCGAAACTATGGCGATGTCGACATAGCTATGACGCATCCATTGCGATATAATGGCAAGACACCTAAGTGCATATGATTATGGAACTGGTGCAAATAGGCCACAACTTCACCAACCTTAGTGCACCTTTCCCATTCTAATATTCCCTTCTTTATCACCAATACAAAATGGTGAGATTAACCCCTTAAGGACCATTGACGTGGCAGGACCGTCACGCTGGTCCGGCACTTAAGGACCAGTGACGGCCCTGCCACGTCACATACTTTTACTCACCACGCTCCTGTAGGAGTGCGATGAGTAATACCGGGGACTGAACTTGACCGCTCCAAGACTGGAGTGATCTCTTTCAGTCCCACCGTTCAGCGTGCCGCCCCACGTGATCAGTCACGTGGGAATTCCCGTCAAAATCTTCTATGTGGTCCTTAAGGGACAGCACACCCCGGGACCGCTGGTCCTTAAGGGGTTAAGACAGGACAAATAACCATTAATATCAGAGTTTGCTAGATCTTCTTTCAGTCTACTGTGGAGAATGCAAGATTTCCACAGTGCAGATCCACTGGAATCAACTTTCAACTCCAATAGCTGCACTTCAGGAGGCACACTACAGTACATGATCATTTTAGTACACAGTTGAACACCCAGTTGCTAAGACTTAACTTTAGGCCATTTCTGTGTGCATGCTATTGACGAAATGTTCTGGGCTTGCTCATTTTATTGCAGTGCCCTCAGTGCCTTGTTATTACAACATGCCAAGGAACTGAATGTTCTGAAATAATCATACCATTGTCACAAGTGGCTTTATAGAGGGTATTTTCAGATAAAGTAAATTGATGTAGGTGTAGGACTAGCAAACCAGTGCCTGGTTTAATGCAGAATTGTATTAGCACATCATACTATATAGCAATTACCCATTTTATTTTCATGTTCATGATACCTAGTCTAGATATGTTTACAATTTTACTTTTCATGAACAAGCATGTGAATATAAATTTTAACAACAAAGCAGGCTCCTCAGTCAGTGAAAATAGCATTTAGTGATGTCTTGTAGCATCCCTAGATCAGCTCTAATATCATATCTGAAGAAATGTTATCATGTACATAAGCTATCATATGTTACACCCCTAAAATATAATCACAAACATACATATATCACTAAAATATAACTCTTGCTTTTTAATACACGTGTAAACTATCTTTTTCACAGCATTTATTTTAATGTGTTTGTGCTATTTATAATTGGAGAGAAAAACTAAAGTCAGTTAATGTATTGTGATTACTGCCCATTGCTCTTGTATTAAGAATGGCTGTTATTTCAGCCTGTTTACAGACAATGCGAGACAAGTACATTAAGATTGCTGTGGTACATATTCCCCTAAAAAGGCAGTATCTGCTCACTCACAGCATATGTAAGAGTAAATTTTATGCCTCTGAAAACTGAGTAATTTTACAGACTCTAGCATTATGTACAATGTGTTTACATCTATTTAAAGGGTTAGTAATACTTTATTATTACTATTCCCCATATTGTACATATTTGCCAAATAAATTAATAGCCCCCAGGTTCATCTCTCAAACCTTTATGGTTTGAGAGATAACTGAAGGCAAAGTTCCCCCCTCCCTCCCCCTTCCCTGAAGTCAGCGTTGTGCTGACTGCAGGGATATTCGGTCTGACTTTCATCATGCGGCTCTGCAGCAGAGCCGTGATCGTGTTAGTGACAAAGAATTATTTCACTGAAACGGCCTTCTGCATGTGCTTGCAAACCAAGCACATGTAGAAGGCCGTTTCAGTGAAAGAATTCTTTGTCACCAACGGGATCTCGGCTCTGCTGCAGAGCCGCAAGCCTGTCGTATGACAGACTTCCCCTGCAGTCAATACAACGCTGACTTCAGGGAAGGGTTGGGGGGGGGGACTTTGCTTACAGTTATCTCTCAAACCAAAAAGGTTTGAGAGATTAACCTGGGGCTATTAAATTATTTTACAAATATCTACAATATGGGGGATAGTAATAATAAAGTATTACTATCCCTTTAACTCCAGTTCAGTTTGCAGTGTTAGTATTCCCTTAAATCAAATGCAAGTTACTGAAGCAGTACACAGTTTTTAATGAAAACCTATATGTTGTAGGGCTTGTCCTGCTGAATAAAACAAAGGCACTTCAAATTCTGGAAGAATTTAAATTCAAAAGTAATTACAGCTAATTTTTTTAATTAAACTCTTGGATGCTACAAAATCCCAAACACATTGCGTTTCAATGCGTTAGAGCCACCTATTGCATCCAAAGGGTTAAACGGCAATTGTCTATTTTGGGCACCAGGTGGTGGTGTTTCTGTGACTTATTGTGGGAAGACAATGCCTTTTGGACACTAACTGGTGTTGCTACTAACAGTTTTATTAAATAAAATAAATAATATATTTGGGTGTAATAACTTAAGTGAGACATCTCCCAGAAATGTGAGCATGTATGATTTCCTAAAACATTTACTTCTCCTTTAAATGGACACTGACACCTCTTAAAAATAATACCATCCCCCACACTTACCTTAATCTGGGAAGAAAAGGGTAACAAGAACTATGGGGGGGTATACACTAAGGTGTGATAAAGAGGTGATATAGTGGAGAAGACTTCTCCAGTGATATCACTTCTCTAGTTCCTATAGAGCTGGAGAAATCTTAGTGTATTGGCTCCATAGAATAACATAGGAATTGGAATTATCACCTCTTTATTATCATCTATTTTTTATTTGTTACCTCTTTATTATCACGTCTTTATTTATTAGAAATTATCATCTCTTTATCACTCCTTAGTGCATCCCCCCATGAATCAGTTATGTGTGGATTGGTTTCCCAAAAGTAATCTTTATTTCGTTTTTGGATATCATTTCCATGGAGGCAAACATGATTTTTTATGATCAGACTCCATAACCCCCAAACCCCTCCCACTGAAGGATTGTAAGGAAGGGAAGAAGAATTCATTGAGCGTAATATGGGATCCTGAAGTCCAGGCACAAAACAGAATCACACTTGCCTTTAGCTACATGATATCCAATACTAAATAAAGATATACTGTATTTGGGGAACCAATCCATGCAGAACTAATTCCTAGCAGCCATTAAGATTTTCTGCCCAGATTAACATAAGCAGGGAGTTTATTTGTAGGCATTATTACTGTTCCCTTAACCATTGCATGTTGATCACCTCTCTCACATTCTGGGAGTTAACCCTTTAAGTACCAGAACGGTACACAATGCACTGCTTTGCAATGCATTGTGCACCCCTCTAGCATTCAAAGGGTTAAAACGACTTATTGAAAATGTTCTTTATTGCTGCAGTTCTATTCACTGGTTTGTTAAGTGTACGTCAACCAGAAACACTCTATACTGACTAAGAACACTGTATAATAAAGTAAGTAGGAATAAAGAAAAGGGAATAGATTGCATGACAGCATAATTCTAGCCTGCATCACTCACTGCGCTATTGGCATTACATCATAATGTAAGTGATTGAAAACACAGAGTGAATAAGTGCACATTGGGAGAGTTATACTCAATGGAAAATGAACAAAGATCTGTCAAACTCTGCAAGGCGCAGCAATGGACACATTTCTGTTATTGCTTAACCCCTTACCACCCGAGGACATACATGTACTTCCCGAGTGGATGTCCCTTGTGGACAGAGGACGTATATGTACGTCCCGGAAATCCGGGTCCCCTCGTGGCTGCATGCCATCTGGGGACTCTGGATTCTTTTTAAAAAATAAAAAAAATGTTCGGGGCGGGCGTTAAGTGCCAGCCGCGTGTGCATGCAGCTGGTCACTAATGGGTTATTAATATATTCTAAATGCTGTTTGTTACTGACGCTGATCTACTAAGCAAAAGTGGTACAGTTCTGAACCGTAATGGACAAATACAAATTTCTGTTGTTTTAAATGGGACTTTTAACTGCTTGAATGCTAGGGAGGTCTACAGCTTATTGCAAAGCAAGGCATTGTAGCCCGCTCTTCAAGGGGTTACAATTCTCATTTAACTCAATGGGAATTTGGGAAATTTTCATTTACCCCATGGTGCTATTGATTTGATCCCAAATCTCTCCATATCTACTTAGTAAATAGGCATCTTTCAAACTGACTGTCCCTTGGAGATCAAATTAAAATTCCCCAAATTCCAAGTGATGTGAATAGGGCTTTTATCTTGGTGAATACTAGAGATCTCTCTACTGCATGGCAAGGTAATATTTTGGCAATTTCTGTACAAATGAAGGGGTTAAAATCTCAACTTAAATCAATGAGAATTTAAATTTCTCCCCTATTTCACATTTGGTTTGTGCAGCAGTCGCTCCATATCCTACATAATAATTCGCTAGGATGTTTGTCAGAAACCATCATACGCAGTAGAGACTGCCCGAACGCACAGAATGCTGGAAGTTCTGTACTGGGAGCATTCTGTGCTTTCGGCCAGTCTCTACAGTGCATGACTGTGTTGGCGGCAGGACACAAAGCAATGCATTGCATACCCCTCTGGCACTCAAAGGGTTAACATCACCCGGACCTTGGCCTATGTACACGGGCTTTTACACTAGTGCCTCTGTACCTCAAAGAGCTGCTACTGGCAACAACAGAACCAGCAGGAGTAAATATTGCACTGGAACTACTTATGTTTAGATTGAACTTTATCTGGGATTAGTGTTGAGCGAGCACCCCGATGCTCGGGTGCTCGGGTGCTCTGACCGAGCACCCCCTGAGGCTCGAGTGCTCGGCCGAGCACCCGAGCCCCATTGACTTCAATGGGGCGACACGAGCATTACACCAGGCACCCCCTGCTCTGATGAGGGGAGGGTGCCTGGTCAATGCCCCCCTTCATCTCCGCTATGCCCCCTTCATCTCTGTATGCCCCCTTCATCTCCGCAATGTCCCCCTTCATCTCCGCAATGTCCCCCTTCATCTCCGCTATGCCCCTCTTCCACAATGTCCCCCTTCATCTCCGCTATGCCCCTCTTCCACAATGTCCCCCTTCATCTCCGCTATGCCCCTCTTCCACAATGTCCCCCTTCATCTCCTCTATGGCATAGAGGAGATGAAGGGGGACATTGTGGAAGAGGGGCATAGCGGAGATGAAGGGGGACATTGTGGAAGAGGGGCATAGCGGAGATGAAGGGGGACATTGTGGAAGAGGGGCATAGCGGAGATGAAGGGGGACATTGTGGAAGAGGGGCATAGAGTCTATGCCCCTCTTCCACAATGTCCCCCTTCATCTCCACAATGCCCCCTTCATCTCCGCAATGCCCCCGTACCTCCAGTCCCTGGTGGTCCAGCGGAGCGTCTTCTGATCTGTGCCTCTTCCGGCACAGATCCCCGCCACCCGAACATGGCGGGAGAGCACATGGCGGTACTCGACGAGTACCGCCATGTGCCGAGCAGAGCGATGCTCGAGCCGATCCGAGCATCGGCCGAGCACGCTCGCTCAACACTATCTGGGATAAAGGAATGTTAACAGTGAAAATGAGTTGTTAGGCTTTATATTGGAGGAGTGTTTAGCTATTGAATACTACTCCATGATTATGTCCCACACAAGTGCAACTCATTTAGCATTTCAGTGGAGTGACATCGGCATGTTCTACAGAGATGTTTTTGGACTCAGTGACGTATATTTTCTGGGAGGCACAGCGAGTAGTTTTCCTTTGAGGGATTTGTTGTGGTCAGGGCCGGCCCAACACATTGTGCTGCCTGGGTCCAAGGATGAAATGCTGCCCCCCCCAAACTACACCCACCAAAACACGCCCAAATGGCTGCTCTAAGCCCCAGGTCTTTCAAAGCCAACCAACTCCTCTGGTTACATTCCCTGTGCAGTTAGTATAATGTGAAGACAAATGGAAGAACTGCACATTTTAGATAATATTTTAAAACTGTCCATTTTTTTTACAATTGCAGCAGTGTTAGATAGCAATCTTTCACATAGGACACCACTTTAACCCTTGCATAACCAGGGATGTCTGCTCCTGTACTCAAAAAATAAAATCTAACCGTACAGGAGCAAAAATCCGTGCTTATGAAATTGTTTAAATGGTGTTCTGTGTGAAAGATTGCTATCTAACTCTGCTGCAGATGTAAAAAAATGGACAGTTATAAAATACCATCTCTCTCCCTCCATGCCACCCATGTCTCTCTCTCTCCCCCTCCATGCCACCCATGTCTATCTCTCTCTCCCTCCATGCCACCCATGTCTCTCTCTCTCCCTCCATGCCACCCATGTCTCTCTCTCTACCTCCATGCCACCCATGTCTCTCTCTCCCTCCATGCCACCCAAGTCTCTATCTCTCTCTCCCTCCATGCCACCCATGTCTCTCTCTCTCTCTCTCTCTCTCTCCCTCCATGCCACCCATCTGTCTCTCTCCTCACCATGTCATACATGTGTCTCTCCTCTCCCCATGTGTCTCTTTGCCATGTATCTTCTCCTCCTCTTTTGACTCTCTCTCCTCCATGTCTGTCTGTCTCTCCTCTTCCAACCTCTGTCTGTCTCTCTTCTCCCTCCATATGCCACAACCAGTTTGCCCATTAAATATGCCACTGCCAGATGCCCATTAAAACATGCCCCAGAACCCCAGGACATGCCCACCCAGGACTTACCCCAGCACATGCCCCATTGCCCACCCAGGACTTACCCCATCACCCCAGGACATGCCCCATTTCCCACCCAGGATTTACCCCAGCACCCCAGGACATGCCCACCTAGGACTTACCCCAGCACATGCCGCATTGCCCACCCAGGACTTACCCCAGCCAGCACCCACAGTTGTCCAGCTCCCTGGTGTCTAGTGGCAGGCAGCTAGATCCTCCCATGCTGCCTCTCGCACTCCCCGGGCGGTCTGATGTCTGAGCGCCGGCAGGTCATGTGAGTCCCGGTGCTCTGACCTCAGTACAGCGCGGGGAGTGA
Organism: Rhinophrynus dorsalis; assembly: GCA_037306005.1. NCBI lineage: Eukaryota > Metazoa > Chordata > Amphibia > Anura > Rhinophrynidae > Rhinophrynus > Rhinophrynus dorsalis. The sequence continues at coordinate 224,824,318 of CM074724.1, forward strand.
GAGAGGCAACATGGGAGGATGTCTGTGCTCAAGCTGACAGCCGCCCACCCGCAGCATGGCTGTTAGGTGAGCGCCTCTGCCGGCAGGTATATTTTTTTCCAGGAGACACCCAGCCAAGCATGCCTGCTGTGACAGTGATTAGACATATAAGGGAAGGGGAGAGACAGCGCAACCGGTATCTAAGTGTAGTATTTATTATTCTAAAATACATAAAAAATGACAGAAAAAGTCAGTAGACAAATATTTGAATAAAAACAATAAATCGTTAAAATACTGTATAGCAATATATGTGAAGAGCCGGTAAATATATGACTAATAGCAGGGATAAAATAGAGGTCTGAATGTTAGCAGGTATAAGTGTACAATGAGAGCTATAAAGTTCGGGAGAATGATATAGTATTACACAGACACTATATGATAGATAAATAGAGGATGGCCCCTTATTGGAGAGTGGACTAAATAAGCGTGCTTCTATACACAAATGTAGAGCTCAGCTTTTGCCACTCGATCCAGTTTAGGTGGCCTCTTACTTTATATTAGCGTTGAATCTCAGCACATCTCCCAGAACATCTCTCTGTATCTGTACCCGATTCCTTCCTCGTTCGTAGTTTCCCCGTTTGTGTATATTCCAATGTGCTGTAATCCACGGGTTTTGTCTTCTCCAATGATCCCAGCGCAGTAGTCAAATCTCGGCGTCTCCGTACTCCACGTGGGTCACGCCGAACTTTTTACTTTAATCCCTTAAGGACCGGCCGCGCACACAAATGGCCAGCACTTAAGGACCCAGACCATTTTTTCTTGATCGCACGCCATTCGGGGAGCCCTGAATTCCGTGACGTACATGTATGTCCTTGGTCCTTTAGGGACATACATCCCATGACGTACATGTGCAGTTCAATTCTTGGCGCCTTTTCTGAAAATGGACATTATGGAACTAGAGAAAATGCAGAGGAGGGCTACAAAACTAATAAGGGGAATGGAAAGTTTTAGTTATGAAGAAATGCTGTAAAAGTTAAATTTGTACAGTTTAGAGAAACAGTGTCTTAGAGGGGATATGATAACATTATATAAATATGTTCAGGGCCCAGATAAAGGGCTCTCCAAAGACCTGTTCATTAACAGAATAGTACAAAGGACAAGGGGTCACCGGCTAAGACTTGTGGAGAGGAGATTTCATCTGCAACAGCGGAAAGGGATTCTTTACGGTAAGGACAATAAAAGTATGGAATTCACTGCCTGAAGAGGTGGTGCTACTGAATACATTAGATGCCTTTAAAAAGGGCCCGGATACTTTTTAAAGGAGCAGAATATAGAGGGCTATGAATGTTAGTATTGGGATTAATATTTATTTTGGGCTTGTTGATCCAAGGAGAAATCTGATTGCTATTTGGAGTCAAAAAGGAACTCCCCCATTCAAGGCAGAAGTTGAAATTGCTGAAATAAGGTTTTTTCTTTCCTTCTTTTGGATCAACAGAGGTAAACAAGAATAGGAAAAGGGTTGAATTTGATGGACGCAAGTCTTTTTAAACCTAAAATACTATGTAACTATGGAAAGGTAGGAATGGCAGTTCTCTCAGAGCATATTCAAGACTAGATCTGATGCCTCAGAAAACAAAGAGGTTTTTAATGCCCCTTTCCCGGTGCTGCAATAATGCAGATAAGCTGAGTTCATTTTGTTACCAATGAAAGGTTCAGTGCTGGGCAATGGTGCCTTTCACATAGAAGTGAATGCACCAAAGTCCAACAAGCTGCAAACTACTGTGTTCCCTTGGAAACACTGGAAAGCTGCAGTAAGGAAGGCCTGCACATGGGCTAGAGGCCTATGAGGCCACCTGTAGAGTCCAGACTTTGACACAAGTGCTACTGGAAGTCATTCATTGTGATCCATCTGGTTACCTTTAGAACATTAATGCTGTTGAGAGCATAGCGATGGGGAATATAGACTGAATGCCCTTCTTTGTAGGGAGCCCTTATGGACATACACCCTCGACTAGACATCCTTATGGTCTGAATGTTGAGTTTGATCTCAAACCAGTATTATAGACGATTTTATTAATTATGTTTCTATCAATTTTTCACCTTCTCTGATTGTAACTTTTTTGTGGATTGGGGAATGTATTCAAGCCCATGAATTTTATGAGATTCTGTGGGAATAGTTAGTGTTATGATTTATGTTCCTGTGAGTGATTGGCTTTAATCCTATATAGGTATCTTGATTGCTCATATATCATTTGGCATGTGTTATAGTTTGATTTTGTTTTTGCCAAAGCCCATGGTGAGGTAGGGACTGTACTGTATACTTGACAATGGATCTTATCTACCTCTGATCCTACTTGTAGGGGAGCTATTAAATATAACATACATATATTGACTGTAATCTTGTGGCTGCTGGAAGCATTTGGACTTGGTCAGAGACCACCTCTTATGTTTGATGGAAATTACTGTTCCCCTCTGGTTTCCGTATAGCGGATCCAGAGTTTACATTTTATATTTCTCTTTCTTGGCCAGTATGTGGATTTTGGTTTTGTTAGTGATATTGATTGTTATTATACAGCACATTAGTTTTCAACAGTCATGACTCAATTTTTATATCTCTGATGAAATGTTCACATGGTTAATTATAAAAACATATGACTAGCTCAGTTTGATTGACGAATTGTTTTTAACGAACATTCAAACTCCCCAATACTGTCTCACATAGAAATCTGTTGTTTTTTTTGTTTTTGTTTTGGCTAATGAGTTCATACTGTTGAGGTTTATATTGCAGATGTCCTCAGTCATTGAATATTATTTGATGATTAAGAGCTGCAAGTATGAAATGTGACAGAGTGTTTGTAGCATTGATTATTTATCCTTGGATAAAGGTCTCTATTTGCTATTAGGTCCCTGCTCATGCAGACCTCTAAAGGTGCAAGGATTGAACCAGATGTCTTAAGTTGTCATTACGTGTTTGTTCAACACATAGGGATCTATTAACATAGTAAACCTTTAGGACTAGAGGGGTGTGGAGCAATGTGTTAGACACCAATCTGGACCTTAACATGATTAAGTTATGAAAGCATATGAAAAAAGTGACTAGTAACTGACATTGCATTTGCATGCATTCTGGCATCTATCAGACTATTGTGCATAATGAGATTGGCAGATGCATGCTCACACTTGCCTGAGAAATAAGGATTAGTTTATACGGGTGCGTTTTGGTCATTGATAAGTTACACACCCCTTGGGCCCTCAAGGAGTTAATTTATCACACTAAATTAAAACACGTTGCTATGGATTCGGCTGTTCTCACTGGCAGTTTTGCCCTGCATCATATATCCCAAATGCAGCTTTCTAAAACTTTTTTGTGTTTAATACAGGGAAACGACAGGGAAATTTTACCAACACACTTGTACATGGTGGCCTGTGGGGATTGGGTGGAGATCATTCACATGGACTAATGGAACACTGCGTTGTTCACCTTACTAGTAATTAATGACTGACCCTCATTGGTTGCAGTCAGTAATATTTTGCAGCTGGTCAGATGTTACAGTTATCAGTTACAACTCTCCACATCCCTCAGTGAAGGGATTGTTGGGGAAAAGCAGGGACAAGACAGGCAAATGAAACCTGGCATTTCAATGCAGGCTGTTCATTTAGAACACCCCTGTGAACTTAGCCGAAATGACCAGTAGTTTGAGTCTGTGAGAAATGGCATCAGGTCCAACTGTTCTCAGCTTACACCTGCTATCATACTCACAGAGAATCATGTTTTATAAGTCAGTTGCACTGAGAAATATTGTTTAGATCAGTTGATTACAGTGAATTCGCCAAGCAGTAGCAGGTGATTATAATTGCATTGTTATGTACCTAAATATATGCAGCTGCTACCAATGTGACTGACGAATCAGCCTGATTTATAGTTGCAATTGAATGAATTATGCTTTTGCTGGGAAAAACAAATGTTACTCCTCACACTGCCACATGTGACTTCCTAGGCCATATAAAACAGTAAAAATGGAGCAATTCTGAGGCAAACCAATTGCAACACAAAGAACAAGTCAATAGACTCAGATGTCACATTGATTTAAATGGGGGCATTTATAGCCCTTCGATGCTAGAGAGATTCCCAGTTAATCAATAGTCATTTTCTGTTTTCCCCAGAAATGCTCCATATATGCTAATATGTAAAGTCTCCTCCTCCATGAGGGCAGAGCACTTCAAAAAGTTCTCTGAGGCAGAGACTCCTTCCTCCTTCCCACTTTACCCCGCCCCCCCATTCAGCTCAGTTTAAAGTGACCTTGAGATCAGAAGTTAGCGTGGGCACATGTTTCTTAGTCTTTTTTAGTTAGTCTTCTTTTTTATTTTTATTTCTTAGCATACAGGGCATTATAATCTAGGCCGACCAGACCTCACCTTTAACCGGGGATGCATATTAAAAATACATAATGCAGGGCTGCTTTTATTTTGGTGCACTCCTGAAACATGCCTATTTCCTATGTGTCCCCGGTTAAAGGTGAGGTCTGGTCAGCCTATTATAATCCCCCATTAGGTGGACTCCTATTACTGGCTTCCTCATTAATTGATCATCCTGTGCACATGCCTATTTTCCATGGCCACACACCTGTGGAGGTTAGCTGCTCCTTGTTACAGCCTTTATCCCATTATGACTTCCTAGAAGCTCACTCTACAAAGCACCTGTATCCCTGTATTGTTTTAACCCTTAAATTGTAAAGCACTGTTTACACTTGTGGCTAGGGTTGCCACCCAGACGGTATTTTACCGGCAGGCCGGTAAAAAATTAGCTTCTGTCCAATGTTAAGTCTATGGAGGGAATGCCATGGCTGGTATTTTTTTTAAGAAAAGGTGTCAACCCTACTTGTGGCACTATATAAATAAACATATTCATTCATTCATTCAGCTCCTGTCATTCATTCTAATGGGAGCCTAAAGACTGAAAATAACATGTAAGTAACCCTTTCAGAAATTTGATTCTGTGAGTGTGTCCCTGTTCTCAGACATCCATTTGTTCAGGTGGATTGTTGCCAGGCTTGCACTCTTTATTTTCTACATATACCATGTGCATGTAATCTCTGGCTACTGTGATAAGTATGGATGTGGGTTTAGTGCTTTTCTGTTGCAGGGCTATTAGACCATCTTCCTCCTTATCTATGCACATTTCCCCCACTTGGGGGGCTGTGACCTTAAAGTGGTGGGCTTTTCTATTGATTCTTTCACTTTTCCTTAATATTTTAGACATTTTTATGTTTAGTTCTTCATTTTACCAAATTTGGATATGGCCCTTTTAAGACCAGATGTAATTGTTGTAGCCATTTGGGATTCATACACAGAACTTATATTGGACATACCTTGCTTCAGGCTGTACCTAGGAGGCTGAGGGTAGGATCATTATGTGCTTTATGAGGCGCATTATCTAGCAATCCCTGTTACCCCCCAGATAAGTATATTTACTTAGTTTTAGGTGCTTTTTTCCTCTTTCTCTACTTTCCACTGTCCTTTATACTATTTTGTGGGGTCTTTTGACTGTCAGAATCTAAGAGACACATGGACAAATCCAAGGCTAAAGAGTCAGGGGTTCCCCTAACTCCTTTAACCCATTGTTCCTCATGCTAGACTGGGCTCCCTAGGGAGTATTCTGGTACATTATGTCCCTCTTGCACAGTGGCCCTTGCATCACCTCTGGGGCCCTCATCTGCTGATCAGAAACCAATTTGACTTACGTCTCTTATTTCTTCAGTCACCTCTATCCGCTCATCTATTAAAGGGATCCACAGCTCCTGGTTTGTGGGACAGCCTGCAACTCCCAGCAGGAGCTTGAGCCCCATATTTCAGGAAGGAGCATATATCATTGGGAATTCCTCTGCTGAGGAAGGGAAACTGAAGGTTATGACTTAAACTCGTCTCCTTCTTTCCCTGGGAGACTATATGATGATAACTAGTGTTGAGCGAGCATGCTCGGCTGATGCTCGGATCGGCTCGAGCATCGCTCTGCTCGGCACATGGCGGTACTCGTACGAGTACCGCATGTGCTCGCCCGCCATGTTCGGGTCTCCTCCCCGCACGTTTTGCGGCTGCTGCGCAGCCAATAAACGTGCAGGGAGGCTCTGACATCGGTGTAATGCCAGCAGCCATGTTGGCTGCTGGCATTACACTGATTGGCTGGCCAGAACCCGTGGTCGGGTGCTGTATAGCACCTGACCATCGAGTTCGGCTCAGTCTGAGCCAGGGAGAGCTGAGGATAGGAAGGGAAAGGCAGTGTAGGGAGGAAAAAAACAAAAATTGTGCAAAAAAAGAAACAAAAGTCCTTTTTAGGACTACTGTGTGTGGGGGCAGCAGGTTATTTTGTGTGGGGGGAAAAAACAAAAAAAAAAAAAAAAAAAATATTCTGTTTAGTGTGAAAAGTTGCAGATTAGAGCACATTCTGTTTAGTGTGCACAGTTGCAGATTAGAGCACATTCTGTTTAGTGTGCAAAGTTGCAGATTAGAGCACATTCTGTTTAGTGTGCAAAGTTGCAGATTAGAGCACATTCTGTTTAGTGTGCAAAGTTGCAGATTAGAGCACATTCTGTTTAGTGTGCAAAGTTGCAGATTAGAGCACATTCTGTTAAGTCTTCAAACTAAAATATCAAAGTCACATATTCCATTCAGTGTGCGTCGCCGCAGTTTAGCAGCACATTCTGTGTACTGTGCAGAGTTGCAGAATAGGAAGAAATACTGTTAAGTCTTCAAACTAAAATATCAAAGTCACATATTCCATTCAGTGTGCTTCGCCGCAGTTTAGCAGCACATTCTGTGTACTGTGCAGAGTTGCAGAATAGGAAGAAATACTGTTAAGTCTTCAAACTAAAATATCAAAGTCACATATTCCATTCAGTGTGCTTCGCCGCAGTTTAGCAGCACATTCTGTGTACTGTGCAGAGTTGCAGAATAGGAAGAAATACTGTTAAGTCTTCAAACTAAAATATCAAAGTCACATATTCCATTCAGTGTGCTTCGCCGCAGTTTAGCAGCACATTCTGTGTACTGTGCAGAGTTGCAGAATAGGAAGAAATACTGTTAAGTTTTCAAACTCAAATATTAAAGTCACATATTCCATTCAGTGTGTTTCACCGCCGTTTAGCAGCCTATTCTGTGTACTCTGCACAGTTGCAGAATAGTAAGAAATACTGTTAAGTTTTCAAACTCAAATATTAAAGTCACATATTCCATTCAGTGTGTTTCACCGCCGTTTAGCAGCCTATTCTGTGTACTCTGCACAGTTGCAGAATAGGAAGAAATACTGTTAAGTTTTCAAACTCAAATATTAAAGTCACATATTCCATTCAGTGTGTTTCACCGCCGTTTAGCAGCCTATTCTGTGTACTCTGCAGAGTTGCAGAATAGTAAGAAATAGTGTTAAGTTTTCAAACTCAAATATCAAAGTCACATATTCCATTCAGTGTGTATCACCGCCGTTTAGCAGCCTATTCTGTGTACTCTGCACAGTTGCAGAATAGTAAGAAATACTGTTAAGTTTTCAAACTCAAATATTAAAGTCACATATTCCATTCAGTGTGTTTCACCGCCGTTTAGCAGCCTATTCTGTGTACTCTGCAGAGTTGCAGAATAGTAAGAAATACTGTTAAGTTTTCAAACTCAAATATTAAAGTCACATATTCCATTCAGTGTGTTTCACCGCCGTTTAGCAGCCTATTCTGTGTACTCTGCAGAGTTGCAGAATAGTAAGAAATAGTGTTAAGTTTTCAAACTCAAATATCAAAGTCACATATTCCATTCAGTGTGTATCACCGCCGTTTAGCAGCCTATTCTGTGTACTCTGCACAGTTGCAGAATAGTAAGAAATACTGTTAAGTTTTCAAACTCAAATATTAAAGTCACATATTCCATTCAGTGTGTTTCACTGCCGTTTAGCAGCCTATTCTGTGTACTCTGCAGAGTTGCAGAATAGTAAGAAATACTGTTAAGTTTTCAAACTCATATATTAAAGTCACATATTCCATTCAGTGTGTTTCACCGCCGTTTAGCAGCCTATTCTTTGTACTCTGCACAGTTGCAGAATAGGAAGAAATACTGTTAAGTCTTCAAACTAAAATATCAAAGTCACATATTCCATTCAGTGTGCTTCGCCGCAGTTTAGCAGCACATTCTGTGTACTGTGCAGAGTTGCAGAATAGGAAGAAATACTGTTAAGTTTTCAAACTCAAATATTAAAGTCACATATTCCATTCAGTGTGTTTCACCGCCGTTTAGCAGCCTATTCTGTGTACTCTGCACAGTTGCAGAATAGTAAGAAATACTGTTAAGTTTTCAAACTCAAATATTAAAGTCACATATTCCATTCAGTGTGTTTCACCGCCGTTTAGCAGCCTATTCTGTGTACTCTGCACAGTTGCAGAATAGGAAGAAATACTGTTAAGTTTTCAAACTCAAATATTAAAGTCACATATTCCATTCAGTGTGTTTCACCGCCGTTTAGCAGCCTATTCTGTGTACTCTGCAGAGTTGCAGAATAGTAAGAAATAGTGTTAAGTTTTCAAACTCAAATATCAAAGTCACATATTCCATTCAGTGTGTATCACCGCCGTTTAGCAGCCTTTTCTGTGTACTCTGCAGAGTTGCAGAATAGTAAGAAATACTGTTAAGTTTTCAAACTCAAATATTAAAGTCACATATTCCATTCAGTGTGTTTCACCGCCGTTTAGCAGCCTATTCTGTGTACTCTGCAGAGTTGCAGAATAGTAAGAAATAGTGTTAAGTTTTCAAACTCAAATATCAAAGTCACATATTCCATTCAGTGTGTATCACCGCCGTTTAGCAGCCTATTCTGTGTACTCTGCACAGTTGCAGAATAGTAAGAAATACTGTTAAGTTTTCAAACTCAAATATTAAAGTCACATATTCCATTCAGTGTGTTTCACCGCCGTTTAGCAGCCTATTCTGTGTACTCTGCAGAGTTGCAGAATAGTAAGAAATAGTGTTAAGTTTTCAAACTCAAATATTAAAGTCACATATTCTGTGTAAGATGAAGAAGGCGGGTAAAAAGGGACGGGGAAGTGGACGTGATCCTGAAAGTTCAGGGCGCGGGTCAGGACGCGGAGAAACTGTGCCTGGTGCCAGAGCACAAGAAAGAAAGACATCCACCATACCTAGCTTCATGTGTAATTTTACAGGGCGTCGCAGGACATCACTCTCGAGGTCCGACCACTGCGAACAGGTGGTCGGTTGGATGACAGCTGATACTGCTTCCAGTCGGTTAAGCACCACCCTGTCTTCCACCAAGTCCACTCTCAGTAGCCAAGAGTCTGGTCAAAATAATCCTCACTCTGATCATCCTTCCTCCCACCATACACGGTCTGGTCAAAGAAGTGATCCCATACTGGGATATAGTGAGGAGCTCGTCTCATCACCAATCCTTCATTTGACCCTCTCTCCAAGCACGCTTGCAGAGGAACATGACATCTTGTGCCCTGATTCACAACCTCTAGAGGCTACCCAATCACAAGAAGATGACAGATGTGAACGGCATTTAAGGTCAAAGGAAGTAGTGGATGATGATGATGATGATGAGACACAGTTGCCATTAAATCAACCACTATTTCCGTCTCAAGACCTTGTTGAGGAGAATGTTATACAGTTGTCAATGACTGAGTATGTGGTGGGATCAAGACTTGAGGAGGATGATCAGAGTGAGGAAGTGGAGGAGGACTTGGTGGACGATGAGGTGACTGACCCCACCTGGGAAGGTGTAGAGCCGAGCGATGTCAGCAGTCCTGAGGGTGAGCCATCTGCAGCACCGCAACAGGCTGGAAGAGGCAGTGGTGTGGCTACAGAAAGAAGGAGGACCGCACCAAACCGGCCCGCAAATGTTCCACGGAGCACCCCCTTGCGTAAATCTACCTTGCCAAAGGGTAGGTGTTCCGCGGTATGGCGTTTTTTTAAGGAAAGTGCGGACGACAAAAGAATTGTAGTTTGCAACCTGTGCCACACCAGAATGAGCCGAGGCATGAACACTAGAAACCTCACCACCACCAGCATGATCCGACACATGGCATCCAAGCACCGTAGTAAGTGGGAGGAACGCCTGGATCGCCCATCTGTGTCTGCAGGCCACACCACTGCCTCCTCTTCCCCTGTTTTCGGTGCCGGCCAATCGCCTGTCGAAGGCGCAGGCCCGCATACCTCCCGCCCTGCACCTGTACCATCTGAAGCACCATCAGCGACCACATCCACTTCCCTGTCCCAGCACAGCGTCCAAATGTCGTTACCCCAGGCATTTGAGCGCAAGAGAAAGTACCCAGCCACCCACCCACAGGCCATAGCACTAACCTCACACCTTTCCAAATTACTGGCCATCGAAATGCTGCCATTTAGGCTTGTGGACACTGAGTCCTTCCGCAGCCTGATGGCAGCAGCTGTCCCTCGGTACGCGGTCCCCAGCCGCCACTACTTTTCCCGGTGTGCCATCCCCGCATTACACCACCATGTGTCCCGTAACATCACCCGTGCCCTGACCAACGCAGTTACTGGGAAGGTCCACTTAACGACTGACACATGGACAAGTGCTTGTGGCCAGGGACGCTACATTTCCCTGACGGCACACTGGGTGAATGTCGTGGAGGCTGGGAGCGACTCGGACCCTGGGATGGCACGGGTGCTACCCACGCCGAGGATTGCGGGCCCTACCTCCATCAGGGTTTCCACCAGCACCTACGTTATTGGCTCCTCCTCCTCCGTTTCCACCTCCGAATTATCTACACGCAGCGCCACTCCCCCATCAGCCAGTAGCTGGAAGCAGTGTAGCACTGCAGTGGGGAAGCGTCAACAGGCCGTGCTGAAGCTGATCTGCCTTGGGGACAAACAGCACACGGCCTCAGAGCTGTTGCAGGGGATTAGTCACCAGACCGAGCAGTGGCTCTCGCCACTCAACCTGCAACCAGGAATGGTTGTGTGTGATAATGGGCGTAACTTGGTGGCGGCTTTGGAGCTCGGCAAGCTCACACACGTACCATGCCTAGCGCATGTATTTAATTTAGTGGTTCAGCGATTTCTAAAAACCTACCCCAATTTGCATGATCTCTTGACCAAGGTGCGCCGCGTGTGTGCACATTTCCGTAAGTCATCAACAGCTTCAGCCGGCCTGTTGAAGCTGCAGCAGCGCTTACAATTGCCAGCTCACCGGCTGCTGTGTGACGTGAGCACGCGCTGGAACTCCACCTTCCACATGTTGGCCCGGCTTTGTGAGCAGCAGAGGGCAGTAGTGGAGTACCAGCTGTTACACGGTCGTCGCCTCTCCGTTCAACTTCCTCTAATCAGAAGTGAGGAGTGGGAATGGATGTCAGACCTCTGTGAGGTTTTACGCAATTTTGAGGAATCGACACAGATGGTGAGCGGCGATAACGCTATTATCAGTGTAACCATCCCACTTCTGTGTCTACTGAAACGCTCGCTGCTCACAATTAAAACCGACGCTTTGCATGTGGAAGAGGTGGAAATGGGGGAGGAAGAGCTTACACAAGGTGATAGCCAGAGCACCCTCACTTCGTCTTCTCAGCGACAATTGGAGGAGGCGGAGGAGGAGGAGGAGGAGGAGGAGGAGGAGGAAGACACGGTTGCCTCCGCTACAGAGGGTAGCCATGGAACTTTAGTTCCATCTCTTCAGCGTGGGTGGGCAGAAGAGGAGGAAGAGGATGAGGAGATTGAGAGTCATCCTCCTGGTGAGGACAGCGAAATCTTGACTGTTGGTACTCTGGCACACATGGCTGACTTTATGTTAGGCTGCCTTTCCCGTGACCCACGCGTTATACGCATTTTAAACAACACGGATTACTGGGTGTTCACCCTTCTGGACCCCCGCTACAAAGAGAATTTCTCATCTCTCATTCCTCCGGTGGAGAGGACAAGCAAAATGGTGCAATACCAGAAGGTTCTTGTCGAAAAATTGCTCCAAAATTTTCCATCTGACAACGCTGGCGGCAGAGTACGTGCTACCTTGGCCAACCGAGAAGGGGAGAAAAGGGGAGCACACAGCAGTTCCGAGAAAGGCAGGGCAACACTCTCCAAGGCGTGGGACACCTTCATGACACCCCGCCAGCACCCTCACCCTGATGCGCAGCCTAGTGTCACAAGGAGGGAAAAGTTTTGGAAGATGGTGAAGGAGTACGTAGCAGACCGTGTCAGCGTCCTCAATGATCCCTCTGTGCCTTACAACTACTGGGTGTCCAAGCTGGACACGTGGTATGAACTGGCACTCTACGCCTTGGAGGTGCTGGCCTGCCCTGCCGCCAGCGTTCTGTCTGAGCGGGTATTTAGTGCTGCTGGTGGCATCATAACAGATAAGCGTATCCGCCTTTCCACCGACAATGCTGATAGGTTGACACTTATAAAAATGAACAAGGCCTGGATTTCCCCTGACTTCTCCACTCCACTGGAGGAAAGCCCCGGGGGAACATAAACTCACTTTACATATATTATTTACAATGATGGGAATACTCTGTATTCCCATTCACCCCTTCCACCCAAAAAACAGGTATATGGTTGACTCTTAATCTTCTCATCCTCCTCCTCCTCTTCCATATGCCCTGTGCTATAATTTTTATATAGGGCCAGCTCACCAGCGGGCCCTGTGATATAATTTTTATATAGGGTCAGCTCACCAGCGGGCCCTGTTTGCCAATTTTTATATAGGTCAGCTCACCAGCGGGCCTTCTCATATAATGTTTTATTGGGTCAGCTCTCTAGCGGGCCCTCTCATATAATGTTTTATAGCGTCAGCTCACTAGCGGGCCTTCGCATATAATGTTTAGGATGGTCAGCTCTGCAGCAGACCCTCACCCATAATGTTTTAGATGGTCAGCTCAGCGCACGTTTCCCTCTTAATCATGTCCTCAGTTCAATAAAATCAAGGAAATTTTTGGGAGAATTTGCCTCTGTGCACGTTTCCCTCTTAATCATGGCCTCAGTTCTGAAAATCAAGGAAATTTTTGGGAGAATTTGCCTCTGTGCACGTTTCCCTCTTAATCATGGCCTCAGTTCTGAAAATCAAGGAAATTTTTGGGAGAATTTGCCTCTGCGCACGTTTTCCTCTTAATCATGGCCTCAGTTCTGAAAATCAAGGAAATTTTTGGGAGAATTTGCCTCTGCGCACGTTTCCCTCTTAATCATGGCCTCAGTTCTGAAAATCAAGGAAATTTTTGGGAGAATTTGCCTCTGCGCACGTTTCCCTCTTAATCATGGCCTCAGTTCTGAAAATCAAGGAAATTTTTGGGAGAATTTGCCTCTGCGCACGTTTCCCTCTTAATCATGGCCTCAGTTCTGAAAATCAAGGACATTTTTGGGAGAATTTGCCTCTGCGCACGTTTCCCTCTTAATCATGGCCTCAGTTCTGAAAATCAAGGAAATTTTTGGGAGAATTTGCAGATGATATACAAGTAAATATACAGCAAATATTGTTTGGTAACAATTTTTCGCCTAAAGTCGTTTTTATTTTCCTTTTTGTGTGTTTTATGGTCAGTCTGTAAAAATGGCGTACTACGGGCGAAAGATCGTTCCCAGCAGCGATGTTGGAGTCCAAGATGCATCCAGACATCCTCCCTATGCTGTCCCTGAACCATTTCTGTAGTGTTTCCATCTTTTTCTGCCCTTTTCCTATGGACCAGGCACCCTCCCCTCATCAGAGCAGGGGGTGCCTGGTGTAATGCTCGAGTCCTCCCATTGACCTCAATGGGGCTCGGGTGCTCGGCCGAGCACTCGAGCCTCAGGGGGTGCTCGGTCAGAGCACCCGAACACCCGAGCATTGGGGTGCTCGCTCATCACTAATGATAACTCCTTCCTTACAGCAGAGGGGTTTATTCAGGTGGTCTTGGAAACACTTCATGTCTCTGGATTCCAGTTTCCTTTCCCCTGACATTTTTAAGAGATGCAGGAGAAATTTCCCAGCTTTCCTCATCATTATTCTTCCTTGGACCAGATTATTCTGGATGAATGGAAGACACCTGACTTGAGGCTGTTCCTTAATCGGTGTATTTTAATCTACATGTATTTTTGGCTGAAAACATAGTGCAGTGGGTTACCCCTTCTGTGGTTAAGCCCCTGATTTCTCATCTTGCCAAGAATTGGCGGTGCCACTGGTGGATGCCTTTGCCCTAAAGGATCAGGTGGAAAATGTCTGGATGCATGTCTGCTTTAATTCCTGCTGCTGCTGAGTTGCAAGGGCAGTAGGATGCTGAGGAGCAGGCTTGTGTGCCGCTGACCATCATGGACACAGTGGGAATTGGGTCCAGTTATGAGTGACTAGGACAGGTTTCACTTGAAAGCAGCAATACTCCTGCTGCTAGTTGCAGTGCTGATTCTGACGCAGTAGCTGCAAGAAAGGCAACATCATCCTCTGCCCCAGCAGGTGAAGGGGAATGTGGATGGGAAGATGAAAGAGACCATTCTTCTCCACCTTTCCCCTCTCCCTGAAGTCCTGGGTGTGGGACTGTTATTCTCGTGGAGCAGGCACAGTGCAGTCAGAGAATGTACTTTGCACAATTTGTAATAAATCAGTGAAAAGGGGACAGGAGGGAACACACCTTGGCACAACCACCCTGATAACAAACATGAAACACAGACACCATGACATTTATGTGAAACATGTTAAAGCCAAACCCCACCAAAGAAATCGGGTACCACTGTTGCTGTACCCCCTGACTCTCCCCAAAGGCAAAAAGACAAGATGGAAATCAAAGAGGAAAAATAGAGAAACCCAGCCAGAGCCTGAAAGTTTGATGGCGACTGAAACACCTGGCTTGCCATCACCTTCTTGCTCTAGGGTGTGGGTATGGGACGATCATGTAACTACATCTAATGATGTAACTCACCTTAGTCATCTTTACCTCCCCCACCACTGATAGCCATTCTGTAGATGTCAGGATGTGACAGTTTGTGTCCACCCATTGCACACTGTGTGGTATGCTGACCACACACGGCAGTGTGGTGAAGAACAATCGCTACCAGGGCATCAAGAGGTATCTGAGGAGATTCCATCCTGCAGAATATGCTAAACTGGTGGCAGGGAGGGTTCATTATTACAATTAAAACTACAAGTTGTCACGTGTCCTAAGCTGGGAGTAGACAAGGGGCATATTAGTGACAGCAGCAGTACTTGATTTCTGGTGGGATGATTTCACATTTTGGACCCTAACAAGCCTAAGTCCTACAAATCACTGATGCCTCAGGGCTTGTGCCAATGACGTCTAAGTCCTACAAATCAATGTTTCCTTGGGGCTTATTAACTGTCCCCCCAATACCAGTCAACAAACCCCCACCCTCAGAAAAAATCCCTGTTCAACTGATTATTTCCCCAATCTCCACCCACCAACACAGGCACCCTTCTCAGAACCCTTTCATACCATGTCTTATGTTTTTTTTAATTATATCTATTTTTTTTATTAACTGTCCCTCCAATCCCAGTCAACAAACCCCCACCAAAAAAAGTTTCTGCTCAACTGATTGTTTCCCCACATTCCACCAACACAGTCATCCTCATACCCCTTTTATACTATGTCTTTGGAAAATAAATTAACATTTGCTATGAATTGTGTGTAAATTCAATATTCCCATTGATTTTAAAGCAGAGCTACGTGGAAAAATTGGAAAAATTGCAGTTTTTGTGGGAGATTTTCCACCAATTGGGAAGTGCCATTATTAACCGATTTTGGTTTCAGGCAAAAATTTTCATCCATCCCTATTTATCAACATCGTATTTTAGGACATATAAATGTTTTGACATATCTTCTTGTGCATTTCATTGGCATAGTGTGACTGAGTAATTTAGCATAGTAGAAAAACTATAAAAACAATGATAATTTACAATCAATAATACATATAGATGAAGCATGCCTACAATTCAGTTTGAGTTGGAAGGGGGCACCAGACTTGGCCATATTTGAATGTAGGTTTCTAAAAAGAATGTGACTCTGGTCAATATCAATTTGTAATATTTTATACATCTTGGAATTAAACCATGTTGGGTGGAATATGTGGATTAGCTCCATCTCCCATTGCATTTCACTTTTTCAACAATGATCTCCATCAGGAGTCTTCCCTAAGAAGGATACATCCATGTTAAAGGAGCAGTAAACTTTTTTTATGAAAACCTATATGTTAAGGAGCTTTTCATGCTTAGTAAAACAAGGGTACTCTCACTGCTGTCAGTTTTTTTCTTAAAACTTTATAACAGTTCAAATCATCAGGAAGTGAATTTACTGTGTTTACTTCCTGATATTTCTGACAAGAAGTGACTTGGCAGTTTCTATCACATTCTATGGAGAACTGTATGTCACTGACTTTCCTCTCCATTAGGATGTAACAGGAAAAACGTATTGGGATTTGACCACTGCTGATGTAAGAAAACATGGGTTTAAACTATAATAACTCTGGGAACACGCATCTCTCGGCAATGGGATTATTTTACTCAACAGGTAAAGCCCTAGAATATAAATTTTTTCATTAAAAATGTTTTACTGCTCCTTTAAACTAGTCACCCAGAAATATTACTTAGTTATCCATGTGGTGCATAATAGGGCCTCTTTCGGAAGAGGAAAAGAGGTCTGTCAAAAAGTATTACATTTTACTGTCTTTTTAGCATATAGTAATAGTGATTATTATCACTATTTATTAAGTGACCACATATTACACAATGCATGTGTAAATATACATAGATTTCTTACAGTGGAGATTAAAAGCCTCGAGGCTAAGAAGAAATGGATAAATTCTGAGACAATCTGGCTACACAACAGTGGACAAATAATAACTCCCATTAATTTCATTAGGTTTTTAACCCTGTGACTGCTAAAAAGGTATCCAAAGCATTGTCTAGCATTCAAGTTGTTAAAAGCCTCATTTAAAGAAATGGGAATTTTACACTTCTCATTTTAAAGAGATAGTATTAAACTTGAGGTCCGAGTCATCTTTATGTTTTTTTTAACACGTAGCGCTATATTTGAATACTCACAGTTCTGTAGTTCAAAGTCTATTCAATCAGAAAGGGTCCCACTCCATTCCCTTCTGGTCTCCTCCCATTAGATCTCAAATCCAGTTGTGGAACTGGACGGATGCAGCCAGGGACAATCTCAGAGTGTAACTAGAAGCCACTGGACCCTGGTCCAAAAACTGCCATGGCCCCACCCCCCTTTGGCCACCTCCACTGGCCATCTCCACATTGCCTCCACAATGCCCCCAATCTCCACATTGCCTTGACATTGCTCCCAATCTCCATATTGCCCCCAATCTCCACATTGCCTCCACAATGCCCCCAATCTCCACATTGCCTCCACAAGTGCAACCTCTGCAACCCCTATTGTTACACCACTGGACAATCTTCACACAGTAAGCATAAGGAAAACCCTGCCCCCCCAGGATTTTCCTTATGCTTACTGAAGATTGTCCCTCATTGCACTCCATCCGAACTGGACTGAGAGGCAGCATGCTGCAGGAAAAGGTGCAGGAATGGGTCCTTTCAAATTGAATAGAGCTTGAACTACAGAACTGCGAGTATTCAAATATAGCACTATGTGTTTAAAAAAACATAAAAAAGACTCAGAGCTCAAGTTTAATACAAGTATTACTAACCCTTTAAGCCCCTAATGCAGTTGGTTTGTTTCAGGATGGTGCCTGGTTAGGCTAATGATTATGGATCTTTTCTAGCATTCAAGGGGTATCACTTGTACATGACCTATTGCTATACTAATCAAAAGAACAATAGTCTAAATAGTTAGGTGGCTGAGACTATCATCAGTCAGACTTTATCTGTTACACTGATAACTGAACAGCAAGTCAAAAGTGTGAAGTATGACCAAAGTCTGTTGAAATGAAAGGTGGTAGTACTGCAATATCAGTGACCGATTGATGTAAAGGAGATTTTAGATTCAATCGTCTGATAATAAAAAAATAGTGTTTTATAATTAACCTTTGAGTCACACAGAGGTAGGTATCTAACACATTGAAACACAATGCATTAGATACCTATCTGGCACTCAAAGGGTCAGAGAATATTTTTACTGTGTAATTTACCTGAAAATTGGCAGAACTGCCACATACTATTTTCTGAGAAGCTGCTCTCACAGCTTTGATATCCATACCTGGGGACTTTTTCTTCTGGACTCCCCTGAGGGGAAGTCATGTGGTGCTCTTGGAGAAGAAAAATGTTGCTATTCGCGTCCAAAGGGGGCTGCACTTAATCATGAGTGGGGGTGGGGCTTAACTCTTCGCGGCCGGTGACATACCTGGACCGGCACGCTAGTCCTGCCCTTAAGGACCAGTGGCTGTCCTGGTACGTCACGTACTTTTACTCAATGCACTCCTGCAGGAGCGTGGTGACTAATACCGGGGACTGAAGTTGATCGCTCCAAGACCGGATCGATCTCTTTCAGTCCCTTGTTCGACATGCCGGAACACGTGATCAGTCACGTGGGATGGCACGTCAAACTCTCCTATCTGGTCCTTAAAGGACCAGACACCCCAGGACCGCTGGTCCTTAAGGGGTTAAGAAACTAGTAAAAAATAAAAGAATAAGCTGGGGAAGGAGGAGTAGAGGGCGGGAGTGGGAGGAACAGACAAGGAAGGAGCAGAGTTTCATTAGAATCTCCCCACATCCGGAGAATCAGCCTCTGCCCGGAGACCCAGTAATGGAGAGTCAAAACCGGAGAGTTCCCAGCTATGATGATATCACACATATTTAAACTTTTTAATACCTTAAAGGGATAAACAAATGCATGAATTTATGTGAGGTGGTCTGTATGGGGTACAGGCTTTTCCTATAAATGTACATGTGTTGTTTTCTATTTATCTTAAGTCATTTGCTTTCATAATATACTATTTTATATATTTTATGGACTTGACTGATTATATAGTAAATGCAATCATTTTTGTGACCCTTCAATATGCTGAGGATGCTACCTTAAACCGTGGTTGAATTTGACACACCTGTACTGTTGGCAGAGCCATAATAGAACCTGCTGGGCTCTGAGGCAAAATATGAAGCTGCCCCCTCCCCCTATGTAGTATGGAGCAAGTTGAATAATGTTGAATAATGCTCTATCATAAACCTTATTTAAAGTTTCTGAGCAAGAATGCATCATGCACCAGCACAGAACCAAGGTGCAGTTCATCTCAGGAGGATCTCATAAAATGTTACTGTGATGGGGAAAGAGCCAGGAAAAGTGGTATATTGTTGGGTCGGGAATTCTGGCATGCTCCGGTATCGAGGGTGTATTGTGTCACTACTGCTTGTTACAGATGCGGGCCAGTGCCTTTCTTGTCACATGCTTTCTCTCTGTTCAGCTTCACAGGCTGAGTCCTGACTGAGAGCACAGAGCAGACCCTGTTGCTGAGAGGAAGTCAATGCAAAGTGGTGGATCTGGCACATGTCTCCAGGAAATATTGGCATCAAATCAGAATCAAATTTCTCACTCTAGGTAAGGCAGCGAGCAATGTCTACAGTAATTGTCTACAGTAATATATTTGGCCATGACTGACATTCACCAAACACATATCAATGGAGGAGAGGGACCACTCCAATCATCTTACTGAATGAAGGAGGTTTAATCAATAAAGTAATGATTACCAAGGTATTAGGTTCAAGAGGATATGATTTTTTTCCATTCCAGTTACCTGTTTAAGTGCCAGAAGTGGTGTAGTTTACATTGCAGGCAGAGTAGCTCTTTGCAGCACATGGCTCTCAAGCAGTTAAGGTTGGTTTGGCTTATGAGAAAACTGGTAAAGCTATGTGGAGTTTTATATGTATGTTACTATGAGAAGTTGACTGGTGGGTCTTAGCGTAAGATCCATTTAGTGGGGCTGCTATAGTGGAGAGAATTTCCTGTTCTGGACCAGTCTTTGTAGATACTAAGGATGGGTTTTGGGAGAGTTTCATATTGCAACTACTGCTGTTATACAAATGCAAAGCTTGGAGGAGGATATCTGGAATATTTGGAGGTGACCAAAGTCATAGATTTCCAACACCTGCAATCACCACCACCTCTAATCATTTTGTTAAATCAATTACGTGCGTTCTTACCAATAACACCTGCACAAATATAGCCCTTCTGAATGACCAGCTTGCAAAAATGTTGGAGGTTCACGTGCTCCCCTATTGTGTTGTAGAAAACACAGGTGTTAAAGGACTAATGTCGTGTGTTGCACCCCACTAGCATATCCCATACAGTAGTTATTTTTCAAGGATGCCTGTGCTACAGTTGTAGAAAGAAGTGGTTGGTGTCATGGGAAAAGGGAAGAAAATGTCAAACCAAAAGAAAGTTCACCTGACCACATATCTGTGGACAAGTGCTTAGAGTACAGACTATATGACTGTCACTGCTCACTGGATATGTTTTCCATCAGTAGGCAGCAAAATTGCAAAAGGTCTTAGATGAATAGTTTGTATCCAGCTCCTTAAAAGCAGACTTTGCATTTGCTTATTAGCTCCAATATAATAGTGCCTTGAGAATAGCATATATGATTCATGGACCTCGCTTTGCCCATGTCCTAAATCTGATTGTTACTCTCAGAATCTGAAACCCTCAAAGAAATGCTAAATATTGCCTACATAATCTATCCACGTTTTAGCCAGATCCATAGTGAGTGCAGTGTGGTACATCCCTTGAAAGATTGCAAGTGTCTGATTATTCGCCAGCTTAAAAAGTAAATCACTACCACTTGGAATTTGACATGAAATATGATGGAGAGTTTCTATGAGCAGGACAAGGCCATTAGAAATATATATATAGTGATTAACTGGAAGGTGTTATGGGAAGGGGCTTATTTGTCACCTGATCGATGGCAGCTAATGTGTGACTTATGTGAGCTACTGAAGCCTTTTGCAGAAGAAAACCTTGCTGCATAGTGAATCTGGTGCAAGAATCAGTAAGATGCTTTGACTAATATGGTAATCAGAAAAATATAAGAACATGGTCTGTGATTCTTACAATTACAACAAAGATATGAACCATCTGGTAACCAGGATACTCATATAGTCTCCATTAAAAGCAATGAGGAAAATACTGTAGGAACCCTTCTTGAAACATAACATTTCTGTGCAGGGGCGGATTGTCCTATCGGGGGATCGGGCATCCCCGGTGGGCCGCTCAGTTATGGGCCGGTAGGGAGATCAGATGATCTCACCTCTCCAGTCCACAACTTTGTGGACCAGAGGCACAACTCACCAGAGCAGCAGTGAAGACTGGGTCCTGTTCCCTCTATCTGTCCCACCCCCAAGGCTGACTTAGCTGTCCCTGCTCTGCCTGCAGTGTGTCCTGGTGCAGTGCAAGATTAGCAGGCATAGGTTCTGGGTCCCAACTACCTGGCAGTTCCAAATGGTATTAATTTTTATTAACTAACTGTATTGTTGCTAGATAGGTTTAATGCATGATGTGTTAACCCTTTAACCCCCTGTATTTTTTAGATAGGTATAAATAATCAGTTATTAACCATTTACATGCCAGACAGGATTACAGCACTGTTTTATTCTACTATTAACCCACTGAATTCCTCTTAGGCAGTACCTCACTGTTTAACCCCTTGTATGCTAGAGGCTTAATTAATGAGAAAGGTGAATAAAGATGTCAGTTACTGATTAATTATGCCTCTTTAGCACACAAGGGGTTATTCATTGAGATACATATTCCTATGCAATGTGGTGTGCACCTATGGGACAATCAATGGGTTAATCTCAGAATGGATTACTGTACATCTCTCTGGCATGCAAGTGGTTAATAACTTGTAATATACTGCATACAGTATTTATTGCTGAGCAATGCACTGTGTACCCACACCCCCACCCTGGCTCTCAAATACCAGCTAGTGGGCCAGTTAAATAAGAAAATCCCCCGGGGTGGTATTGCACCACAATCCGCCCCTGTTTCTGTGTAAATCTTGTGTAAGCAGCAGCACTCTGAGGAGGATTCTGTGAAAGCATGCAAAGAAATTCTTACTGACCAGTGGAATATAGCATTGTGGAGGATAAGAAAGAGAAACATAGGGCAAAACTACTAGAAAGCATAGTGACAATGAAGTAATCAAAAGGATTATACCCTCATCATCATCATCATCAGTAAAACAAAATCTCTACATTGAAGAACACATTATCATCATAATCATCATCATCACCACCACCACCACAGAAGCAATTAATGTGTTTCAGTGCCGGTAGTCTAACATTTGTTGTGGTAATATTAATGACACTGGCACATCTCTATGTGACTTGGCCAAGAATATGGGCTTGTAACTGATGTACATGAACAATGTCTATATTTAAGGAGTGGGTCAGTTGTATGTGAGATGGATGGATGAGTACAGCATACTTGCAGGATAATGATGTTCTGGGCTGAAAAGTGTATACACTTGTGTACTGGCAAACAAAACAGTGTGTGTGTGTCCAGCACTTGTGAATGCTGTGGAAACCCATATCTGCCCATCAGCAAGTATACAGTTGAAATGGGGTTTCAGTGCAACTGGTTATATTGTTATTGACATTAAGACATATCCAGCCAGCAGCATTTAGGTCAAACTTATTTTAAAAATGAATCGGTATCTAATACTCTACAAGAATGTATCAGAATTGGAAATAACATACAAGACATAGAAGGCATGGTGCTAGTAGTAGTAAAAGTTCCCTATAAAGAGTAATAATCTTATGTTTCAGATAGCAATACAGACTAGTCACACTTATGTGATATACACATTCCATGATAATAAGTGGGGAGGGAGAGAAAGAGCTGCTTGACTGCACATCTTCTCGCTATATGTTAAGGGAGTGGCTTGTGGTGGTAGTGGTGATGGTGCTGCTGCCTCATCATCAGTGCTAGCAGTGGGAAGTGGACCATCCAACTGTCCCATATCACTGATTGTACTTCCACTGCCACCACCACCAAAGTTGATAGTGGGGATGATGACCCCACTCCCACTATTACTTCGCAACAAAGACCAATGGTATCTGTCATCTGTTATATCTGCAAGAGAAGCTAAGCTGGAGTAACTCTGTCTTGATTTATATTGGCTGGGGCAATATGAAAGCAGTTTGATTTCAAGCTAAGCGAGATATGCTAGCATTGGGCCAGTTTCTGCTGGGCCAGGGATATCCAACAATCTGCCCTTTACCCTCAAGCTGTCAGTTTACCCTATTATTGCCAGAGTAGTGTCCGACAAATTGATTTGCAGAAGAAAAGGGTAGGGGTCCATCAGTGGTCTTCTTACCTTATGGCTGTCAATGAACATCGATAACGATGTCAGCAGCAGCAACCAGCCAAGACAGGAAACTGGTCTGATTGGGGTTGCAGCATAGTACAGAGACAACTACCACCCTTGGATGCCTTCCTGTACCTTCTGCAACTCCATGTAGGTTTGTTGCTATCTACAGGAACTAAATAAGACAAATAATTGTACCCACTATTTTTATGTATTGCAGCATTTTATTTCTGATTGAAAGAATTAGACAAACATGGTATTACTCATAATTATGTGCTGAGCTTCAGTCACATAACATTATTTGCTATTTATAATCAAATGTACATGCTTCTAAATTATATGCTGCTAACAGCTTCTTTTATTGCCAAGTCCACTAGTAAATCAAGAGTTAAGATAAGTCTATTACCACATCGTGTCACTTTGTCACCAGTCTAATGACCATCAATAATAGTTGAATAAGAATTGATGGAGAGAGAGATTTAATTAACCCTTGTGTCAGCAGCTCTTTATTGCTACTTGTTTCTGTGCTAATGGACCAACTCTGTTAAAAATCTCTTGAGCATAAGCTGGCTCAGCCAGAGGCAAGAAAAAAAAACTATTTTATTTATCAGGAAGTCCTTCTAGTGCCATTCGAATAACCTGAAATGAAAGCAACCAAAGCTCTGGTCTAAAGCAATCACACACCAAATCAGCTAGCAAGAAGATTTATATGTTGTGTCACTCTGCAATTTAACATAGTATGCCAAGAATCACTGCCAAAACATTCATATATATATATATATATATATATATATATATACAGTTTATTTGCAAAGTGTTATCTTAAGTTAAGTGCATACAAAGGCCTTTGACAGTCACATTATTTTTTTGAATTATGTGACCCACTGAAAAAACAACAAAGTAAATGTCCCTTGAAGGTCTCCCAAAGCTATTTCTAATAATATAATAATGACTGTAAGGAAGCAAAATACAAAAGAATATAAGATAAGGAGTATGATGATCCATGGAGAAATCAGGTTGCCTTTTGAAATTAGGGAGGAATCCTCTCCCACTTTTTAGGAAACAGTTTTTATTTAAGGTCTTCCTTCATATCACGAGAGCTGCTAGCTTCTCAAAAGACATGAGCCTTTGCCCAATCTAAAGCATTTTAAGTGCATTATGCATCCCAGGTGCATCATTCCATGTAGGGGTATTAGCACCATTGCATGCGCCAAGTTGGCAACAAGACCCATGGCTTTTATGGATAATTAACTCCAAATACCTCCCTATGATTAAAAAATCCTAATGGCCCTAATGAAATTTCCCTTGTTTCTCTGTTCAGTCAGTCTTGGAAGTTATGTCCATGGAGGTGAACAGGACAGTTGCTAGCAAGAATACAGTACAATTTTACAGTACAAACACAGAACAATACAGTAACATTTTAAGGACCAGAATGATGCATAATGCATTGCTTAACAATGCCTTTTCAAATCATCTGGTTCTTAAAGGCTTAAAGGGATAGTAATACTTAAAATGTAAAAAAAATATGTTGTAGGGTTTATCCCCCTGAGTAAAACAAGGGTACTCCCACTGCTGATAGATATTTTATTAAAAAATTATAACAGCTCAAACTTGAATTTTTTAGGTGCAATATCACAGTGGCCTGAAAATTTACAGTGGCGCTGTTGCTACACCATCCTGTGGACTGCTCTGGTCTGTAGACCATAAATCTCCATAGGAAGGTGTAGCAACAGCGCCACTGTAAATTTTCAGGCCAATGTGATATTGCACCCCAAAAATTCAAGTTTGAACTGTTAAAATGTTTTAATAAAATATCTTTCAGCAGTGGGAGTACCCTTGTTTTATTCGGGGACATAAAACCTACAACATATATTTTTTTACATCTTAAGTATTACTATCCCTTTAAGTAGGGTCCTGCACTCTTAACTCAAACAAGGATCTGCAGAAGCACTCCAATAAATATGTTGTACACTGGCTCCATAAAAACTGAATGTTTTAGTGGAAAATTTTTGAAAAAAAGAACAAGCATTGAGAGGTAAGACAAAAAGGGGACTAACAAAACTCTATGATAGTTTTACATATTTTGTGCTAAAACCAGCACTTAATCATAGACTAAGGAACAAAGATTGCATGTGGTGTATATAATGTATGTTAAAAACAAAAAAGTGATTGATTGGTTCAAATAAACAGGAATATTGAAATCCTTTGATTGCAGACTGAGCAATCGTACTGACATACTATACATCAAGGGGAAAAACATAATAGTAGAGTCTCAATGACAAAATATCAAAATCAAAAGACATAAAAATAAAAACTCCAAAATCCATAAAATATGCATGTGGTTACCGGATAGAGATAACAAAAAGAACAAAGAAACCACAGGAAGGGAATATTATATGTGTATGAGGCATAAGTTGTAAACCAAAAACAACAATTTATTAGAATTACTGTAAAATCTCACGTATAATGCACACAATTTTGCCCCTCTTCACTGGGGGGTGTATTATACACCAATGGAAAAAAATAAATAAATAAAAAAAATCCATTTACGCACTGTTTTCCTCCCTCACCACTT
Source organism: Rhinophrynus dorsalis (assembly GCA_037306005.1). Taxonomy (NCBI): domain Eukaryota; kingdom Metazoa; phylum Chordata; class Amphibia; order Anura; family Rhinophrynidae; genus Rhinophrynus; species Rhinophrynus dorsalis. Next base: position 224,850,113 of record CM074724.1, read on the forward strand.
ACCCATGGCCGTCACTCCCCCTCCCTAGTCCAACTTCAGCATTCTGTCAGGGTCCCAGCGGGTGGTATGCTTGCATCTGCTGCCTGCTTCCAGCATTGCCCTGTCAGGACCTCTTCTGCCTAGACAATGGTATTGTCTTGCGAGGACCACAGGGTCTTCGTAGGGCAATACCATAGGTCCAATGAACATAGCTATGCACATTGGATATATGGTATTGCCCTGTGAAGACTTTGCGGTCCTCGCAAGACATTACCATTGGCTAGGCAGAAGAGGTCCTGACAGGGCAATGCTGGGAGCGGGCGGCAGATGCAAGCATATAGTCCGCTGGGACCCTGACAGGATGGCGAAATTGGACTCCAGAGTGGGAGAGGTGGCCATGGGTATGTGAAGAGGGAGGGAAGCAGTGTGGAAATGGCGTTTTTTATTGTGTGTAACAGTGGAAAAACAAGGGTGTATATTATACATAGGCACTCCTGTTTTCCCCTAAAATCTTGGGTATAATGTACACCTGCGTATTATACACAGGTGCGTATTATACCTGAAATTTTATGGAGATAACTCCGATAAAATAAAAGATACTAGCCATATGGATTGTGAGGGATGGTTGGTAATACAGCTCACACAATATGGCTAATGTCCCACTCGGAGTTAAGTCTGAGTAGAGCCTTTGTCTTTAGCTTAAAAATCTAAAATGCTCTTTCTGATCAATTGAATCAGGGTCCTCCACTCTGCTTGCTTCAGTTTGGAAATACTGCCACACCTGTCATGTCTGCTTCCATGGATATGACATCCAGAGTCAATTTGAAGATGTTATAGTTTGAACCATGGCATAAGAGCAAACTTCATGAGGACCATTAGGCTTTTCAAGCAAAGTAAGGTAAGATAAATATGGGGGCTTATTTTATTAGGAGGCGTTTATTAATCTTTCAAGCACGAGACCAAAAACCCCCCCCCAAAAAACCACATGAAATATAATACGTACAATTTTACCAAGTTTTGGAAATGTTAGCCTACATACCTATGACAAAAACTCTTTTAAATGATAACAACATAATTTTTAACATTTGTGTTCCTTTAAATGAGAAGTAACAACTCTTAATATGAGTAATGCATTTGCAACTACTCCTGCATTAGAATGAATTATTGCTGTTTATTTTTTTTTAGGAAACTTACTTGGGTAACTTTACCCTCACTTCCCAGGTAATAGCTTAATTGACCAATGCCATCGACCAACATGTATACACAAAATTACATTATTATTTCCATGGCTGTTAGAGCTGTCTTAAATGCATGATCTGCACAATATCTCTGGGATCCAAAAGGTTAATCTGGGTCCCCAGACGCAAATTACTTCTGATTTCCTCTTCTTTTTTTCATGACCAATTTTCTTCACCTTGACTGGCATTTATAAATGTTTAGAGACGTAATTGGAACTAAGATGAGCTTGTGACACAGTCTGATTAGATAGAAGCCTTTGTTAAGGGCACTGAATAGGCCAATATTCAAATTATCCATGACCATGAATATTAATTGTGTCCCATGCCCTAGATATTAAATATGAGATTGTTAGCTCAAGACACATTTTTGATACATTAGTAGCCAGTATAAACACAACCATTTGAAATGTATAGTTGATGGATTATAATGATTTCTACAAGAATGCAATACTAACCAAGGGCATAAGCACAGAGAGGTCTGTTTGCTTTTCACTGTCCTGCAACCTCTTACAACCAGTTTTCTATTTTGGTGGATTGCATCACACACGGCCAATACCAGCCAGCAGAATAAAAAGAATTAGTGAGCCCTTCCCTTTTAGTCATCAAACCTCTGAGTACCTGTGAGGTGTCCAACAAGACAAGGCAACACAATGGTAAGAGTCTAAAAAAGAAAACTAATAACTCTCTGTTTTGCAAGAGCTTGTAAGTGTATCCTATTTACAAAACCTAGGGGATAGATTTAAGGGGGGATCTGATTACTTAAAGCCTTATGTCTCCTCCCTCTTATTGTTTGCAACACAACTGGGTTCCTTATTTCTTAGATACAGAAGTTAACAGATACAAGCCTATTGTTCTAACTAGGCTATATACCCAACGTTTAGGGAAACTCTTTTTTTGAATGTGTAGTATAGTAATATGATATACATATAATCCACAAAAAAAATGTAGAATTAAATATGTGTCCAGATTTGATGATATAATAAAACATTAACAATATTCAATATACAATGTACATTCAAACACTTGTCAAATTTAAGATCTCTGTCTCCTTTAAAGGGATAGTAACCCCCCCAACAACTTGACGGCAAAATACAGCAATCATAGAAACATACCTAACGCGCTTAGTCCCATCTCTCAAACCTTTATGTTTTCAGAGATGTAAGGCAAGACAGACCTCCGCTCCCTCCCCCTTCTCATACGTCCGCTGTATAGCGGACGTCATGAGATCCGGCTTCCAGCACCAGACGGCGGCTCTGCAGGAGCGCTGTCATCTAGATATCTCCATATTATTACTTCATGGGTATGGTCTAAAACATGTGCCTGGCTTGCAAGCACATGTTGTAGGCCATTCCTATGAAGTAATTATACGGAGATATCTAGATATCAGAAATCCTGCAGAACCGCCAAAAGTCAGCTGACCGGATTCTTCCTCTGATGGCTTTACAGCTCGTCAGGCAGAAGGGGGAAGGACCGGAGGACTGTCTTGCCTTACATCTCTCAAACCATAAAGGTTTGAGAGATGGGACTAAGTGCATTCGGTATGTTTCCATGATTGCTGTATTTTGCCATCAAGTTGTTGGGGGGGGTTACTATCCTTTTAAGTCAATAACAGTGCATATGAAATGAAATATATTGCTCACAGTTTACCAGGTCTTATGGTCAGTGAGGAGTTAGTTGTATTTGATGGAATGGATTAGAAATGATGGATGAAATGATGAATGGATAAGTGAATCTAAGAAGTTCAGTCTAAAATGGTATATACTTTCTTTTCGAGCTGTGTAATGGAAAATTCACTATAGAGTGCACCAAGAACTCAAGAAATGGAAATATAAACAGAAAAAATAAAAAGTATCTAAGTGTGGTATCCCTACTGAAAGCAATAAAAAATCGTGAAAATGAATAAATAAAATAGCTCTTGTTTATTAGAACAATTTAAAATACCAGGAGAAGGAAAAAAGGAAAGAGTGCACACCATCTGAGACTAGTCTTCAAATGTCCATAATTCAAGATATTACAGTGATTATACTCTCTAGAATACTTCTTGATAGAACAGCCCAAAACAACTATAAAGTAGATGTAGTGTGGGAATCATCTTCTCTCTCACTGCAGTAAGCGGAGTGGTGCAGGATAATGGAACTGAAGTATTCTTATTGGTTTTTAAAGGGATAGTAATACTTTATTATTACAATTCCTCATATTGTAGGTATTTGCAAAATAAGTTAATAGCCTCCTGGTTCATCTCTCAAACCTTTATGGTTTGAGAGATAACTGAATGCAAAGTTCCCCCCTCTCTCCCCCTTCCCTGAAGTTAGCGTTGTGCTGACTGCAGGGATATCTGGTCTGACTTTAATCATGCGGCTCTGCAGCTGAGCCGAGATCTCGTTAGTGAAAAATAATTATTTCACTGAAATGGTCTTCTACATGTGCTTGGTTTGCAAGCACATGTAGAAGACCGTTTCAGTGAAATAATTCTTTGTCACTAACACGATCGCGGCTCTGCTGCAGAGCCGCATGATTAAAGTCAGACCAGATATCCCTGCAGTCAGCACAACGCTAACTTCAGGGAAGGGGGGGGGGAACTTTGCCTTCGGTTATCTCTCAAACCATAGAGGTTTGAGAGATGAACATGGGGGCTATTAACTTATTTTGCAAATTTCTACAATATGAGGGATAGTGATAATAAAGTATTACTATCCCTTTATCACGGTGCCATTGCTGTGGTGCTCTCCCATTGGCTGAGCTTGTTTGGCCCGCCCAGTATGGCCTTTTTATACCCAGCCTTTGGCACCTGTCAGGTGCCCTTTCGTGGTGTTCCTGAGCCATTGTTGCTGTGTAGCTGTGTTCCTGCTTCCTGTGTACCGACTCGGCCCGTCTGACTACGCTCCTTAGTTCCTGCTCCGTAATTTGACCCGGCCTGGCTGACGTTCCTGCTCCGTGATTTGACCCGGCTATGTTGCTGACCCTGCCTTTGTTCCTGCTGTGTGCTGTTCCAGTGTTGCCTGGGCGACATTCTGACTTCTGTTGTGCTTGTGGCAGGGCTGACTGTGTCGTTGCCTCCTGTGTACTGGGCCTTTCCGTTTACTCTTGCTGAGCCTGCTGCCTCCGTTACTCTTGGCCTCCGTTTACTCTTACAGAGCACTGTGCCTTCCGTTAACACTTGCAGAGCCGTGCCTCCATTCACTGAGCCTCCGTTAACACTTGCAGAGCAGTTGTCACCATTCACTGAGCCTCCGTTAACACTTGCAGAGCAGTTGTCTCCGTTCACTGAGCCTCCGTTAACACTCGCAGAGCAGTTGTCTCCATTCACTGAGCCTCCGTTAACACTTGCAGAGCCGTTGATTCTGCTACCCTGAGCCTTCCGCTACACTTGCTGAGCCTTGGGTCTCTGTACAGCGCCCATGGGGGTGCCATTGGCTCTATCCAGCTAAGCACTTGCAGTGTAGTTGGTCTCCGTTACAGCGCCCGTGGGGGTGTCATTGGCTCCATACAGCTAAGCTCTTGCAGTGTAATTGATTTCCGTTACAACGCCCATGGGGGCTATTGGCTCTATTATCCTCAGCTCTCGCAGTATCCTTGGCCTTTGTTAAAAGCACCGGGTGGGTGCCATTGGCTCTATACAGCTAAGCTCTTGCAGTGTAATTGGTCTCCGTTACAAAGCCTGTGGGGGCTATTGGCTCTATTATCCTCAGCTCTTGCGGTGCACTTGCTCTCCGTTCACGCACTGGTTGGGGTGCTAGGGGCTCTAGCTCATTAAGCTCTTACAGAGTATTTTGGCCTCAGTTCCCTGCTCAGCATAAGCAGTAGTCTCTGTCCTGCTCTATTACTGGTGTTTTCTCATCTAGCACCACTTACCGCTCCTTTACCATCTATTGGGCGTGACAAACACACCACAACAGAGACTGATTGAGTTCTATGTACTTTAACCATTGAGTACCCTGTATGTTACTTATGCCTGTCCTGTGACAGTATGTATTTATTTCTCTGTATACTGGGCCTAAGAGGGCATCTGTACTTTACTGTTCATCTCAGTTATTCTGTATTGCCTATAGAGGGCAGTCTTTCTTGTCTTTTAATAAAGCTCTGTTTCATTCTAACCTGCTGGTCTGAGTGTCCTACACACCCTTTAACTGCAGAAAAAACAAAAAGCTTTTTCTAAGAGCACCTCTGTATTAAGGATGCCCGCTTCAAAGCCCCAAAGGAGAGTCACAGACTGGATAGAGGCTTTGGATATGCTCCTTACACCCGACCAGGAGTGAACCCAGTATTTATAGGTCTACTGTTTATAAAGTGTCAATGTATTGATTCTATTGTTAAATCCATTTCTTAGTTCAGGCCTATAGGGTCCATAGCCTGTAGTTCACAAATCCAATATGTGTCCCTTTGTGTCAATCTTTTAAATCTTTCTTCTCCTCTGAAGTGTGGAGGAATATAATCAATAACTTGAAGTTTCATATTATTTAGGTCATTCATATGATGTATTCTGTAGTGTCTGGAGATGGAGTGAGTTGATTACTGTTTTAAAATATTGTTTCTATGTTCCTGGCATCCCTATTTGATGGATCTTGTAGTTCTCCCAATATATTGTTTATTGCAGGGGCACTTCAATGAATACATTACATATGTAGTGTTGCAAATCACAGAATGTTTCATTGGGAATACTTCTTTAGTAACTTGAGACTGAAAGTTAGTTTGACAATGTCCAAATATTGGCATGTTATACACCTGGTGTGGCCACACAGGTAAGTCCCTTTAATAGGTGTTTTATCCTTCAGAAGTTTTGTGTTAGTTTTTTAGATTTTCTTAGTGCACTTGGCACTAGTTTCTTTTTTTTAATCATTGGCTTTTTTGTAAACAATTCTAGGTTTAGTTGGTATTTTTACCAGAAGGTATTTGTCTCCTTTTATGACACTCCAATGTTTGCCTGTAACTCTACTTATTCTTCTGGCGGATTTAGAGATAACAAGGTAGTTCAGGTTTCTTGGATTTGTTCTTATTTTTCCTACTACATCCTTGCACTGGTAATAAGTCTTATCTTGTCAACTTTCTTACTTTCTGAAAAGCTCCATCTATTATTTCAGTTTGGTATTCCTTTTCTCGGAACTTAACTTTCAGCTCTTTAGCTTGTTTTTCAAAGATTTCTTCATTACTGCAATTAATTTCAAAATGCTGAAATTGTCCAAAGGGAACATTATTGAGCCAGAGTTTTCTGTGGTTGCTTGTAGCTTGGATTTAGCTATTTGCTTCTACCTTCTTGTAATGTGTTCTAGTTTCCATTTTTAGATTTTCTCCTATACTGATGTCTACATACAGAAAAACTATAGAAGTTCTAATATATGTGGATGCAACAGAATTGGTTTTTGTTGATATCTTCCAGAAAACTTAGGCGTGATGCTTCTTTTCCTTTCTATATAATAAAGATGTTGTCAATGAATCTCATATATAATGCAAAATGCTCCGTTTACTTGGACAATATTGGATTTTCTCCCAGTAGACCATGAACAGGTTGGCATAACTCTGTGCAAAATTAGTTCCCATTGCTATCCCACACGTTTGAAGTGCTCCTCTTCAAATATGAAGTAATTAAGGAACAAAATAAAGCATATCCCATCCAAGATGAATTTTCTTTGATGTTCTATCATATCTTCACTACGTTTTAGAAAATGGGAGACTGCTTGCAAACCTAAATCATGGGCTATGTTTGTATATTGTTACATTGCAAGTCACTAGGAAATATATTTCTTTCCATTGTACTTGTAATTTTTCCCACACATGTCCTGTGCCCTTTACATATGATGGTCATTGGGTGACATTGCAGATTAAAATCAATGAGTTGAGATAAATTGCTAGTAAGAGAATTAATCCTGGAAGTTATGGGTCTATCAGGTGGATTGTTAACGTCTTTTATACATTTTTGAATATGTACTCGTGTGTAGTGATTGTTGATTGTTCGAATACGTCCTTTATTAAATGCAAATATTCCTCATGGAATGCTTGCATGGGGTAATGTGATAATTTCTTGTAAAATTTCACATCCCCTAAATTTCTTCTAGCTTCTGTTAAATATTGTTGCCTTATCTGGACCACTAGAGAACCACCTTTATCCGCTTCCCTAATTGCCAAAACTATGTTGTTTATCATCTGTTTTAAACTTTGCTCCTCCTTCTTAGTTAAATTCTTTCTTTATTTCATTATTTTTTTAAATTCATTTTGGATGCCCTGTAATAATAATTCCATGAAAGATTCAATGAAAGCACCCCTTGACTGAGTCTTGTAAAATTTGGATGATTCCTACCTCTTTCTGAATGATATTACTTTCTTGAGATAATCATACATGATCTTCTTTCTACACCATCTCTAAATCTGTTAAGAGGTCCTACCGAGAGGATGGGAATTTTCTGCCTTAATACGTTGCTGTTTTCTATTGCCTTTGGCATCCTCTCAGTTCTTCCTGTATGGAAAAGTGCCTTTCTAATGTACGTTTTTGGATATATTTATGCACATCCACATATATATCAAAATGACTGGGTTTTCAACTCGGTGTAAATTTTAATCCCTTTGGTAGGAGACTAATATCCGGTTGATTAAAGAGATAACTTGCTAAATTGTATATTCCCTGTATGCTGTTATATTCTTCTTCTCCTGGTCTCATCTTTTTTGTGGTTCTTTCTTCCTCCTCTTGTTCCTCTTCTTCTCCAATGCAATGGTAAACCTACTGTCAGTAAAACTAGTAATTGCCAGCATGTTGTTATGAATCATAGTGTATCAGTTCCCTGGTGCCACAAACAAATTACTTTGCCTGTTATTACCCATCACAAACGATCTTCTGAGATCCTCCTGTGGTGAACTGCACCTTAGGTCTGTGTCTGAAGTGATTACGATTTTCAGTACTGGAGCATTATTCAAGCGTTCCATACCATGGATTGTGATATACTATAAATAATTGGAGTAATTCTTGAGTAAATCAACAATATTACAGGGGAGAAATAAACATTAATTAATTATTTTGCTTTGTCCCCCAATGTAATTATACTACCCATGATTGTGATATGTATAAAGAATTAAATTGGCTGACTAAATTGGCTAACACTCAAATCTAGATGTGCACATCACATTTGTTGCCTAGTTTATAACCACTTCTCTGGAAAGCAACCAGACTGCCTGATCATAAGCAGTACGCTCACTCAGACTCTTGATACTAACTACAGCCTCTGCTCTGCTGCTAACAACTCACTGAGAATTGTACTACAAAAAAGAAGCTGGTCGACCTGCCTTCTCCTTCAGAGTTCTGCAAACCTGGAATAACCTACATGAAAAAATCAGAGCTTCTCCCCAGTCTAAAATCTATAAGAATGATTGCTTCTTTGTATCTGAAAACAATATGTAATAACTGTATATAATGTATTACATATGTTTATGTGCATATGTGTGTGTGCGTATATGTGTGTATCTATTGTGAAAATATATACCTTTTTATTATAAAAGTTCTTCAGTACATACTTGAAAATAAGAGAAATCTCAATTTATTCTTCCAGTTAAAACATTTTCTAAATACAATTTCCATTTATTTAAACTGGCTTTTTATCCCCTTGAATGCTAGAGAGGTCCTGATGGATTTTTAACCAGGTAAAACCAGGTCAATAACCCTATAGCTTTTTATCTGACAGTACAAGATAACAACAAAATGACACCACATGCCAACAGCAGAACAATCCACTTTTACTGAATGAGGTGACCTCGTAAGTTTATTTTTAGAAACGTACCCCTGGAGAGGTTGCCAATGCATTGTCAAGTAATGCATTGGTGACCACTCTAGAATTCAAGAGGTTTAAGTCTTATTTAAGTTTATGTGCACTTGGATAATTTTTATTGCCTCCTGTGGTACAGCTGGTTTACTCCAGAATGACTCCATTTCTTTATAGTACATCAGCCTCAAGGTGCTGGGTTTAGCCACATATTTTGGTTCTGGGACCAGTTCATAATAAATTAGAAATTAATTAAAATCAAGTGTTTTGTGAGATTCCGATTAAAATGATATAAAGATCAAAAGATTCACAAAGTTACAGAATAGTAAGCTTCAATTTCTGTGTTAACGTGAAATCGATTAATTAATTTGTTTATCTGTTCACATAAGTTCAGCAGGGAAAGTGGGAAGGGATTGATACGCATAATTGCCAATACTTTCCTGGAAGGAAGTGGAGGGACGGTTACCTTGGTTATGGCTGTGATTGATTGTTTCAACATCCTGTGAATCTCTAGTTTTTCACTGATGCGTGTTATACTCTTGCAAATCCAGGAAATGGCCACTCAAATTAATATAATCTGGATACAGAACATTTTTCTTACTTGCAATTTAGCAGCCAGAGGAGAAACCATGTGTTAGAGACGTATGATCATCATCACATCTCCCTGCATTGTTTGAAAAAACAATTATTTTCCTTCTACTGATAACTTTAGTGTTGGTGGCTGTTTAACAGAAGCTAATGTTAGGTTATCTAGTAATAATAATTATAGGAAGGTTAGCTTGTAAATATAATTAATATCTAGGCTATCTAGCTATTAAATAATATTAATTAATATGTAGGTTAGCTAGTAGTAAATAAATAATAATAATAATAATAGCTTAGCTACAGGGACTAGGAGTCAGGGAGTGGATCTAGTGTTACAGCATCATACCCGTTAAAAATTGTCTGTGACCTGTTGATCCAGTCCATAGCTGATTGTGTCATTGTCCACACTGTCCAATTTACACTGTTCAGTGAGCACCTATGCATGTTATAACTGAGTGTGATAATTTAATAAAAAAAGGAACATTAGATTTACTGTTCAAATTAAAGTACACAACTACATACAAATACATACTGTGCATATGCAGTGTTCTAGACATGCCACTGTTGTCTCCAGCAACTACACCTGTTATTCCTGAATTTGCTAATTGATTAAAAAAAGGAAACATTAATTCTCTGTTCAAACTGAAGTGCATGCTTGCAAAGAAATAAGTACTATGTAAGGGCAGAGTTCCAGACATTCCACTACTTTCTCCATCAACTATCCCTATTATTCCTGAGTGTGAAAATGTAATAAAAGAAAAGAAAAACTAGATTTACTGTTCAAACGTAACTGCACTCCTGCACACAAATAGGCACTGTGCATAGGCAGTGTTCCAAACTCTATTGCTATCATCAGCAACTATGTCTGCCAATACTGAGTGTTATTTTAATTTAAAAAAAGGAAAATTAGATTTACTCTTCAAACTTAAGTGCACAACTGCACACACATAGGCACTGTGTGCATGTGTAGTGTTCCATCCAGACTCCACTATGCCTGTTATTTCTGAATGTGATCATTTAATTTTAAAAATGAAAAATGTAGGTTTACTGTTCAAAGTTAAGTGCAAACTTGTACACAAATAGGCATTGTGAACACTAAGCCACCTGTACTGCTACAGTCATTAGACTCAGTAGACTGTGCTGCTGCAGTATGTTTCTGACCAGACTGGGCTAATGCTGATGGTGGTGGTACCACAATACTAACTCTCATTTCTTCCATCACCCCCTGAAGCCCAATATTGTTCTTATAACAGAGTCAAAGATGATGTTGCTTCCTACCTTAGTACATAGATAAATATATGCTATTTTGGGGGGTCTTTGCTCATGGGCATGGTCCTTACGCATACTCATTGAACATAAACAAATAATATAATAAATTAAATTAAAATGCAGACCTTTATTATTTTTATTTACTTTTATTATTTGTTAATGTACCCTGATGAAAACCCAGTTTTAAATTATTTATTTGAATTAATTTTGTTCAAATATCAGTCCACAGAAGGTTTAAAGCGGAATTACCACCTTTAAACAACTTTAGCTTCCATAACTCCCCATCTGGTGACTAGTTGCTTAGTAGCGCTAGTCGCCAGAATTATTACCTTGTTTAATAGATTTATCTATTCTACCGGGGCTGACAGGCAGGACGGAGCACAGACATCTTGCCGTAGTGAAGTCCGTGTGCCTACTCGGTCAGTCCCAGCTGGCTCTAGGAGGCGTTGCTAGGAGCCGTTCGGCTCTGGAAGGGATCCGTCCTGCCTGTCAGCCCCGGAAGATTTGATAAATCTATTGATTTGCAATGCATTGCATACCCTTCTGGCACTCAAAGTGTTTCATAGGATGTCCACTAGAACAACTTGAAAAAGACAGAAAAAACACCAACAGAGTGGAGAGCACCCGAATGGGGAATAACAGTCATAGAATAATCATAGACAAATAATGATATTTAATGGTATGACCAGCTTATGTATCTCAACAGCCAGTCTAAGCACGCAGGGAATTTGTGGTGCTGATCTTCCCCATAAATGGAACACATAATACAGTCATACTGTTAAATGGAAGTATTTGTTTATGATATTCATCCATACAGTGGTGGGTGAATTTAAATAGGAACAATATCTACACAAATAAGTGACTCTTGATTTGTTTATCAGAAGGACTTACCTAGGTATGTGTCCTTCAACAATCAGTTGGGTATATTTATATATCCTCTTTTACACTAAAACAAGAATGTACTCTGTTGTTGGAAAATGTAATGTCATTATCTTAAAGTGCTTACATGCTTCCAAAGGATGTTGTACTAAATTCTATCTTATCGAGTTTTTGCTGGCTTTGGGTAAATTTTCAGCAAATGTGAACTAAAAGCTTGTAAGATCAGGCGACTGAGACTAGAATTCAAAAAATATATAAATAGATATATAAAAGTCTGTCTGACCTAGCGAAGTAAACAAACGAAGAGCCACTTATTTCTCTAAGAATAGTTCACATTTTTATAAAAGTGTTTGTGAATGTTGCTTTTCTGGTAAGGAACATATATGTCTGGCTAGCCTGGTCCTTTTTGTGTCAACTAGTAAGCAGCCCATCAACATTATAAATAATGGGGAAAGGTACTGGGGTGAAGAGCAGCTTCCACTCCCCCTTCAATCTGTTAATCCATTTTTCCTTCTCCCCCACTTCACTCTCTCTTTTCTTGCTTGTTTTTCCTCCATATATTTTTTCCCCATCCTCACATACTCTTTCTTTTACCCTTCCTTTATACTTCTTCCCTACTTCTGCTCTTTCTCCTACTATTCTTTTTTTCCCCCTTTGTCTCTTTTGCCCACTCCTTCCATCCTCTTTCTTATCTCTCCAACTCTCCCTATCTTTTCATTTTCTCTCTTTCTCGTACACATCTGCCCAGACCTCTGATCTATGAGGAAGCCTGCCCAGATTGCAGTGTAATCAAGAAGTTCTCCATTCTGCCATTCTGTACCATCATCCTACAGAAAAGTGCTCCTTGGGCTGTCTTCTGTTTAACCCCAGAGTTCCAGTAAAAGTACATGGGGTTCAGCAGAATAAATGTCAATTATGGCAACTAGTGGAACAGGGCTGGGGTGACCATCAGTTCATGTGCACTTTTGTAACTACCTTTGGATATGTGAAACAGTTATATGGAAATGTTGCCTAATTAATGACCTATACAAGTTGGGATTTTGATTATTTTGATGTTTATAGTATGTTAAACCCTTGAATATAAAGCAGTGAGTTGAACACCTCTCTAGCATCCAATAAATTAAAGGGTTTGGATATATTTTTATACTTTTATATTTATTTTTAGGGTTCCACAGAGATTTTGTGTGAAACCAAAGGGTTCTACCTTTGCAGAAATTTAGAGAATTGTTGATACAGAAAAATTAGGATGGCTTGTCCTCTGTCCAATCAGGACCCCTACCACACATATATTCTGACTTTTCATTCATCATCAGGGCAATGCTTAATGTAGTAGCTTGAGTGCATGCAAACAAATACTCGAACTGTCATTCAGTCAATGAGCATCGGTGATATTATTTGCTGTTATACATAGACATGTTGGTGTTTATTATTTTTAATATGAAGCAGCAGCACTTCCTACCCACATCAGTGCAGTATTTGTATCTATAGATATGAGTGTAGAAAAGATCAGTGAGCAATGGGATGGTCTCAGTAACTTCTCTTGTGTGATAATCTCTCTGATACCTATTTTAATTTATGGAGCCTATGCACTAAGATCTCCCAAGCTGGAGTTGAGGGTCCTTGGAATAACATAGTAATTGGAGAGATGATCAAATTGGATAATTTATCTCCTCTTTATTAAACCATAGAGCATGGCCTTCATGGCCAATCGTAATCATGCAATCCAATATACTGCGGTGCACACCTGTGTTTATTTAAAAATATGTGGCATATATCAATATGTCAATAAAACTTCACAATTTATTTAAATAAAAAGTTCTTTAATAGTCATTGCCAGGCATGTATATGTATTATTCTCATAAGGAAATGTCAATGCCTCATTATAATTTACAAATATGAGATTCTGAAATGCAAAGGGGTATCAATGTGTCATCAAAATGTCTATATTCTGTAGATTATTGTAAATAAGTGCCTCACATGTAATTAAAGGGATAGTAATACCTCGTTTTAACTTTATTTTATTTTGTAGGCATTAAAAAAACATGAAGAATGATATAAGTCTTATCTCTCAAACCTTTATGGTTTATGAGATATTCACAAGCAAAGTTTCCCCCTCCCGCCCCTTTTACCTACTGTAAACAATCTCTTCTCAGATGTGGAATGCAGTCCATAGACTGGACAGATACCAGAAGGGGACACTCTTATTCCTATTAGAACAATGAAATCCCTGCCCCCCTTGACAAGCTTTTCAGGTTTTTCCCTTATCTTAATTAAAGATTGTCCCTCTCTGCAGTCTACCTGGCCACCTCCCTTCTGCTCAGGCTGAAGAGTGTGACATCAGTAAAAGGGGCGGGGGGGGATACTTTGTTTGTGAATATCTCATAAACCATAAAGGTTTGAGAGATAAGACTTATATCATTCTTCATGTTTTTTTAATGCCTACAAAATAAAATAAAGTTAAAACGAAGTATTACTATCCCTTTAAAAGCATAATAACTGTTTATATTGACTTTATATATTATGCAAGTGCACAGTATGTGATGTTAAAGGCCGGGATAATCAAACTGCGGGAAAAGCAGCATATCAAATACGCTGGTATTCGGCAGCATTTTGCTGCGATCTTTGATGGATAACTTCGGGTATTCATCAATAATTTGTAGTGCATAAATTGGCCAGACAGGAGAAAAAAAAAACATGCATACTGTCATACCTAGCCCCATCGTCCTGGGTTGAGGTCAGTCAGTCTGCGTATGCGCGCTCCAGGATACTCGGCCACTTCCGGGTTTTCAGAGTCACGGTGTGGCCTGACTTCACTCGTACTGTGACCATAAGACGCTCGGCGATCTGGGCCTCAGTGCTCAGTTATTTGAGTTCCCCTGCAGCTTGCTTCTAGGTTTTGTCTTGTTCCTGTTTCTTATTCTCGTGTACCAGACCTTTGACTAGTCCTCCCGTTTGTGAATCAGATCCACCGGCCCTGACCCTTGCATTCCTGATTTCTCCTTTTACCTTCAGCCTTTTGTACTGCATTTTTTGTTTTTGGGGAATATCTTGTGTGTTTAGCTCCTTCTCAGAGTTGTCTCTCTCTCTCCAGCTTTGCTGGTTCTGTCATCTTCTTCTATTTCATATAAAATTAGCATCCTGCTACCCTCTGTGCTTTCCTTGCTCAGAAAAGTTTTCAGGTTGCTTACATATCCTAACATATACGCATAAGCGAAAATGTGTATGCATATGTTCGTCCCATACATTGTAATAGGATCCACCATCAAATTGATGGATCTATCTGGCCATCGCTTATTGATGAATAAGCGATGGCCAGTTACAATCTGGCAGTTGCTGAATGGATGAATGGTTAATAAGCAAATAAATCATCTGATTTTCTTGCTCATTAAGCCATTCGCACCTTGATGAATCCCTGCCAAAATGCCTATAGTTTTTTTTAAACTTTTTGCATCCCTGCCAGTAATGTTTTTCTGTAGAACTTTCTGGTCAGTTGATAATAAAAGCAAGACAGTGATACAATGTAACACTCTCCCTGCAGCACTGAGTGCACTGCATGCCATGTTTTTACATTGTTTCTTATTTACATTTTAGCACTAAATCTACTTTGACAGTCCCTGAAAGGAAGGTTTCTGGAAACAAACCTCCTATCAGATCACTGTTAACATCATTTTAAAAAATTGGGGAAGTATAGGCAATTTTATTATACATATTCTGTACATACAGAATATGTAAAGTCAAAATAAAAAGTTATAATCCCTTTCATTTTTAGGTGCCGAATGTTTTAAAATGTTATCCATCTTACCTATATATCCTGCAATATATTTTATACATCTGTCTCTAAGGGTCCTATAGCATTTCCTGGGAGTTTACTTCAGTGGGTCGGGGCAGATTCACTAAGCGGTGAGAAAGAGGTGATAAAGTGGCAAGAGAGTGCTGCAGCTTAAATGCGGGGGTGGGAACGGGGAACAACAGGGGAAGGGAAGAGTCTGAAATCGACAGGCTGTGGTATAAAGCGGTGACACAGCCTGTATTGATGTGATGTCACTCTACAGAATTAAAAAGCTGAAATCTCTCTGAAAACATTGTTTTAAAAAAAATATTGGATTTAACATTTATAGAGAAGCAAGATTAGCATAAGAAGTACTTTAAAGTGATAGTAATGTTTCACAAAAACAGCAGCTCCAATTAATCTACATAGTATTTCAGCCATAGAGAGTGTTATTTCATTACTGTGAGCGTTGCAGTTCAAGAGTAATTGAATGATAAAGTTTCCCCCTCCCGTCCCTTTTATCTTGTATAAGCCCCCACTCCTCAGATGTGGAATCCAGTCCACAGACCAGACAGCTCACATCAAGGGTCAATATTCTTACTGTAAGAACAATGAAAACCCTGCCCCCCTTGACAGGTTTTTCAGCTTTTTTCCTTATCTTGATTGAAGATTGTCCCTCTCTGCAATCTACCTGGACACTCCTTACTGCTCTGAGCTGAGCAGTGTTACATCAGTAGAAGGGGCGGGAGGGGGATACGTTATCATTCAATTACTCTTGAACTACAACTCTGACAGAATTGAAATAACACTCTCCAAGGCCCAAATACTATGATGATTAATTAGAGCTGCTTTTATTATGATATATAACTATCCCTTTAAATGAGTTGAGAGTTCCCCTTTAACAACCAGGAACAAATCATGCAGAATTTTATTTGTAACCTATTTTTCTGAATTTCTTAAGCTGATACATACGCCCCATAGGGCCTTATTTTAGAGCAAACCAACCTCGTCACAGGGTTCAAATAAAAATCATGCAAATCCCAAATTATTTAAATGGGTAATTTAACCACTTGATTACTAGAACGGTGCCTACTGAATTATAAAGCGAAGTACTGGAGACCTCTCTTGCATTGAAGGGGTTAAACGTTGATTTTCTCTAGAATAGCCCTTTGTTAGCTTGATAAATAAAGCCCATAGACTTATATTGTTTCTTTATATTTCTACACCTTCATCACTGATAATAGCATACCCAAAGAAGGTGTAAAAGAGACTGAGGCACTGTGTAATTTGAGTATATTCGACAGCTAGCTACTGTGCTAAGAAGTCATAGCTCACACAATTATGGATTAGCACAATTTCCCAACAACTATTGACAGAACATTGTAATTGTTGAAAGAAAATCCATATACATTTTCTTCTCCTTTTAGTTTGATTTTCTAATAAAATTCAGCATGGAATGAGAACATTTATTATGTATCAGTGTTCAAATATCTTTTTTACATTTTCAATGGGGAAGAATTCCTTAAAGAGATATTATCACAGAGAAACATCTTTACTAAAGGCAAAATTGCATTTAATATATCATTAAGTGTATTAAATGGGAATTATACCAAAGGAATACATGGCATTTCATTTAACAGATTCAGTTAACTTGGTGAATGCCCATCATACTAAATATATATATATATATATATATATATATATATATATATATATATATATATATATAAATCAATATTGAAGTCTGCCTCTAGTTCACAGCAAACAACGGGCTTCAATAGAACTGACTTTCACATAGGTGCATTGATGCTGTTGTGGTTATGCCACTATGGTAAAAGGCAACATGCTGAACTGTGGTGCTTTTCACATGTGACCCTCCTGTGACCACAGTAAAGTCCAGCATGCAACAACTTTACTATATTCCCATAGGAATGCAGTAAAGTTGCAGTACAGAAGGTCTACATGGCAGCCACCACAAACCTACATGGCAGTCTCCAAAAATGCCTGTGTGAGAGGTCTGCCAGTGACTGTGAACACCTGTAGAGGCTGCAATGCTAAGTGCAGCCTTCAGTGAATGGTCCCCTCACCTGGGCATCAGTTAATACTATTTGCTGGTTCTATTCAGGCCAGTCATCAGACATCCCTCTCCTTTGTCTTGATTGGCAGTGGAACAAAGGAGATGGGTGGGATAAAACAGGGGATTGCAAAAGAGGGGATTGCAAAAAAATTGTTGCTCATGTGAAAGTGTTATATTTTAAATAAATTATTAGCAGTGGACTACAAGAGAACAGTGTTCCCTTTAAGATGAGTGACCCAGTACTGAAAGAGTTAAAGGAATAATTAAAACTGGACAGGGCTGCATGGTGTATGTGTTATTCCAGTGCAGCCCTGCATAAATCTCACCTGTGCTCACCTTGAGGGACCACTGCAAAAAACAACAATGACTGCTGTTTGAAGCACACCAATATAGTTGTCTTTATGATAAATTAAGAGCCACATATTGCTAGGGTATAATTCTCTATATTTGTGTGGTGATTGTTGATTATATAAAGTTTTATTGTGAACAACTGACATTGTGGTGCTTTTCTGCTAAGAAAGATGGTGGAACTACCTTCTAGAGTTATTACAACTCAAACTGTCACTAAGCGGAGGAACTTTTACTATCACTCACTATGGAGCACTATAGCCAGTGACTCACCTCTCTCATAGAATGCAATAAAAGAAGAACTGTTTAGAAACCGGATTAACTATCTGGACATCATCTGGCAATGGTTGCTAACAGACTGATATAAAACAAGATACGTTTGAACTGGAAACATTTTTGGAAGAGAGATCTCCCTGCAGTAGGAATGCCTTAGTTTTACTCAGCAGGAAAAAACCCTACTACATATGTTTTTTCCATTAAACGTTTTCTGCTCTTTTAACCCTTTGAGTACCAGAGGGTCATCTGAAGCATTGCTTTGCAATGAGTTGAATACCCCTCCTGCACTTAAAGAGTTAAGTCAGTCTGTACTAGTTGCTTAATAGACTTATGTTATTGAATTATTGCCTTTTAGCCCCATGGAATGAACAGTTGAATATCATTTTTATAAGTCCAAGGAGCAAGTAGTCAGGAATAGCTATACGTTCAGACCTGGATTTTCACACAGGCACCCCTAGGCAAGGCACTCTAGGCACACTTAGCTCCGCCCATGGCAACACTCCCACACCTCACATGACCCTCTGCCCTCATTCCCGCCCACAGTTTCCTAACACAGACAATACCCTTGGGCTATAGAAAGCAAAAACTAAAATAGCTTTAACCTTTTGGTTGCTAGAGAGATTGTCGATGCATTGCGGATCAATTCGCCGGAGATCTCTTTAGCGTCCAACATCAAGAAGAATACATGCAAAAAGAAGGAGAACCAGATAGTGTAATGTTATATACTCAATTACTCCAGTATATATATATATATATAATGTACTCACATTTGAGATTGGTCAGAATTTTGTTATCAATGTGTTATAGCCTTATAATCACTTTATTAGAAAATTTTGGATTTACAAGTTTGGAGCCTCTGTCTGTTATATTGAGAATTATCTCCACAAGCAGCCCGACCGGAGAGAGGATTGTATTCTCCGTATGACATCTTGTCAGAGTGGTTGATAACAACATTCTGACCAATCTCAAATGAGAGTACTTTTTATATATACTCTGGAGTAATTGAGTATATATCTATATCTATAGTATTACATTATCTGGCGCTCTTTCATTTTCATGGAGAGAGCAGCCTACTATCTGTGGATACTGTGTCTGGGGACAGTAAATATTCCCAGGTGCTTTGGAAGTTGGTTTGGGTATATGCCCTCTCTGACACAAGCCTTTTGTGAGTATACACTCAAAAGGATTGGTGGTGGTCCTTCATTATATAAGACTGATGTACACAGCAGCACCCCATTATGTCATGTCCATAGAGGCAGACATGACAATTGCTGGAAGGATCACAGTACACAAACTCCACCCACACGCACATGGTAATTTTAACTCTTTAAGTACAAGAGATGTGTGCAATAGGTTAAATAGGCTAATGGACACTGTTTCAGTTTTAAAAAAACTGCTCAGAACTATCACGCCCAACTCCGTGGACCTGACATCCAGGACTGATTGACAATATTATAACTATATTATCCATATTACTTGTAATACTAAGGGAGTAAAGTATGTGGTTCAATGTGAATGTGGCAAACAATATATTGGCAGAACTGAAAGAAAATTAAAGGATAGAGTCAAACAGTATGTATATAACATTAAAATAAATTTAATAAACACAGTTTATCAGCTCACTTTATAGTAAATCTAAATGTAGGTTAGAAAATATGGTATTTTTTGGAATGATACTGTTGCAATGAATTGGAGAGGTGGGAATCAATAAACCAAATGTCAAGAAAATAATCCCAATGGATATATGATTTATGAGCGTTACGACCTTATGGTTTAAACGTGGAGATTGAGATTTTTGGTTTTCTGTAGCTCAGAATGTATTTGGTAATGTTTTTTGGGGGGTTGTGTGTTCCAATTTAGTTTGGATTCAGGAGTTTAAAATATAGAGACTTTTCTGGGATTCTAAGGTACTATTAAAAAGATTTTTCAATAAAGGGATCATTTCCATTAAAGGAATATTTTCTCATTTGATGGTATATATTAGATTTGTATTGTATATTTTTTGTTAGAATGTACATACTATTAATGGTATTCAAAGGGATAGTAATGTTTCACAAAAACAGCAGCTCCAATGAATCTTCATAGTGTCTGAGCCATGGAGAGTGTTATTTCACTACTGTCAGAGTTGTAGTTCAAGAGTAATTGAATGATAAATTCCCCCCTCCCACCCCTTTTACCTAGTGTAACACTGCTCACCTCAGATGTGGAATCTGGTTGTAAGACCAGACAGATAACAGCAAGGAACAATCTTCTTCTGTGAGAATAATGAAAACCTTTCCTTCAGCCGTGGCGCAGGCAGTCTCTACTGTGCATAACTGCACTGCAGCCGTTGCTGGGTGGCACTGTGGCCTGTGTACACGGGCTCTTCAACTAGTATATATATATATATATATATATATATATAGGTAAAGGTAATAGTGCAGTTCATTAGTGTGTGCATGAGTGCATGTATACCAGGGCAATTTGCCACTGGTGTAGATGTATTCATTTACATACATTTTTGGGTAAAAGTTTGTATTATTAGATTACCATTTTGGAATTGACGCCTTCACTTAAAAGCACCCACTACTTGTATTTTACTCAGAGTTGGTTTTATCATACTTTATTGTTAGAGAATTTTATCCCATTCACATTGAAGACGCTTTAATATGGACGCATGATAAAAAACATCAAGGAATAAAATTTGATATTTTTTCCATCTATATTGTTGGGAGTTCTTTTATTAAAGGGATAGTAATACTTAAAATGTAAAAAAAAATATGTTGTAGGGTTTATCCCCCTGAGTAAAACAAGAGTACTCCCACTGCTGAAAGGTGTTTCATTCAGAAGTTATTAATTTTCAAAGTTGAATTTTTTAGGTGCAATATAACAGTGGCCTGAAATTGTACAGTGGCGCTGTTGCTACACAATCCTATGGACAGCTCTGGTCCCGGGACCATAAATCTCCATAGGATGGTGTAGCAACAGCGCCACTGTACAATTTCAGGCCACTGTGATATTGCACCTAAAAAATTCAACTTTGAAAATTAATAACTTTTGAATGAAACACCTTTCAGCAGTGGGAGTACTCTTGTTTTATTTTTTTTTACATTTAAATTATTACTATCCCTTTAAATATAAATGTAAAATTGATGTTCCTATATATATGGACCTCACCGGATATTGTGTATAATATTATCACTTGAACAAAGGCACATAGGTAAAATTCGTAGCGGTCGATAGGATTTTTTATCCATAAAGACAAGTGGGGAGTTATTATTAAGGACATTTATTTCTTTGTGATACATTAACTGCAACTAATAAGGAGCATACTGTGGAATTTGAAACACATCATTATCTCAACCTTTTCATTTTATCAGGCTTCTGGGAAGTCATATTGCTCAGACTGTCTCCTTTAATTGACAGCATGCATACACATTGATAATGGGAAGAAAGTAAATACTGCTTCAGCAACTTGTTATGATCTGAAATAATTTGCCTGGTCTGACACCATATGTTTCCTCTTCACACCTTGGCTTTCTTTCATTTTCAGATATGATTGGTTTTCATGTTCTAACACATACCTGTCACTCATTTCTCAAAGGATTGCATACATTCCAGACACCCAGCATGAATCAAACTAACACGGAATGGAAGTCATTGTATTGAATAGAGATTATCTGAAGACTATACAGGATATAAGGAAGTATAATTAACTTGGTGTTTTTCCTGTTTTACAATATATTACCTGGTAGTCAGAGGTAGTCAAGTGCCACAACTAGAACTGATATCCTATATAATAATTCACTAAAAGTTTGTAACGAAGCAGTAGAGACTGCTGCACGTGCTGTAGTCATGCGTAGTAGAGACTGCCCGAGACGCAACTGATACGGGGCGGGGCTCTCCGAATTCAGACCATGGTCCTCTCTGCGCACTGAAGGGTGCTTAGAGAGGACCGCAGTCTGAATTCAGAGCACCCTGCTCCGTATCAGCCGCATCATAGGCAGTTTCTACTGCGCATGACTGCACAGCGACCGGCCGGCACTGTTGCCCGTGTACACGGACTCTTCAACTAGTAAATATATAAAGAAACAAGGAACATACATAAAAATCATAAGAAATTGATCCTCTACAATTGCCTTGATAATATTATAGGGTTTTAAATTAAGAGTTTGCTAAAATCTGTGTTTCATTAAACCTTTTAACCCTTTAAGTGCCATAGGGATAAGCATCACATTGCATTATTAACCCCTCTGGCTTTCTAAGGGTTAAAGAAAGTAACCCCTCCGAATCCTAAACTAACTAAAATATATGCCATGTAGCCATGATTACTGTTAACATGCTGTGGAGTTACTACTTACCAAGTCTCATGATAAGTCCAGCTCTGTCCAAGAAATTAGTAAGGTGAAACTGGCTCCCCTACCAGTCTTTGATTGGTGATTGGCAATAAGGGACCTGGGTTGGATGCTTCAAACCCCCAAGCCAGCTTTCTTGTGTAGAACCAAAATCCCACTTCACAATGTGGTTTACTGCCAGACTCGGCTACCCTGCCCTGGCTATCATTCACCCTCGGCTTCCTGGGCCTACTGTTACCGCCACACTTGCTACCTTTGTAGCAGTTCTTGTTCAGTCAGTCCGTGTCACTGACCTTCTGTGGCCTATGGTCCGGGTGGCTTGTTGCCTCGCCTATCGTTCCAGGTGCAGTTTACCTTTGCCTCTCTGTATACCCTAGCGGTAGGGTATAGTTGCGCTATTGTTAACCTGCCTAGTGAAGGGTTGAGGAAGTGCCATGCACTGTCCTCATACTTGGTCTCATGAAGGTTTTGGAGGGCTAGTATGTAAACGCTACTATTTACACCTGCCTAGTGAAAGGTTGATGAAGTGCCATGCACTGTCTCATACCCGGTCTTGTTAAGGTTGCAAAGGGCCTGTACATATACGATATACTATTTTACACCTGCCTAGTGAAAAGTTGAGGAAGTGCTGTGCACTGTCCTCACACCTGGACTCGTGAAGGTGGTGGAGTTATAGTCGCTACTTGGTGGTGCTCAAGCGTTCTGGAGTTTCTTGCTCCTGTTTCCAGCTCCAGCGTTCTGAAGTTTCTCGCTCCTGTTGCCTTTGGGTTTACCCTAGCATTAGGATACAGATGTGGTACCATCTCACACCTGCCTAGTGAAGGAAGTGTTGTGTACTGTCCTTACCTGTTCTCATGCAAGTGGAGAGGTACATTGCTGGTACTATTTTCAATAAAATCTATTTTATTTTATCTGTATTTGTCAGTGTCTTTATTTCTCAAGTCACTTCGTGACACAGCCATAGACAAAGGAACGGTTTTGTGGGTGACATGCGGCGGCTGTAGGGATCTACCATCAATTACCTCGAGGACATGTGGAGTGGTATGGAGCTGCAATAGAATGGAGTGCTTCTGGGCGAAGTCACTGTCAACAAAGAGGCCCGCTGCACCGGAGTCAATAAGTGCCTCTGAAGTAATGGAATTTTTCCGTGAGAAAGCCCAACGGAGGCTAGTGGTTTATCAGTATAAATATCCGTGGACGCTGAGACGCCACCTAAGGTCTGTCTCCTATAAGACCTTTGGTGCGGTCATCCCAGATTTGTGGGAAAATTTCGTAGTAGATGTCCTGCCTTACCGCAGTAAATGCACAGTCCCTCCCTCCTCCTCTAGGCCCTTTCCACAAT
Source organism: Rhinophrynus dorsalis (assembly GCA_037306005.1). NCBI lineage: Eukaryota > Metazoa > Chordata > Amphibia > Anura > Rhinophrynidae > Rhinophrynus > Rhinophrynus dorsalis. The sequence goes on from CM074724.1 coordinate 224,873,951, forward strand.
TGAAAGACGAGTGAACCCAATCTGCATGGGCTCCACATAGCCTGAGGTTTCGAGACTAGGAGGCGCAGGAAGAGAAGGAGCTACGGGTGGGGATGAGCTAAGGGTTTGGAAGGGATGCCTCCGCTGGCGCTCCCTAAAGGAAGGTCTCTCATGGATTCAGGAGTCAGTCAGAATACAATATGAGACCAGTTCCTCTAAATCACAGGGAAGGTCCCGGGCTGAAATCTCATCTTTAGCCGTATACGAAAGCTAATTAGAGAAGGTAGCCATGAGAGCCTCATTATTCCAACCAACCTCGGCTGCCATTGTACAAAGCTCTATGGCATAATCGGAAACCATCCTAGTACACTGCTGGATGGACATTAGGTGCTTGGTAGCCAAGGTGGACAAAAACCCTTTTAAAGGATGCTACAAACTCAGGGTAATTGTATACAATAGGTTTCTGCATCTCTGAAAGGGGAGTAGCCCAAGCCAAGGCCCTGTCAGAGAGTAAGGAAATCACAAGGCCCACCTTACTCCTATGAGACGGGAAGGACTGTGGTGCCATCTCCAGATAGACGCCAACCTGGTTTAGAAAACCTCTGCATTGGTTAGGGTCATCCCCATAATGCTGGGGAAGCGGGGCAGACCCTGTCATACCTCTCACAACATTGGAATTACCATTGGCAGCCAGAGCAGGAGCGGCAGCAGCTATAGGGTCAGCCTGAACAGAAGACCTCTGAGGCTGTGGAACCAGATGCTCAGTATAGAGCAACAAAGCCTGGAGGGCTGCAGCAAACTGGTTCACGAGCTGGTCTACCTGGTCCAGCCTGGAAAAAATATTCAGTGGATTGCCTGTGTCTCCAGAGTTCATGGTCCTTGTGTACTGTTAGGAACCAGGAACCAGACAAGACACAAAAGTGTAAAATGAAATACACCTTTATTAAGGAAACAAAAATAGAAGCATGATTTAAGTGCATAAACCAGAAGACACGCCAGGGTCAGGAACCAAGACAAGTATTCAGCCAAGCAAGAGTCAGGAAACCAGAAATCTGCGATTTCAGGAACAAGCCAAGGGTCAGAAGCACAGAAGTCAGCGAAGTCTGTAACAAGCCAAGGTCTGGAACACAGCAAACAGGAGAGCAGGAAAATCCCCAGCAGCCAGAAGCAACAGGTCAGCAAACAAACACAAGGACAATGGGGAACTCCAGTCGTTGTATTCTTGCTGATAGATTTTATCCATCAGCGGTGATTTTTGGATACCGAGGCTTGAGCCTCACTACTCCATCTTCTCAGGTTGGGTTTGAAGTCGCAGGTTTGGATTCTTCTTGGTCTGTGTTGACTTGTCACAGTTGGGTTGGTTTCACAGGGTCTTCGCTGTGGAAGTGAGCCAAGCTGCTTTAAATACCCTGGGAGGGTTGGCTGATAACAATCAGGTGAGCAAACAGAGAGGTCAGCTGATCAGCCCGAGCCAGAAACTCAGAAGACAGCATCAGTGGATAGCAGAGCACTAGATTCGCTCAGACATCAGAATCAATAGGCAGAATAGAGCTGCTCAGCAAAACCCTGACAGTTTTCTACAAAAGAATAAAGCAGCATACCAACTACCAATATTTTGCCCAGTTTGTGATTCCAGAGGAGTAATTTGTGATTATTTTTGTGGAGTGTTTGACTCCTTCCCAAGAACTCAGTAAATGTGGGTTGGCAGTACTTAGCGGAACTGTGGAACTTCATTGCTTTAAAAGCAATGATCATGAGTTGGTGGTAAAAGGACTTCTCAAGTGCATCTGTATCTAAAGGAGAGGATAATGCCTGTGAAATATATTCTTGATCAACATCATCATCAATAATTAGGTCATCCTCAGTAAAATATGCCAGCCCCTTAGCACGAGCAGGGAAATGGAATATTCTTATTCCGTTTCATCTATGATATGTTTATTATATACGAAAACAAGGAGTAGACGAAAGGAGCACACCAATAAAGCAGCTTAGTAAAGCACTGTTAGGTTGAAGGACAAATTTGAGTCTATATCCTAATTTAACGTGGATTTGACATTGCAAATTCACCCTGTTATTGCCTGAATAAAGGCACAAGAGTAAAATTCATAGGTGTCATTAGGATTTTAAGGTCATAGTGAGGTAAGTGGGGAGGTATTATTAGGAGGTGTTACTTCATCTTTAGAAAAGCATTTTGTCAGAATATTATTAATGATGCCAAATTTTGGATGTTCTAAAATGGCCTTGAGTGCATCACATTTTATAAATATATTACTGAACAAAATTCATATTGTTTTATGGAAAGGGGACATAAACAGTTATTTCTACGAGTCAACCCAGATTCTCAGCAATTGGAAAAGCATTTGATATTAACATTTTTTTCTTTTGTGTCTTTAAAGGGATATTTATGTTTCACAAAAACAGCAATTAATCATCATAGTATTTGAGCCATAGAGAGTGTTATTTCAGTTCTGTCAGAGTTGTAGTTCAAGAGTAATTGAATGATAAAGTACCCCCCTCCCGCCCCTTTTACCTAGTGTTACACTGCTCACCTCAGATGTGGAATCTGGTTGCTTGACCAGACAGATAACAGCAATGGAACAATATTCTTACTGTGAGAACAATGAAAACCCTGCCCTCCCTTAACAGGTTTTTCAGCTTTCAGCTTTTTCCCTTATCTTAATTGAAGATTGTCCCTCTCTGCAATCTAACTGGGCACCTCCCTGCTGCTCTGAGCTGATGTGCAACTGCACATTTAGAGGTGTAAGGTCCAAAATCAAAAACAAAACAAAAAAAAAACAAAAGAACAAAAAGAAAAAATCCATACAACAAAAAAAAACAAGAAACTATTTTTTAAAAATATTTTTTCATACTTTTTAATCTAAAAATGTACTCTCCCTCCTTCTGTTATTTATTTATGTATTATTATTATTATTGTTAATCAATTTATAATCAAAAACTTTTTTGGATCTCAGTACCAGGGGTGTTGCTAGGTATTGTCTAAATGGGTTAATGGTTCTCCATTAGTATTAACTGAATTACTGTAACAGGTTCTATGTGCATTAAACTGCACTAATCAAAATCTGTAGGTTTTCTTAAGTTTTGTCAAATTTGACATGCTTGCACTCAAATAGATGCAAAAGAGAGAGAAATGAAGGCATGACATTTTGCAAAGTAGCTGGCCTTATTAAACAAGGGGTATCTTGCCTATCCCTAAACTGGCAGTATAGGAAAAACAGAGCTTCTTTTTACGTTCTTGTTTTAAGTTCGTGGCTTTGGGTGAATTAATTTGGCGCAAAAGGTTGCACAATAGCAGCTGTGTTAAAATCAATGTAGTTGTGAAGAAACTGCAAACTCACACCATGTGCTTTTTACAAAATGGCGTCCTCAACCATGTGGAGACAGGCTGGGGCCTAGCAAGATGGAGTCAGACCATGTGTTTGCTCTGAGATAAAATCTATGAGCAAGGCCAGGGCCTACAACTTGCTCACACCACACAAACCCCAACACAGCTATTAGAAGCAATATGAATTTGCCCACACCCAAAAAGCCAACCCTTTAATTAAAGGATATATCCAGAGAAATTTGTCCTAATGACCAATACCACAATTAACACAATAACACCCCAGTACTAGCAATAAGCAATAATATTTAATAACAAACAATAATATTAACAATACACTGTATATTATCAAATATATTCTAGCTAAAACATCTAATAATATTAACTAGACAATTACTTACTGCAGTGCAAATAAAACACATGATACAACAATTATAGTAGAAAACACTATACGTTGGTTACTAAGGTATTTTTCCTAGAAATATTATAGATAGTATGAAAATAATAGAGAGATACTTAGTTTCTATACTCATCTATCTGGAACAATGAGGATGGTGCCACAGGGGAAAAACAGGCCAGGATCCTGGAACAATTCTTGGGGCCTAGGCAAGGCATGGCCCCCTTGCTGCTGGTCACATCTCCCTCTCCATGGCTTTCCTGCTCCAAGACCCTTCTTCCCAAAAGACCTCTTCAAGACTCCCCTTTGACTCTCTGCACACCTCTCTTATTGTTGGCAAGCCCCGCCTATCTCCAGTCCACTTTACCTGATTGACACACCCCTCCTCCCCTTCTCCTAGAAGGAAGAGAAACAAAAGAGGATCTGGTCTTTGTCATTTTCCCACCCAAACAGAACAAAGGAAAATGGTGGAGAGCCAAAAGTGGGATGAATGACATGAGAACATAACCATGCAATGGATACAGTGTTGCTGCAATTTGCTGCAATTTATTTGTGTCCATAACATTCCACCTCTTGGTCCCATGTCATAAACCACACTAAAGTCGCTCACTGGATAGGTAGGTCACTGACTTCCCAAATCACCCAAATAGTCCAACGTCTGATGTTTCCTGGAGTTTGTCAATTATAGCTGTCAGTTTCGATGGATCATAATTAAATTCGCCTTCATAGTTCACAATATAACTGCAGCATTATTTTCCTACCAGCCAGCAAACTCCTACTTTGGCAGTAAGAACAGTCCAGGGCTAGGCGATTTTGGAGAGCTACCGCCCTGATTTGTAGCTGCTCATAAGACAGTTTGGTAGTAGAGTCCAGTGTTGTGTCCAGAGAGTTGTCTCATTTCTCGCTGGGCCCACGGGACTCCAAGGAACGGGTACCCTCCTTCCTCACTGACGGGGATGGTGCTGCAACAGTCAGAGGAGTTGTCCACTCTTGCATAGCTGGCCAAGGGGTTCATGAATGTGTTGGACGATCAAGGGTTCAGAGGAGCTAGCCGGCCACCAATCTATTTGAGGGAAAGAAGATAGGTACAGAATCACCATTTCATAATACAACTTTAGTATTACCAGGACCATCTGAAATAACCTCTCCTTTCTGCCTGTGCTGATCAGTGGATCGCGGTAACACCCACACTTTGGACCCCATGAGCACTTGTTTATCCTCATCCCAGGATAACAAGATTTTATGGGGTACCCAGGCTGCCACCTCTCCTAGGATTGTACCAGCAATTAACCTACTTGGGTCATTCCTAGACAGCTATGCATTCATCCATCCACACTCACACTCCCTGTTGTGCTCCAACCCTCTTTGGTCAGTTTTTTAGTGAGCACTAAGGTTACCTCTTGTTCCTGGAGGCATATTGCCTCCTATGGGAAAGACTAACTTCTGTTAACCTCTCCCACTACCAAGAGAAAAAAAATATAAAATGTTAGTTTAAATTGAAATATGGGGTGGCTACCAGTACATGTCAACCCGCAAACTAACAAATGGATTGTCATTACATGTAAGCCGGGCATATAGAGATAAGTTCTGTTGGTCAGTCATGTAAAATCCTAAAGGCCTGTGTAAAGTTCTCTCCCACCCCTTCTATGACATACTTGGGGATAGTGTATGAATCTGTCCTTTCAAAAGCCCATTGCACCTTTTAATCAACCCCGAGACTTGGGGTGATATGGGATAGCCTGCGCCCATTGTTGGACTGACCAGCAAAGCGAGTACCGGTGTCAGTTTTGAAAACTATACGGGAAGTCTTCATTTTGGTCTTCAGGTTCCTTATTTGAGTCAGTTCATCCATAGTTTTATTGAGGTTCATTTCCCCCACAACTCTTGGCATTAGTCTTGTTCAGGCGGCTGCCCAAATCTTCTCCCAGAGTTCTGTACCTCCCCACACTAATGTTCCATGTAATAAGCCAAAGGTAGTCTCTTTATATCGGCATACTTCTGGTAATTTGAATCACCTGTATCTTGCTCTTATATCACCACCTCTCCATACGGATTGCATGTTACAACAGTCCAGTGTCTTTTGTTCTTTGCAGGGTATAATTCCTCATATGGCAAAGTTGACTTGATTGGAGAAATCTGTAATGCAGGTATCTTCCAAGTATTTGGATGTGGCAAGAATTCATATGTCGCGAGACCATTGAAGCTTTGTTAATCCACCTTGCTCTTGTGCATACCATTTTCCACTTCATAAGAGTTGGACTCCTGGCCCACCTCTGCACGGATAGGTAGGCCTCTTCACCCTAAGTGGCTGGGGCCTTGAATGTCACAGTCTCTAAAAGGTATTGGAAGTTGGCTTGATTCTCTGGCAACCGGATCATGGCATGTGGCGGGGGAGTGTAGATAGTGTTGGGACATCAAAGGTATATTAGCTTCCTTCCCAAGTGAATGCAAATGGAATTTTGTGACTCAGGTGCAATGAGAATTGGAAAAGAAAGTATCCACTATTTCAATCGCTGCATGCCACCCCTGTGTCTGTTTGGCTGTCATAAATGACAGGGACAATACTGGGGACTGCAGCGCTCAATGGCGGTGCCACTCTATTGAGTCCCCAATAATCTATCGTTCCACACCAAGAAACCGTCTGGCTTCTTAACAGGAATCACAGGAGCGTTTAAAGAGCAAAATTGCAGGATGAACTAAAACTGACTAATCTGATTTCTTTCAACCCTCCTGGCAGCCCTTGTTGGACTACAGGGAGGGAGAATGACAACAGGTGTCCAGTTTGTATTTCCTCTCACCACCTCCCATGCCGCATGAACATAAGAGGGTTTGTGAGGAAAGCCAAAATCTGAACACCTCTCAACTGCATCTCTATTATGCGTCCTAACAATATATCTACCTCCAAGATATTGTCAGGAAATTGGAAACTCAAAATATTATCCATAAACCCAGGGGCCCGTTGTTTATGGAATATGTGACTGTGGTTTGTATAGCCTTAGTTACTCTTTCCCCTAGACCCTCTCTGTGAAATGATGGGGCCTACAAGTTTGGAAGGGTTACCTGTAACACTGTTACCTCGGCCCCAGTGTATACTAAGGCTAAAAACCTAGGTGTGGTTGGTTTCCTTTCCCCACCCTACAGTCAAAGGAACATGGGGCTGTCGATCCCCAGCCTTGATGGGTAACCTTTTGCTGGGGATTGGCCGTCCCATGGGTCCATTCCGTCATTGTCCGCTATGGCACATAATGGGTACAGGGATTTTGTTTTCCTAGGATGGGGAGCAGGAGGACAGGAATTAGCAACAGGAATATTAAATTCAGATGGTGTGTATATCAGATTTACTTCATTAGTGAGAGTTTTAGAAATAGGTACATTAATATGTACCTTTCTCTTAAAAGCTTTCCACCTTTTGAACAAGACATGATTTGACCTTTTTTTTAGCTCATCTACATTGACACCAGCTTTAACAAGATCTACCATCATTTCTTTCCTTGACACCTTTGTGTGTGTGGAAGCATCCTGTTTATTATTCCTCTTAGGTTTATCAATAGGTGGTATCCCTTCATCCTTCCTTTCTGGCGTGCTAGCCATGGAGACACCCCTTTTCTGATTAACCTTTTCCTCTGTTTTGTATTTCCCCAATTCTGCTAACCTTTTTGTACTCACAAAAATCTGACCATTTTCTGCTGTACCATTTATCATTGACAAAGGGGACCCTCTTTTAGCATTTACAGACTCATGTCTATCACAGTCCCTGTGTACCCTTTGTTTTCTCTGCTGGGTGATGAGTGGGCGAGCTTTGAAGCTGTCCACCTTTTCGTCATCATCAGAGGAGGAAACATATGAGTATTTTGAGTACTCCTTTTCTTCAGAGGAGGATGAGAAGAGTGACTCTGGGTCCCTGCAGGGCCCTGTAGTCAGTGTTCTCACCTTTCTGGTGGTGTATGGCATTTCACTCCTGTGAGAGCGACAACGGTCAAGTTTATTGATTAGCCGAGTATTAGTCTCCTGTAATTCAGTCTTACGGGCATTGTTATTTTCCAAACATTCATTTGATATTAACAATTTTTGTCTTACATCAGCTAAATCTCTTTCTAGGGCTTGTCTCTTTACTACCTCATTTTTTAAGGCATGTAAAATAATCCACCCCACTTCTGCCGCAGCTCTGCTCTCATGTTTAGAATAGACCCCTAAATCAAGCTTAAGTGCCATACCTCCTATCTCTTCCCCAACCTCTGGGTACACTGGAGCACTGTGACGTACTAGCTCATCTGCTATGGCATTCCATCTACCCATAGAAGTAGCCCAATGTGGTACAGCCCCAAATTTGGGTCTTTTGCCCCCAATCAATGCACTCAACTTCTTCTTAAAGAATCCCATTCTCTCAGTCAGAATCTCAAGCGCAATCAGACGGCAGGACAATCACGTGTTTGTAGTGAGCCTTACTAGTATGTGTATACCACTAACACACACACACACAGGCCGCACTTATGTGTTTTTATTTTCACTCTTGGGAAAACACTCAAACTAACAGTGAAAGTCACAGAACACACAAACTGTTGGATGTTTTTTCCTGCCCTTCTAGAAAACAAACAAACTCATACATAACACATACATCAGTCTTGGGAATTTTAGTACAAGTATTTGAAGTCACCTGTCTAGGTACAAGTGCTAGTGACTAGTCAATTGTCCACTGCAATGGTACAATGCTAGTTAGTCACCTGCCTAGGGAACAAGCGCTCAAAGTCACCTGATACAGTACAATGTTATGTAGGTAATAATCCAGTTTATCCAGACATATTACTTTGGGCAGTGTAGAATTAATCCCCCATCAAAGCACTCAGTAATTCATGCTTTCAGGAAATTCATGCTCTCTGTTAAATATACTTTAAAGTTAGTATTGTAAACAATACACAAGTGTTTCTAATTAAAGCACTTTAACAGCAGAACATATATGCGTGTTTAACCAAGTACCTGAACACAGGTTAGCAGGCACACGTATGTTTTTACTTTCACACAGGGAGAAAACACGCAAACCACTATGAAAGTTACAGAACACACAAACTGTTGAATGTTTTTATGCCTTTGAAGAAAACAAACAAACTCATATACACACACCTGCACGTCAGGTGACTTCCTATTAGGCTTCAAAGTTAGTTCTCCCAATGAAAGGGCACACAAGTTTTATAATTGAAGCACTACTTCAAAGTTAGTGACATCTCCACAAAGGCAAATGGTACAAATGCTAGTTAGTCACCTGCCTCAGGAGCTCAAGTCACCTGTCTAGGTACAAGTGCTAGTGACTAGTCAATTGTCCAATGTAGTTACCCTCTATGGAAAGCACACAAGTCTATAATTGAAGCGTGACTTTAAAGTTAGCCACTTCTCTGCAGAGGCACACAAGGATTTAGCTGAAGTAGGACTTCAGAGTTAGTTACACTCTACAGAGAGCACACAAGAGTTAATTAAAGTCCCTTTAATAGGAAATCTTGACAGTACAGAGATATGCATATGCGCAATAAATCTAGCCACACTAGAAATATCACGTCCGGCAATTGCAGAACCTTGACCTAAACGTTTACAATTAAAATGCCTCAAAGTTAGCACTCCTCTAATGAGAGCACACAAGGGTTAATTGAAGCAGTGCAACTGTAAACGCTCCCTCTTGCCTCTGTATATATCTATACCCATACACCTACACAATAACCAGGCATATACATCACAATACCCAGGCACGTATCATATATGCAATACAGACAATACAGGTAACTGTAATATGAGCACTTATCTATGCACTTTGAAGTTTGAAACTCCTCTATGAGGGCCCCACAAGTCTATAATCAAAGCATGTAAAGTACACCTATTACAATTCAAGAGTATTCCAGCACACAAATCCTCTTTTAGTGAATAAGCCCCTTGCAGTGTGACAATACTAAAACCCACCACTCTTGTCGCAGTGTGGTACTGGCACACAAAAATAACTTGGGACGCTTACTTACTAAATTGCCCAGGAAAAAATATTAATTAAAAAATGTATTTTTTAACAAAATATTAATTTCTAGGAAATATGTCAATAACGGTTATTAATCATTAATATTAATAATTTCTGCGAATATCCTGCCGACTACGCCATTTGTTTTAAGTTCGTGGCTTTGGGTGAATTAATTTGGCGCAAAAGGTTGCACAATAGCAGCTGTGTTAAAATCAATGTAGTTGTGAAGAAACTGCAAACTCACACCATGTGCTTTTTACAAAATGGCGTCCTCAACCATGTGGAGACAGGCTGGGGCCTAGCAAGATGGAGTCAGACCATGTGTTTGCTCTGAGATAAAATCTATGAGCAAGGCCAGGGCCTACAACTTGCTCACACCACACAAACCCCAACACAGCTATTAGAAGCAATATGAATTTGCCCACACCCAAAAAGCCAACCCTTTAATTAAAGGATATATCCAGAGAAATTTGTCCTAATGACCAATACCACAATTAACACAATAACACCCCAGTACTAGCAATAAGCAATAATATTTAATAACAAACAATAATATTAACAATACACTGTATATTATCAAATATATTCTAGCTAAAACATCTAATAATATTAACTAGACAATTACTTACTGCAGTGCAAATAAAACACATGATACAACAATTATAGTAGAAAACACTATACGTTGGTTACTAAGGTATTTTTCCTAGAAATATTATAGATAGTATGAAAATAATAGAGAGATACTTAGTTTCTATACTCATCTATCTGGAACAATGAGGATGGTGCCACAGGGGAAAAACAGGCCAGGATCCTGGAACAATTCTTGGGGCCTAGGCAAGGCATGGCCCCCTTGCTGCTGGTCACATCTCCCTCTCCATGGCTTTCCTGCTCCAAGACCCTTCTTCCCAAAAGACCTCTTCAAGACTCCCCTTTGACTCTCTGCACACCTCTCTTATTGTTGGCAAGCCCCGCCTATCTCCAGTCCACTTTACCTGATTGACACACCCCTCCTCCCCTTCTCCTAGAAGGAAGAGAAACAAAAGAGGATCTGGTCTTTGTCATTTTCCCGCCCAAACAGAACAAAGGAAAATGGTGGAGAGCCAAAAGTGGGATGAATGACATGAGAACATAACCATGCAATGGATACAGTGTTGCTGCAATTTGCTGCAATTTATTTGTGTCCATAACAGTTCTCCTCACATCAAAAATACTGATATCTTTGAAAAACATTAATTTTTTTACTGTATTCAATTTCTTACCATCCTGTGGATATTGTACCTAGTTAATGTGAACTAACATACTGTAAGGGGTGCATGGAGCACTAAACTGCACCTACTGCAATCTGTTGATTTTCTTACATTTTGTGAAATGCACTTATATGTTTCCAGCAGCTACAGAAATGAAGAAAAGGTAGGTAAGGAATACCATTTTGTAATGTAGACAACTGGGCACATGAAAAGAGCCACTTGCCTTTTCACCTAGAGAATATTGTGGTCAAATTGTCACGGTTTATTATGACTCTCAGACACAAGTTTTAGGTAAAAAAAAATCAATTTTATTGAAATAATAAATGATAACTTAGGATGGCAATAACATACATATATATATATACAGAATATAGCACAGACAGAATGCAGACTCTACCGGTCCTGTCAATATACCGGACAGGACAGTCTTTAGGCTCTACCGGCCTTGCCAATACCGGGTAAGGCAACCTGCAGATGGAATAGCATAACGGTTTTACCGGCCTTACCAAATTACCGGGCAAGGCAGCCTCAATAGATACACAATGTAGGCTCTACCGGCCCTGCCAATACCGGGTAAGGCAACCTCAGATGGAATGTGGCAAAAGGTTCTACCGGCCTTACCAATACCGGGCAGGGCAGCCCAGAGATAATAGCAGCAGTCAGATGGAACTGGCAAATTAGCAGAATCGTTAAGCAGCAAGGCTTTGGAGCAAACCAGCGTCCACACGCTGGAAACAACACTGAATAGTATAGCCGTTAGGCTTAGCGAGCAAACCAGTGACCGCACACTGGAGTAACAAGCGAGTAGTATAGCCGCAAGGCTTAGGAGCAAACCAGCGTCCGCACGCTGGGACCAACACAAAATTGTATAGCCGATAGGCTTTGGAGCAAACCAGTGACCGCACACTGGTGTAACAAGTGAGTTTGTATAGCCGCAAGGCTTAGGAGCAAACCAGCGTCCGCACGCTGGGGCCAACACAGATTTGTAGAGCTGATAGGCTTTGGAGCAAACCAGTGACCGCACACTGGTGTAACAAGTGAGTTTGTATAGCCGCAAGGCTTAGGAGCAAACCAGCGTCCGCACGCTGGGACCAACACAGATTTGTATAGCTGATAGGCTTTGGAGCAAACCAGTGACCGCTCACTGGTGTAACAAGCGAGTTTGTATAGCCGCAAGGCTTAGGAGCAAACCAGCGTCCGCACGCTGGGACCAACACAGAATTGTATAGCTGATAGGCTTTGGAGCAAACCAGTGACCGCACACTGGTGTAACAAGCAAGTTTGTATAGCCGCAAGGCTTAGGAGCAAACCAGCGTCCGCACGCTGGGACCAACACAGATTTGTATAGCTGATAGGCTTTGGAGCAAACCAGTGACCGCACACTGGTGTAACAAGCGAGTTTGTATAGCCGCAAGGCTTAGGAGCAAACCAGCGTCCGCACGCTGGGACCAACACGGAATTGTAGCAATGTCACCAACGCGACCAGGCAGAAGGTCGCCAGGATACAGAAGACAGGTGATGAGATGACAGGAACCAGCAACGATCAGTCAGGTCAGAAAACAGCAGAGAAGTTCAGCAGGAACTGCAACACCAGAGACTAGGCCGGAACCAGGACTGGAAGTACTTCAGCATGCAGGAAACACTGGAACAGTAGAGATCAGGAACTCAGGAACACATGAGATCAGGAACTCAGGATCACTGGAACAGAGGCCCAGCTATCACTAGCATAGTGATAGCAAGAAGGTCAGAAACAACACGAAAGGGCACTCAAAGGGTGCCCAATCCAGGTTTAAATAGTCAATAAGAGGCGGGCTATCTGCAGACAGCCAATAGAAGCCCCCTACTGGTGACAGACAAGTAACTGCAGCAAATCACGGGCACCGTGATAGTACCCCCCTTTCAAAGACCCCCTCTCCTAGAATAGGGTTTAGGTTTCTGCGGGTAATTGGCATGAAAGGCCCTAGTTAACCTAGGTGCATGAAGGTCCGTACTATCCACCCATGATCGATCCTCAGGACCATACCCTTTCCAATGTACCAGGTACTGTACCCTTCCTCTAAGCCTACGGGAATCAATAATGCTCTGAACCTCGTACTCCTCCTGGCCCTCGACCTCAACAGGTCCTGGCACCACAGGTGTGGTAGTATAGCGATTGCAAACCAGAGGCTTAAGAAGGGACACATGGAACACATTATGGATACGCATGGATGCAGGTAGGTCTAGTGCATAGGAGACAGGGTTAATTTTGCGAATAACTCTGTATGGACCAATAAACCGAGGAGCCAACTTATTAGACGGAACCTGCAGCTTGAGATTTCTGGAGGAAAGCCATACTCTATCCCCAACCTGAAAGGAAACCGCTGGAAGCCTTCTGCGATTAGCATGGCGCTGATGACGCTGAAATGACTGACCAAGTGCCCTCTGAACTTGTGCCCATGTGGAACGGAGTTGCTCGATATGCTCATCCAGAGCTGGAATCTGTTGCGTCTGAAATGAGTCTGGAAGCAAACAGGGCTGGAACCCATAATTAATCAGAAACGGAGAGCTCCCAGATGAAGAATTGACCGCACAGTTCCTGGCGAACTCTGCCCAAGGCAACAAGTCGGACCAATTATCATGATGGTCAGTAACGAAACAACGGAGAAATTGTTCCAAGCCCTGATTAGCTCGTTCAGCGGCTCCATTGGTCTGGGGATGGTAGGCAGAGGAGAAGGACAGCTGTATGCCCATCTGTTGGCAAAATGCCCTCCAAAATCTAGACACAAACTGGCTCCCCCTGTCAGACACCAGTACCCTAGGCACTCCATGCAACCGGAATACTTCTCTGGCGAACACCATTGCCAATTCCTTCGCTGAAGGAAGACCACGGAGGGGCACGAAATGAGCCATTTTAGAAAACCTGTCCACCACCATGAATATAAAGGAGTACCCCTTCGACATAGGCAACTCTCCCATAAAATCAATGGAAACATGAGACCAGGGGCGTTCGCCATTAGGCACCGGTTGAAGCAAGCCCACAGGGAGATGTCTCGGGGTCTTAGCGCGGGCGCAGGTGGCACAGGCATTCGTAAATTCGGCACAATCGTTTCTCATGGAAGGCCACCAAAATAACTGAGAAAGGGACCATAACAATTGGTCTCTACCAATATGTCCCGCAGCCTTAGAGGAATGGTAGGTTTCGAGCAGCCTAGTACGAAATGATTCAGCGACAAAACATTTGCCCACTGGGGTTTCATGGGGAGCGGACCCCTGAGAGGCCAGGATCTCCTCCCCTAGAGGAGAAGTGATACTCGTGCGTATAGTAGCCAGTATTCTATCAGGTTGGATGATAGGAGCTGGTGCTTCCACTCTGTCACTGTCGGCCTCAAATTGTCTTGACAGTGCATCAGCCCTGATATTTTTTGACCCTGGTAAATATGATACAATGAAATTAAATCGAGACAGGAACAGTGCCCACCTGGCCTGACGAGAGGACAATCTCTTGGCCTCCGAGAGATAGGTCAGATTCTTATGATCTGTTAGGATTAAGACAGGATTCTTAGTACCTTCAAGCAAATGACGCCATTCCTTAAGAGCAAGGATAATGGCCAATAATTCTCTGTCACCTATCTCATAGTGGCTTTGAGTGACAGTCAACTTTTTAGAGAAAAACCCACAAGGTCTGAGAGTTCCACCTTTCTCGTGTCGCTGCGAAAGTACTGCCCCGACCCCAATATCTGAGGCATCAACCTCTAACGTAAATGGAACTAAAGGATTGGGGTGGGATAACACAGGAGCCGCAGCAAATGCCAGCTTCAAATTCTCAAAGGCTTTCTCAGCAGATACCGGCCAACAAGAAGGATTAGCACCCTTGTGCGTAAGATCGGACAGAGGTTTGACAATGGAAGAAAAGTTCTTAATAAACCTCCTATAATAATTAGCGAAACCCAGGAAACGCTGTATGGCTTTAAGACCCTTGGGTTTTGGCCATTGTAGGACAGCTGACAACTTTTCTTTGTCCATGGCAATGCCATCATTGCCAATTATGAACCCCAAGAATGGCACACTGGTTCTATGAAACTCACATTTTTCCATTTTACAAAATAATTTGTTCTCACGGAGTCGTAGCAATACTGCGGATACATCTTTGATGTGCTGTGCCATGTTTTGGGAGTAAATCAGTATATCGTCGAGGTACACCACAACACATGTCTGTAACATATCTCTCAGAACATCATTTATCAGTTCCTGGAAAACTGCGGGTGCATTACACAGCCCAAAAGGCATTACTAGATACTCGTAGTGCCCAGCTCGAGTATTAAAGGCAGTTTTCCACTCATCACCTGCTCGAATGCGAACCAGATTGTAAGCGGCCCGTAGGTCCAACTTGGTAAATATCGAAGCGCCCTTAAGCCTGTCAAAAAGCTCGGTGATGAGTGGTATTGGGTATGCGTTTTTTGCCATTAGTTTATTCAAGCCCCGGTAGTCAATGCATGGTCTTAATTCGCCATTTTTCTTTTTTACAAAAAAGAACCCAGCCCCAGCTGGAGAGGTAGATTTACGTATGATCCCTCTAGCAAGGGCATCAGAAATGTAATCCTCCATAGCCTTATTTTCATCACAAGATAATGGATAAGTGCGTCCTTTCGGAGGTACTGCACCAGGCTGCAATTCAATGCAACAATCATAAGGTCTATGCTGGGGTAGCATACTAGCCTCTCCTTTGCTAAAAACATCGCCAAACTGTTGGTACACATCCGGCATAGCAGAGGAGGTGCACATGACCTTAATAGGCTGGATGACGCACTTGTCCATACAAAACTGGGACCAAGCAGCAATTTCACACTTTTTCCAATCGAATTGTGGGTTATGTAACTGTAACCACGGAAATCCCAATATCACCGCATGGTGCGGGGAATTAATCAGTTGAAACTGCTGCTCTTCTCTGTGAAGTGCCCCAATAGTCATAGACAATGGCATAGTTTCAAATATAACCTGAGGCGGTTCTAAGGGTCTACCATCAATCGCTTCAATAGTCAAGGGGTTTTCTCTTTCAATGCGTGGAACTCCGTGCAATTCAGCAAAGGTATTATCCATAAAATACCCTGCTGCACCGGAGTCAACCAAGGCCAAAACCTCCACAGAGCGTTGTGCCCAAGACAATACCACCTGTATGGTGGGTTTCATTATGCCCGACACTGGGGACGATTGTACACCACCTAGGGCCTGTCCCCCAAGATACCCTAGGTGTGTGCGTTTCCCGGACGTACCGGACAGGAATTTAGCAAGTGCCCTTTTTTACCGCAGTATAAACATAACCCTTGTTTTTTGCGATATATTCTCTCTGCCTTGGATAGTCTAGTGAAGCCTATTTCCATAGGTTCACTTGTTTCCCGTACTGGTTCACTAGACTTCAATGCCAAGGGAGGGATGGGTGGGCAAAACATGCTACTAGGCTCATTATTTTTTGACCGTAACTTACGATCTCTGGCAATTGATCTCTCCCGTATTCTGGAGTCAATTATCATAACATACTCAATGTAATCATCTAGATCAATAGGTAGATCTTTAGCAGCGATTTCGTCTTTAATGTGGTCATTCAGGCCTTGAGAGAAGGCTGCCAATAATGCCTCGTTATTCCAACCTACCTCTGCTGCCAATGTGCGGAATTCGATGGCATAGTCGCCCACTGTACGCCTGCCCTGTTGTATCTCCATAAGGCGTTTGGCAGCAGAGGTGGTTCTACCAGGAGGCTCAAACACTCTTCGAAAGGAACGCACAAATTCACTAAAGTTCTTAGTACAAGGTTTAGCATTCTCCCACAAGGGGTTAGCCCAAGCCAATGCTCTGCCAGTGAGCAGTGATATCGTGAACCCCACTTTACTACGATCATTGGGAAATGCGTGTGCCGTCAATTCCATAAAGATTTCGAGTTGATTGATGAACCCTCTGCAGAGACTAGGGTCACCATCATATCTTAGCGGCAAGGGTGCAGAAGCCGTTAACCCTTTAACAGTACCCCCTAGGGGTCTGGTATCACTTTCCGGTGTCTGACTTGGCGAGACCACCGGGCTAGAGCTAGATTGGTCAGCAGGTACCGTGCGTTCAAGGATCGTTTGAATTGCAACTGCCAACTGATCCAAACGTTGCTCGAGCACATCCATCCTCCAATGGATATTCTGTGCGTTACCTTCACCCTTGCTGTCTGAGGTCATGGCCCTTTCGTACTGTCACGGTTTATTATGACTCTCAGACACAAGTTTTAGGTAAAAAAAAATCAATTTTATTGAAATAATAAATGATAACTTAGGATGGCAATAACATACATATATATATATACAGAATATAGCACAGACAGAATGCAGACTCTACCGGTCCTGTCAATATACCGGACAGGACAGTCTTTAGGCTCTGCCGGCCTTGCCAATACCGGGTAAGGCAACCTGCAGATGGAATAGCATAACGGTTTTACCGGCCTTACCAAATTACCGGGCAAGGCAGCCTCAATAGATACACAATGTAGGCTCTACCGGCCCTGCCAATACCGGGTAAGGCAACCTCAGATGGAATGTGGCAAAAGGTTCTACCGGCCTTACCAATACCGGGCAGGGCAGCCCAGAGATAATAGCAGCAGTCAGATGGAACTGGCAAATTAGCAGAATCGTTAAGCAGCAAGGCTTTGGAGCAAACCAGCGTCCACACGCTGGAAACAACACTGAATAGTATAGCCGTTAGGCTTAGCGAGCAAACCAGTGACCGCACACTGGAGTAACAAGCGAGTAGTATAGCCGCAAGGCTTAGGAGCAAACCAGCGTCCGCACGCTGGGACCAACACAAAATTGTATAGCCGATAGGCTTTGGAGCAAACCAGTGACCGCACACTGGTGTAACAAGTGAGTTTGTATAGCCGCAAGGCTTAGGAGCAAACCAGCGTCCGCACGCTGGGGCCAACACAGATTTGTAGAGCTGATAGGCTTTGGAGCAAACCAGTGACCGCACACTGGTGTAACAAGTGAGTTTGTATAGCCGCAAGGCTTAGGAGCAAACCAGCGTCCGCACGCTGGGACCAACACAGATTTGTATAGCTGATAGGCTTTGGAGCAAACCAGTGACCGCTCACTGGTGTAACAAGCGAGTTTGTATAGCCGCAAGGCTTAGGAGCAAACCAGCGTCCGCACGCTGGGACCAACACAGAATTGTATAGCTGATAGGCTTTGGAGCAAACCAGTGACCGCACACTGGTGTAACAAGCAAGTTTGTATAGCCGCAAGGCTTAGGAGCAAACCAGCGTCCGCACGCTGGGACCAACACAGATTTGTATAGCTGATAGGCTTTGGAGCAAACCAGTGACCGCACACTGGTGTAACAAGCGAGTTTGTATAGCCGCAAGGCTTAGGAGCAAACCAGCATCCGCACGCTGGGACCAACACGGAATTGTAGCAATGTCACCAACGCGACCAGGCAGAAGGTCGCCAGGATACAGAAGACAGGTGATGAGATGACAGGAACCAGCAACGATCAGTCAGGTCAGAAAACAGCAGAGAAGTTCAGCAGGAACTGCAACACCAGAGACTAGGCCGGAACCAGGACTGGAAGTACTTCAGCATGCAGGAAACACTGGAACAGTAGAGATCAGGAACTCAGGAACACATGAGATCAGGAACTCAGGATCACTGGAACAGAGGCCCAGCTATCACTAGCATAGTGATAGCAAGAAGGTCAGAAACAACACGAAAGGGCACTCAAAGGGTGCCCAATCCAGGTTTAAATAGTCAATAAGAGGCGGGCTATCTGCAGACAGCCAATAGAAGCCCCCTACTGGTGACAGACAAGTAACTGCAGCAAATCACGGGCACCGTGATACAAATGTTTCCAGAAAGTGGCAAATATTAAAAACAAGGATTTTTTTTACATTTCTTCCAGATATCTTTCAAAATCATAGAATTCCCCACTGGGCTCAGTACCTACTGCCAGCCAGAAAAAAGGTACCTCATTTGTGTAAAATGACATACTTTTGCATGTGCTGGGGAAATAAAGCTGTGCACAGCACAATCTGTTGGTTTTTCTTACCTTTTTCAGACTAAAATGGTTGTATCAAACACAGGCCTGAAGAAAAAAGTAGCCATGACCAGCAATTTTGGAAAGAAGACAACCCACTTCATTAAATGAGGGGTAACTTGCCTTTCTACCCCATGGCTGGTAATAGGTAGCAAAATGGGAAAAATTGTGTTTTTTTAAGTTTCCTCCACTTCAAAGATATTGATATTAGTGATGAGCGAGCATGCTCGGCCGAAGCTCGGTTCGGCTCGAGCATCGCTCTGCTCGGCACATGGCGGTACTCGTACGAGTACCGCATGTGCTCGCCCGCCATGTTCGGGTCTCCTCCCCACACGTTTCGCGGCTGCTGCGCAGCCAATAAACGTGCGGGGAGGCTCTGACATCAGTGTAATGCCAGCAGCCATGTTGGCTGCTGGCATTACACTGATTGGCTGGCCAGAACCCGTGATCGGGTGCTGTATAGCACCCGACCAGCGAGTTCGGCTCAGTCTTAGCCAGGGAGAGATGAGGATAGGAAGGGAAAGTCAGTGTAGGGAGAAGAAAAGTGTTGGAACACTATATCAAGACCCAAAAGTCCTTTTTAGGACTGTTGTGTGTGGGGGCAGCATTTATATTTTGTTTGGGGGGGCACAATTTCATTTTTTTTTTGTGGGGGGGGATATTTAGGTGACATTGTAGTAGGTGCACAGGGACAAATAGTGTACAACGCAGCGACACAAAGGGCCATTTTAATAGTGTGCCTAGCCGCAGATTATTTTCACATTCTCTTTAGTGTGCAAATTTTAAAATTAACGTCACATATTCCGTTCACTGTGCCTAGCCGCAGATTAGCGTCACATTCTGTTTAGTGTGCCTAGCCGCAGATTATTTTCACATTCTGTTTAGTGTGCAAATTTTAAAATTAACGTCACATATTCCGTTCAGTGAAAATAGCCGCAGATTAGCGTCACATTCTGTTTAGTGTGCCTAGCCGCAGATTAGCGGCACATATTGTTTAGTGTGCAAATTTTAAAATTAACGTCACATATTCCGTTCACTGTGCCTAGCCGCAGATTAGCGTCACATTCTGTTTAGTGTGCAAATTTTAAAATTAACGTCACATATTTCGTTCACTGAAAATAGCCGCAGATTAGCGTCACATTCTGTTTAGTGTGCCTAGCCGCAGATTATTTTCACATTCTGTTTAGTGTGCAAATTTTAAAATTAACGTCACATATTCCGTTCACTGAAAATAGCCGCAGATTAGCGTCACATTCTGTTTAGTGTGCCTAGCCGCAGATTAGCGGCACATATTGTTTAGTGTGCAAATTTTAAAATTAACGTCACATATTCTGTTCACTGTGCCTAGCCGCAGATTAGCGTCACATTCTGTTTAGTGTGCAAATTTTAAAATTAACGTCACATATTCCGTTCACTGAAAATAGCCGCAGATTAGCGTCACATTCTGTTTAGTGTGCCTAGCCGCAGATTAGCGGCACATATTGTTTAGTCTGCAAATTTTAAAATTAACGTCACATATTCCGTTCACTGAAAATAGCCGCAGATTAGCGTCACATTCTGTTTAGTGTGCCTAGCCGCAGATTATTTTCACATTCTGTTTAGTGTGCAAATTTTAAAATTAACGTCACATATTCCGTTCACTGAAAATAGCCGCAGATTAGCGTCACATTCTGTTTAGTGTGCCTAGCCGCAGATTAGCGGCACATATTGTTTAGTGTGCAAATTTTAAAATTAACGTCACATATTCCGTTCACTGTGCCTAGCTGCAGATTAGCGTCACATTCTGTTTAGTGTGCAAATTTTAAAATTAACGTCACATATTCAGTTCACTGAAAATAGCCGCAGATTAGCGTCACATTCTGTTTAGTGTGCCTAGCCGCAGATTAGCGGCACATATTGTTTAGTGTGCAAATTTTAAAATTAACGTCACATATTCCGTTCACTGTGCCTAGCCGCAGATTAGCGTCACATTCTGTTTAGTGTGCCTAGCCGCAGATTATTTTCACATTCTGTTTAGTGTGCAAATTTTAAAATTAACGTCACATATTCCGTTCACTGAAAATAGCCGCAGATTAGCGGCACATTCTGTTTAGTGTGCAAAATCATAAATTAACGTCACATATTCCGTTCACTGTGCCTAGCCGCAGATTAGCGGCACATTCTGTTTAGTGTGCCTAGCCGCAGATTACCGGCACATTCTGTTTAGTGTGCCTAGCCGCAGATTAGCGGCACATATTCCGTGTAATATGAAGAAGGCGGGTAAAAACGGACGGGGAAGTGGACGTGATCCTGATAGTTCAGGGCGCGGGTCAGGACGCGTAGAAACTGTGCCTGGTGCCAGAGCACAAGAAAGAAAGACATCCACCATACCTAGCTTCATGTCTCAGTTTACAGGGCGTCGCAGGACATCACTCTCGAGGTCAGACCACTGCGAACAGGTGGTCGGTTGGATTTCAGCTGATACTGCTTCCAGTCGGTTAAGCACCACCCTGTCTTCCACCAAGTCCACTCTCAGTAGCCAAGAGTCTGGTCAACATAATCCTCACCCTGATCATCCTTCCTCCCACCATAGAGGGTCTGGCCAAAGAAGTGATCCCACACTGGGATATAGTGAGGAGCTCGTCTCATCACCAATCCTTCATTTGAACCTCTCTCCAAGCACGCTTGCAGAGGAACATGAGATCTTGTGCCCTGATTCACAACCTCTAGAGGGTACCCAATCACAAGAAGATGACAGAGGGGAACGGCATTTAAGGTCAAAGGAAGTGGATGATGATGATGATGAGACACAGTTGCCATCAAATCAACCACAATTACTGTCTCAAGACCTTGTTGAGGAGGATGATACACAGTTGTCAATGACTGAGTATGTGGTGGGATCAAGAAATGAGGAGGATGATCAGAGTGAGGAAGTGGAGGAGGACTTGGTGGACGATGAGGTCACTGACCCCACCTGGGAAGGTGGAGAGCCGAGCGATGACAGCAGTCCTGAGGGTGAGCCATCTGCAGCACCGCAACAGGCTGGAAGAGGCAGTGGTGTGGTTAAAGAAAGAAGGCGGACCGCGCCAAACCGGCCCGCAAATGTTCCACGGAGCACCCCCTTGCGTAAATCTCCCTTGCCAAGGGCTAGGTGTTCCGCGGTATGGCGTTTTTTTAAGGAAAGTGCGGACGACAAAAAAATTGTAGTTTGCAACCTGTGCCACACCAGAATGAGCCGAGGCATGAACACTAGAAACCTCACCACCACCAGCATGATCCGACACATGGCATCCAAGCACCGTAATAAGTGGGAGGAACGCCCGGATCGCCAATCTGTGTCTGCAGGCCACACCACTGCCTCCTCTTCCCCTGTTTTCGGTGCCGGCCAATCGCCTGTCGAAGGCGCAGGCCCGCATACCTCCCGCCCTGCACCTGTACCATCTGAAGCACCATCAGCGACCACATCCACTTCCCTGTCCCAGCGCAGCGTCCAAATGTCGTTACCCCAGGCATTTGAGCGCAAACGAAAACACCCAGCCACCCACCCACAGGCCATAGCACTAACCTCACACCTTTCCAAATTAGTGGCCATCGAAATGCTGCCATTTAGGCTTGTGGAGACTGAGTCCTTCTGCAGCCTGATGGCAGCAGCTGTCCCTCAGTACGCAGTCCCCAGCCGCCACTACTTTTCCCGGTGTGCCGTCCCCGCCTTACACCACCATGTGTCCCTTAACATCACCCGTGCCCTGACCAACGCAGTTACTGGGAAGGTCCACTTAACGACTGACACATGGACAAGTGCTTGTGGCCAGGGACGCTACATTTCCCTGACGGCACACTGGGTGAATGTCGTGGAGGCTGGGAGCGACTCGGACCCTGGGATGGCACAGGTGCTACCCATGCCGAGGATTGCGGGCCCTACCTCCATCAGGGTTTCCGCCAGCACCTATGTTATTGGCTCCTCCTCCTCCTCCTCCGTTTCCACCTCCGAATTCTCTGCGCGCAGCGCCACTCACCCATCAGCCGGTAGCTGGAAGCAGTGTAGCACTGCAGTGGGGAAGCGTCAACAGGCCGTGCTGAAGCTGATCTGCCTTGGGGACAAACAGCACACGGCCTCAGAGCTGTTGCAGGGGATTAGTCACCAGACCGAGCAGTGGCTCTCGCCACTCAACCTGCAACCAGGCATGGTTGTGTGTGATAATGGGCGTAACTTGGTGGCGGCTTTGGAGCTCGGCAAGCTCACACACGTACCATGCCTAGCGCATGTATTTAATTTAGTGGTTCAGCGATTTCTAAAAACCTACCCCAATTTGCATGATCTCTTGACGAAGGTGCGCCGCGTGTGTGCACATTTCCGTAAGTCATCTACAGCTTCAGCCGGCCTGTTGAAGCTGCAGCAGCGCTTACAATTGCCAGCTCACCGGCTGCTGTGTGACGTGAGCACGTGCTGGAACTCCACCTTCCACATGTTGGCCCGGCTTTGTGAGCAGCAGAGGGCAGTAGTGGAGTACCAGCTGTTACACGGTCGTCACCTCTCCGTTCAACTTCCTCTAATCAGAAGTGAGGAGTGGGAATGGATGTCAGACCTCTGTGAGGTTTTACGCAATTTTGAGGAATCGACACAGATGGTGAGCGGCGATAACGCTATTATCAGTGTAACCATCCCACTTCTGTGTCTACTGAAACGCTCGCTGCTCACAATTAAAACCGACGCTTTGCATGTGGAAGAGGTGGAAATGCGGGAGGAAGAGCTTACACAAGGTGATAGCCAGAGCACCCTCACTTCGTCTTCTCAGCGACAATTGGAGGAGGCGGAGGAGGAGGAGTAGGAGGAGGAAGACACGGTTGCCTCCGCTACAGAGGGTAGCCATGGAACTTTAGTTCCATCTCTTCAGCGTGGGTGGGCAGAAGAGGAGGAAGAGGATGAGGAGATTGAGAGTCATCCTCCTGGTGAGGACAGCGAAATCTTGCCTGTTGGTACTCTGGCACACATGGCTGACTTTATGTTAGGCTGCCTTTCCCGTGACCCACGCGTTATACGCATTTTAGACAACACGGATTACTGGGTGTCCACCCTTCTGGACCCCCGCTACAAAGAGAATTTCTCATCTCTCATTCCTCCGGTGGAGAGGACAAGCAAAATGGTGCAATACCAGAAGGTTCTTGTCGAAAAATTGATCCAAAATTTTCCATCTGACAACGCTGGCGGCAGAGTACGTGCTACCTTGGCCAACCGAGAAGGGGAGAAAAGGGGAGCACACAGCAGTTCCGACAAAGGCAGGGCAACACTCTCCAAGGCGTGGGACACCTTCATGACATCCCGCCAGCACCCTCACCCTGATGCGCAGCCTAGTGTCACAAGGAGGGAAAAGTTTTGGAAGATGGTGAAGGAGTACGTAGCAGACCGTGTCAGCGTCCTCAATGATCCCTCTGTGCCTTACAACTACTGGGTGTCCAAGCTGGACACGTGGTATGAACTGGCACTCTACGCCTTGGAGGTGCTGGCCTGCCCTGCCGCCAGCGTTCTGTCTGAGCGGGTATTTAGTGCTGCTGGTGGCATCATAACAGATAAGCGTATCCGCCTTTCCACCGAAAATGCTGATAGGTTGACACTTTTAAAAATGAACAAGGCCTGGATTTCCCCTGACTTCTCCACTCCACTGGAGGAAAGCCCCGGGTGAACATAAAGTCACTTTAGATATGTTATTTACAATGATGGGAATACTCTGTATTCCCATTCACCCCTTCCACCCAAAAAACGGGTATATGGTTGACTCTTAATATTCTCATCCTCCTCCTCCTCTTCCATATGCCCAGTGATCTAATTTTTATATAGGGCCAGCTCACCAGCGGGCCCTGTGATATAATTTTTATATAGGGCCAGCTCACCAGCGGGCCCTGTGATATAATTTTTATGTAGGGCCAGCTCACCAGCGGGCCCTGTTTGACAATTTTTATATAGGTCAGCTCACCAGCGGGCCTTCTCATATAATGTTTTATTGGGTCAGCTCTCTAGCGGGCCCTCTCATATAATGTTTTATAGCGTCAGCTCACTAGCGGGCCTTCGCATATAATGTTTAGGATGGTCAGCTCCGCAGCAGACCCTCACCCATAATGTTTTAGATGGTCGGCTCAGCAGCAGACCCTCATTCCTAATGTTTTAGATGGTCAGCTTAGCGGCATGCCCTCGCCCCTAATGTTTTAGAGGGTCACCAGCAGGCCATTAATCCTAATTTTTCAAGGCTGTGTATGATGCCCTCCTTTATGTGTAATAAAGGGTGTATTGGAGTGACATTTCAGTCTAATTTTTGGCAGCCCTTTCACTTAGTGCATAGGCTTTATGAGTGTTGGACCACTACCTGAACTATTGTACCACAATGTGAATGAGGCCCTCCATTTTGTGATATACAGGTTGTATCGGAGTGCCTCAGGTCCTCCCATTGAATTAAATAGGGCTGGGGTGTTCGACAGAGCAGAAGGTAGTTCTTGGCTTCATCCACTAAGTCACTTCGTCACTTTTACTCAATGGATCAGACCCCACTGTTCCGACTATAAATTTTGGACTTAACAAGGGCAAACGGACATGTTGTAAAACCTGTGGTAGCTGCGGCCTCCGTTCCTGAATGCTGTACCTTACCCGGGCCATAACCACGTTGAACACCTGCTTTACGCTGCGCACGTTTCCCTCTTAATCATGGCCCCAGTTCCGAAAAATCGATGAAATTTTTTGCAGAATTTGCAGATGATATACAAGTAAATATACAGCAAATACTGTTTGGTAAGAATTTTTCGTCTAAAGTCGTTTTTATCTTCCTTTTTGTGTGTTTTACGGTCAGTCTGTAAAAATGGTGTACTACGGGCGAAACATCGTTCCCAGCAGCGACGTTGGAGTCCAAGATGCATCCAGACATCCTCCCTATGCTGTCCCTGAACCATTTCTGTGGTGTTTCCATCATTTTCTGACCTTTTCCTATGAACCAGGCACCCTCCCCTCATCAGAGCAGGGGGTGCCTGGTGTAATGCTCGAGTCCTCCCATTGACTTCAATGGGGCTCGGGTGCTCGGCCGAGCACTCGAGCCTCCGGGGGTGCTTGGCCAGAGCACCCGAACACCCGAGCATCGGGGTGCTCGATCATCACTAATTGATATCCTTGACAACTATGGAATGCCCTACTGTGTTCAATATCTACTGTACTCCATTAGTATGAACTGCCATATTGTAGGAGGTTCCAGGGACATTAAACTGCACCTATGACAATCCGCTGGTTTTCTTACATTATATCAGATATGACATACATGGCAGCAACAACAGAAATTAAAAGAAAAGGTAGTCATGTAATTTTGGAAAGCAGACAACAAGGCACTTGTGTTTCTATCCCTATTTTGTTGGGCACAAATGTTTCCAGAATGTGGTGATATAGGAAACTTTTTTTTTTACATTTCCCACTTCTTTGAAAACCATGGAATTTCCTATGGTACACAGTAGCTACTGCCATCTCAAGAAAAATGTTATCCCATTAGTATGAATTAACATACTGAAGAAGTAGGAAGAAGGTGAACCCCGGAAGAAGTATCGGTATGATACAAAACACATATGAAATTATTCCTGTTGATTGGAACGCTGACTGTACTCCTATATTGTGATTTATATACAAATACTCTGCATGCACATTGAAAAATATATATGAAAGAAAGATCATCCCCATCAGTTAACCATATTTGAGTGAAGGATTTCTATGTCCAAGCACTATCCAGGAATTTTGGGGTGTTATTTTGATCACATCTCTGTCCGCATATGGAGGTATATATTTAACCTTTCCTAAAGTACACACAAAGGATGAGAAAGAATTTTACATTACAGTTTGATGTAAGGAGAGGCTGCAATGAGTTAAAATGGCTCCTAACAGGACAATATTTAAATTCACTTATCTCGTTGTTTTTTTTCTAGTTGTTTTTTCATATTGCATTTTATAAAATATTACATTTTCCTTTATTATTTGTTTATATTTTTTTATACAAAGGTTCACTCTCCTTTTTTGTAATATATATAAAGGCAAACGTGAAACCATTTTCAAAAAAATCAAGTGAACCATTGGGGGTAGGAGTCACAACATTACTATTGATTTAAGGGCTTTAACACTTTGAATGTTTCTAAAGTCTTCAATGCATTGCAAAGCAATGCAATGGAGACCTCTCTAGCCTTCAATGAGTTAAAAACTTAATTTAGACCAGATGAAAAAGCTTATTTGCACTCTAAGGGGCAGTTGGTTTGTGTATAGACCACTATTTTGGACTTAGAGGGATAGTAATACTTGCAAATTACTAATCCCCATATTATAGCTTTGTTAAAAAGAAACTTATTGCCCCCAGTGTCATCTCTCAAACCCTTATGGTTTGAGAGATGATAGCGCTCAAAGTTCCCCCTCCCTCCCCTTTCCCTGACTGAACGCTGACTGCAGGGACATCCGGTATTACTTGCATCAGGCGGCTCTGCAGCATTGCTGAGATCGCGTTTATAAAAAAGAAATCTTTCACTGAAACTGTCTTCTACATGTGCTTGCAAACCGAGCACATGTAGAAGACTGTTTCAATGAAAGAATTATTTTTTATAAATGCGATCTAGACTCAGCTGCAGAGCCGCCTGATGCACCTAAGACTGTCGTACGATAGCTTCCCCTGCAGTCAGTGTTCAGTGTTCACTCAGGGAAGGGGGAGGGACGGGGAACTTTGAGCGCTATCATCTCTCAAACCATAAGGGCTTGAGAGATGACACGGGCGGCAATAAGTTTCTTTTTAACAAAGCTACAATATGGGGATTAGTAATTTGCAAGTATTACTATCCCTTTAAATAATAAATGCAACTTTGTGAGTTATCAGGTGTTCTTATCAGTAACTACTTGAGGACCTAAAGGGTGTGCTTTGCTTCTTTGGTCCTCAAAGTGTTAAAGTCTGGAAGCTTATTGCCTAAAACAGCCTAGTCCAGTGTTGCTGTGTGGGGCTCCTTGTTGGCTGTGTGGATACACTTGGATGCATTTTTAGTGACACAGTTGAAATGTGACTTTGAGATGAAGCCAGTATCATTTCATACACAGCATGGGTTCTGTTGGTCCACAGCACTGTAACAAAAGCTTGGCTTGCACACTTCATGGTGTCAGAATTTTAAAGAGAGTTATGAAACACTGTGCTACTGAAACAAGCCTGGTCCATTGGTAAGTCAAAGAATAACATAAGTTATTCTTAAGAAAGTTACATTTATTAAGCTATTCCATAAGAAAGTTATGTAAAGTGGACCTGACAATCAAATACATGTGTCTAGCTTTAAAAATTAGCCATGTTTTGTATTATAAATAGAGAAATTAACCTTTATGTATTGATTGCAGAGAGTGGCACTTTATGCTAATTATTTTGTGTGCTGGACCAATATTACCACAAACACTGTGCTATGAATGAATCATGACAAAGCCCACACACAGAGACATTTCAAAATTCACAGCAAGAGATACTTTTGACCTTGAACAGAATAAATTAGCATACTTTAAATACTTCTACTGTAGTTTTCTGTTATATAATTTCTGCATACATTTGATGCGGTAGGAGTGAAAATCACGTTTTCTTCCAGAGGAAACATTTGCAAAATAAAACACTTTGATTTACCCATGAAAATTACCACAACAGTTTTGAATTTACACCATATTGGTGTTTCAGACAGGAATTTCTAGTAACACAGAATTTTCCACCACCCTATAGTTTTGTAGGAGGGAGGAATGGAGGGAGAGAGAGAGAGAGAGAAAGAGGGAGAGAGAGTGAGAGAAAACTTTTGTGATTCTTTAAGTTTGTGAAGAGAGTGGGAGTTAGTGTTAGGTTAGTGAGTGTCAGTCAAATTGTGTATGTTAGCATTAGGGCAGTGAGTGTCAGACAAATTGTGTGTGTTAGTAACATAGTAACATACTAGATAAGTCTGAAAAAAGACATGAGTCCATCAAGTCCAGCCCATGCCAAAAACACCCCTGTTGATCGAGAGGAAGGCAAAAAAAAGCCCTCTGGAGCAATTTCCAATGGAGTCCCAAGTGTGTGTGTGTGTGTGTGTGTGTGTGTGTGTGTGGAATTATTCCTTCCTGACTCCAACTGGTAGTCAAATAGTTCCCCGGATCCTATTTGCTTTGAAGCCATCTGTCATAATTCTCAATATTGTTCTGTGCTAGATAGGCATCCATTGCTTTTTTGAATGCAGTTGCATTATCTGCAAGCACAACATCCCGAGGCAAAAAATTCCATAACCTTACCGCCTTTACTGTAAAGAATCCCTGCTTATGTTTTAGTCGAAAGCTCCTTTCCTCAAGTCTTAATGGATGACCTCTTGTTCTTAGCTCAGCTCTTTACATAAATAATTAATTGGATAGTTCTTTGTATTGACCTTGAATGTTTTTGTAAATGGTAATCATATAACCCCTTAGACGTCTCTTCTCTAATGTAAACAAACCCAGTTTGGCTAGTCTCTCTTTGTAACTCAGATCCTCCAATCCCTTTATCAGTTTTGTTGCACGTCTCTGCACCTTTTCCAGTTCAGTAATGTCTTTTTTTGGAACAGGCACCCAAAATTGTACTCCATATTCTAGATGAGGCCTAACCAAGGATTTATACAGAGGTAGGATAATATTAGCATCCCTTGCTTCTACACCTCTTTTTATGCAGGCTAGTACTCTATTTGCTCTTGCAGCAGCTGAGTGACTCTGCACACTGCTGTGAAGTCTATTGTCTATCAGCACTCCTAAATCTTTCTCTAATGAGGATTTCCCAAGTTGTTTCCAACTGATGGTCAGTAGTGGTCAGTGAAGTGTGAATTAGTGTTAGGGCAGTGAGGGTCAGTCAAATCGTGCGTGTTAGGGCAATGTAGGTCAGTGATGTGTGTAGTGTAAAGTGTATGAATGATGTTACTTTTTTTACAGTTTCTCTTGTCTTTATTAGTTTTTTTTTTTTTTATAAAATATTTTGTTATAATAATACTTTATAGAACAGATTTTTCTTTATAATACTTATTTCCTTTATAATAAAAGACTTGTGCTCAGTGTTAAGCAGTAAGACTTGGAGGTTATCATCCTCATCAAGAGTTGCAGAGGTTGTATCTAACCGGGGTGCTGTTTCACTTGCCAAATTGGAAGGAGAGGCAGCAATTGTTAGTATCACTGCCACTGATACTGCCACCACCCACAACAGCAACAGCACTGCAGTGGAGCCCAGGCACCTCACCAACAATAGTGGTGATACCGGGCACATCACTCTTGTCACCAAGCAACTTAGATAGTAGTGATTATGATTCCTCAAGAGTCTTTCAGTGCACACTGAAACTTTCTGCACTAGGTGAGCATGGAGTGGCATGGAGAGGGAATAAAATAAGGGAGTGATGATGAGGAAGGCAGGATACAACTGGGAGTGGGTGTAGTTGTACCTCTTGTGAATGGGCAACAGGAGGCTATAGTGGAGGATGCTGTGAGTGAGAAGGAAGAAGAGGTACAGATTCCTGCGTGGGGGTAGGTTCTGGCTGTGGGTGGGCAGGATGAGGGGCAGGATCCTGTGAGTTGGCAGGAGGAAGATTACAAGTTACAGCTGTGAGTGGGCAGGAAGACGGGCAGGTCACTGTGAGTGGGTGGAGTAGTCTCAAGTTCTAGCTGTGAATGATCACAAACATGTGGTGGTGAGACTTGTGACAGCAGCCACAGAGGTTGAGGAAAAGAATGAGAGAGGCAAAGCCCAATGTTCATCTGGGCCAGGTCAGTTTTTAAGAAGTGGGACTTAATAGACTGAGAGGTTCCTGATATGCTGCTGTTGGTACTACTATTACTACTACTACTACTACTACTAGTGATAGATGTTGCAATTGTACTAGTTTGTGCCAAAGGTGCTGCACTTCCAACAGCAGCAGCAGAAGCACTCATCATAGCTAGGATTGGATCAGACGTTGTTAACCTGTGGTACTGGGGGTCACTCAACACTAGTTTGTGTGGCTGGTTGGGGGGGTTGGACTTGGAAGAGGTGATGATAGCAATGATGACTGACAGAATGATTGTGTATTTTAAAGCATTTTTACTTGCTTAGAGTCAGACTTTCCAATTGATTTCTCAAACACATTATAAACAGACACAGTGCTCCTTCTCAGTTTTGGAAGATTAAGTCTTTGCCTTTCAGCTATTTTTCTGGCTATGCCACCATCTCTCTCACTCTAAACTTCATCTGTATCTGAAGATGAGGAGAATGCTGGGGGGATGTATTCTAGATCAACATCATAATCACTAATTATGTCATCCTCAGCATCCCCCACCACTTCTTCCCCACTACTTTTATATTCCTCTAGGCTTTTTCTTGAAGAGTCACACAATTTATTTTTACTTTTTCCCTTAGAGAGATTATAAGCACATTCTCCACTACTTGTGGTGTTTTTTTACTCTCACTGTCAGGCACAGTAGTCGGTTGAACTGCTATATCTCCTTCTGTTATGTCATTAACACAAGAATGCGACTCATTGTAGTTTGAAGTGTTTTTAAATGGTTTATTAATTTTACTAGTGGTGGTGGAACTTGTTATGTGACTTTGACCAACAGCCTCCTCAGGGGGAGAAGGATCATCATTTACTGCACACGATGCAGCAACCATGGCTGCAGCCAGTTTTGGGACTACCACTTTACTAACACGTGCTTGCTCTGCTACTACTCCTTTCACCCTACCTCAGCCCCTAATATATTTAATGGACATTTTTAAACAGTGAACTACACAACAGAACTGACTGTGTGTTATGTTTAACCGTTTTCAAAATACTCTTCTAGTATCTGCCTGCCTCAGTCGCAGCTCAAGTCACCTATCAGTCAAATTTGTGGGTATTTGAAGTAAATCTTCACACACACTCAGACTCTCTTATTAAAGAATAGCCAGCTAGATGGAACTTGGATCACAGCTGCTTGTTTCTTTTCAGTCATGCAAAAAGTTGGGGTATTTGGGGAAAATCTCCTTTTCTCCCTTCACCCTTCCACCAGCCTCCCTTATAACAGAGATAAGGAAGGGACTTGGATTACAGCTGCCTGTCTCAGTCATCCAAGAACTGGAGCATTTTGGGTAAATCCCCATTCTCCCTTCACACTCTCCCGGAGTGCCCCAGACTCCCTTAACACAGAGAACAAATTGCCTGCTCATAAGATTACTATTAGACTACTCCAACTTTGTTTTATTGCCTGTCTTCTCTAGCTCAAAATTCTGCTGCTTACTTTACATGTCTCAGACACATAATGGCATGCTGCAGGAACCTGACACCCTTTTTATACTATCCCTGGGGCAAAGAAAGGAAACTTGCCATGTGGTTGTGAAATTCAGTCTTACCATTAATTTTAACTCAATAAGCTAGGTGGGAAAAAATGGAAAATTGGCATTTTTTACAAAAAATGTCCCACTGAGCAGGAAGTGCCATTTTTCTCAGAGATGAAAAATGTTTCCGATAGCATTAGATTGTACTCATGTTCATAGGTTCCTTGGGCCACATTCAGGAATTTAAGAAGGTGAATATATGGATATGCCACTACATTTTCATAGTATTGGCATAGCAATCATGTGAGTGTACTACAGGGTATGTACTAGAACATAGCTTCAATTTAGCACACACCACCAACCGCAAGAGTTTAATGTGAGCTATATCATGAGTATGAAAGTGGAAGAATGTTATGGGGATTCCTTCTGCACCTTGTTGTTAGTAAATGGAGAGAAATGAGTCACAGAGGAATATAATTCACCCAAACACTCATACACTCACCCACTACCCACTTTAGGAGCCAGAGATGGAATGAGAATCTTAAGCGTATGAAACTTGGTATATAGGTGTTAGGCAGGTGAACCTCAAAGTTAATTCTAGTGCCTATTTTTTGCAGTTGTGTTAATAGCTCCCCCATTGTGGCATGTACAAAATGTGCCACAAGGGGGAAAAAAGCAAAATTCCAAAAATTCACATTAATTTATATAGGACTTTTATCCCCTTGAATGCTAGAAAGGTCTTCACAATGCATTGCTTTTGATTTAATATATTCTGCAAGTAATATTTTAACTTTTTATTTTTGTCACCTGTTTGTATTTTTACACTTATATATCCTTGACATTAAGCTCACTGAAATTCTCTGTTCAGAGAGTTTTCTGGTCAATAGACCATCAAAGTGGAATGTAATACAATGTAATACTCCCTGCAGCACCTAATGCTCTGTGTGCTACCTAGTTTACATTGTATTTCTAGACCAGTGGGGAGATGCACTAAAGGTTGATGTAATGGCAAACAGTACCTGGAGATGTGTTGTGATCACTTTGCCATGGAGAATACGACACAATTCACCATATGCACTAAGAATAGGTATCAAATGGGAGAGAGGTGGGGTTTGATCATTAGCATATGATTTTGGCAGCAGAGAGAATGCACTCAGACTTCAGCACCAAGAACAGCATCAGCCATCCTTAAAGGGATAGTAATACTTTGTTTTATCTTTATTTTATTTTGTAGGCATTAAAAAAACATGAAGAACGATATAAGTCTTATCTCTCAAACCGTTATGGTTTAAGAGATATTCACAAGCAAAGTATCCCCCCCCCCTGTTCAGCCAGATCAGAAGGGAGGTGCCCAGGAAGACTGCAGAGAGGGACAATCTTCAATTAAGATAAGGGAAAAACCTGAAAAGCTTGTCAAGGGGGGCAGGGCTTTCATTGTTTTCATGCAAAGAAGATTGTCCCCTTCTGTTATCTGTCTGGTCTTACAACCAGATTCACATCTGAGAAGAGATGGCTTACACTAGGAAAAAAGGGACGGGAGGGGGAAACTTTGCTTGTGAATATCTCTTAAACCATAAAGGTTTGAGAGATAAGACTTATATCATTCTTCATGTTTTTTTAATGCCTACAAAATAAAATAAAGATAAAACGAAGTATTACTATCCCTTTTAACATTTGAGTACCAGAGGAGCCCTGAGTTCCAGAGCAATGCTTTACACACTCCTCTGGCACTCATAGGGTTATAATGTACACAGTTCTAAGCCCACAGTAGAGGGTCTCCAGAGAGCAAGCTGTCGATCAGCTGCTATAGGTAAACGTAGGACTGGCTGCTTATCAGCTGATTGAGGTAAACACAGAATTGTTGGCCTGTGTTTACTTATAATAGCTGACAGGCAGCTAGTAGACTGGGGAACCACTATATTGAGCATGGGAGTATGTTTGTTATAACCCTTTCAGCTCAGCAGCGGTGTACAATGTATTGTTCTGGCATATAGAGGGTTGCTGCTGTCTCTTATCTCCAGTACAGATATGGCAAACTGTCCTCTGTTCCTGCATCGAAAGCTATGTAAAGATTCTGCATGCACCATCCTCCCCTCAGGGAGAGTAATTTGTTTTTGTGATCTCTGACAGCATCAGAGCTTTGTGCATGTAATAAATAAATAGTTAACATATAAACTTCTTCAGAAATAAGAAAATGACTAATTAAGAAACATTTCAATATGCAAATGGCCATTGTAAAGGAGACATTGCAACATCATAAACCTTGAGAAGGCATGGAGAAAGCTTGGCTATGTAGGCATATTTGAGATGTAATCACAGATATGGGATGGCAAAGCCACCTTACAGTATACCACAAGATGGATTTGGGTACAGTTTGTCTCAACGTTGACAAATTGGACCCTTACTGAACCTCAGTGCATCACCTCTCTGATATTATGTTCCCCGATGGAAAGCCCTGGTCCATGAAGCTCACTGTCAGGGACATAAAAGTGTGAAAAAATGAAGATGAAAAATAAAATAATAGAAATGATAGGCAGGATGCATAACGTGAAGTTGATATTGTGTATGAGTCCCCCAGCATGTGCTGCTACAAATGAGTTTGGTCATTCCATTTTGTGTATGAATTATTTAGTGGTTAAAGTGTAACATTTTCTAGTATCAATTAATAATCCATAAGACACACAAGTAATGAATGATTAAAAGAAAACACTGTTGTATGGGGATAGCCCTCTCTTCTACACAAACATTAAAAAAGTATTAGTACCATGATGTTCAGTTCAATGCCAAACGTGTTCCAGCTGACATCCTTGTGTACATAGTCAGATACAGTTTTGGGACAGTGCTGACACAGTGTCAGGGGGGAGGAGTAGGGAACCAGTCAGAGCCAGTATTTTGGACTCCAGAGCCCCCCCCTCCTTTTCAATCCAGGAAAGAGTCCTTGAAACACAACTGCTTTCATGGTAGAGGTTAATTAGTATTCCTTTGTTGTCACTATGCAGTTGGCTTCCTGTTCCAAGACCTAACACTAACTGATTTAATTCTGAAGCCTAAACTATGTCCTCAGTATGCCCAGCAACATATAGAACAGAGGTACATAACAAAGGGTAACGCAAGACATTCACCAAATTTTAACACAGGGGACACTTAAGAGGGGGTCAACACCTTTTAGCTGAAGGGGATACAAGGGGGTTCACCCCTGTTTCTCCACAGTAGCACATTACAGAAAAGCACATGTACAGTCAGCCGTCAATGGTGAATCTTTTTATTTCCCTTGTCAGATCTAAACCTTTATGGTTTAAGAGATATTCAGAAGCAAAGTTTCCCCTCCCGCCCCTTTTACCTAGTGTAAGCCATCTCTTCTCAGATGTGGAATCTGGCTGTAAGACCAGACAGATAACAGCAGGGGACAATCTTCTTCCTATGAGAACAATGAAAGCCCTGCCCCCCTTGACAAGTTTTTCAGGTGTTTTTCCTTATCTTAACTGAAGATTGTCCCTCTCTGCAATCTACCTGGGCACCTCCCTTCTACTCTGGCTGAACAGTGTTACATCAGTAAAAGGGGCGGGAGGGGGATACTTCGTCATTGAATTACTCTGGAACTACAACGCTGACATAATGGAAATAACACTCTCCAAGGTCCAAATACTATGATGATTAATTAGAGCTGCTTTTACGATGAAACATTACTATCCCTTTAAGGAAAATAGATAGGTCTGAGGATAACAAAAAGAGTCACCGCTGACGTTTGTCTGTGCATGCAAGGTTCTATCATGTGCTGTGCTGTGATTGGTTACTTCAATTGTGCACGAAAAGAGAATAGAATAGATTTGGGGGCAAGGCTGCCACCAGAAATCTTGGGGCCCAGTACAAACATAAAGCCAGGGCCTAACTACCCCATGCATTTGCAATGCAACCTTGAGTTATATGTAAAAATGGAGCTTGTGAAAAAAGGGCAGAGATGTGTTTCAGTTCTCTGCTATGCTACCTACAGAATTTACTTAAAAAGTAGGCTCCACCAGGAGATACTCCAGAATATGAAAAAAGGAGGACAGAGACTTTATACTAGCAACAGAAGAAGGCAGAATCTATTGAAAATAGTGTTGCATTTAGTGCTCTGAAAGATTAAAAGCCTATAGGGACATAGAAAATGCTGGGTAGTTATCCTACTAAGTGAGATGAGTGCCAGGCATTTTGGAACAATGCTGTAAGCATCATAGCACTAGAATTAAGGGGAGCTTAACTGGTGGTGATGCAGAGGCAGACTGTGAAAGACTGTATGATAAAAAGATGGAGAACAACTGTACTAGAGGGACAATTGCCCATTGACTGCTATGATAAAAAGTGATATGTTCTGGGCTATAAGAAAATGGCTTCTGGAGTCTTCTACAAACTAGACAGAGATAACCAAGACCGGATCATCCATAATGACAGCCTAGGCTACTGCCTAGGGCTGATGGCAATATGAGGGGCCCTGGTTGCAAGAGATGGGACACACACTGAGACCCTTCTGTTGCTATTGCTAATATCATGTGTCAGACGCCTCCTTTGTTGAAAGAGACCAGCATCATCCAGTAACTCCAACTTTCATTAGAGCCACAATGTCAATACCTGCTAGAAGCACTCTGGGTCAGAAGTACTAGATCAAGAGATTTGGAGCCCCAAACTGGTACCTTGCCTAGGGCCCTATGGAGCCTTGATCAGTCTCTGTCCATTTCCTTGTAGCCAGGCAGTGGCATCACTTCAGCATTTAATGGACCTTCTCTGTTATTTAGAACTCTGGTTCTTTAGAGAAATCCCAGGTTCCATTCTGACACCTACTGATGCCAAGTGGCCACAGTTGCATAGTGTCCCTGAATTGAAAGGAAATGAAGCAGAAGAAAGTGGAGCAATTCTGGTGGAAACAAACTGCACTTTAAGTTACACAAAATCCAATTTTCCATTGGTTTAAATAGGTGCTTTTAAAAGTTCTGTTTATATTAATACATATTTTATTTGTACCTAAAATTGCATTTGGTTTGCTCCAGAACTGTGCTACTCATGGTTTGCGCATATGACCCAAGGGGCACAATGTGGTATAAATATTTTCAGCTCTTTGTGCCTCTCTCTCTGTTAATGGGCACACAATCTGGTACAAACATCAGATGGAGATCCTATTTAAGTGGACTGTACTGATGATAAGTGACTTCTTGTGTGTAGAACCAGCATTAAACCAGCACACACTGATAAAATGCTTTTCCTATTGAGTACCACACAGGTATATAATGCATTGCTCTGAAATGTGTTATTTATCCCATTGGCACACAAAGGGTTAAAGGAGATTATTGTTTTTGGGTCTAGCTTAGACACCAATGGGAAAAAAATGAGTAAATATCATGAAAAGGGAAATGAGTAAAAAGAAATTGGTCACATGTAGTCTAGATTATCACCAGTGGTTATTTATGACAGATTCTCGTTAAATTCTTTGGCGATAGATAAAACCCCTGTAAAAGTTATCGACTGCAGTGGAATCCTCCTTTATGTCTTTGTTCAGGATTTCTCCCTCTACAATATACACTATACAAGAATTCAATGCACAAACTGTAGTGGAATCCTGGCTTTAATTCTATGTGCACGGATCCAGCAAATCTTTTTCTACAATATACAAGACTTCAAGGCATAAACAAAATTATGTTATTTCCATTATAATTTACTTTTAATAAAGTTTAAAGACATATTTTAGGGATTTGTTTGATGAAATTTATGATTTTTTTCTTTTTTATAAAATGTATTTATCAGTGGTGATTTAGTGCTATTTAGAAGCAGGATCAGATATCTCATTAGACAATGCAGGCAATCACTCAGCATACATAAAGGGATAGTAATACTTCATTTTAACTTTATTTTATTTTGTAGACATTAAAAAAACATGAAGAATGATATAAGTCTTATCTCTCAAACCTTTATGGTTTAAGATATATTCACAAGCAAAGTTTCCCCTCCCACCCCTTTTACCTAGTGTAAGCCATCTCTTCTCAGATGTGAAATGCAGTCCATAGACCAGACAGATAACAGCAGGGGACAATCTTCTTTCTATGAAAACAATGAAAACCCTGCCCCCCTTGACAAGTTTTTCAGGTTTTTCCCTTATTTTAATTGAAGACTGTCCCTCTCTGCAGTCTACCTGGGCACCTCCCTTCTGATCTGGCTGAACAGTGTTCCATCAGTAAAAGGGGCGGGAGGGGGAGACTTTGTCATTGAATTACTCTTGAACTACAATTCTGACAGAATTGAAATAACACCCTCCAAAGTCCAAATACTATGATGATTAATTAGAGCTGCTTTTATTATGAAACATTACTATCCCTTTAAGTGTAAGAGTTGTCTCAGCTTTGCTAGTCTCTTCCATGATGCTAAATTCCTGGCTAGCACAATCCCAATGCTCCTGAACCAGAAGCCTGTTCCTGGCTTACAGTGGACATTTAATTTTCCATTTTATATATTTCTGTAATGCTCACTTTACATATTAATTAGACCTGTTTATTGTCACATTTCTGTACTTTTTACTGGCTAGTTTATTTGACTTACTGGATTCTAGTGCATTGTAAAGCAATGCATTGGAGACCTTCATAGCTTATAAGGCATTAAAATGTTTTTCTTTTCTGTGTTAGGCAACAACTGATCTTGTGAGTGGTGGAGATAATATGAGGGCTGAGGCAAAGGCACAAAGAATGCCATCCCTAAGATTGCCTGAGATGTTCATGAGCTCCTAGAATCAGACTCATCATTGCGTCAGAAGGGGTTAAAGTTCTATCAGATCTGGAAAGACATGTAAGCAGAACACAGCGCACACAAAAAATCCACTGGCAATATAGTAATATAGTAGATAAGGCTTTAAAAAGACATGCGTCCATCAAGTCCAGCCCATGGACTGGCAATAATCCTTTCATAAAGGTATCTCAGCCTGTTTATGAAATATTATATTAGAAATATGGAAACACAACATTGCCTTCATCAGGGTCTTAGTATTTGCATTAAGGTTTCTTTGCATTTTTGCTAGCACAGAATATGACTTATATAATGTTGAACAAATGGCTTGATAACATATTTAAGATTCAAGTCATTATCTTCATTCAGATAGTGCTGCTGATTATATTGTAATAATATTCTCTCTTGTAAATTCATTGCCTAAGTTATGATAACATACCATAGTTCAGGGTATAATTTTCTGGATCTGTAATTTTCCATGAGTAAAGGAATGAAACCCAAGC
Source organism: Rhinophrynus dorsalis (assembly GCA_037306005.1). Lineage (NCBI taxonomy): Eukaryota > Metazoa > Chordata > Amphibia > Anura > Rhinophrynidae > Rhinophrynus > Rhinophrynus dorsalis. Next base: position 224,913,458 of record CM074724.1, read on the forward strand.
TATAGTTAACTAATGCAAATAAAATAAAAACAGTTATATTTCTTTGCATATGTTTCTTATCCACTGAAAACAATAGTCAGACGTTATTAAAACTTATTTAAAGGGATAGTAATGTTTCATAATAAAAGCAGCTCTAATTAATCATCATAGTATTTGAACTTTGGAGAGTGTTATTTCAATTCTGTCAGAGATGTAGTTCAAGAGTAATTCAATGACAAAGTATCCCCCTCCTGCCCCTTTTACTAATGTAACACTGCTCAGCCAGAGCAGAAAGGAGGTGCCCAGGTAGATTGCAGAGAGGGACAATCTTCAATTAAGATAAGGGAAAAACCTGAAAAACTTGTCAAGGGGGGCAGGGCTTTCATTGATTTCATAGGAAGAATATTGCCCCTTGCTGTTATCTGTCTGGTCTATGGACTGCATTCCATATCTGAGAAGAGATGGCTTACACTAGGTAAAAGGGCGGGAGGGGAAACTTTGCTTCTGAATATCTTTCAAACCATAAAGGTTTGAGAGATAAGACTTATATCGTTCTTCATGTGTTTTTTAATGCCTACAAAATAAAATAAAGGTAAAATGAAGTATTACTATCCCTTTAAAGGGAGAATATTCCTGTAGAATAAGTGCCTCATAATTTGATAAAATAATAAATTATGTATGTGGGTTTCTTTAATATGACAAGCATATTAATCTACTGTATATACTTTATTTTATTGAATCTTTGTTGTAGACTTTAGATGGACTGTGCTATTTCATTGGGTGAACTGTAAAGATATATATATATATTTCACTGTACACAGTATATTTTTGCTTCAAAACATACATTTTGTTCTAAAAAACTTTTTTGCCACAAAAATGATTTTTGTGGCAAAATTTCTTTTATAATCACAAAATTTGGAGCACAAAACAAGTTTGTTTCTCCACAGAAGTAATCATTTGGTTGCATAGAATCGATTTTGTAACAAAGAATCGATTTTTGTCAAACAAAATAATCACTTTGTGCCACAAAATATATTTTGCAGCATAATTTTGCAAGACATCATTTTGGGACACTATGTTTTTATATAATTGAACAATATATATATATATATATATATATATATATATATATATATTTTTTTTTGCCAAAAAGTCAATTTTGTGGTACAAAATAGTTTATTTAACCCCTTAACGACCCTTGACGGTCATAGTATGTCAAGGGTCGATGTGACTGAACGACCCATGATGTACTATGATCGTCATGGAATTCCAGGCTCCCCCCGCGGCTGCACGCCGTTCAGGGGGTCCGGAAGCGGATGGAGCAAAAAAAAAAAAAATGCTTCATGGTCCTTAACTGACCTCGTCGCACCGATCAGCCGGTCGTTAAGGGGTTAATAACACAAATTTATCTTTATATTGTGTAACCCTTAAGGACCAGAGCGCGCGGCCGGCACTTGACGACCACGGGGCTATTTTTTTTTAATTTGTTCTTCCGGTTCAGGGCTCCCATAGCGGCGTGAAGCAGTGCCTGAACTCCATGACGAACCAGGACCGTCACTGGTCCTTAAGTGCTGAAACACCGTGATGGTCCTGGCACATCTATGGTCGCAAAGGGGTTAACATAATAGGATCTGTGGCACAAAGGTGATTCTAGGCAACAAAATTATTCACCATGCCACAAAATCATTTTTGGTACAATCTTATTTTGTGTGCACTTTTTTTTGCAAGAAAATGATCTATTTAATGAAACAAAATCAATTTTGCGAGTCAAAGAACTATAAATAATGTAGCAGAATGAGGTGAATGTACAAATCAAAAGCTAGACTGGAGTTATTTTATAAGTTTGGGGTCACACTCCACAGTATGCACTTGTACAGGAGTGAGCAATTATTTTGGTTTAAGGACCACATCTCTACTGAAAATGCATTCAGAGGGCCACAGGAAGTGCCAGATAATTATTCTTTGAATACAGAAGTGGTTAACCCCTGATGTATATTTCAGCCTTTTTTGCTTCTTCTTCTTCTTGACATACATCATGGTTAACTGTTTCATAGAAGAATCACCTGGCACTTTGAGGCTGAACTGTCATCTGGGCAGGATAATTGCCATGTGTGTGTCAAGATATTTCTTTGCTGTGTATTACACCTGTGAGCTAAAAGCAATTGCACCCTGTAAAAGATATATTCTTATAGAGCCTGCTGTATATCCTGGCAACTTTTTTCCTAGTCGAACATCTCTGGCCAGTACTTTGCATATGTAAGCTAACCTTGGAATTTATCTCTCAAATGCCTTGATTTAATTGTGCATGGTAAAACCACCTGGCAAAAAAAAGCTCAAAGATCATTAGCCCTGTCTGACTTACATAGCATGCAATAAGCAGTTTACGAAAATGGATAACAAGCGTAGGCCCAAAATATTCACATAGCTCCAAAACATGTCATACTTTTTTCTTTTTACCTTACAGTGCATCCAAATCAGTTGATAATTAACAAATTATATATGTAGTCCAAGTAAAAAGATAACAGTCTACGTTATCTAGCAATGCATAACGTTGTCAAGACAAGTTTAAACTCACAGCCAATCACAACACACCAAAGTATCAAGTACATTCAAATACACCTAAATACAGTATACACCCCAAAATAACTGACATACCTTGTAGGTGTTTTGAATTTTTGCAAGCTAGCACCCAGGGTCCAGGATTGGAGAATAGCTATAGAGATAGAGAGTGAGGAGCTTGGCTCATCTTGCATACATGCACACAAACACACACAAAGACATATCTTTTTTGTTTTGCACACATAAGTCAACTTTATCTTTTATTTGGCAGTGTAATTTAGTGAGTGCAAGGGAGTGAGGGAGAGTGAGTGTGATCAAGTATTTCTGTGAGGGCCTGTGTAAGTGCCTGAGTGTGAGTCGGTGTGAGATGGCAGGGACAGAAGAGGAGGATAGAGGGATGAGGAGAGGTGCAGGAGAAGAGGAAGCTGAGGTGGGCATGTCAGGTCAGGGAAGGAGTTGGAAAGGGAGACCAGCTGGGTGGAGGGGTACCCATGGAAGGAGAAGCACATGGAAACCAGGGACAGAATCCCACACAGTCAGGGTCAGCAAAGACAATGCCTGAAAGTCAGAGATCTTATACAACCCAGGCTGGTGCTGATGAGGAGAGGCTGTGGAACCACAAGTACACCTACAAGGAGAATAGGATCCTTGTCCACAGCATTCTGGAGAGGTAGACTATACTGTATCCAAGTGAGAGGGTCTGTGGTCTGGGGGCCAAGAAAAAGGCCACCTGGTTTTAGGTCCTCAGCAATACATCATCTAGTATATTAACCAAGCCCCATGAAACAGGGGGTATTGGCGTGCCAATGTCATTGTGCGGCATACACACACAGGTCAGCATGGTGGGCCTTGCAACCTGACTCCCAAATAGTTACTCCAATGCTATAGACAACACTGACATAGTATATCCATTCCGATTCTGCTCTATTAAGTATTGCACAACTGTTGTTCTCATGCTAACTCCAATACCTCTTTAAAATCTGGAATTGGATATCCCTCTATTGCTCCAAGGGTTCTATGGTTGATATGCTATGTTCAACTAAATAAATGTTGTCTGCTGTCATTTAAACTCAGGAATATGATGAACATGGACAATGTGGTGTACCTTTGTTCATCGGGGGATGGATGATATCCTTGAAATAGCAATGTCATCATGGCTGATGGAATGGCAGATGGCAGTTGAATTCACACCCTCACCAAAAAACATTCATAAAATAACTGCTGCATGGGTTATATACTGTACCAGCACTGTTCTTGTGATGTTGTAACATGAAATATCAGGGTTGTGCATGTCAGTCATCCAGTGGCGTGAAACAGATCATTATGTGTTGTGCGAGTATGTTTGCACATTTTCATCAAGCTTGATAATGGACATACATGCATTGTGTTTGATTCCTGCATTATACTCATGGGTTGGGGCTCAATATTGTCCAATACACATGTTTATTTTGTAGTATGGCATACGCTAGGATGATGTTGCATGCATTGCCTGGTGCATATTGCAGAGCTTCCCCTGAGTGATCCAGGCACCGGAAACTGAATTTGAGCAGGCCAAAGGCACGCTCAATGACATTCCTTGTTTGGATGTGAGCATAACTGTAGCACTCCTGTGCATGTGTTTGGTGATTTAGTAGTGGTGTGAGGGACCACAGTTTGCACCCATACTCTGCATCAACCGTCTGTGGGAGCTGAGGGACAGCCTGTTTTGGCAGCTGAGGTGATGTTGGCCTGTGTGGTCCACCCTCCAGGTGGAGATGGGCTTCTGTCTTGCTCTTCAGTTGGATCATCAGCACTTGCAACAGGCAAAGGATGTACGCAGGTGTGCTAGAGGGTTTATGGTGATCCTTAGCCCTTGCACACCTTCGTCTCTAATGTCTTCACAGGAATTGATATGCAAACATACTGGCCGTAATCTTTCTTTCTTTCTCTCTCTCTGTCACTCAGTGGTCCCATTGTAAACCTGCCATGACTGAGGATGGTGACATGTCCCTTTAAGATATTGGTGGGGTGTTGTCTGGTCACAGTCATCAGGTAAGGAGTGACTAATGGGAAGGTGAGTGTTGTCCAGGTAAGTGTTTTGCAGTGTGGCTGTTTTTGTTTGCCTGATTTGTTGTACTTACTGTTAACCTGTCAGGTGCGTGTGTGACATTGTTAGGTGCACGTTGGGTCCCCATTGGCTGATGATGTTGCACAGTTTATCTTGGGTTGCTTTGGGATTGACAGATATGTGTATTGTGTTGTGTGTACATATGTGTTGTTGTGTTTTAACCCTTGTTGTTCCGTGTTATGGTTTGACAGATTGTGCTGGGTAGCTTTGTCAACCCCCTTGTCACTGGGTTTTTTATAGGTTTTTTTGATTGTCTGGGGCATGGCATGGTCATTTTCCGTGTGGTTGCTTGGCTGTGCAGGGGTTAATTTTGACATTGCTGTGCTTGTGCTATGTTCTGGGTATTGTGTGAGCTCATGTTTTCCTGATTTCTTTTGTCCATTGGTGTTTTTTTTTCCTCTGTTGTGTGCTGAACGGTCAGAAAAACTGGGTTCAATATTTTATCAGTTAAATGTATCAGTTTTCCGTGCATTGGTACTAACAGCACAGAACTGAATGGCTCATGGGTAATGCTGTTCCGTTGGTTTCAATGTACAATTTTTCATCGTCCATTGTGATTTTAAAACTGCTGTTAGCTGTTTAGAGGATGGCTAATTGAATGGCTTACCATGCTTAAAAACTGCCGTTGGCTATTTGTTTGTTTTTTTAGTGCTGGAGACAATTGAATTGAGGTCTAAGAGTGATAGAGGAATACAGATGTAGACTCCTTGCTCAAAACAAGTGAATAGAGAGAACAGCTGCACCTTTATGACAAGGCCCAGGAAGGCTGAAATTAACCTCTCAGGTTAGCTGCTTCTTGGTAAGAGAGCCATTGTTCTGGGCTGAATTAGTAAGACGTGCTTCAAGAAAATTATTTTCTATGTTCGGCACTTGTGAGCTAAAAGAGATTTCACCCTGGGTAGGATTTGTTACAATAGAGCCTGTTGTGTAGCCTGGCAGGCTTGTTTTATATACTGTATATAAAATGATTATACACATCATAATTATGAACATACATTAAAAACTGTGAGGCTGCAGAGTCCCTGAAACATTTATGGGTATTTCTGAGTTGTTAGAGGAATATATTTTACAACAAACACAGGTTCCATACAATGTTTCATTGGTTCTGCAGAGAAAGCCAGAAGTGACATTTTCTCAGTATAACAGCTCTGCTGTATGCACATGGCCACTCAGAACCAGCTGTACAATCACTCTAGTACATACCAGTGCACACTGTCCACTGATGTCAAGGGTTCAATGTCACTAACTTACTTTTGTGTGTTCCCATATCATACATAGGAAAATGTTGTAAAGTTATGTCATCTAATTTGTTCCTTACATAACATTAAATAAGGAGTAGAGGAAGGGAATGACCCAAAATGTCCATCGTCTGTCCCAATGTCCTCCCCATGGCACTTAAAGGGATAGTAATACTTTGTTATTACTATCCCCCATATTGTAGATATTTGTAAAATAATTTAATAGCCCCCTGGTTCATCTCTTAAACCTTTATGGTTTGAGAGATAACAGAAGGCAAAGATCCCCCCTCCCCCTTCCCTGAAGTCAGCGTTGTACTGACTGCAGGGGAAGTCTGTCGTACGACAGGCTTGCGGCTCTGCAGCTCAGCCGAGATCCCGTTAATGAAAAATAATAATTTCACTGAAACGGTCTTATACATGTGCTTGGTTTGCAAGCACATGTAGAAGACCATTTCAGTGAAATAATTATTTTTCACTAACGAGATCGCGGCTCTGCTGCAGAGCAGCATGATGAAAGTCAGACCGGATATCCCTGCAGTCAGTACAACGCTGACTTCAGGGAAGGGGAGGGAGGAGGGAACTTTGCCTTCGGTTATCTCTCAAACCATAAAGGTTTGAGAGATGAACCTGGGGGCTAGTAAATTATTTTGCAAATATGTACAATATGTACTATCCCTTTAATCTTACAGGTATAATTTGTCTCTAAAGTATATCTAGAACCCAGATCAACCCTTATTAACAGCTGACAATAGTCTCTGTCTTATCAGATCATTAGCATAATTAATTTTTGCAGAACACAATTTGTGCTTTCTCTGAGATTTTTATGGGAAAGTAATAGCTTTAATTAAGGATAATTATTATTTGGTTTGTAAGTGATTAACTACCACTACTAATCCAGCCTTTCTGTGCATAAAATACATATTGTCATATGTGGTTTGTTTCTGCAATGTGTTTTGCACAGTATTGTACCGTTCAGAATATCAGAGACTGTGAAAAATGTGATATTGATCATTGCTTTAGACAAATACCTTATCCAATACCAAATATAAATAGATGATAAGAACTTTTTACATTTTATACAGTTTGTATAAATCTGTGCTCATTTTTTCTGCAAAACGCAGATACAGAAAGTATTTTTCTTTTAAATCCATACCCTTTTGGGTGACTTCAAGCCTTTTTTCAATTAAATGCATTAAAGGGATAGTAATGTTTCATAATAAAAGCAGCTCTAATTAATCATCATAGTATTTGGACCTTAGAGAGTGTTATTTCAATTCTGTCAGAGTTGTAGTTCAAGAGTAATTTAATGATAAAATATCTCCCTCCCTCCTCTTTTACTGATGTAATACTGTTCAGCCAGAGCAGAAGGGATGTGCCCAGGTAGACTGCAGAGAGGGACAATCTTCAATTAAGATAAGGGAAAAGACTGAAAAACTTGTCAAGGGGGGCAGGGTTTAAATTGTTCTCATAGGAAGAAGATTGTCCCCTTCTGTTATCTGTCTGGTCTATGGACTGCATTCCACATCTGAGAAGAGATGGCTTACACTAGGTAAAAGTGGCGGGAGGGGAAACATTGCTTGTGAATAGCTCTCAAACCATAAAGGTTTGAGAGATAATACTTACATCTTTCTTCGTGTTTTTTTAATGCCTACAAAATAAAATAAAGATAAAAACAAGTATTATTATCCCTTTAAGTATACCTTTTAAATGTTCCATGCTAAGTCACTGACTGGCAGTAGTGTAGTTCTTTAAACACACATCCCACACTGCATGGGCTAAACTGTAAAGTTTTTTGTGTAATTGCTCACAAGTTCCTATTTTTTGGGCAAGAGCAAATATATATTTTCAGTTTGAATATTTTAACAAAGGTCCTAAGGAAAAAATTATAAACATGGAGTAGTTAATAGGATTCAAGAAAGTGGCAACCTTCTTCTTACAAGGTGGTACCATGTTAACTATAGAAAACAGGAGAAACACACCTGAAACATACTTGAAAAGAGACCTAAGTTGTCTTGTAAGCTTGCATACTAAAGCTACTCATCCAATAACAGTATCACTTTAACAGGGCCCTCTGATCCTTCTGTTCTCCACATCTGATTGTAGTATTTAATACCTCTGTATGTCTATTCCCAATTGTACAGCACTTCGGAATTAGTTGGCGCTATATAAATAAAGAATACTAATAATAATAACTTTACCAGTCTCCTGGCCTTACTCTTGGCAGTGGAGCTGCAGCATGTAGTGATCCATTGTTTTCACTAACAAATTCCTACTGAAGTCTATGGAGAAATGTATGGCTAAAACCCTTGATAATGTTTGAGTTTAAAATTGCTCTGACACAGAATCCCAATGTCATACCATTCTATGGGCTTCTACATGCAGGCAACAAGGATTTAGATTAAAGAAAATGGTGACCTTCTTCTTACAAGGTGGTACCATGTTAACTATATAGAAACATGACAAACATACCTGAAACATACTGGGAAAAAACCTAAGTTGTCTTGAAAGTTTGCATTCTAAAGCTACTCAGACAATAAAAATATCACTTTACATTTATCAGTCTCCTGACCATATTCTTGGCAGTAGAGCTGAATAATGTAGAAATCCATTGTTTTCGCTAACAAATACTATTGAAGTCTATTGAGAAATCTATGGCTAAAACTCTTGTAGTTTAAAATGACTCTTACAAAGAATCCCAGTGTCATACCTTTCTATGGGCTTCTACTTAAAATCATCAAGGATTTAGGGCACATTCAACATTATTTTGCTTTGGGATGTGTGGCCATATAACATCACTGTCCTTTTTTCCAGTCCGAAGAGTTTTATAACATCATACATCCAAGAGTTTTCTCCCTTTTTGAAGTGTTAATTGCTGAAATATTGAGGAGTTTGCAGATTGCAACAAAAGTGGCAAAGTATATTGAATTTGTGGGTAAAATATGTTTGTTGTGTGTAATCATTATCAAGCTGCAAGGCAATGCTGATCTAGGACTGCCACAGTGACTGAGAAAAGACAGAACACTGAATGGTCTTGTTGTGGCACCCCCTTTTATAACTATATATATATATATATATATATATATATATATATATATATATAGTGTGGTTGAGATTACATGGATGAAACTTTCGACATGGGTGAAAATATATTGCTATCATTGTTTCTAATGCAGTGAAAAGGTGGAAAAAAGTGAGAAAACTGCACTTTTCAAATGAATCCCAGGGAAGACATATTCCAATCAACTGGAGGTGAAGCGACACCAAAAGAGAAAGTGATCAATAGTGTAATATGTTTCAAACTAAATTTCCCACAATTAAATATAAAATACCACTCACATGTTCAAGTGTCAGGACTTTGATATCAAAGTCTACTGACTTTAAACGCATACAGACAATACAACCTGTCTCCATTCAGGTGAATCCCAAAGGTCCTGGAAGGGTACCACTGTCTCGTATTGGACACAGCAGGCGGAGGTCACATAATAAAAATGTATTAAAATGAAATGAAATAAAAGGATTATATAGCGTTATAAGCCTTTTTATTTAATTTCATTGTAATAAATTTTTATTATGTGACCTCCGCCTGCTCTGTCCAATACAAAACCGTGATACCCTTCCAGGACCTTTGGGAGTCACCTGAACGGAGACAGGTTGTATTCTCTGTATGCGTGTAAAGTCAGTAGTCTTTGATATCGAAGTCCTGACCACTTGAACCCTTAAGAAGCATTTTATATTTAATTGTGGGAAATTTATTTTGGAACGTATTACACTATTGGGCGCTTTCTCTTTTCCTTTTTTTGGTGTTGCTTCACCTCTGATTGATTTGATTATTTCCCGCTGTGGGAGAGCATGGTACCAGTTAGAGCAGCCCAGCTGTGGTTCCGATTTATGAAGGATATACTGCGACTGGAGGCAGTTTTATATCTCCAGCTGCATTTTGTCGTTGGTTTCAGTAGAAGCTGTCTCCAACCCAATTATTTTGTGAGTTCATTTCCAGAAGTGTAAGGTGGTGGTTGTATCTTGTGTACTATAGGTACACACAGCCCCCCCCCCCCATTGTGTTTTTCTCCCATCCTCTTTTTTCTAATTTTCATATATTGTTCTTTTGAGGAAAAATGTTTCTTCCATCCATGACAGAGAATAAAAGAGATAAAAGATGTGGGAGAGCTGTACAGTGTGGAAGTGACAAATGGTGGTAACATGAGAGAGAGGAGTGGGACCATTAGAAAATGGCAGAGAGAGGAAGGATGACAATTAGAGGGGCAGAGAAGGAGAGCACGAATGGGATATTCAGAGCAGGGAGAAATGGATAGACAAAGTGGGAGAAAGTAGGAGGGGGGGGAGTTGTCCAGCAGTTCACCCAGAAGAAGCTCTCCTATTTTGTCATACGTGCAACTAAGTCAGGAATCTATATGAATGACATCTGAAGGTAAGTGAAATTATTGTATATTACTTTTATTTATTTTCTGGATATCATACAGTTGGTTTTACTGAAATCTGATTAGTTAAAACAGCAAATAGAATATGGAACAAAATATCTCTTTCACAAGATGTGTTTCATTTCTTGTGAGACAGCATGTTTCCTATGAATTTCAAACTAGCAGAAACATTTCGCCAGTCCCTAGTTGTCACCTTTGCTAGATAAAAATACTTGACATGTTCCTGTTATATCATTATTTTTGTGTCAGAGACCAATTTTACCAACCTACTGCTGCTAGCTTACATTTGTCCTAACTCAGACTATACAGAATATTACAACTGCAGATCACATGATATTACCCATAACTCCATAAACTAACAAACTTATTATATATTATTCTGTGCTATAAGATCGAATCAGCTCAAGTTATCTGGCACATAACCAAATTCACTGAAATACATGACTTGTATATAAGGTCCAGTTAGAGAACAAAAATACTAATATAGACAGTCTTTGTTATTCCTACAGCATCAAAGAAAAAATAGGATTCATTCCAAACAGATGAGTTAAGCCAGAGTCTGTGAAAAAACAAATTGTTCTGTGACAAATATATTTTGACAATTCTGTTGAAGCAGATGACAGAATATGGCCGAGTAGGAGGAATAGCTGATTGGGCAAGAGCCATCTGCTTGTTTTCTTACAATCTGACTGGTCTTCTTTAACAATATGTGTGTCTGGTCATTGCTGAGAAACATCATTTTTAACATTGCAGATCACACACCAAAGTAAAGTTAGCTTCATGCTACATTATACCTGACACATCTCATGCCCTTGCATGAGGTGAGATGGAACCCATGTTGCTTTGATGAGCAGTTCAAAAATGGGTCATCCAATAAAAGTAAATAGACAGATAGGTAACAAAGCTATCTGCTCATTTATAGAATACATGGCACTAATCCTGTCCTGAAATTTACCATTTGGGTGCCAGATGTGCTGGACATGCCACCATTGCCAAAAAGCCTCTCTTTGGGGTTATTTCTGGCATTTTTCAGTGATCCAAAAGGATTGCAAATAAGTGGTTTTGGTTAAAAGTAAAAAACAACACTAATTGGTAATCCAAATCTGACTCTTAGTTAAAATGAGATTATAGAACTGACCAGCTGCAAATGTTTGCTATATTGGAAAATACCAATTCAGTAAATATTTGTGGTTAGAATGGAATCTTGTCTATAGTGCCTTATTCATCGAGGTACTGAGGTGTAATTTTGGAACAAACCATCTGTTCTATAACATTGAAATGAAAGTGATGTGTTCCGCAGCAGTCAACAAATGAAAAGCCCCATTTAAGTCAATAGATATGTTATATTAATATGTACCTTATGGTACAGTTGGTTAGTCCCGGAATTGCTCTTTTTTTTTCTTAAACAGAAAACCACCTTAGAGTAGGCTGACCAGATCTCACCTTTAACCGGGGACACATAGGAAATAGCCATTTATCAGTACTTCACTGAACTCAAAGATGTCCTGCAGTATGCATTTTTCCTATGCATCCCCAGTTAAAGGTGAGGTCTGGTCAGCCAGAGTGATCAGACTGATATCGAACACATTGAGCTGCCATACAATAGATACCTCTCTGTCACTCAGAGGGTTAATATTTTGTTTAGGGATTGGTTTCTATATGCATGCTATTAAATAATTGATACTAGGGGTGGGCGAAAAGTGAGAAAAATTACTTTTTGTGAAAAACAGATGATTTTTCTCTTTTTTCGCTAAAGATTTTTCCTTTTCTCCAATGCAACATTTTCCTCCTTTTTGCCTGTTACAGCTAATGTGCTGCTTTCTCCACTCACAAACATAGAATGGCATCCTGTGAGAGCCTGACACCATTTTTTTATGGCTGTAGAAAAGTAGAGAAAATTTTTCTTCACATTGATTTCATTGCAATGAGCTAAGCAAAAAAAGCGGGAAAATGGTACTTTTCACTGGAAATTATTCTCCAAGCGGTAGTGCCATTTTTCACTGATTTTGGTTTGAGTTCACCCTTCCCTAATTGTTGTTACTAAAAAGCAGGTTTTCAGACTCTCCAGTAGATTCTTCTTTTAATATCATACCTTTGTATCATATAAACACTTGGGTAACGATTGTTTTGCTTGTTCTGGGCATTTTTACATATGAGCATATTTTTCATTAACCCTTTAAAGGGATAGTACTACTTCGTTTTAACTTTATTTTATTTTGTAGGCATTAAAAACATGAAGAATGATATAAGTCTTATCTCTCAAACCTTTATGGTTTATGAGATATTCACAAGCAAAGTTTCCCTCCCCGCCCCTTTTACCTAGTGTAAGCCATCTCTTCTCAAATGTGAGTCTGGTTGTATGACAGGACAGATAACAGAAGGGGGCAATTTTCTTTGTATGAAAACAATGAAAGCCCTTCCCCCCTTGACAAGTTTTTCAGCTTTTTCCCTTATCTTAATTGAAGATTGTCCCTCTCTGCAGTCTACCTGGGCATCTCCCTTCTGATCTGGTTGAACAGGGAAGGGATACTTTGTTTGTGAATATCTCTTAAACCATAAAGGTTTGAGAGATAAGACTTATGTCATTCTTCATGTTTTTTTAATGCCTACAAAATAAAAAGTTAAAACAAAGTATTACTATCCCTTTAAGGACCACACAGTCTGCGGGGTGAGCATGACGCTTTTTTTCCTTTCGTAGATGCATTCTGAGATTGTAGTATGTGTGAAGGTCCTGGCACATCACAAGTCGCTAAGGTGTTAATAAATTATGTGACCAAATTGTTACAGAAATGCACTTGGCCTATATATCTATAACATGTAAAGTTACATAGCAGAAATGGCAGTTTGCATTAACAATGATAAATCTTCACTTGCCATGATATTGTTTCTATATTGCAGGAAACTTGTGTATAACTGAATTTCTCCCTTCTGACTGATCAACTGTTCAATAGTGTTGAGCGAGCATGCTCGGCCGATGCTCGGATCGGCTCGAGCATCGATCTGCTCGGCACATGGCGGTACTCGTACGAGTACCGCCATGTGCTCGCCCGGCATGTTCGGGTGGCGGGGATCTGTGCCGAAGGAGGCACAGATCTGAAGACGCTCCGCTGGACCACCAGGGACTGGAGGTAGGGGGCATTGCGGAGATGAAGGGGGCATAGCGGAGATGAAGGGGGCATAGCGGAGATGAAGGGGGCATAGCGGAGATGAAGGGGGACATTGCTGAGATGAAGGGGGCATAGCGGAGATGAAGGGGGACATTGCGGAGATGAAGGGGGCATAGCGGAGATGAAGGGGGCATAGCGGAGATGAAGGGGGACATTGCTGAGATGAAGGGGGCATAGCGGAGATGAAGGGGGACATTGCGGAGATGAAGGGGGACATTGTGGAAGAGGGGCATTGTGGAGATGAAGGGGGGCATTGACCAGGCACCCTCCCCTCATCAGAGCAGGGGGTGCCTGGTGTAATGCTCGTGTCGCCCCATTCAATTCAATGGGGCTCGGGTGCTCGGCCGAGCACTCGAGCCTCAGGGGGTGCTCGGTCAGAGCACCCGAGCATCGGGGTGCTCGCTCAACACTACTGTTCAATATTTATCTCTGGTGATTAATACTCTTCAAATTTTGTAGTTGTTATTTTTAACCCCCCTGAAGACCATAGGGGTGCAACACATTCTAACATATAAACACAGGAGCAAACCCAGGATTTCTGAATAGGGGTTTCAATACATAGAATTTGTTTTGTATACTTCTACAACCACACCATCCAGAAGGGTTATCTGGGCTGGATTTACATCCCATGCACCCCTAGACATGGCACTATAGTTGCCCTTAGGTCCACCAGTGGCCGCAACCCCAATCCTCATATGACCCCACCCCCAGACCCATTCATTATTTCATAGCACAGCAAATACGCTTGGCCAATAACAAGCAAGAACAAAAAAAGGTTTTGACCCCTTAGATGCTAGAGAGATCTCCAATGTATTGCAAAGCAAAGTGTTGGAGCTCTCACTAGCATCCAAGGGGTTAAACAGTGGCGTAACTATAGGGGTCGCAGGGGTCACAGCTACAACTGGGCCTGTCACTCCAGGGGCCTGGCCTCCCCCTGCGACCCCCCTCGCCTGGCACCCCGCAATTAAGTAATGCAGGGAGCTGGGGCTCTGAATTATGAGAGTGCAGGTCTGCAGAGGGAGATCAGTATTGCCTCTGGCAGACCGGCACTCACGTAATGCAGAGCACTGGGAAATGACAATGTGGAGATTGACGGGCATTGTGGAAGGGGAAATGTGGAGATTGAGGGGCAATGTGGAGATGAGGGGCAATGTGGAGATGGGGGGCAATGTAGAGGTAGCCAATGTGGTCGGGGGGCCCATGGAAATTCTTGCACCTGAGCCCCATGGCTTCTAGTTACGCCTCTGGGGTTAAATAATAACTTGTAAAGGGGTATACAACTGACACAGGGGCACTGACATTACTCTGGCCACACCCACAGTTCAGAATGTGTGCACAGCTGAGGAGCTCTAGGCAGTTGGCTACTCTGCCTTTTGGGAAATCCGGCCTTGTGGTGTAACAATGAGGTGATAAAAAGGAGATAACTTCTCCAGTGAGGTCACTTCTCCAATTCCTATGTTATTCTATGGAATCTATGCATAGAGATCTGTCCACACTTGAGAAATCTTAGTGCATAGGCTCCCTAGAATAACATGACCTAGAGAATTGATCTCACTGGAGAGTTTATCACCTCTATCTTTATAACTCCTTAGTGCATCTCCCCCCACATATTCAGGGTCTGAATAACAAGGGGGCTGATGGAACTGCATCTCTAGGTCCAATGAAAACAACAGGAGCATTATCATCAGTTAATGAACCAGAGTGCCACAAGGAGAGTTGCAACTTTAAATGGACAGTAATGCTTTATATTGAAAAATATATATTGCAGCTCCAACAAGCATTTTTGGGTGCAGAACTTCCATGGCCTAAAACATCCTGTTCCCTGAATGCAGTCCACCTGACCCCAGGGTGCGGCCCACCTGAGATTTAAAGAAAAACAATAGTTTTCCCAAACTAACTATCATACATGTATTAGTAGAAGGCATGTAAGACCTAGTAGAAAACACATAAGACCGGCCTGCCAATACCATACAATTCAAGAACAGATGCCTGTTAAATATAAGTATTGTCAATGACAATAACTAAATCCATATTTTATAATAACTGACAAGCTATAATTCCCCACCACCAATAAATTAATGTGGCTCTCAACCTTGGGGCTTTCTAATTATGTGGTCCACGACTGAAAAACTTGATCACCCCTGGCCTAAAAGCTTATGGTAGTGCTGTGGCTACAGCAGTCTATGTACAGGTCTGGTCAGATGACCATAAATATGGATAGAATGCAGTAAAAACAGTGCCAATGTCAAATTTCAGGCCATGGTGGTGCTGTACACCAAAAAAATTCAAGTTTGAGTTGGAATAACTTTGAATTAAATGTTTATCAGCAATGGGATTAACCTTGCTGTACACAAAAGTATCAACGCTGCAATATATATTTCTTCAATATTATTACTTTATTATCTCTTTAACCCCTTAACAGCCATCTGATGTTCCAGTACGGTCACCGTTTTTTTAATTAAGTACCTGTGACGGTCCTGGCACGTCATATACTTTTAACTTAGAGTGCTCCTGTGGGGTCTGAAATTGACAGATCCAAAACTGGAGCGGTCTCTCTCTCAGTCCCCCGCACGGAGCCCTGGTACACGCCACAGGTCACATATACCTGTGGTTGGCAAGGATCAAAGCAGTCCTTAAGGGAAGATAACTTCCCTGGACCTCTGGTTCTTAAGGGGTTAATGTTGACTAAAACTTTGATTAAAACATTATTAATATTTAACTAAGCAGTGTGAGTTCTTTATTTGTACACTAGTGTAAAAGCTTGTGTACACGGGCCAAGGTCCGGGTAATGTTAACCCTTTGAGTGCCAGAGGGGTACGCAACGCATTGCTTTGCAATGCGTTGAGTACCCCTCTGGCACTCAAAGGGTTAAGAGGTCAGCTCCACCTCATTGCTCCACGCGATGTAGTCTTGCGTCGCCTCACTGACATGAACACGGGCAGTCTCTACTGAACATGACTGCATCGTGACAAACATCCTTATTATATAGGATTATGCACACTTCCAGTAGAATTAATTAATGAATAGTTTCAGCTCCAAGCCCATAAGACCCTTAATCTGACTCTGCAGCTGTTGAACTACAAAATTCATCATTCTCAGCCAGTCAATGGCTGGCTGAGGAATTTGGGAATTGTAACACAGCAATAGCTGGAGGTCAGCTGTGCATGATGGGAGTTTGTAGTTCATTAACAATTGGATACTTTTGGATTGTCCACCCCTGGCATAGACATACTGAGAGTTGAAAGCATTTGTATTATTCAGGTGCTACAGCTTTATCTCTTTCTGATCTCATAGAGCAACATAGTGCAAAGGAGGGGGGTTCTGGTCAAGTGGAAATCCTCTCTAGGTTTGCCCTTGAAACAAGAAATAATCACACACTACAGCTTTCTGTCAACTCTTATTGATGGCCATTGTTTGTGTTATACAGGGATGAGACACTGACCCTATTGACACTTGAACTGACATCCTTTTGGTTATACAGACATTTCAGTTTGAGTCACTCTCTAACATAGGTGTGTTGAATAATGGTGATGATAGGATATGATGGCTACAGTTCTGTTAGGATGGATGTTTTAGTCCCTTGGGAAATAATGAGGGGAAGGAGCATGAGACACCTATGATCAGGAGGAAGGAAGGTGGATAAATGTGAGAGGAAACATAAGTAGAAAGGTCAGTGAGTTGTATCTATGCAAAGCAAAGAGACATGATCAAATAAATCTTGGGTGTGAGTCACTGACAATCTAGATGTGTTTCCTGACAACACTCATAATTTACCTTTCAGTTAAAAGCAATTGTTTCTCACCTATTGAAACTGCTGTTTAAATTAAGTCCATTAAAACAGCATGACCAGTAAACTGGTTGCCTATCACAATTATAAACACACATAGAAAGCAGAACATTTCCTGTTTTTAAATTGAACATGATAGCTTGCATTACTGGACTACTGCCTTACATAACAACAGACAATTTAACCTTCTGAGTGCCAGATAGATAGGGATAGTAATCCTTCGTTTTATCTTTATTTTATTTTGTAGGCATTAAAATAACATGAAGAACGATATAAGTTGAGAGATATTCACAAGCAAAGTTTCCCTTTTACCTAGTGTAAGCCATCTCTTCTCAGATGAGGAATCCAGTCCATAGACCAGACAGATAACAGCAGGGGACAATCTTCTTCCTATGAGAACGATGAAAGACCTGACCCTCTTGACAAGCTTTTCAGGTTTTTCCCTTATCTTAATTGAAGATTGTCCTTCTCTGCAGTCTACCTGGGCACCTCCCTTCTGATCTGGCTGAGCAGCGTTACATCAGTAAAAGGGGCAGGAGGGAGACACTTTATCATTAAATTACTCTTGAACTACAACTCTGACAGAATTGAAATAACACTCTCTGAGGTCCAAATACTATGATGATTAATTAGAGCTGCTTTTATTATGAAACATTACTATCCCTTTAAGGCCTTATTCATCAATACTGGAGCAAGCTGCCATGGTGTTGACATGAACATTCCCTTTGATGTAAATGAGACTTGTTGGGGGAGATTCACTAAGTAGTGATAAAGTGAAGATGACTTCTCCAGCTTATTACTTCTCCAATTCTTATGTTATTCTATGGAGCCTATACATAGTTACATAGTAATTTAGTTTGATAAAAGACTTGCGTCCATTAAGTTCAACCCTTTTCCTATTCCTGTTTACCATGTTTGATCCGAAAGAAGGCAAAAAAACCCTCAATACAGAAATTTTAAATTCTGCTTTGAATGGGGGGGAAAATTCCTTCTTGATTCCAGATGGCAATCCAATTTCTCCTTGAATCATCAAACACTAAATAAATAGTAATCCCAATACTAACATACATATCCCTCTATAGTCTTCTCATTTAAAAAAAAGTATCCAGGCCCTTTTTAAAGGCATCTAATGTATTCAATATCACTGCCTCCTCAGGTAGTGAATTCCATACCTCTATTCACTAAGATCTCCAAAGATGAAGAAATCTTAGTGCATAGGCTCCACTGAATAACATAGGAATTGGAGAAGTCATCACCTCTTTATCACCGTTTAGGGAATCTCCCCCGTTGAATACTACCAAGGTCTGATTAGAATTGCTTTGCAATATTTTGGTGAGCTCTGAAGCATTCAAGGGGTTAAAAATACCATTTAAATCAGTGAGATTTTTCATCCCCCCCCATGGCACAGTTGGTCTGCTCAGAATTGTCCCTCTTTCCCTCAGTCCTCAAACAAAACTAGCAGTATTTTACTGTTCAGTTGATATACTAGTATGTCATGAAAATTATTAAGGGAATAATTAGATATATGTGTTATACTACCATTTAACTTTCAAATCAGCATGTAGAAGTTTGGTAACATTTTCAGATTCATGTATTTTGGATGCTTAGATTATGATTCTTTCTGTACGTATTGCCTTTGGCCTCCATGATAATGTCGTCTATTCATCCAAGGCCGAATTCCTAAATATACAATTAACTCTTTGATTGTCAGAGGGATGAGCAACGTATTGATCAGCAACATGTTGCACACTACTCTGGCACTTGAACGGTTATATACATTTATTTCCTTACATGTTAGCCATTACCAGTTTTATAAACGGTTGATTCATGTTTTGAAATCGCTAATATAACAGTGTATGCCAAGGAAATACAGTGACTGGCCAGTTTATTAAGTACAATCTCTTCATCCAAGTATTGACCACTCTTTTAACCCTTTGTGTTGCAATGCATTGGATACCTCTCTGGCACTCAAAGGGTTAAAGACAGTGAAGTAAATGACCTAATACCATTCCGCTCTGAATTAGGTGCTGGTATTAATTTTCTTATCCTGCCTAATAACAGTTTATTGAGCTACTAAAGCCAACAATTCTCCCCTTAACACTGACTACACCAGGGAGAGGGCAACAGGACTGTTTATGGGCAGGGCTGGATTTCACAGTAGGCAAAGCATAGTACTTCCTCATCTGTGCTGGCCACATCCATATTATATGACCAGAGCAATCCCAGTGTCCATGTTCTAGTTTTATACCCCTTAAGCTATTATTGAACCCCTTGGATGCTACAGAGCTCTCCATTGCACTGCAAAGATATGTATTGGGGATCTCTGTAGCAACCTATGACGAAAGAAAGCTTTTTTTTTTTTCTTTTTTTTTTTTAACATTGGGTATTGGCCAAGGGTATTTTCTGTTCCAGGAAATAGTGCATGGGACTGGGGGCAGGGCCATGAGACAAAGGGGGTGAGGACATGTTGGGAGCCTAGAGTGATTTGCCTAGAGGTGTCTGGGATATAAATCTGTCCCTTTCTATGGGTATTTTGGGGTAGTTCAGTCCATATTACCTCAGTCCATACTACTTAGAGTTAAACAAGGCCTAGAGGAAATGACATCATTTTACACCATTTTCCTGTGCATGCTATGGGGCAAGAGTAAAGGGCATATCTAGCACTCAAGGTGTTAAGAACCCCATTTAGATAAATTAAATAGATACATTTTAGAATTTGTATTTGTTCCCTATAATGCAGTTGGTCTGCTCTGGAATCACTCCATTCTCAACACATCAGATGGGCAATATGTTCGAAATAAAAATGCAGGAGTTCTGGGATGCACCATTTGCACTATAGGGTGACCACATTTCCCTTCTGCCATTCCGGGACGTGGTCACCCTATTGCCTTGAGTCCCTGGTGGTCTAGCGGAGTGCGGAGTGCAAAGTGCTCTGTGCCTCCTCCGGCACAGAGCTGAAGCTCCCACGCGCTGTGCTCAGTAATGCAGAGCGCTGGGAGATGATGTCATCTCCCAGCGCTCTGTATTACTAGAGCGCTTGCCTCCAGATCAGGTAAGTTGCATTGCCGCCCTGGATGTCAGCCTGCAAGCGGCGTCCATGATGTGACACACCGCTTGCAGGCTGACATTCAGGGCGGCTTGGCTTCATTCCGGGACACTTCATTGTCCCGGTTGAAGGGGACCCGGGACGCGGGACATGTCCCTGAAATAAGGGACAGTCCCGGACGTTCCGGGACCCGTGGTCACCCTATTGCACTATAGGGGATAACAAAAAATTCCCATTGATTTAAACGATTCCACGAAACCTCTCTAGCACTCAAGGGGTTAAAATCCCCATTTAAAGCAATAGGAATTTTTGGAATTTTTAGTTCTCCCCTATAGTGCAAATGGTTTTCCCCAGAACTCCTCCCCTTTTCTTTCGAACATACAGCCCGATACTCACTATCTCCATGTTAGTGGCACTGCTCTGTAACTGGCAGTAAAACTCTGTTTCATGTAGAAATAAAGTTGATAGACATGATCAAAATGGAGGTTTCCATAGTTCCTATGAGCGTGTAAAGCACCTGCTGATTTTAAGCAGGCTAAGGTTGAAACACAATTTAAATGACCCTGGAGGAAAGCTAGAAGATGCACAGTCAATTATATTCAAGGTCCCTCTTGAGAAGCCTCACTGCGGGATAGAGACCCTGTTAACATGCAAAATAATGTAGAGATGCAGGTGGGGTTATGGTTGACTTAACAGAGAGCTGCTTCAGTGAGAAAGATCTAATTAAAGCTATCTGTACCAGTTTCTTATTGCACCAGTAGATATCCAGAAAGCCAAATCTATATCAGACAGAATCAGAGGATTATAAAATTAGGAAAGTAAGAGGGCAACCCCCTGTCCTATCTTCTGTTAGTTCAGATGGAGCCAAGTGTCTCGGGGGCATTAAAGGGCTTTGGGATCAGCGATGAAAATAGGGGAGGCAAGAGTGTAGTCAAACAAAAAAGGGACTTTCTCTTTAAGATTACTACATCCGCTTTACATTCGGAATAATCACATCTCTCTGCTAGGACATCTGCTTTAATTTCCTTCTGTTAACCCCTTTGGATGCTAGAATATGATTGCCAGCTAGCACTGAGTATTATTTCTGCTGAAACAAGAACAATTGAGGTCTTATTTTCTATTATTCTTGTTTTAACCCCTTAGATGCTAGAGATGTCTCCACCATGTGGCAAATCAATGCATTGGAGATATCTCTAGCATCCAGTGGCTTACCCTTTGAGTGACTGAGGATTGTGTAGAGAGACTAATGTATATATATATGAAACTAAAGCAAACAAACTGCACTTTAGGGGACAAATAAGAATTTGCAAAATTGCCATTGATTTAAACAGGGCTCTTAAAGGGATAGTAATGTTTCACAATAAAAGCAGTTCCAATTAATCTTCATAGTATTTGGGCCATGGAGAGTGTTATTTCAATACTGTCCGCTTTGTAGTTCAAGAGTAATTGAATGATAATGTATCCCCCTCGCGCCCCTTTTACTGATGTAACACCGCTCACCTCAGAGCAGCAAGACTGTCCGGATGGATTGCAGTGAGGGACATTCTTTAGTTAGTATAAGGAAAAACATGAAAAGCCTGTCAAGTGGGGGCAGGACCAGATTCCAAATCTGAGGGGAGGTGGCTTACATTAGGTAAAATGGGCAGCAGGGGGATACTTTATCACTCAATTACTCTTGAACTACAGCTCTGACAGTATTGAAATAACCCTCTCCATGGCCCAAATACTATGAAGAGTAATTGGAGCTTCTGTTTTTGTGAAACATTACTAGCCCTTTAATGAACCCCTTAAATGATAGAATTGAATGGGTTAAAATGCCCATTAATGCAATTGTAAAAGTTATTTCTCCCTTACGGTGCAGATGGTTTACTCCAGAATTACTCTGGTTCCTCTTAGGACATCAGGCTCAGTATATACAAATGTGAAAAAAATATCTTTTTTTAAACTAAATCACTTTCTTACCTTTTTCTTCTCCATCATTTGGTTTATAGTGTTACATTCGCAATACAGGTGGAAGTGTCATACTCGACAAGAATACATGAATATCTGATTTTTTTAAAACCTTTTAAAGGGTAACTGTACCCTAGAAATAAATGACAAGAATACATTAATATCTGATTTTACAGAGTTTTATAGGGGAGCTATATCCTAGGAATAACTTAAGGAAATACATTAATATCTGATTTTTTTTCAAGAGCATTAAAGATAAACTGTTCCCTAGAAATAAATGACTTGAAATTTAACAGAAGGAGTTATACATTTCCCTCATACAGGAGATAATTAAACATATGTATATAATCCTGCCTGTATACAATCTCTATTGAAGTCTACCTTTTGTTCACTCACCTCTCCTTACAACAACAAGCTTGACTAGGTCTGAACTGATAGTTGTGTTTAAAGGAGCAGTAAACTTTTTTTATGAAAACACATATTTTATAGAGCATTTCCTGCTGAATAAAACAAGGTCACTCCCATCGCTGTCAGGTGTTTTATTCAAAATTTATAGCAGTTTAAATAATCAGGAAGTGAATTTACTGTGTTTACTTCCTGATTGTTCTAACTGACAGGAAGTGACAGGCAGTTTCTATGACATTCTATGGAGAACTGTATGTCTCTGACTTTTCTGACTTTCCTCTCCATTAGAATCTAACAGGAAATCTAATTAGAATTTGACCACTAGAGGGCACTGCTAAAGTAAAAAAACATGGGTTTAAACTGTAATAACTCTGGAAATATAAATCTCTCAGCAGTGGGAGTACACTTATTTTACTCAATAGGAAAATCCCTACAATATATATTTTTTCATAAAAAAAGTTTACTGCTCCTTTAACAGATTGTAAACTGAAGTAGCAGTAGACTGTTGGTGAGATTACATGCAAAACAAAACAAAAAAGTATATAGATGTAACTGATTGCTGTTTAACCCCTTAAGGACCATTGACATACCCGGACCGTCACGCTGGTCCGGCACTTAAGGACCAGTGACGGTCCTGGTACGTCACATACTTTTACTGCAGGAGCGCTGTGAGTAATACCGGGGACTGAAGTTGATCGCACCAAGACCGGAGCAATCTCTTTCAGTCCCCCGTTTGGCGTGTCGGCACACGTGATCAGTCACGTGGGACGGCACGTCAAACTTTCCTATCTGGTCCTTAAAGGACCACACACCCTGGGACCGCTGGTCCTTAACCCTTTGAGTGCCAGAGGGGTACGCAACACATTGCAAAGCAATGTGTTGAGTACCCCTCTGGCTCTCAAAGGGTTAAGGGGTTAAAGTATGTCTACCTAGGTCAGGGCTGTGCAAGTTCAGTCCTCAAGGGCCACCAGCAGGCTAAGATTTAACCCCTTAAGGACCAGGAAAATCTGGGTGGTTTGCACTTAAACGGATAGTAATTTCAGAAAAACAGTATTAACTATATGGAAGATACAATTAAAAGAGAGTACTTGCACTTATTTGTATCTCTCAAACTGATATGGTTTCAAAGATATAGGAAAATAAAGTTCTCCGCTCCCTGCCCTTTCTGCTTGACGAACTGTAAAGCTGTAAGAATCAGATTCTGGTTCCTGGATCAGACAGCGGCTCTTCAGCAGTGCCGACATAGTGATACCTAAAAATAAATACTTCATCGTAACGCTCTACAATGTGTGCCTGGGTTGCAAGCACACATTGTAGACTATTCCGATGAAGTATTTATCTTTAGATATTGTTATATCGGTACTGCTGAAGAGCCGAATCTGGTCAAGCGACCAGAATCTGCTTCTGACAGCTTTACAGCTCATCAAGCAGAAAGGGGAGTAGAGCGGAGAACTTTATTTTCCTGTAGCTCTCAAACCATTACAGTTTGAGAGATACAAATAAGTGCAAGTACTCTCTTTTAATTGTATCTCCCTTATAGTTAATACTTTTTTCTGACATTACTATCCCTTTAAGGACCAGAGCACTTTTGACCATTTTGATTATGTCTTTGTTCAACAGTGTTTTCCCTCTAAGTCTTTTAATCCAGCCATACAAATTATATGTTGCTTTTTAGTACATGTAGGGCTGTCTTTTGTTACCATACTTATATGGTACACCTGCCATTTATTTTATTAAAATAAAAGAAAACTGTGAAAAAATCTAAAAAAAACCCCACAATCACATTGGTTCTCTTGAAATCTTATTTGCCCAGTGAGTTAATTTTTTATGGAGACTGCATGAAAGGCATAACTGGTCATTCATACAAAATGTGCAATTGTAGGGGGGCACTGGCCCACTGGTGAGAAAAACCCCATGTCCCACTTTTGCACCCTAGGTTCCTAATTTTTTTTAGATATGATTGCCTTGTTTGTATAAGTGTATTACATTGATCCACAACATTAAACCTCCCATTAATTTAAACTTCAGTATATGTGTTTATTAATTAGTCTGTTTAAAGGGATAGTAATACTTAGTTTTATCTTTATTTTATTTTGTAGGCATTAAAAAAAACATTAAGAACGATATAAGTCTTATCTCTCAAACGTTTATGGTTTAAGAGATATTCACAAGCAAAGTTTCCACCTCCCGCCCCTTTTACCTAGTGTAAGTCATCTCTTCTCAGATGTGGAATGCAGTCCATAGACCAGACAGATAACAGAAGGGGACAATCTTCTTTCTATGAAAACAATGAAAGCCCTTCCCCCCTTGACAAGTTTTTCAGGTTTTTCCCTTATCTTAATTGATGATTGTCCCTCTCTGCAGTCTACCTGGGCACCTCCCTTCTGATCTGACTGAGCAGTGTTACATCAGTAAAAGGGGCGGGAAGGGGATACTTTGTCATTGAATTACTCTAGAACTATAACTCTGACAGAATTGAAATAAGACTCTCCAAAGTCCAAATACTATGATGATTGTGCTATGTTTAACAACTTACTTTTATGCAGTTCAAACGATTTTAAATGTAAAAAGATCCTCCTCCCATCCCTTCCGCCCGCCTCCCCTTAGAGCTGCAATTCGGTCCTGGGACCGGATGAATGCAGTGTGGGACAAACTTAAGTCACTAAGTATAAGAAAAACCCTGCCCTCCCTTGACGAATGAGGGCAGGATTTTCCTTTGCTTGTTCCTAACAGCTCTCCATCCAGACCACAGTTAGAGGAAGTGTGACACGGCTAGAAGGGGTGGGAGTGGGATCTTTTTACTTTTAAGATCTTTTGAACTACATGAAAGTAAGTTGTTAAACATAGCACAATGTGTTTACAATAGAAAAGAATCAGAGATCTACATTATTGCAGACATTACTGTCCCTTTAAGGACAGTCTACATCAGAGGTTCTCAACCCATGCCCTCAGTGGCCACTAACAGGCCAGGACTTAGGCATTTCCCTGCTAGAACACAAGTGTGTTGATCAGAGGATCAGCCATATTGATTAACTTACCTGTGCTCTTAAAAGTAAATTCTCAAATCCTGGCCTGTTAGTAGGTACTGAGGGCACGGGTTGAGAACCACTGGTCTACATGGAAGCCTATGCACATGTTCTAACAAGTGATTGGTTTGTTGTGATTCTCATCACAACAATCCAGTCCCTCGCTGGTTGATATGGGTGTCTGTCAATCTTGTTTTGTCAATGTACATGAGGCCTGGTCCTCTGCATTTGGCTCTTAGGGAGAGTGTAGTGCACTGAGAAAACAGGGTTAAAGACAATTCAAAAGTGACAGAAGATGTGATCATGTTTTCGGCAGGATGTTCTATAGATAAAATAAATTGATATTATTTATATCTGGTTCAGTGCTTAACCCACTGAGGAAGCTTTAACTCCTGCTTAACCCCTTGAGGAACAAATCGGTGTACAACGCAATGGAAAGCAACATGTTGAACAAACCTTTCTTCCTCAATAGCTTGCAATTGGCATCATTCTTCTTCTAAGATACCATAATATGTATTTTGTAAACTACAGTTCATGGCAAGCAAAACCTATGAGGCTTCGCTGATTTTAGATTTGGTGTGGATAATAGGCACTGCAAAATGGAAATTAACATTGTAATTATGACTGTCCACTGGTGCAAAGATAATTGTTTTTGCGTACTTCATGGATATTGTCTGTAGTAATGGAAAAGAGATTGTGAGAATACACAATGAGATGGATCATGTAAACTATTGTCTGGAGTGATTTGCCTGAACCTTTACAGTATTAATATGACAAGAACAGAGGCCCGGCAGTAACAGGCAGCTATTTTCTGTGATTATTTTCCCATCATAATTTACAACAGGGATGCTTAACCCTTTGAGTGCCAGAGAAGTATCCAAATGCATTGTGTTGCAGTACATTGGATACCTATCTGGCACTCAAAGAGTTAAAACCTGTCATCACCCCCCCCCACACACACACACACACCCCAATAGTGTATGTTGTCATGATCTCCTCACTTAATCACATGTGAATGTTGTTAACTTGGACAGATCCTTCAGAAAGATTGAACCACTGCATGTTCATGTGAGGAGATCCTGGATGGGGACGCATTGAGGGTACAGGGAGCTCATCTGACCCAGAATCTAATTATACCCCTGTGGGAATATTTTTGTGTTAGGGGTCCAAGACATTTTTGCACCTGGAATTACTAATTATGCCCCTGATTAAAGAAACACTAACACCCACTAATAAGAAAACTCCACAGCAGAGAATCTCAGATACCCACTATGGGTAAATTCTGATGTGGCTGGCTTTACAAAATCAATATATTCTTAGTACAAATGTGGATATAATTCTTTGCTTTTATACTGTCCATTTTCTTTGATAAAGCAGCGGTTACACCATGAGATGCGTAGGATTTGGCCTTTTAGTATTTGTATAGTGGATTTTTTCTTGTAATAAATGTTATTTAATTGCACATTGTACATGGAGAACAGCAGCATCTGTTTCCATTGGGTCCTGAATGGTCACTGGTCATTATCTCCATATGCAAGTCTATCAGACCACAACACACAGCACACTATACAGTTTTCTCATAGATTATTGAGATCAGCCCATTTATTTTGCGTTTTTGAGAAGATAAGCCCATTTATATATAATCAAGACCAGGGAGATTATAATTATTCCAGTTACATATATGACACCCCAACCATTATTTTTGTGTGTACCTGACCACAGGTGTATATGGTAGTGGTTTCAAATTGTATTTTGTAACATTACACAAGGGCTTAGGGTGACCACGGGTCCCGGAACGTCCGGGACTGTCCCTTATTTCAGGGCTATGTCCCGCGTCATCTTCAACCGGAACAATGAAGTGTCCCGGAATGAAGCCAAGCCGCACTGGATGTCAGCCTGCAAGCGGTGTGTCACATCATGGACGCCGCGAGGGAGCGCTTGGTAGCATAAATCAGCGCTCCCTTGCGGCGTCCATGATATGACACACCGCTTGCATGCTGACATCCAGGGCGGCAATGCAGCTTACCTGATCTGGAGGCAAGCGCTCTAGTAATACAGAGTGCTGGGAGATGACATCATCTCCCAGCGCTCTGCATTACAGAGCACAGCGCGCGGGAGCTTCAGCTCTGTGCCGGAGGAGGCAAAGAGCGCTTTCCACGCCGCTGGACTACCAGGGACTCAAGGTAGGGCATGAAGGGGCAACTAGGGTGACCACGTCCCAGAATGGCAGAAGGGAAATGTGGTCACCCTACAAGGGCTTCGCTGTTTTTTTTTCCTCCTTGATGAATTTTTCATCCTTCTTAACCCCTTAAGGACAGGCTGATCGCTCATGCGGCCGTCACTTAAGGACCTCGTACCATTTTTTTTTTCCGGCATCTGGTTCAGGGCTCCCCGACCAGCGAGCAGCCATGCGGGGAGCCCTGAATTCCATGACGGTCCTGGCACACCATGGGTCCTTAACACAAATCTACCCATGATGTGCCAGGACCATCAAGGGTCGTTAAGGTGTTAAGAAGACTTACACAGGAAAAGTTTAGGGTCCTGGAATCCTGTAACAAAGAATCATGTCCACATCCGCAACTAGGGACAGATCTAGATCTCAGATGTCCCAAAGCAAGATACATTTAGCCCTTCCCATTTCTTCACCTCTACTTCTCACATGATTCATCCATATACACTTATGATCAGAACAGAGAATGCTTAAAGGGATAGTAATATTTAAAATGTAAAAAAAAAATGTTGTAGGGTTTATCCCCCTGAGTAAAACAAGAGTACTCCCACTGCTGAAAGGTGTTTCATTCAAAAGTTATTAATTTTCAAAGTTGAATTTTTTAGGTGCAATATCACAGTGGCCTGAAATTGTACAGTGGCGCTGTTGCTACACCATCCTATGGAGATTTATGGTCCCGGGACCAGAGCTGTCCATAGGATCGTGTAGCAACAGCGCCACTGTACAATTTCAGGCCACTGTGATATTGCACCTAAAAAATTCAACTTTGAAAATTAATAACTTTTGAATGAAACACCTTTCAGCAGTGGGAGTACTCTTGTTTTACTCAGGGGGATAAACCCTACAGCATATATTTTTTTACATTTTAAGTATTACTATCCCTTTAAACTTGAAGTACTCAAAATCTTTGATTTGGGAGAGAAGGTCTGTGGCACTGGGTTCAGTGAGTCTGTCTGGTTATTGTCTATAAGCTGTAGATATAATAATGAACAAATAAAATGGAACCCTCTCCCAGAATTGTTTTAACCCTTTGAGTGCCAGAAGGGTGTGCAATGCAGAAATTTACACTCCACTGGCACTCAAAGGGTTAAACGAGGCTTTGAAAACCAGTTGAATTCTATAGAGGACTGCAGTGCATTATGACACTTATGTTTCCATACATTGATTGAATATATGAATCCTGAATATGTATACTTTTCGGCAGGGTTAGAGAAGCAATTTTCCTTTAAGCTGCTCACTTCCCTCGTCCTCTCTAGTCTTCAGTGAGTAGGAAGAACAAATTAAATCAGTAGGAAGTTTCATTGTGCCCTATGATGCACCCGAATTACTCCCTTTCTTTCTGCATATTGGTCATATGTTTACACATTAGAGAACCATTTCCTAAACAGGAAGTGAGGTTTGATAAAGAAAAATGCTTTCTCAGTTTACTGAAAACCAACACCAGGTATTATGTATCTTTTAAAGGTACACTATAACCTATATTGGAAACTGATTTTACATTTAAATATTGTCTACTTCTTGTCAGCATTTGTTAAAATTATTTTTTGTTACAAGAACTCTAAACTTACTCATAAAGACATATATGTGGAGGTTAACCCCTTAAGAGCCAATGACATGCCAGGACCGTCATGGCAGTTCTGCACTTAAGGACCAGGAATGGTCCTGGAACATCATGGAATTGAGGGGTCCCCACACAGCTGCATGCCGCTCGGGGATCCCTGAATCCCCCCTAAAAAAATGCTCTGCCGGCCTCTCATAATTAAGAGGTTAAAAGCCACTTTTTACAACATTTTTGTTGTTTTATCATATTATTGAGATTAGATCCCTTTCCTTTTCATTCTACTCCTTTTTTCTATTTGTTTTACTTAAATTATGACATGCTATGGTTATTACTTAATAGAACATTAAATAAATATAATATCTATGAATACATGGACATGTCTACATATATTTGTGAATTATACAGAATGATCTTTCATACACTAGCAAGATTTTATTTACAGGATAAATATGGGCATGATAGTTTTCCTCTGGTAGGTCTTTTCTTGTGAGAGCACTTACTGAGCAAGTCGGGGCTACACTGTCTGCCCTGAGTGATCAGAAAGAGATGCATTTGTAAGTCAGATTATTGATCTGACAATGTTTTAGCTGATCCCAGGATGACACTGAGCTGAGAGACTATGAAGTTTTGCAGTTTAGTCTACAGGAGCAGCTGACATGGCCCTCATATTCTGCAAGTGTCAGGGTTTACAAATTTGACACTTTCTGCCTGTGAAGATGGACAGCATATCAAGTGAAATTCTTGGCTTAAAGGGATAGTAATGTTTCACAAAAACAGCAGCTCCACTTATTCCTCATACTATTTGGGACATGGAGAGAGTTGTAGTTCAAGAGTAATTGAATGAGAAAGTATATCCCTCCTACCCTTTTACTTAGTGTATGCCTCCTCCCCTCAGATGTGGAATCTGGTCCTGGGACCAGACAGCTCACAGCAAGGGACAATCTTATTACTGTGAGCATAAAGAAAACCCTGGTCTCCTTGACAGGTTTTTCAGGTTTTTCCTTATGCTCACTGAATATTGTCCCTCTCTGCGATCCATCCGGACAGTCTTGCTGCTCTGAGGTGAACAGTGTTACATCAGCAAAACGGGTGGGAGGGGGATACTTTATCATTCAATTACTCTTGAACTAAACTCTGACAGTATTGAAATAACTCTCTCAACGGCCCAAATACTATGAAGATTAATTGGGGCTGCTATTTTTGTGAAACATTACTATCCCTTTAAAGTTTCAAATGTTTAGCTCAGCCCCCTTCCATTATAGAGGATTAGTTTTCTCACTCTCAGAACAGATGATCAGACTGGCACACTTAAACCCCTGTCTTTTTACCTGCTGTTTTCGGTGCACATTTAGTAAAACCTGATTGTTACATTTTATTAAGAATCCCTGCAATTTGACTTCAGACAATTTCAAAGGAGGCGGGCCTAAGCTGGCGGCAGGTCATTTGGCCAAGGTAGGAAGTTGGGGAGTGACCAATATGTAGGGGACAAAGAACAGTTAAAATAGATGTGTACAAGCCTGGTCTAAGGCAGGTGGCTATGGAGAATGCTGGAATCTTATCAGGCTGAACACTAGTATGGTTATTCTATAATTTTCAAGTTGGAGAGATCCAAGAACAACAACTATACTAGATTTTATTTCACTGAAGGGTTCATATCACCTTAATTCAACACAGTGCATATTCCTCTTGAATTTGGATGTTTAGCTTTAGATTAGGGTTGCCATCCAATCAATATTGTATTGGCAGGCCAGTAAGAATTGCACTTGTAGCCAATAATAATTTTTCCCAGACAAGATTGCAACACTACTAGTGATACAGATGAGAAAACGTATGTTGGTATTATATAGCAGAGCAACTGAAATTGGTAATCAAGATTAAACAAACATTTATTTTTGAAATGGTCACAAAGAATGATTTGGGTTTTTTTAGTATGAAAAAATTATTCCTCACCACACAGAGGTATTTTGTCTGATCTGAAATGTATTTGAACATGTGCTCGCGACCAAAGTAAACCTAGTCTCACTATAGCTAAAAGCTGGACTTTATTGTGTTTCCCACCAAATACATTATGTGTGGAAGTAATGAAATGCTTTCCATTTAGTAATGCTGTTGGTAACTTCCTTCATGCATTGACCTGAGGGCACAATTGACAATCACTGGTCCTTAGGTATTTGTCAGAGCATTTAACCCCTTGGAAGCAAGATAGGTCTTGAACACATGGCTCTGTGACGCATTGGAAACCCCTCTAGCACCCAGGGTCATTCGATACTAACATGCTGAGCTGTTGAATTGCAGTAATTTTACAGACATCGATATATGACATCTCTTTCCATATGCATAGCTCAAAAATCTCCTTTTAACTGAATAGAATTGATTTTTGTTTTAGTTCTCCTCTTAACAATACAGTTAATGGCAGCATACTCAAAACATATCTGTACAGCAAAACCTTGAAATGTAAAATATTTCTGTGCCTGTCATTAATGGTAATCTCCTCTGAATAGGGGCTAATGATCTATCTATAAATTGTTTTCCTAGTCAAAGGGGCCATATGACCAAAACAAAAGCAGAGTAACGCTGGTGCAAACCAACTTCACCATAAGGGACATTTCAAAACTCCCATAATCCCCTTTGATTTAAAAGGATAGCTTTGTTTCAGTTAGACCGCAGCTAGGATCCCTCCTTATCATGTGTGCAATCTCTCTGTTATGTTGGTAATGGTGAAAGCGATATGTTTCCAGAGTTATTATATTAGTAATTCTCCCCCTTCTGCCGCTTTACAGCACATGAGAACACCACCCCTGAGATCTGAAGTCTAGTCGCTTGACTAGACAGTCCTTGAAGAAGGAGGGCAAGTTTTTCCTTATACCAAATGAAGATTGTCACTCATTGTGATTATCCACCAGTGTTGAGGCATGAAGAATGTCATCAGCATAAGGGGCAGAAGGGGGAGAATTAATAATGTAATAACACTGGAAATATAGTGCTTTCACCATTACCAACATAACTGAGCTATTGTACACATTGTAAGGAGGGATCCTAGCTGCAGTCTATCTGTATCATTGCTAACCCTTCAAATGGGGCTTTTAAAGCGGAACTAAAACCCTAGGTAAAGTCGCGCTGCAATAATTAGGCAGGTGGCGACTAGCTTAATTATAGTTATATTACATCTCAAAAGTAGCTGATTGTAAAGTAATCCTTA
This sequence comes from Rhinophrynus dorsalis, assembly GCA_037306005.1. Classification (NCBI taxonomy): domain Eukaryota; kingdom Metazoa; phylum Chordata; class Amphibia; order Anura; family Rhinophrynidae; genus Rhinophrynus; species Rhinophrynus dorsalis. Next base: position 224,946,151 of record CM074724.1, read on the forward strand.
ATATTCTGAGACTGACGGCCAGGTTAGTGCAGTCTGCGCGCCTGCGCAGTCAGTCCCTTCCAGTGCCTTTTGGGCCGGTTCAATGCTTTTTAATGGCGACTGGGACTGACAGCACAGGCCCCCCAGACAAGATGTCTGTGCTGATGCCTGTCTTCCGGTCTCAGAAGATTAAGGATTTCTTTACAATTGGCTACTTTTGAGAGGTAATATACGTATTATTACAGGAGAAAACTTTTTTTATGAAAACACATTTTATAGAGAATTTCCTGCTGAATAAAACAAGGTCACTCCAATTGCTGTCAGATGTTTTATTCAAAATTTACAGCAGTTTAAATAATGAGGAAGTGAATTTACTGTGCTTTACTTCCTGATAGTTCTAACTGACAGGCAGTTTCTGTTACATTCTATGGAGAACTGTATGTCTCTGACTTTTCTGACTTTCCTCTCCATTAGAATCTAACAGAAAAACTAATTAGAATTTTACCACTAGAGGGCACTGCTAATGTAAAAAAACATGGGTTTAAACTGTAATAACTTTGGAAATATAAATCTCTCGGCAGTGGGAGTACCCTTATTTTACTCAACAAGAAAATCCCTACAATATATATTTTTTCATAAAAAAAGTTTACTTCTCCTTTAAGCTAGTAGCCACCTGCCTAATTATTGTAGGGCGACTTTACATAGCGTGGTAGTTCTGCTTTAAACCCTTGAATGGTGAGACTTCTCTAGCATTCAAGGAGCTAAAACACCTGTATTTATGCTGGACATTTTATATTTAAAACATTGGTTTCACAGATATTTTATTTTTTTTATTTGTCACTTTATGCAATTTAGACTGCATTGACTGGCCTGCCTTCCACATACTAACATTTCACATTGCTCTCCTTCCCACCTTCCTAAATGAAAAGGTGTGAATAAATTGAAAAATAAAGCTAATATCTCATAAATTGTTTGAAATAAAAAGGCTAGCAGTAATACAGCTGATATCGAAATATCTTTGAATATCACATATTTTTTATTGACAGTTCCACTTTAATACATATAGGTATACATAAATATTTTCCATTTGGAAAATATAACACAAAAGTGCTAATTTATCAAACAGTTGCTATTTTACTGAATACATTTCATTCTAAGAATCCAGTAGGTCATCACCGGGTTCTCTGGGTGTTGGGGTTGTGTGAACTACAATTTTCATCATCCTCAACCAGCTGTTGGTTGGTTAAAGAAGACGGGAGTTGTTGTCTCCAACAGCTGAAGGCTCAAAGATTGTCTACTTTTGATGCAATGGGAGGTATGTTCTGAGGTGAATGAAAAAGTATGTGAGTGATGCGGTAAAAGGGCATCATCACCTCTTTCACCAGATCAGAGTGAGGGGCTACAGGAAAGGTTTCCACCAGTCTGGTTTTGACCAGGACAGCCCGTTGAATTTTACTTTCAACCCCTTGAATGTTGAATGAGGTCTCCAGTGCAGGGACCTTCTAGCATTCAATGGATTTCACTATTTGAGAGCCAAATGGCTGCACAATACCTTGTTTCTTACACACTGGCATTAAAAGTGTTAATGTTTTCATGTAAAACAATCTAAATTTTCAGAGTTCCTGTTATTCCTCTATGGTGCAGTTGATTTTCTCTATAATTACTCCAGTTCTTAAAGAGACTTTCTACAGTCAGCTTCCACTGAGGTAATCTCTTGATTTCTTAGTATTATTTACCTCATAGGCTGCTAAACAATCTTTCTGATTAAACTCACCACTGAACTGCCATGTTTTGGCCCATTTGTCCCTACCCCAACCCTAGCTCTTGGACACTGACATCACTGCTGTGTCGACTATTGAGAAATCATTTTTACAGCTTAATTTATGTGATTCTGAGAATTTCCCTCTGTGGGTTGCAATCAGCATTTCATTTGTCCCATGGGGCAATTTTAGTACAAAATATCTACTTGTAGTACACCTGTGAGAAGTTCTTAAGTCACATGTATAATCACTCATTAATTGGACATTTATTTCTAAATCACTTTTTTCTTTCTTTCTTTCTTTCTTTCTTTCTTTCTTTCTTTCTTTCTCTCTTTCTTTCTTTTCTTGCAGTTGGTTGCTTGAGTCTTCTTGGAATATTAGCTTCAAAGTGTTATTCTTATGGGCTATCTGCATAATGTACTTCACATTGACATGGGGGGAGATTCACTAAGCGGTGATAAAGAGGTGGTAAAGTCAAGATGACTTAACCAGTTTATCACTTCTTCAGTTCCTATGTTATTCTATGGAGCACATTCACTAAGAACTCCAAACTTGAACAAATCTTAGTGCATAGGCTCCGTAGAATAAAACAGGAATTGGAGAAGTGATAAAGTGGAGACATCATCTCCACATTATCACCTCTTTACCACTGTTTAGTGGATATCCCCCCCAGGTCTTTTAGCTTCTGGGGAAAGTTACTGTTTTTGCCATAAAAACAATACTTTAACCCTTTTTGGACCAGCGGCGTAAGCAATGCATTGCTCACCTTAAAGGGATAGTAATACTTCGTTTTATCTTTTTTTAATTTGTAGGCATTAAAAAAACATGAAGAACGATATAAGTCTTATCTCTCAAACCATAAAGGTTATATTCGCAAGCAAAGTTTCCCCCTCCCGCCCCTTTTACCTAGTGTAAGCCATCTCTATTCAGATGTGGAATGCAGTCCATAGACCACACAGATAAAAGCAGGGGACAAGCTTCTTCCTATGAGAACAATGAAAGCCCTGCCCCCTTGACAAGTTTTTCAGGTTTTTCCCTTATCTTAATTGAAGATTGTCCCTCTCTGCAGTCTACCTGGGCACCTCCCTTCTGCTCTGGCTGAGCAGTGTTACATCAGTAAAAGGGGCGGGAGGGGGATACTTTATCCGTCATGGCTTGTTTTCCGTTAAGGGCCTATAACGGTCCTGGACCATCATGGAATTCCGGGCTCCCTGTGCAGCTGCACACACCGTTCGGGGAGTCCGTAATCAGATTCTTAAAAAAAAAAAAAAAAATTGGTCCGTGGTCCTTTAGTGACGGCTGCTTTCGTATTCGGCCAGTCCTTAAGAGGTTAAAATCTAATCCTAAATGTGCATTTGTAATGCACATGCACATTATTCTATATAGAAAGACTTTGATTAATTGTATGTGCAGAGCTAATGCTGGTAATTCATAGAGTTTAAAGGGATAGTAATACTTCATTTTAACTTTATTTTATTTTGTAGGCATTAAAAAAACATGAAGAATGATATAAGTCTTATCTCTGAAACCTTTATGGTTTAAGAGATATTCACAAACAAAGTACCCCCCCCCCCGTTCAACCAGATCAGAAGGGAGATGCCCAGGTAGACTGCAGAGAGGGACAATCTTCAATTAAGATAATGGAAAAAGCTGAAAAACTTGTCAAGGGGGGAAGGGCTTTCATTGTTTTCATACAAAGAAAATTGTCCCCTTCTGTTATCTGTACTGTCATACAACCAGACTCACATCTGAGAAGAGATGGCTTACACTAGGTAAAAGGGGCGGGAGGGGAACTTTGCTTGTGAATATCTCATAAACCATAAAGGTTTGAGAGATAAGACTTATATCATTCTTCATGTTTTTTTAATGCCTACAAAATAAAATAAAGTTAAAACGAAGTGTTACTATCCCTTTAACACCCCTGCTCATCAGAACAGCTTTTACATTATATGAACTTAGTTATTTACACACAATTAAATATAATCACTTTGCGGACATGACAAAGAAAAAATACAAAAATGAAACAATTTGCTCCTGCTGGAATATAGATAAGAGTCCTGATATGTATACAAGCTGGAAACTGTCCATTATAAATATACTAGTTGAAGAGCCTGTGTACGGGCCACAGTGCCAGCCGGCTGCGGGGCAGTCATGCACAGTAGAGACTGCCCTTGAAGCGGATGATATGGAGCGAGGCACTCTGAATTCAGACCAGGGTCCTGAGCACCCCGCTCTGTATCAGCCGCATCACGGGCAGTCTCTACTGCGCATGACTGCAACATGCGCAGCCGTCTGTACTGCGCATGACTGCTTCGTGACAAATGTTTTAGCAAATTATAATATAGGATAGTCCCAATAATAGGTGTAATACTTCAAAGGTTTCTGCTATCCATCTGTATCCTCAGTCATACTTTGCACTTTAATGCACATGCACAAAAGAAGGGAAGCACAAAAACACTTTAGCATAGTACCTGAGATTGGACAACATCTACTGGTATGACCGGTACTTACTAGAGCCTGAGGGTAATAATCTACCCCAAATGAAACAAATGGAGACCAAAATATATATAAACAACAATGAGGTTCTGTGGTTCTTCTCTCACAAATTCAGATCTCTTTCAACCAGTGCCAACTATCACTCATGGAGTTCATGGGGAAGATTTGCTAAAGCCAATAGGCAGAGTAGGCACCTGCCTAGAGCTCCACATTTTGAAAGATGCCTCTGCTGTACTGGCCACAGCCACATTCTGAATTTGTGGGTGTGGTCAGAGCAATCGTAATGTCTACATGTTACATTCCCCTTTATAGTCTTTTATTTAAACTCTTGGATACTAGAGAGATCTCCAATGAATAGCATAGGACAAAGTGCATTGGCTCAACATAATAAATTAGAGCAAAAAGAAAATGTAGCAGAAAACAGAGAAAGAATAAATTGGACCAAGAAGAAAACGGAGCATAAAAAGGAGCAAGAAGAAAACGGAGCAAGAAGAAAACAGAGCAAAATACAGAGCAAGAACAAAATGGAGCAGCAAAAAATGGAATAAGAAGAAAATGGAGCAAGAAGAAAACAGAGCAAAAAATGGAGCAAGATGAAAATGGAGCAAGAAGAAAACAGAGCAAGAATAAATTGGAGCAAGAAGAAAACAGAGAAAAAAAATGGAGCAAGAAGAAAACAGAGAAAAAATGGAGCAAGAAGAAAACAGAGCAAAAAAATGGAGCAAGAAGAAAATGGTGCAGAAAACAGAGCAAGAATAAACTGGAGCAAGAAGAAAACAGAGCAGAAAATGGAGCAAGAAAATAGTGGAGCAAAAAGTGGATGAAGAAGAAAACAGAGCAAGAAGAAGGCAAAACAGTAAGAAAGTGGTGCAAGAAAGCAGAGATTCAAGTATTTTGTTATTCTATGGAACCATTGCCCACAGATTTCTCCAACAGAGGTCTTAGTGCATTGGCTCCCTGGAGCATAGGTGTCCAGGTCCAGTCCTCCAGGCTAGCAGGCCAGGATTTAAGACCTCTAATGTTGGAGAAATCTGGAGATTTTTTGCACCATTGTATTGCTCCATTTTTGCATTGTTTTCTTGCTCTATTTTAGAGAAATCTTAATACAATGGATCCATGGAAAACATAGGACTTTGGGTACATAGAGTAAAGAAAAGATCTCCAAGTCCAAAGTTATTCTATTGAGCCAATGTATTAAGATTTCTCCAATATGGAGCAAGAAAAAAGGCTAAAGGGGCAAAAAATGGAGGAAGAAACCAGAACAAAGAATGGAGCAAGAAAATGGTACCAAAACAAGTGTGCTCCAAGTCCTATGTTACTCTATGGGGCCAATACCTACAGCTTTAAAGTTGTGTGAATAAAGAGATTTTGTGCAAGAATACTGAGCAATGAGAATAAAGCAAAAAAAAAAAAAAAGTCATATTTTAGTATATGGACCCAATGTATTAAGATTACTTCAAAATGGAAAGAAAAACATAGATCATTTTAATCTACTTCTTGAAAATGCCACATTACTGTGAAGAAAACATCTACAAATGGGTTTGACCACAAAAGAAGGTGTGGTTAATAGTGGGATCAAGGAAGAGCTAAGGGCACCAGAGGGTGCCTAGGGGAGCTTGAGATGTAAATCCGGTCATGACTTAAGTGGAGATAAAGAAGTGATAAAGTGGAGGTGACTTCTCCAGTTTATCACTTCTCCAGTTCCTATGTTATTCTATGAAGCCTATTCACTAAGTTCTCCAAAGCTGCAGAAATCGTAGTGCATAGGCTCCATAAAATAACATAGGAAGTGAAAAACTGGAGAAGCTATCACTTTATCACCTCTTTATCACTGCTTAGTGAACCCCCCTCCCCTTGTATCTTAAGTAGAATACACCAACACAGGGCACAAATCCTCTGAGGAAGGATTATGTCAGCACTCAGTATGATATAACCCCAGAAGGAAATTTTTTTCTAATATTGTGTCAGGGGACCATGAATACAAAAACCACAATATATAGATATAAATTATCCTTATAAAACATAAAAATAGCAAAATCCTATGTGTTTCTTGATACCTCGATCTCTTTGTCAGGGGTACATACAAAAATAAAAGTAAGCATCAGTGCCCTTTCAATAGAAAACATGCCATAATCAAGGAACCGGCATGATGCTTCTCATCCCCACACTGCTCCCTTCAATCTCAACTTCTTGTATGTGAAGTCTTGTAAGATGCACATTGATTCAAACCTTATTTTTAAAGGGATAGTAATGTTTCATAATAAAAGCAGCTCTAATTAATCATCATAGTATTTGGACTTTGGAGAGTGTTATTTCAGTTCTGTCAGAGTTGTAGTTCAAGAGTAATTCAATGACAAAGTATCCCCTCCCGCCCCTTTTACTGATGTAACACTGTTCAGCCAGATCAGAAGGGAGGTGCCCAGGTAGACTGCAGAGAGGGACAATCTTCAATTAAGATAAGGGAAAGACCTGAAAAACTTGTCAAGAGGGGCAGGGTTTTCATTGTTCTCATAGGAAGAAGATTATCCCCTTCTGTTATCTGTCTGGTCTATGGACAGGATTCCACATCTGATGGCTTACACTAGGCAAAAGGGGTGGGAAAGGAAACTTTGCTTGCGAATATCTCTGAAACCGTAAAGGTTTGAGAGATAAGACTTATATCGTTCTTCCTGTTTTTTTAATGCCTACAAAATAAAATAAAGATAAAACGAAGTATTACTATCCCTTAAAACTTGGAGAATAAATGATGCTATGGGCAACACACTCCCTGGTTCCACAGGAAGTTTCTGGATCAGAAGGAGCAACTAAAAGGGAGATAATACATACAATAAAAGTAACTAATTCAATAAAGTATAGGGCAAAAAACTCTTGTTTGACAATGTAAAAAGTAATAATAAATGAATATCATAATGATATCCATATATACTTGTCAAAAATAGTTTTTAAAACAGAACTATTTGGAGATAGGGACTGGTCAGTTTCTGCCCAAATACAACAAAATAACTATAAATGGTATATAATGAATAGATACGAACAAATACATACCGCATTTGCTTGAATATAAGGCAACCCTGAATATGAGACTCCTCCCTCATGTTTTGCTGTTAGTTCCTAGAAAAATGCTGAATATAAGGTGACCCTGTGTGTGTCTGTCCTTCACTTGATGTCTCTCACGCTCCTTTCATCTCCCTCCATCTCATCTCCCTCCATTCGCTCATCTCATCTATCTCCCTCATTCCCTTCATCCATCTCTGCTATCGCCCTCTCTGCCTTCATTCATCTCATTTCATTTCCCTTCATGTTATCTCATCTATCTCCCTCCCACAATCCCTCACTTCATTCAGTCATCTCATTTGCATTTACGTAATGTCATGCCAACTCCCACCCTTCCTCCATCTCATTTCATTTTGTTAAATTTCCCCTCAAGTCATCTTTCATGTCAGGCCACCTCATACCCTCCCTCCATCTCATCTCATTTTATTTGCCATCATGTCATGTCGTCTCCAATCCTCCCTCCATATCATCGCAATTGAACTTTTCATATCATGTTTTCCTTCCTCCGTGTACCTTCTCTTATAATGTTCCAGTCAACAGCTTTGTAGAAATGCAGTGTGGCAGACAACACCACTTGCCTTCATACTGATATCCACTTAATTTAATGGCCCCGTCAGGACCTACTATCACTGAGCAGACTCAAATCAGATGTGATTTGTCACTTTCAGCTAGAGTAAACTATTTTAATGAAAAAATATGTTATAAGGTTTTTCTTGTTGCGTAAACAAGGATATGCCCACTGTTAGCCATTGTTCTATTCAAAGGTAATAACAGTTCAAGCTGTCATGAAGTGGTGAAACTGTTACTGCCACACTCTCTGTAGATCTGTAGTAAGTGTCTCACGTATCTCATAGAATGAAATATAATAACTGTCTGGATAATAGGTGAACTGTGGGTGAGCAAGCAGGATGCCAGATGGTATTGTAATAACTTTGGAATAAAGAATCTCCCAGAAGTGGGATTACTTTTGTTTCATTCAGTAAGAAAATTACTCAACCCATTTTTTACCTTATCTTAAATGACTATTCCTTTAGGAAATCTCAAATTTCTGACTGCTTTGCCCATGGCACAATGTAGAACAAATTTCTCTCTCAGCTTTTTAGAAACACTCCAGTTAATTTCATATTTGCTAAAAGCGATAAAGGAATAGAAGATATACATTGGGCAATATTGTGGCCATCGAGGGTTTAATATATGAAATGGTAAAAAATGCTTCCAGATAGGAAAAACCTGAAATTACAGGAGCAGTAAACTTTTTTATGAAAAAATATATATTGTAGGGTATTTCCAGCTGAGTAAAATGAGGATACTCACACTGTTGAGAGATGCATATTTCCAGAGTTATTGCAGTTTAAACCTGTGTTTTTTTTACTTTAGCAGTGCCCTCTAGTGGTCAAATTCCAATTATTATTCTGCTGCATTCTAATGGAGAGGAAAGTCAGTGGCATATCGTTCTCCACAAAATGTGATAGACACCTGCTGAGTCATTTCCTGTCAGTTGGAACAACCAGGAAGTAAATACAGTGAATTCACATGGTATTTGAACCGTTATATATCCTATATAATAATTCACTAGGATGTTTGTCAGAAGCCGTCATGCGCAGTAGAGACTGCATGCACTGCGGGCATATCGCCATGTCGCGTTCGGGCAGTCTGTACTGCACATGACTGCAGAGCGGGCAGTGAGCAGAGAGGTTCCGGGCACCAGCCGAGGCTGATGGGTGACACTGTGGCCCATGTACATGGGCTTTTAAGCTAGTTTTGAATAAAACAAATGACAGGAGTGAGTGACCTTGTTTTCAACAGAAAAAATCTCTGTAGCATGTGGGTTTTCATAAAAAAAGGTTTACTGCTCCTTTAAATGTTAGCAACCCTTTAACCCTGTGGATGCTAGAGAAGTTTCAGTGTCTCTTGCAACCTAAAGGTCAAACCCATAGCAAATTATAGGAATGTTGAAACAATCTCATAAACATTCCTATATTATAATTCGCTAAGGATGTTTGTCAGAAGCCGTCATGCGCAGTAGAGACGGCTGAGCGCATTGCAGTCATGTGCAGTACAGACTGTTCACTCCATGGCTGATACGGAGCAGGGCACTCCGAATACAGACCAAAGTCTTCTCTGGGCAAGTTCCTGGGATCGCTTGGTTGGTCCCAGGAAGGTGCGCAGAGAGGATTACAGTCTGAAATCGGAGCTCCCCACTCCATATCAGCCGCGGTGTGTTCGGGCAGTCAGTACTGCACATGACTGCAGCACCACCAGTGTTGGCCTGTGTACACGGGCTTTAAAATTAGTCCAATAATATTGTACTAGTAACAATGTATAGGCCAAGATACGCTAACTATATCAACAGAGGTGATGTGGCATAGGCTGAACTTGATAGACACATGTCTTTTTTTCAACTATGTTACTATATTTTTAACATGGTAGTATGGAGAACTACCATCTCCTATTATAACCCCATTTACCTTACTAAGCCCAGAAATTTGTAATGGCCCGTCTGATTTTTCTTATAATTATTTGCCTTGGTTCAAAAATATCAGCATTAGTCCTGGATGTCATGTCTATGGAAGTAGACATGATAGATGCTGACAGTTTTTTAAAAAACTGAAATAGACAAAGTGCACGAACCTACTTAAAGTTGAACTATCTATCACAGAGATATAAGTGCCCCTCTATTAATAGTTGGCATAGTGGTAATCATTTCAATACTGTTATAATATATATTAAGTGTAGGCATTATATGGAAACATAAGCTCTTATGAAACTCACCTCAAGACGATTGCCAAAGAGGGATCTGTATGTCGTGCTCTGTTCGTCCTTGCTTGTACCGTATGGTACAATACAACTGCCCCTTTAGCAAATTACTTATCAGTAAGGCGACAGGGAAGGACAGTGCAGATGCACAGATCCCTCTTTGGCAAGATGTCTTCACTGTCGTCTTGAGGTGAGTCTCAGAAGAACTTATGTTTCCATATAATGTCTGTACTTAATAAACATTATAACAGTATTTTATTGATTACTGCTATACTAACTATTAATAGAGGGACACATATCTCTGTGATAGTTCCACTTTAAATCTTTAAGGACAAAAGGGGTGCATAACATATGCAATGCATTGCACACTTTCCTGGTCCATACGATTACCATGTGCAGTGAGCAGAGTATGAGGTATTTTGGTCCTTCTAGTGGCTGTCATGTCTGCCTCCATGGACAGGACCATTCAGGGATGTTTGATGAAGTTACCTCTTGAACCAAACAGTAAGAAAAATATGTGTGTGATAACATAAACTGGCGTTATTCTGGGTTAAACCAGCTGCACCACAGGAGAGAAATAAACATTCCTAAATTTCCATGCACTTGAATAGAGCTTTTTAACCACTTGATTGCAAAAGCAATGCATTGGAGATCTCTCTAGTATTCAAGGGTTTGACAGCCAAATTGAATTTAACAGGAATGTTTATTTGTCCCCTATGATTGGTTGGTTTACTCCAGAATAACCCTGGTTTGCTTTTATAAATAGGGACCATAGAATCCTGGCACTAATTGACAAAAATCTGTTCCTTATTTCTGTCCTTGTGTCTATCCCTAAAAATGAGTTGGGACCTTGTCTCCTAAAAATTCTAAGATCTATAAAAATAAAAGTTAAAAGAGGAAACCTCTGGGATTAGAACCCACCCAGTTCAATTTGCTGAAACTCTTATCTCACAGGAGACTAGTACATACCTTTGAAGCATCCCTCCTTAGGGACAGTATCTCTTTGAGACCCAAATACCTCTTTCACACCCTGGTGTCTTTCTTTATAGGATATCAATTGTGTGGGTATCACACTGCTCCATAACAATCACATTGCTCCATAACTCACATTATTGTTTGCAGAAACTTCGGTATATGTGTTTATAAATTAGTCTGTGTAAATAAAATACTTTGGACTTGCTCTAAATCATTTATTTAGCTATACAAATACGTAGTTGTCAATAGGTCATGAAATAACCTAGAAATTCTCACCTGCCCAGCAGCCACTCCACAGCAACATCACCTAAAAAAAGTGTCCCTCATTGGCCATTTGAAATGTTGTGAGGTATACTTGTATAGTAAAAGTGATACCTCTATTGGCTAACTGAGTAGCTCTAGAGTGTAAGAATTCAAGATATCTTAGGTCTCATTGTAAGTCATGTGATAAGACCTAAGTGGTCTTGAAAAGTGGCACTCTAAAGCTACTCAGCCAATAAAGATATCACTTTACTTTACAAATCTCCTACTTTATCCATGGCTAAAAATGTACCACCCTTTAACCTTATTAATTTATCTAAATCATGCCTTCTAGTGTTGAGCGAGCACCCCGATGCTCGGGTGTTCGGGTGCTCTGACCGAGCACCCCCGGAGGCTCGAGTGCTCGGCCGAGCACCCGAGCCCCATTGAATTCAATGGGAGGACTCGAGCATTAAACCAGGCACCCCCTGCTCTGATGAGGGGAGGGTGCCTGGTCAATGCCCCCCTTCATCTCCACAATGCCCCTCTTCCACAATGTCCCCCTTCCACAATGTCCCCCTTCCACAATGTCCCCCTTCATCTCCACAATGTCCCCCTTCATCTCCACAATGTCCCCCTTCATCTCCACAATGCCCCCCTTCATCTCAACAATGCCCCTCTTCCACAATGTCCCCCTTCCACAATGTCCCCCTTCATCTCCACAATGCCCCCCTTCATCTCAACAATGCCCCTCTTCCACAATGTCCCCCTTCCACAATGTCCCCCTTCCACAATGTCCCCCTTCATCTCCACAATGTCCCCCTTCATCTCCACAATGCCCCCCTTCATCTCAACAATGTCCCCCTTCCACAATGTCCCCCTTCCACAATGTCCCCCTTCATCTCCACAATGCCCCCTTCCATCTCCACATGTCCCCTACCTACAGTCCCTGGTGGTCCAGCGGAGCGTCTGTAAGATCTGTGCCTCCTTCTGCACAGATCCCTGCCACCCGAACATGGCGGGCGAGCACATGGCGGTACTCGTACGAGTACCGCCATGTGCCGAGCAGAGCGATGCTCGAGCCGATCCGAGCATCGGCCGAGCATGCTCGCTCAACACTAATGCCTTCCATTGTCCTTATCACTTGTAGAAACAAAGAGGGGTCAAATGGTCATGCACAGCTACTTCCAGATAAATAGAATAAGCATTTTTATATAATGTTTGAGGTTTATGAACCTTAGAAATAATGTTCACAAATGTTGGCTAAAAAGATAGGTATGAACCCTATTCATTTTAGTCAGTAATATTCCTTTAAATGAGACCAGCAGAGAATTAAGAATTATTGCATTTAAGGAACAATGAGGGAGATTTATAAAACCCATTTTTCAGACCGTTTAAAGAACTGTCCTTAACCCTTTGAGTGCCAGAGGGGTACACAACGCATTGCAGAGCAATGCATTGTGCACCCCTCTGGCTCTCAAAGGGTTAAAGCATGGCAAGTGAAGAAAATGCCAGGTATGATTTATAAATGTTTTAAACAAGTTTTTATAAATATGGCGTTACTATGAATATTTTAACTCCTGAAATGCTTAAGAAAAACCTACACATGACATTAAAATTCTAGCGATAATATTGTCGCAAATCTATCGCGACAATTCTTTATAAATTCACCGCACCAATATTTTCCTTCTCCTTAATGCCAATTTTCTTCAACATCTACTAGCTGGCATTGCATACAACAAAACTGACGTTACAGTTTATAAATAACAAAATGCATTATAACTACACTTTAATGACAATTTACATGGTAACTGCATTTTTATAAATCTCCCATAATGTGCTGAGTCGGTACCTTTCTTTTTAGAAATCAACCCTGGAATTATTTTTATAATGAGTACTTTAACTCTGATTGTTAGAGTGTTGCTCAACATATCCTATATAATAATTTGCTAGGATGTTTGTCAGAAGCCGTCATGTGAAGTACAGACTGCGTGCGTTCAGACAGTCTCTATTGCGCATGATAGCATTGTATCGGTGAGGCGACGTAAGACTGCATCGCGTGGAGCAGTGAGGTAGTGGCTGCTTAACCCTTTGAGTGCCAGAGGGGTACGCAACGCATTGCAAAGCAATGCATTGCGTACCCCTCTGGCTCTCAAAGGGTTAACACTACCTGGACCTTGGCCCGTGTACACGGGCTTTTACGCTAGTTGCTTCATAATGCAGTGGACACAACTTTGGCATACCAAGAGTTAAACATTATGCTAAAATTATGAGATATGCATTTGTATAGCAATATAAATATTAGTAGTAGTTTTATCATAATAACCACTTCTGCAGTAGGTAAAAATAGATATTTGGCAAGTGCGCATAGACCATGACATTAAAGAGGTTGGAACAAAACCAAACAAAGAATTTAGCGATTTGTCCACAGTTTTCATTATACCATTCATCCACATCTGTGCTCTTATTTTCCACATAAAATCGAGTTTATTATTGGAGGTTTTTATAATTATGCCACAGCTGCACCACTCTGGAGTCTGAAACAAAGACAGAAAATTGGTAGAATTATCACCATGTATATATAATAGGTTAAATGAGGTTATTTTTTTCTTTAATTCACTGGATCATCAAAGGTGATGTGCCAAAGGATGAACTTGATGGAAACATTACTTTCAATCTCATTATTATTATTATTATTATTATGATAGATAGATAGATAGATAAATAGATAGATAGATAGACAGTTGTCTGAAACAGTGGAGCCAATGCACTATGATTTCTCAAGCGGAAGAGATGTTAGTGCCTAGACTCCATTAAATAACATAGTAATTAGAGAAGCGATCTCCAGTTATTTCTAGTTTATCACCTCCTTATAACACCTTAGTGCATAGACCATGCGATATCTTAATGCACTGGCTCCATAGAATAATATATGAATTAGAGAAGTGATATCACTGGAGCATTTATCTCCACTTTATCTCCTCTTTAACACCCCTTAGTGCATAACCTACCTGTATAGTGATACTAATTTAAACCACCTGCATCTAGGGGGCAATTGAAAATTACCATGGCTTTAATGGGGCATTTAACCCCTTGAATGCTAACATTCAAGAGGTTAAAAACCCCTTTAAGATGGACCTGGCACCTTAAAACAAGTTTATTTTGTTTTATAGATAATTAAACTCTATGTATAAATTGTAGTAGCCGTTTTTCTGTAAAATAGTTTTTAAGAAACTAAACTTTATATTTTGGTGGCACAGTGTGACACTTTATACTAATTAGTTAAATTCAAGGTCAATAGAAAGATACAATAGTAAATAATAAAGAGAAGAAGGTTACTGGCGCTCAACTAGAAAGCAACGTATAGGCTGAATGGTATCAGGGTAATGAACAAGGAATCGCTAAACAGAAATGATGGAAAGTAATGAATTAAATACTATCCCCATACACTAGTGATGATAATTTGAGTAGCTCAGTACTCTAAATTTAATAATCAAGGATGATCGGCAATAATTGCCGTCTATGAGTAGGTTCACTATATAGGTGGGTCAGAATGAATGCGCTAAATAAATATACAATACAGTGTTTGAGTTCCTTGGTTATGAAGTTGCATAATAAACTTTAAAGTGCGGGTATGAAATTCAAGGTCAAACTCACTTCTCTTTGTGACTAGAAATGTCTCCAGTTTGGGGCCTCTGTCTAGATTCATTTATATCACAATGATCCTGGCAAGAGAGGCCTTCCAGGATTGTCAGCTCAATGCTGTTGAATCTGAGATAAATGCCTATTTGGCCTCCAAAGGTGGAAACTACCACAGCCTTCCCAGTATACCCATATGCACCGATCACCCCCACACTCATACAAGTTCCCCAAACCCCTACAATGTCAGACAGCTTACAGAGCAATATATCTGACATCAGAGAGGTTGAATAGTAAAAAATGAAACATACACTATTTTACCACTGCCAATTAATCAATTTACCTGTCTCGGCCTTAAAAGGACCAATATCAACCTTAATCCTTTTGTTATTAATATACTTGTAGACTTGTTTCTGTTGCTCTCTTTTGCAATACGTCTCTCATTTTCAATTTTAGCTAACCTAATTGCTTGTTTGCCGATTTTTTTACTTTCTTTATATTTTTAAATCATGCTCATCTGACTCAAACCCTTTAAAAGCCTACTTCTTGTTTCCCATTTCACTGTAAAACTCATTTTAAAGCCACATTGGTCTCAATTTGGTCGTCTTGTTCTTATTCCACAATGGTATATATTGACGCGTATATTTGTCTAAGAGCATTTTAAACAAATTCCATGATTCTTGTGCATTTTTATCTTTGAAGATTACATCCCACTGAATATCCTTTAATATTGCTTTTAGCTTTGTAAAATTAGCCATTTTAAAATTGAATATTTTGGTTAAACCCTTGATACTGGGTTTCTCATAAGAAATTTCAAAGGATACCATATTGTGGTCACTGCTGCCTAAATGTTCCTTTAGCTGTATACTGTTTATAATGACAGAATTACATTTCCTGACCTAGAAGCATTTTCCATTTGCAGGGAATGTTGGGCTTCCTCACACTCCCCAGTATTCGGTGGCTTATGACAAATCCTCATTAACATATTTTTATTATGTGTGTCCCCAGTGTGTATTTCAACCCACAGGGCCTCTACATCTGGACCCTTCATTAATATCTTCCTTATACTAGGGTTTAAGGCATGCTTAACATTTAGGCATACCCCCTCCCCTTTTATTAAACCTATTCCTTCTAAAAAGGGAACAGCCCTCTAGATTGACTGCTAAGTCATATGTATCATCTAACCAGGCTTCAGACACACCAATTAGATCATACTGCTCATACATTGCAATCATTTTTAGTTCCCCCCTTACCATCCAGACTACAAGCATTTACATACATATATTTTATCTTTTTGCCATTCTGAAAAATTACATTATTTTAAAATATATTTGCATTGTATCAGGCTGTAACATTGGCGTCTTCCTATTAGATGAACTAGCCCATGCTTTCTCTCAATCCCCATGCCCTTTCTCTAATCCCATTTCCTCAATTATACTATATACCTTCCCCATCCTGTGTTGCATCACTCATGCCCCTTTTTTCTAGGCTATTGTAGGGTTTATCCTCCTGAATAAAACAAGGGTACTCCCACTGCTGAGGGTGTGTTATTCAAAAGTCATTGCAGCTCAGACTTGAATTTTTTAGATGCAGTATCTCAACGGCCTGAAATGTTACAGTGGTACTGTTGCTATATCATCCTATGGACAACTCTGGTCAGATTACCATAAATCTCCATAGAATGGTGTAGCAACCACTGAGATATTGCACGTAAAAAAAATCAAGTTCGACCTGCAATCACTTTTGGACAAAACACATAAAAAATCCCTATAAAGCATAAACATTGAAAACCAATGAATGGCCATATACTGGCCAACTAAAATGTAAAAAACAAAAAATTGATATTGATTTGAAAAATTCTCAAGGAAGGGGCTTTATTTTTTAAATAAACATAAAAGTTAAACCTCTCTGTTACAAGTGCAGTGAGAGTGCTGAAATCCAGCAATTGAGTGGTTAACCATGGTGGTGGGTGTTCAGACACATGGGGTGATCAGGTAGGAGATTGATAGTGGGTTATTGCCCCCCGACTTCGTCTGTCTGATCCAGACCTATGAAAGTGTCTAAACACTAGCTGCCTTCTTTGGGCTTCATAGCAGTCTCACTTTAGGGTTGTTTTGGATTGTTTTTCTATTCTCTAAAAGGATTCCAAAGTTGCATTTACTTTTTCAGAAATAGTAATTAGGCTGTTCAGGCTGTCTTTCGGTCAGAATTTGATTGCAAAATTGACCAGACTGAAATTTCTGCCATATAAGAAAATACCCATTAATCACATATTTCAGTCTGGTATAGAATATTGGTTTACAGTGATGGATTTCCCAATAGACAGAGTAAGTAATTGCTTAAAGCTCCAAATTTTCAGAGGAGCCTGAGCTGTTTGGACCACACCCACATTCTTAACTATGGGTATGGCCAGAGCAATCCCAGTGTACCTTCACCAGTTTATATACCACTTTAAAGGGATAGTAATACTTCGTTTTAACTTTATTTTATTTTGTAGGCATTAAAAAAACATGAAGAATGATATAAGTCTTATCTCTCAAACCTTTATGGTTTAAGAGATATTCACATGCAAAGTTTCCCCTCCCGCCCCTTTTTCCTAGTGTAAGCCATCTCTCCTCAGATGTGGAATCTGGTCGTAAGACCAGACAGATAACAACAGGGGACAATCTTCTTTGTATGAAAACAATGAAAGCCCTTCCCCCCTTGACAAGTTTTTCAGATTTTTCCCTTATCTTAATTGAAGATTGTCTCTCTCTGCAGTCTACCTGGGCACCTCCCTTCTGATCTGGCTGAACGGGGGGGGGGGGGGGATACTTTGCTTGTGAATATCTCTTAAACCATAAAGGTTTGAGAGATAAGACTTATATTGTTCTTCGTGTTTTTTTAATGCCTACAAAATAAAATAAAGCTAAAACGAAGTATCACTATCCCTTTAAAGACTATTATTTAACCCCTTGAATGATATAGTGATCTCCAGCACAATGTAGAACAATGTTTTGGATCTCTCTTGTAGTGACCAAGGGGACTACAGCATTTTTCATTCTTGCAAGACCAAGGGTGCTTTCTGCTCAACAAACAGTGGATGGGACTGGGGTCATGTGAGGAGTGTGGGTGTGGCCATAGGTGAAGCTTAGAGCACCTAGCGCACATTGCCTATCTAACTAACTTTCAAACATATGTATAAGAATATTGATAGATGAAAATACTCAGCTTTTGCAGGGCACCTCTTCTAGGTTTGCCAAGCATTATTGCAAAATTATGTATTTATTTTTAATTTCAAGAAATACAGTAGCCATAGAAACAGAAGGCAGCAGTAATAGCAGTAGGTGAAAGAGAGCTAAGTTAAGAATAGCTAAGGGTCTCCACCCTCACCAACACTAGTTAACTCATAACCTAGTCTTCTGTTCCAATCAATCAAAATGTATATATAAGCCTAACACGTGGTTCTTTAAGATAATATAGATAATTACATATTCATGATGGAGGAGACTCCACAGTGTATAATACCCATGTATGAACATACACAAACTGATGACTTAGGTCAGTGCTTTCCAAACTGTGTGTCACGACACATTAGTGTATCAGCTGTAGCGTGTAGGTGTGTCGCAGGCAAAGGTGCCATTTACGAGCGAGATTGTCATTCAACCCAAGCATGAGCTACACTGGGAGCTGAGATAAAACACTACTACTTAATGGTCGCATTTAAACAGCGCAAGATTGCCTCCATGTGCTGCATACAGCTGGAGCACCACAAAAGATTTGTAACAGCTGGAGTGCCTCTGTGTGCTGCATACATAATATGTATGCAGCACACAGAGGCACTCCAGCTGTTACAAATCTTTTGGCGCTTCAGCTGTCAAAATCTTTTGAGATGCCACCTCCTCTATACCTCTGCCCTCTCTTTGGGCTGCCAGGCTGGAGTGTTCTGTCACATGGCTGCTGATTCTGCTTGTGGCACCGATGAGATAGGAAAGATGGACAGTACTTCTAAAATCAGTTATGCTCTATCTAATTAATAATGCGACATGAGAATCTTGTGCTTATATGTAGCACAACATTCTCATGTTGCCCTTTTAAAAAACACACGACATGCTTAATGCCTTCTGCAGTACGAATGAAAGGTTTTCATGAGATATGTTGTGTCCCCATACATCTCACTATTACAATTTATGTATGTGTCTGTATCTCTTATAAGGGATTATTAGTATAACCTCTGGTTTGCTAGCAAAACTGAATTACTGTGTCACAAAATGATGTATGTCTAAAAAGTGTGTCATCAACATGAAAAGTCTGGAAATCTCTGACTAAGGTGATGTAAGGTACTACTGACCATGTTTAAAGACTCTTCAAGATATATATATTCAGTCATTGGGCACGGTAGATTAAGGTCTGACAGCATACTCCAACAATGGTGTCCGCCATGCCAAAGAACATCATGCAAAATTAACAGGGGAGGGCTGGCCTGGGGGGCAGAGGGGCAATTGCCTCCTGGGCTGGTCACATGTCTGGGCCATCGAGCCACTGCCGCACAGTCTCCCAATTGCTGCTATAAATGGAGCTACACTAGTGATACCACAGAGCTTACAACTGAAATGGAACTACAAAAATGATACTACAGAGCTAAAATCCAAAGAGAGCTACACTAACAGCATAACCCATTTCCCTTGTAAGATCTATAGTATCAATCATGTCGCAGTACTTAAGTTTTAAGCTTTATGGTATCACTAGAATAGCCGCATTTCAGCTGTAGGCTATGTGGTCTTGTTTGCCTTACTTAACAGCATTAATGCCAAGATTAAAAGTAACTAAAGGGGATGGGCTTGGACGCTGGGCTGGAGCGACTGAAGAAATGGGCCAGTAGATTGTATTTTCCTCCCAGGCCACAAGTTCCCAGCCCCTGCCCTGAAAATTAGCCACTGAAATGCTGTAACATCGTTGTTAACCATCAAGCTTCCTGTAAGATCATGTTATGCTGAACTAAATCTTCTCTACAAAAAAATCTTCATGACTATCTGTCCACCTCTTTCAATCAAAGATTTTAACCCTTCAGACTCAGTTTAACAGTGTATGTGTATAAACACTAAAATGAACAGTATTAACATCATGGGAAATAGCAATCTAAAAATTCATTGGGAAAGTAGCTTGTCTTCAACAGTGTGCTCCTGTTCTCCCCTCCTCTTACCCATAACCTCCTGTTCTTTTTCTTTCTATTGGAAAGTAACCTTTAAATCACTCGGAGTCTTAGTGCTTAAAATAAAACTGAATAGTGGTTCTTCTTAGATTCCTTATCTTATATCCTGCAAGGAGCCTTCACATTATATAAGCTATTTCAATTCTAATTCCACAGCTATTTTATGTCTTCTTTCAACATTTCTTTGTATTTATTTTATGGACATATCTTAAAAAACTAGTCCTCAGATTTTAATATGAGATGTTTGTCAATGCAATAAAACATAAAAAGGAAAACTCTTCCAGTCTCAGTGCAACTGTGCACTATGATTTTTTTTCTTAAAGGGATAGTAATGTTTCATAATAAAAGCAGCTCTAATTAATCATCATAGTATTTGGACTTTGGAGAGTGTTATTTCAATACTGTCAGAGTTATAGTTCAAGAGTAATTCAATGACAAAGTGTCCCCCTCCCACCCCTTTTACTGATGTCACACTGTTCAGCCAGAGCAGAAGGGAGGTGCCCAGGTAGACTGCAGAGCGGGACAATCTTCAATTAAGATAAGGGAAAAACCTGAAAAACTTGTCAAGGGGGGTAGGGCTTTCATTGTTCTCATAGGAAGAAGATTGTCCCCTGCTGTTATCTGTCTGGTCTTACAACCAGATCCACATCTGAGAAGAGATGGCTTACACTAGGTAAAAGGGGCGGGAGGGGAAACTTTGCTTGTGAATATCTCTTAAACCATAAAGGTTTGAGAGATAAGACTTATATCATTCTTCGTATTTTTTTAATGCCTACAAAAATAAAATAAAGTTAAAATGAAGTATTACTATCCCTTTAAAGAGCAGTTCTACTTTTTGACTAAGTCTAGTTGTATGGGTATTGTGCATCCCAAAAACCACTTTTCATAATGTCATCTTGCAAGGTAGCTGGGTTTCACAAGGGAAATTCATAGCCAGAGGCATTATTTACTTCCTGGCCATCTCTATATGCTGCAAATGATGGGCTTGGTAATCTGACACTTGTTGACTGTGGGGACTCTATGAGCAGCCCATTCTAGGGGGAGATGTGCTAACATTTAAATCAATGGCGAAGTATGTTTTGGAGAATAAGATACACTGCACCATATGCACGAAGAATTAGGTAAACAAGGGGGGATGTTGGAGTAAAAGCTGCTGGTGACAGAAGGAGGAAGCAGAGACAATATATTTAACATCAGACACCATAGTGTATTCAGCACCAAGAACAGCAGCAGTAGCATCCCTTAAAGGGAGAGTAATATTTAATACGTAAAAAAATATATATTGTAGTGTTTATCCCCCGGAGTAAGAAAAGGGTACTCTCACTGCTGAAAAGTGTTTTATTCAAAAGCTATTACAGCTTAAAGGTGAATTTTTTAGGTGCAATATCACAGTGGCCTGAAATTGTACAGTGGTGCTGTTGTTACACCATCCTATGGACAGCTCTGGTCCGTAGACCATAAATCTCCATAGGATGGTGTAGCAACAGCGCCACTGTACAATTTAGGGCCACTGTGATATTGCACCTAAAAAAATCACATTTGAGCTGTAATAACTTTTGACTAAAACACCTTTCAGCAGTGGGAGTACTCTTGTTTTACTCAGGGGGATAAACCCTACAACATATTTTTTTCACATTTTAATGGGATAGTAATGCTTTTTTTTAACTTTATTTTATTTTCTAGGCATTAAAAAAACATAAAGAATGATATAAGTCTTATCTCTCAAACTTGTATGGTTTATGAGATATTCACAAGCAAAGTTTCCCCCTCCCGCCCCTTTTACCTATTGTAAGCCATCTCTGGAATGCAGTCCATAGACCAGACAGATAACAGAAGGGGACACTCTTATTCCTATGAGAACAATGAAATCCCTGCCCCCCTTGACAAGCTTTCCAGGTTTTTCCCTTATCTTAATTGAAGATTGTCCCTCTCTGCAGTCTACCTGGGCACCTCCCTCCTGCTGTGGCCGAACAGTGTGACATCAGTAAAAGGGGCGGGAGGGGGACACATTGTCATTGAATTACTCTGGAACTACAACTCTGACAGAATTGAAATAACACTTTCCAAAGTCCAAATACTATGATGATTAATTAGAGCTGCTTTTATTATGAAACATTACTATCCCTTTAAGTATTACTATCCCTTTAACTCTTTAAGTTGAAAAGGAGTGTGCAGTGCATCGCAACAGAATGCACTACCTACTCTCCAGCACTCCATGGGTTAAATTAATTTGGTGTCCATGCACATAGTTTAAACTTACTGCTAGAGTGCCGACAACAAGTGAATTTAACCCTCTGAGTGCCATGGGTTATGCAATGCATTGTAATGCATTGTATTGCTCACCCCCTCTGGTCATGTTTAATCCTTACACATATACATATTGCCCAATCTATCCCCTGATATATATCTCCTACTCACTTTGCCCCACCCAGTACCCAGTTTGGCTAACATATAAAGTTGTTATAAGCCAATATATTTTATATTGCAGAGGAGAAAACATGAAGAAGCACGTGTGGTCAATTCAATACACCCTCCTTAAAGGGATAGTAATGTTTCACAAAAACAGCAGCTCCAATTAATCTTCATAGTATTTAGGCCATGGAGAGTGTTATTTCAATACTGTCAGAGTTGTAATTCAAGAGTGATTGAATGATAAAGTTTCTCCCTCCCGCCCCTTTTACCTAGTGTAAGCCACCTTCCCTCAGATGTGGAATCTGGTCCTGGGAATAGACATCTCACAGCAAGGGACAATCTTCTTACTGTGAGAATAAGGAAAACCTTGCCCCCTTGACAGGCTTTTCAGGATTTTCCTTATGCTCACTGAAGATTGTCCCTCTCTGTGATCCATCCAAACAGTCTTGCTGCTCTGAGATGAGTAGTGTTACATCAGTAAAAGGGGCGGGAGGGGGATACTTTATCATTCAATTATTCTTGAACTACAACTCTGACAATATTGAAATAACACTTTCCATGGCCCAAATATTATGAAGATTAATTGAAACTGATTTTATTGTGAA
Organism: Rhinophrynus dorsalis; assembly: GCA_037306005.1. Classification (NCBI taxonomy): domain Eukaryota; kingdom Metazoa; phylum Chordata; class Amphibia; order Anura; family Rhinophrynidae; genus Rhinophrynus; species Rhinophrynus dorsalis. The sequence goes on from CM074724.1 coordinate 224,969,259, forward strand.
ACATTACTATCCCTTTAAGCACCGGTCCCTGAGGTTAATTTGATGGCTGCAAAAGAAAGCTATGTCAAGATTCCCAATTCACCACCCTCTTGTGAAAGCATGGTGAAGGCACAGCAGTGTAAGCATATCTGAGGTGTAATCACAAGGATAATATAGCCTCCATGAATAGAATCTGGGTCCAGTTTTCAGCTACATTGCCTACCCTTATTGAAGTTCAGTGCATCTACACTCTAGTTTTGCAGGGTAAGTTTATCATAGGATCAGTCACATGGAAGTGGAGTCGTGTGGATGGGGGAGGGACAGGATGGCATGTCAATTTTCTGACGCCACATCTGCTGTCTGTCTGATTGGCTGGGTTTTGAAATGCATCACCCTCTAATTTAGCAGATCTGTTTGCCAAAAGAACAAACCTTTTGAGAAGGAACTATCAGACAATAGAATCCCATAAAGCATCCCCCATTATATCAGATCTATGAACATTTTCTTCTATTTGATGCAAATTATTTTATTTCATATACCCAACAGATGGTCATCTGCAGTATTGTCTGGGTGTTATATTAAAAGTTAGGTATAACAGAACTGTAGGATAGGCACTCAAAAGTTGATGAAGATGAAACAGATGTGATTTATTATAGGACAGCATTTGGCAATACAGCATAAACCTTTATTAGCAAGATTCCTAGGACAAAATAGAGATAATTATGATACCATATTAGAGAGGACAGTACATCTGATTATATGTTTATTTTTGTCTTCACATGTTTTTTAATCACATAAAAAACATTTAACTAACTCTTTGACTGTCAGCTTCCTCTACTCTAGTGAGTGGGGAACTTGGGCTAAAAAATGGATTCCAGGACCTTAGTTGTCAAGGAACTGTGTTCGCACATTCACTCCAGTGTTTTCTATAGCAGTTGAGATAACCAGGTTAATCTATGTTTTAACCCCTTTGGGTGCTAAAGTGGTCTCCAACATTTTGCTTACCAAAGCATTGAAGACTTCTCTAGCATCCAAGAGGTTAATTAAAACTGTGACAAAATCAAGAGAAAACATAGGCCATTTTGCCAATTTTGAACAGAATGCATTATCTCTATGTAGTATTTTCATTATTATGCTTTTTTAGTCTATTTTTCTATGAATACACAAAATCCCTTCAATTTTCTCACAGAACAGAAATAAAACAATCTGTATTAAGAAAACATATTAGGTCTTATTTAGCTTTTCTTATAGATATTTCAATGGGTGTCTGTGTCAGACACAATTTATAAATGTCTAAATTGAGTTTTCTCTTGCAATAAATCAGTGCTTTTAAGATATTTGGGTCTGGTTGCCCAGCCTCCAAATCATGAAATGTGAAAATAATGTGTTAGAAATCCATTTGGCCCACGGGAATAGAAAGGTGTAGAATTAAGACAAAGCCAGAAGCAACTCATTCACGCTTTGACAAAGGGTCTGCATGCGGCAAGGCCTCTCAAGTAATGATGGTGACCCTTGACAATGGCAAATCATATTTGATGACAGCCTTGTTAAAAAATGGACCTTTGGGTAAAAAAGAATAAAAATGTGTAAGTTTGAAAAGTGAATCTCTGTAACAAAAATTTACACCTACCTTAAAAATGAGTATATATCACAGTGTTATTATACAGTATGTCAACGCTTCTTCCCTTTCCCTGTTGGCAAAAAAAAATGGTTATTAAACTTTGATGTCAGTAAGTGTATAAGGAAACTATACCTAGAGGAATAAATGGCATTAAATGACTCTAAATTTGTTTAACCTTTCAATGACAAGAGGGTTTTTGCAATATTTTGTGCACCCTTTGTTTCTTAAAGGGTTATGATAGCAAACGTAAGTTCTGACTTTATATATTCTGGAAGTGCAATATATATAGAGGTAAATTGCCTATAATATTCTGTATTTCTTTTCCCAAACTTATGAATCACTGACTCATTTTGCCACTATCAGGGACAGAGAAAGCAGGGAGAGTGGTCCAATGTATTTCCACCCCTGTTGCAGAAAAGACTGAAAAAATATGTCACTGAGTGTTTTAAGAAAAGTATACTTAGAGGTATGAATGATGTAAATTACTCTAGATTTGTGTAAACTTTTAAGCACCAGAAGATTGTGCAATGCTTTGCATACCACCTTGGCCCTTAAAGGGATAGTAAACCCCCCAAAAAACTGTTAGCGAAATGATAGGGATAAAAAAAAATGTAATCCCCTTATTCCCATCTCTCAAACCGTTATAGTTTGAGAGATGTAAGAAAATAAAGACCTCCTCTCCCTCCCCCTTCTCATGCGTCCACTGTATAGCGGACATCATGAGATCCTGCTTCCGGGACCAGATGGCGGCTCTTCAGGAGCGCTGTCATTGAGATATCTAACTATAATTACTTAATCGAAATGGTCTACAATGTGTGCTTGCAAGCCAGTAATAAGTAAATATAGTTAGATATCCCGATGTCAGCACTCCTGAAGAGCCGCCTAAAGTCAGTCGACCGGATTCTGCCTCTCACAGCTTTACAGCTCGTCAGGCAGAAAGGGGAGGGAGCAGAAGTCTTAAGTTTCTTACATCTCTCAAACCATAACGGTTTGAGAGATGGGAATGAGGGCATTAAGTATTTTTTTAATTATTCCTATCATTTCGCTTACAGTTTTTTTGGGGGTTTACTATCCCTTTAAAGGGTTAACATTCTAGTTAACTTATTTTTTGACTTTACATATTCTGGAAATGCAGAATATGTCAAATCAAATTTCCTATACATATAGTTGTTTGTTTATTTCTTTATTTATATTTATGTAGTTATAAACTGTTCTTTTTTAAACGTTTATCTCCATGATCCCCAAATCTGTTTATCCTAGCAGCTACAGTCAAGGGCAGTAAAAGCAGGAATAGTGGTACAATGTACAAGGATCCCTGCAGCAGAAATCACTAATATTAGCAATAGTGTAGTTCGACTGCACTATTATTAGTAGGAATATTAGCATCAGTGTATGTTCCAAGTATTTGGGTCAGTGGTGTCTAAACTGTTTCCCTTAAGGGCCAGAGAAAACAAGAATACAATATCTACCTTACATTTTGTTAGATAAATATACATACAAAGCAATAAAATTCTACCTGACTGCTAAATTCAATCAGCAATTATTGGTAGCAGGTCTCATTTTTATCATTTAGTAAACTTGGAATGAAGGGACAGATTGGCCATGCTCAAGGGCCAAAATGACTCCAGGCCTTAGTTTGGACATTCTTAAAAAGATATATTTGACTGCTATATAAGGGTTGATCTACTGCTGATCAAATTAACCCACTGAGTGCTAGAGAGAGGTATCCAATGCATCGCAGGGCCACTTATACCTTTAAATATACTTTCTCTTTAATCTCCTTCCTGCCAGAGATGTCTCCAGTGCAGGTCTAGACAAATTTTGGCTCTCCAGCTGTTAGAGACTACAGTTCTCATAATCTCCAACCAGCAATTGGCTATTTGAAGATTATAGCCATTGTAGTCTCCAACAGCTGGAGAGCCAAATGCTGACTACTATCTGGGTTAAGTGATAAAATTTGCTTTGAGGTACATAATCTATCAAATGGAATTAATTATTAAAATCTGCAAACTCCAGAAGCCAATTTCAACTCCTTGTGCAGAACATACATCCTCTTTGATACTCCAGTTAATAAAATCTATGCATTCAAGTAATTTTTTTAATAGAAAATTAGTTGACGTGATCAATTGAGTTTAACATGGAAAGTTAAAGCTTTCATTCAAATCCTACATTACTTTAATGCCATTATAGCAAAAAAGTGCCTTCGAAAATCTGTACAATTACTTTTAAAATCATTAATGGTTGACAAGTGCATAAAACACAGTGTGATGTGTGAGTACAGAGTTACTGGAAAGGCTTTCAAAACAGTTATTTTGTGCAAAGATGCTCCGTAGGAATTTATCAAATGTTATGGACTGCTTACAGATTACTGGTAGCATCTATAGCTACTAGAAATATTCATGAACCCATTTCTCTAATTACAAAGCTGGAGCAATTTAAGTTGCTACAGAGTTCTTACACCATACAGGCTGCTTTGAAACTGGAGGAAGTTTTCTGTAAGTGAAATATCTTACTGTCTGTCTTGTACTAAGTAAGAGGAATATGTTTTTTTACAGCAATTGATAGAAATTAATTGAACAGTAACATCTAATAATATACTTCCACTTTCTTTAATCAATACATGCCAGCTGTCCTGTATTTTTGGGATGGTCATTGATTTTGGTTTCCTTTCCCAGGATACTGCTCTTTCTGATTTTTTCCCCTGGTTTTGAAATTGATTTTTAACCTTATATTCTTTTGTGCTTGTTATTAAAAGGTTAACGGGTTATGAGCATACCTAGGAACTTTCAAAATGAGCTAACCCTGAGATCTTGTAAATATTAGCTCTTAAAGTTTCACGGTGCTCATAGAAGACTATGGTCTGAATTCGGAGCGCCCCACTCTGTTATCAGCCATGCAGCGGGCAGTCTATACTGTTCATGACTGCAGCACACACAGCCGCCTGTCCTGTGCATGACAGCTTCTGACAAACATACATTAGAGAATTATTATATAGGATTATGGACCACTAGTGACTCTCTGTAGTCTGAATGTTCAGAGGAAAAGAGTAACTGTAAATAATTTTGAAATATTGGCAAGTATGCCTTAGTCTTGTAAGAAAATCAGTATAATCAATTCTGCATGGATTGGTTCTCGAACATATATCTTTATAGGAGCAGTACATTTTTTTTTATGAAAAAATGTATATTATAGGTATTGTCCTTTTGAATCAAAACAAGAATACTCCCATTGTTGAGTGATATGTATTTTAAGAGTTATTACAATTTAATCTCTTGCTTTTTTACATTTACAATGCCCTCTAGATGTCAGATCAAATTAGTTATTCTGTTGTATTCTCAAGGAGAGGTTGAGTCACAGACAAATAGTTCTCCATACAATATGACTGAAATTGCTGAGTAACTCTGTCAGTTTGAACTTTCAGGTAGTAGACATGCTGTCATTCGTTCTTGATAATTTGAACTGTTATAACATTTGAATAATACAACCGACAGCGGTTGGAGTAGGCTTGTTTTATGAAGCAGCAAAAACTCAGTAACATAGATTTTCATTAAAGAAAAGCTTACTGTTCCTTTAATTAGTACAGTATATCATCCCCATGGAGGCAGACATTATTCTTCCTGTAAGACTCAAATATTCCAGACTTCTCCTTCTTAGGAGTAGGGGTGGGCGAAACTTTTTGCTGTGTTCCCTTGGGAAATTTCACAAAAACCACGTTGTTATCCGCTTTTTAGTGGGAAAATCCGCTTTAAAACTAGCGGTTAAAATTTTTGCATTTTTCGCCCATTGGCCAAACTTTTTCGCCATTTTTTCAATGGCTATAAAGTTTCCACTCATTGATTTATGTTGTTTTTGCACTTCCGCTATAAAAACATGATGTTTTCGCTGAAGGCAAACACAATAGAAGCGGCTACGAGCGAGATAGACATGCTGTGCTGTTCTGCTGTGATATTTTGCAAAAATTGACACAGGAAAGGCTCATAGTGACTGCTATCACTTTGGGCAGGGTGAAAAATAATCAACGGAGGAGCTGGAATGACTCTTATGTGTCCACTGAGTCTGAGGAGGAGGAGGAAGTGACTAGCAGTACTGAACCAATGCTGTCCAGTCCTCCAAAGCCACTAATGTTGTACCTGCTGCCAGATGTGCTGCCACTAGTGTTGTACCTGCTGCCAGTGCTGAACCTGCTGCCACCAATACTTTGCCTGCTGCTAGTTTTTCTTGTAGTACTCGGGGGAGGAAGGAGAAAATGATGCCAAGTGTCACAGCAGGGGACCCTCTGTCACATTGTTCGTCACCTCCTCCAAGCAGCAGTGAGATGTCTGGAATAGAGCAGCATCATGTAGGGACTAGTGGTGGGGGTGGTGTTGGAGAAGCTGAGATGGAAGAGACCTTGATGGCCTTTTTATCAGAAACTGAGACGGAATGGGAGACAGGGATGAGGATGGGCATCACCACTAGCAATCAGCTTTTGGAATTTATGGAAATTGCAACTGCTCTAATTTCTGCTGCTGCTGAGATGAAAGGGCAGAAGGGTGCTTAGGAGCAGGCTAGTGTGCTACAGACCACCATGGACACAGTGGGAATGGGGTCAACAAGCAATGCGGGACTAGGACAGGTTCCATTTGCCAGAGCCAGCAATACTCCTGGTCCTAGTTGCAGTGCTAAATCTGAGGCAGTAGCAGCAACATTATCCACTGCCACAAAATTGAAGGGGAATGTGGAGAACAAGAAGAAAGAGGCCATTTTTCTCCTCCTGTTCCCTATCCCTCCTCCCAGAAGTCATTGGTGTGGGACTATTATTCTCTTCCAGCAGGCACAGTGCAGTCATCATCAACAATGGTACAGTGCAAAATTAGTGACAAGTTAGTGAGAAGGGGAAAGGAGGGGACAAATCTTGGCACAACGTCCCTGATAGCACACATGAAACACAGACACCATGACATTTATGTCAAACAAGTTAAAGCCAAACACCCATTACAGAAATCTAGCGCCGCTATTACTGTACCCCCTGACTCTCCAGAAAGGTGGAGATCAAAGAGGAGGAAGAATAAAGAAACCCAGACAGACACTGGAAGTTCCATGATGAGCAAAACAACTAGCTCACCATCAACATCACCTTCTTCCTCTAGGGTAACAAGTACATCTCCTGCCAATCCATCTTGTCCCCCGCCAAATGACAGCCACTCTTTTGATGTTAGGATATGGCACTTCATCTCTACTCATTGCACACTGTGTGGTGCACTGACCACACATGCCAGTGTGGTGGAGGAGAATCAATACCAGGTCATTAGGTGGCATCTGAGGAGATTCCATCCTGCAGAATATGCTAGGATTCTGGCAGGGAGGGTTCACCCTTACTATTAAACTGTCAGCAAGTTGTCATATGTCCTTAGCGGGGTCTGGACTAGGGATATAGTGAGAGCAGCAGTACTTGGGTTCTGATGTCATGGTGTTTGGATACAGTTGTGCCCCCAGATGTTATTTACCACACAAACTGTGCAGATTGCAGTTGCTGAGGAAAGCCACAGTTCCTGTTCTCAAGGGAAAAAAATATATTCTATAACAATGCACCCATGATTTTGGAGGAGGGGCAGGTGGAGGAAATTTAATGGCCAACTTCTTCTTTTCTCCACATATATTGGGGACTACATATTTTTCTGATACTGCCTCAGAAGCATCACTGGAACCAGTCGTGGCAAGAGGAACCTTCATCATCCATCTTCCATGTTACTGCTATTCTTGATCCCATTCCCTTTCAGCTGCCTAGTCATCCTGCTGCTTAAACAACTCAGCAGCAGCAGTACGAACAGCAGTTGCAACTCATGCTTATTTTCTGCTATGATTCAGATGAATTTGGGGTTATTATTAGGAGGTGTAAGTGAACTTTTAAGAAATATACAAGATGCAATTCCTAAAATAATCTACCTTTCACATTAAACCTGTGGCTGCTAAAGATGTTACCAGAATATTGCTGTGCAGTGATTTGGAGTCATCTTTATCAGCCAAAGAGTCATATCAGATGACTGTAACATTTTATATATAGAATGACTGCAACAGTTGATTTTATAGGTGATACAGCAGAACAAAAGGATTCCTATTAACCCTTAGATGCTAGATATGCTGTGCATTAGGACAGGGTTTCTCAGACCAGAGTTTAGGATCCCTAGCAGTGCATGTTTTTGTGATTTCCTCAAGTTAAATACAAATTAATGTTACCTCAGAATGACTGAACTACTGATTGATTCCTCTGTATTTGTGTGAGGATTTTGAAATATTTCACTGTTGGGTTGTTCCCAGGAACATGTTTGAGTAACTCTGAGTTCTAGGATATCACACTGGGAATCTTGCAGGGCTGGAATATAGGATACTTCTTTTAGATGGTATACACCTTTAAATGGTTTATACAAGAATATTTACAGTTGGCTAATGGGAACAACAAAACTCCCTAATAAGGCAGCAATGAGGTTATGTTGAGCAAAAAAGACCAAAAACCTACCTACTGTGCACTCTCATTTGCACGTTGCTGCAATGAATTATGGGAATACAGTAGATATAGGTCATTTTGATCTATTTTAGACAAGTAAATGTACATATATATTTATATATATATATAATATAGGTAATAAGGCAACAAAAACCTCCTAGACACTTCCTGACAGATCTCTGGATATATCTATCTTAAAACTCCACATCAGTAATCCTTTAGGATAACATTATTTTCTGGATACCCATCTATCTCAATTCATTTACAGTGTAGCCTAGCCAATCTAGGAAGAGAGGATGGCAATATTGATTTTACATGCAGGACACAGGAACCTGGTGGAGGTCCCAAACTTGGAAATTCTCAAGTAGATTGCATGCTCTTCAATCTGCCCTTTAAGTGGTAGTATCCTGACACTAAAATTCCCATTACAGCCTGCTATGAGCTCCTAGGTTTATGATGTCAACCATAGGAGGTTTTGGCCCCATCAACAGTCATTTCAGCATCAGGGCTGACTTCTCACAAGATCTAGCTTTATGAGGCGAGATATCTCCTTTCCCAATTCTGAAGCAGTGGAGATCTAACCCCCTGCTCCAGTAGAATCTTCCAAGTCTTTCTGTTGGCCAGATGTCCACTGTATGATGTCATTCAGGCATCTGACCACCAAACACATGACTGTCTATTGGTCAATACAAACAAAAACAAGGTGGTTGCGTCACTAGGCAATATAGTTTGACTATAATTGGTAAACTACAAAATGAAGGTACTTCCTCTTGGCAACAACATATTAAGTCACCAAGCAGTTGAATCTGCCCACAGACACAGGAAAACTCAGGACACAGAGAAAGATGTCATCTGGTTACCTCCTACTCAATAAACACTCCAACATGGGTATATATTTAAAACCCATTGACTTGTATGAAAATAACAGTGCATATTAGCAAGAATGCATTATTAGTACACTAACTTCTATAGCAGTGTGTTAGCTAGGTTTCAGAAAATACATATCTTTTTCCAGGGTCAGTAGTGTCTTAACCCTTTGAGTGCTAGAGTGGTATGGAATGCATTCCGTACCACTCTGGCAGAGGGTTAATTATGTCTGTACATGACAGTCCTTATGTTGCTGGTGAATAGTATTGCTAATACCTTTCTATAAGCAATGAAGTTGTTTGCATAGCAATTGACCTTACTAATAACGGATGTCAGGGCTACAAGCTATATCTCAGAAGACAGAAAGACAAAATTACCCCAATTTTTCTTTGCAACTAATGCCCTGAGAGTAGCCCAAAGAGTATAGGGTAGTGGCAATTGTAAACTTAAAGGGATAGTAATACTTCGTTTTATCTTTATTTTATTTTGTAGGCATTAAAAAACATGAAGAACGATATAAGTCTTATCTCTCAAACCTTTATGGTTTAAGAGATATTCACAAGCAAAGTTTCCCCTCCCGCCCCTTTTACCTAGTGTAAGCCATCTCTTCTCAGATGTGGAATCCAGTCCATAGACCAGACAGATAACAGCAGGGGACACTCTTCTTTGTATGAAAACAATGAAAGCCCTTCCCCCCTTGACAAGTTTTTCAGCTTTTTCCCTTATCTTAATTGAAGATTGTCCCTCTCTGCAGTCTACCTTGTGACCTCCCTTCTGATCTGGCTGAACAGGGGGGGATACTTTGCTTGTGAATATCTCTTAAACCATAAAGGTTTGAGAGATAAGACTTATATCTTTCTTCATGTTTTTTTAATGCCTACAAAATAAAATAAAGATACAATGAAGTATTACTATCCCTTTAACAAGTTGGCAGTAATTATTTTGGTACGAAAGAAAATAAGACATAAATAAGCACACCACAATCACCCAATTTAAAGTCAAACTGGTCAATCTCCTCCAATAGCATCAAAGTCAGAAATTAAGAATGAAATGCTTTTAACCCCTTGAGTGCTAAAAATATATTGAATGCATTGCAAAACAATACAACAGAGATGGCTTTACCTTCCAAGGGGTGTCTATTAAAATATTTTATGAATCAATTCTATCATTCAATGTTATAGCACTAGAATAAGTAATCTAAATTATATCTCCTTTGATTAATTTTCTGTTATCTAATTCTGTCTATACACATGTACTGTACATCCATCTGTTCAGCTTTAGGATTCATTAGGAAGTGAAAGAAAACACATTTAAAGGTTTTAGAATTATATTCTGGAACTTGAAAGTAGTCATCTGAGAAGGAAATGTTAAGACAGCATGAGTAATACACACATACAAGACTGGATTGTGTTTGCTTGACTGAAAAATCTTTTGGTGACTAATTTCTTGTAAACAGAAGGCAATCAGAAAGCAATGGGGAAAATGTTCAACAAAGAGACAGAACTGGCATTATTTTGAATTGAAAATAGCTACAGATTTGTCACTAAATTGTTCGGAATTACCCAATGAATACAACCAAAGTTCAGTGAGATATGAACTACAAAAATATTCCGGATTGATCTTTTATAATTCTTTTTCAGGAACTGTCTTCGTTCTTATAAGTGTCTGCAATAACAGAAATGTGTCAATCAGTTGAAGAAAAACTTAAGATCACGAACATCCTTCCTAAGACAAGGTCCAAAGTTTTACTGCATGTTGTACTGAGTGAGAAGTAAAGTGATATTTAAATTCCCATTAGTGTGCAGTTCTGTGTTGTATATAGTGAATGTCTGCAGCACCTGGTTTGTAATTGAGAAGTTCAGCGCGAGTGCCTATTCTTTGACTGTTAATGATAATGGTTCTGAGATTTCTATACAGCCTATGCTGTGTAAATGTAGATCGCAAATATTTTAACCCTTTGAGTTGCAGAGAGTTCTCTGTCTGACATCTCAGCATTGTCCCACTGGTAGCCACAGAATCACACACTCACTATCTGACTGTATGAACGCCCAGCCATGTACCACTGGTAGCCACAGAACCACACATACACTGTGTGACACTTAGCCATGTCCTACTGGAATCAATAGAACCACAGATACACAGGCATCACTCAGGCTTGTCTCACTTGTGACCATAGAACAACACGCATACACTGTCTGACACTGAGGCTTGTTCCACTCTTTCACTGGTATCCCCACAACCACACTTAGATTGTCTGTCTCTCAATGTATTTATGTGTGGTTCTATGGCTACCATTGGTACAGTCTTGTCCCAACATCCACTGGTAGGCGCAGAATACACATACACTGTCTGGCAACTTATGGCAGGGAATGCAGCGTGACATGGAAGGGTGCTGAGTGATCTGGAGAGTGATGTTTGAGGGAGCAGATGACTCAGGAGGGACTGATATGGAAAGGAACCAGATGACTCATGGAAGGAAGAGAGAGAAGATGACGTGGGAAGGCGAGGCAGCAAATGACATAGGGAGGGAGGTGATGAAATGTGGAGGGTTGGGGGCAGATGACATAGGGAGGGAAGAGATGACACAGGGACTAGGAGGAATGGGACAGGAGGGAACAGAGAACTCACACTGGGGTAGTTGGAGGTAGTTAGGAAGGGACTACTGAGTGAGCGGGTGTTTAGTTGAGGAAATGCTTTACCCAGCATGTTTCAAGCAAAGCATTTCCTGCTGCTGGTAGAATTTGAAGAATAAGCATGGTACTCATCTGGACCTCTTCACCATTCAAAGGGTTAAAAGCCATATTTAAATTAACATTAATTTTTATTGCTTTCCTATGGAGCTGGTTTGCTACATTTATCTTTGTGCAAATGGTCCATAGCTGCTCTTTGTTGGAGCAACAATTCTGTCCATGGAAATAAAGTATATATACAGTATTATGTCATTGCCAATATCATTGCCAACTGTTCATTAACCTTTTAAATGCCGGTCATGACTGGTGTTGCATGGCTAAGTCAATTTTCTCAACGTATTTCAGAAAATTTCATTTGAATCACTTTACAAACCTGTAAAAATGATATATATTTTTTCTGCACAACTTGGTCCATTCATTGGTACCTTCCTTTAGTGGGCTATGAACCAAGATATGATTTAACCCTTTGATTGTCAGAGGGGTACGCAACACATTGCTCTGCAATGTGTTGTGTTTCCCACTGGCACTCAAAGGGTTAATAAATATATAAATATAACATATTTTCACAAGATTGACCCCTTTCTAAATATTAAAATACATTATGGGTGATGGAAATAGTGAACTAACATGTAATACTGCTTTTTCATCTTATTTCAACAGAAAGAAACTGGATTGAGTACCCCCTGTTGCTGTAAGACAATGGTCATCTGGAACCACTAGCTGTAAGGGAATCTTTACCTGGATCGCTGCCTGTAGAGATACCTTTCACCCTATTATTATTAGTCTATCTATGAAATCTATGTCAATTTATCGGTATACCGTGAGGCTGTAAGGATCGCAAGGAAAAACACATACAACAGCGTATACAATACAAGCTCTCTCTTTATTCTTATCACACATAGCCTTTATAGGCCCTATACAGCCCCCTCCCCTACAGGGAGGGGCGAGGTGCACAGTTTCAACATAGAACAGAAAATTATTAAAAAAAAAACAGAAAAGCCAAACTTGTTCACAGGAAGGGGGGGGGAAGAGGAGAGAATGCAGATAACAGCTCCTGCAGTATCCTATCACCTCCCCCGTGGGGGTGTTGTGAGACTCAGTACATTCAAGCATAACAACCTTGAGCATATTCTAACAGCTTTTGCAATACACAGATAAAAACTAGAAAGAGCCAGTTTGGTGGTTTCCTCCCTAGCAGATGGATTCCTGCAGAATCAGTCAAATATAAATGTAACTATTAACCCTATGGGTGCCGAACACACTGCAAAGCAGTCAAATGTAACTATTAACCCTATAGGTGCCGAACACAAGTATTACACACCTCCTCTCTGTACCCTTCAATCCCTTCTTTGAATCAGTACTAAACTGATTCACCAAACTAAACTCTGGGGGTTACACTGGGCCATGGATATCATCATAGCAAGGGGTGGGAGGGGTAGGGCGGCGGGATAACATTTTCAAGTAAGGGGCATACGGATTGGCAGGGGAGTTACGGGCGTGATATGCACAGCAACAGAGCAGCAGTTTGATAACCAGACTCCCTTTATAATGTTAACATGGCCTGTTTGACAAATATGGAATGACTTGTTACACAAACAACTTAACCCTAAGAATATTTAACCCTTCTATATGTTATACAGTCCTTTCAATCCCTTCTTTGAGTCCGAGCATACCCGGACTCACACAAATCTTACAACCTGGATAAGGCATCATCATATAGAGGTGCAGTACTGTGGAGGTGACTTAAATACTGGGTGTAAGGGCCTGACCCAGGGGAACTACACCTTTTGGCAATGAGGCAAAGCAAAAAACTTAAATAGGACATAAAGAACAATAATACTTTTGGATTACAGCTAGCGAAACAGGCACGCTGATGAGGCAAGTGGTCATAACGTCAGTAGGGCTGACCATGTTGCACAAGCAAAAGTTCGTAATGTTCATAACATGTTGGTGCTAAGTAGATTCAGACATTGGAGTTCTCACGGGTCTCTGGGGTGTCCCTGCAGTCCATCTGACCCCAGTGCAGAGGTGGCCTTTCAGAAGTCCTTACGTGAGTGAGGGTGACACATAAGTTGCATACATAAGCCAGCCTTCCACCCCCCACACTTATAATGTTAATACACATTAGACCATCATTTTCTATCTGTAGGGGCACCTCCTCAAGCAGGCCACTTTCACTGCCAGAGGGTGCTAGCTTGATGATGGTCTTGTCCCACGGAGGCAGGTGGTCAGGGATTATTATGCCCGTCAAAACACCTACTTGATGATCGCACGGTGGCAGGCGATGCAATAAGCCTGCTTACTGGTCCCACGGAGGTAGGCGATGCAATAAGCCTACTTGCTGGTATTGCCTGAACAAAAGCCTCAGACCTTCACCCTGTTCTGCCTCCCTCTGGGCATCTGCTGGGCACTGGGAGGGCACAGGGCCTTTATCCTGCTCAGGCTATGGTGCAGCTGTCACTCTGGTGTGGTATATCCAGGTCTTTCCTTTATGCAACGTGACTGCGCTGTAACTTGTCAACAGAATCTGGAATGGACCCTTCCACTGGGGCTCCAAACACTCTGTTCTCCATGTCTGTACACATACCCACTCTCCAATCTGGAAACTTGCACTGGGCCAGCCGAAAGCAAAGGCTGTGAAACAGAAAATCTGGGAAGAAAAGAAAGGGTATGCTGCAAAGCAGTTACATAATCCATAATCTGCTGATTACCAATCTCTAAGGTAGATCCGTGATACATCACAATCCTATTCCAGGGCCTACCAAAGAGGATCTCATAAGGACTAAGCTTTTAAGGATTTGGAAGGGGTCACCCTGAAGTGAGTCAAGACACGGGGAAGCGCCTCTGGCCATTTGAGTCTTAGTTCAGTACATAGTTTGGTCAGAGAGCGCTTAAGAGTCTGGTTCATCCTCTCAACTTGTCCAGAGGATTGAGGCCCCCAGGGGGTATGATATCTCCAGTCCACCCCTAGAGTGACACAATTACTTTTAACAATTTCAGCTGTAACATGTTTTCCATGGTCTGACCCAATGACTCGAGGCAAACCAAACCTTGGAATTACTTTTCTTATTAACACCTTAGCTACTGATCCCGCAGTAGCTCTTTTAAAAAAAAAAAAAAAAAATGTCTCTAGCCACTTAAACAATTAATCAACTATTACAACAGCATACTAAAATCCCAGTACAGGTTGCAAAACAACCCAATATAATCTATCTGGAGCCGTTCAAATGACACCCAAGCCCATTGCCTGGCCCCAGTGATTAGAATATGTCACATTTTAGGATTTATTTACAAATATATATCACACAAATCCCAACAATTTTCTAACTTACTTTGTACAGATCTGGTCTGGGTAAAGTCACTTCCTCCAGGGCGTCTACACAGTCATGCTCTGGAGGATCATTTATGTCCTCGGTCAATAGGGTAACTGGTTTTGGCAGAGCTAAAGCAGGGGCGAACATCAGCACCCGCTTCGGTTCATCCCATACTATCGTATCAGGAGAATCATAGTCATAGTTTGTCATACAATCCTTCAGTCAAAATATTGGCCACTATTAGCTTAACCCTTGCCTAGCCTCTTGGCTGATGGGGTACTATCTGTCCTAGACCGGTCCTGCATTAGGCTGCAAGTCAATAACGGGTCGGGCATCTCTACCAACCCCTGGCTTTCCAGCTGCTCAAACAGCAGAGGCCACTGAGCGCAGAACCTCCTCCGGGATGTCTGAATCATGACTATCCTGGGAAGTGTGTCTCAGTGCCATATGGAAAGTCAAGTCATAATAGTCAGGTACATATACCTCTATCTTGTCAGCGTCAAAAGTTATCTCTGTCCTCAATCTGGTCAACAAATCCCTTCCCAACAGTGCAATGGGGCATGACTCTGATAGGAGAAAACCATCTTGGACCATAGTCCCTTCTATGGTAACTTCCATAGGTTGTATATATGGCATAGAGGAGGGAATTCAATCCACCCCTACTATACTGATAGTTTTCTTCACTATGAATTCCACCCTCCTGCACTAGGATAATGCTAAAAAAAAAAAAATCTGATCCTGATCCCTTCCTATTCTGTCTTATGAGGTGAGTCATTTCTGTCTGCATCACCACTAACAGATACACCTTCTTCCTGGGGATTTCTGTCTGTATATCTATATTCCTCAGCTTGGGGCAATTTCACTTCCAATGTCCTTCCTGCTTACAGTGAAAACATGTATTCTTTCCTACCTGCTTAGATCTCGCTGTACCACTTACATTATTCTTTCTACCAGCTTCAACAGTGCCAACTTTCCTTGCAATTGCTAAAGCATTAAACTTTACATGGTCCTTCAATATCTGCCTAGTCTTTTTGTCTCCCTCTGTATCTCTGTACATAACTTCTGTCCCTTCTTTCTCCATTACTTCACTTACTGGCTTGCTCAACACACTCTCAGTGTTTCCCTAAATCCATGCAAAGATGCGGCAAGGGACTTATCCCTCTGCTGCACAACCTACTGCACCCCAGGAAGATTCAAAGGAGGTTCCCCACATGTCCGCACGGACCCCAAGATCAGAAAACAGTAAAACAATAATACATTATCAGTCACGTCATTAAAAGGGAATGCATCTGCAGTCCCTACTTATCTGTCTCTAATTTCATTAGAAGTTAATTCCCTATATGTATCAACAATCTTTTCTCTTTCATTCCCCCATAACATTATTACAACTGGGAAGAAATTACATAGGAGAGGGAGGGGTCTGATGCTGCGCGATTGTCTCATAGTGGGAGAGAATCAGCACACAGGCATTTAACCCCTTCCTGTCATTTTCAGGGAAAGCAGGATTGCTGTTTCTCTAATTAACAGACAACAGGTTGCAAAGGGCACATATACATAACTACAATTTGTTCTTATGGAGGCTAAATCACAATTCAACAAATCTTCAGTTGAACATATACATATATACACATATATATATACACATACACATACACATTGGGTGCACCACTTCAGTTGAAATATATGTTTCCCAAGAAGTCAAAAACAGGAGAGGAAGGGGTGCCCGTGACCGTGCCGGGTGGACTGGCTGGACTACTCGGTCTTAGATCACTGAGAACCATTGAACCGGTAAGACCAATGCCAAAACCCCCTCAGACACTTCCAGTAAGACAGCCCCCACATTCCTGCCTCTTCTCACTCAAGAACATAATTTCAGTTCTATTATCTATAACACATTGACAATTTCTTTAACAAATCCATATTTTTACTTGCTTGGATCCATACAATTGATTACACAAAATTAGGATTGAATTTACTTAAATGTTGCAACATTGTATCTCAGAACCAATACCGTGTGCCTGTCCAGGCTTATGACTGGTGGCCAACCAGTACCTGACCCTGGCAATACATATCCACATAAATGTACAAAAAAACCTGCCCCTGTCAGAATCCTCGGATCATTGAGTTATTACGGTCCCCTTTTAACAAGGAAATACAAAACGGTATATAGATATTTAAATGCAAATCTATACCATAATACAAATCTATATTTCCACCCAATCATATTTATTAACCCTTAGTTCCCAGCTACTAGACATCATCTTAACAATAGGACCTTTAGAAAAACAGCAGCGTTGATGACCTTGAAATTCCGTTACTTGTGTCTTATCTAAGAACAGAGAGAACAAGGGGGAGAGGTAGAATGGAAGAGAAGGGAGGGGGAATCAGAGCTGCGCTAACTTTCTCATAGCATCAACATTTTACAAGCATGGCGGCTTAACCCCTGCCTAGCTGTCACTAAATGAATGCATAATGTTTTAGTACCTGATTTTGATAGCAATAATCCACACACTCTGAATAACTTCCCCATTTAGTCCCTCAAGTCTCTCTCTCTGGTGATGTAGGCACACTCTCCCTCTTTCTGTGCTCACTTACTATATCCCTCCGGAACAGGGCACGTATCTACCCCAGACAAACGACACATAACATGTATGTAAACAGGTTAGCCATGCGCAACAAATATGAGACAGTTGTAAATTTTCCCAGTGATCAGGGGAGAAAGTCAGTGGGTGGTATCTTACAGGACCAAATTAGACACGAATGGAATAGTGTAATAGGAACCCCCTTTCAGTCTCTCTACATAGTGTATACAATCCTCACCTATTTCTGGGGTCTTACTCTCTTGACCACCCATCTTACAACAAGTTGTACAATACAATGCAATCACAATGTCAAATAAACGAGGAAAAGAAAAGGAGTAAAAATTCAGGTGCTCACCTTCACCTGGAATAACACCCGGTCCCAGTGCTTACCTTCACCTGAACCGGGGACAGCACACAATAACACAATACTTATTCTCAGCCTCTAATATCCTTTGATACAATACTTAATTGACATCTCTACAAACATCCATATCTCAACACCAGTACATAGTAATCATATAGTATCACGAAACAATTTGACAGACAAGAGAGGACAGAACAGTAGATTATTGACATAGACTCACAGAGGGACTCTATAGATTCTATAGATAATGAGTGTTCTGTTGCCTAATAACCGGTAGTCAAATGCCACTATTTTATCGTGCAGTCTCCGGATGGTCATCCACGGTGACCTTCGAGACTACCAAGGGCCAAATCTTGTGGACATTCCTGACTACAGTAGTTCCGGAATCCTCACCTTCTGTGCTCGAACTTCAGTTCCGGAGTCCACTATACAGGGGACTCGAACAACAGTTCCGGAGCACTGGGATTCGAACTATAACTATGCTGGTTCCGGAGTCATTATACCCGTGACTCGAACCCTTAATACTATGCTGGTTCCGGAGGCACTATACCTGTGCCTCGAACTCTAGCCGGTTCCGGAGGCACTATACCTGTGCCTCGAACCTTTAATACTATGCTGGTTCCGGAGGCACTATACCTGTGCCTCGAACTCTAGCCGGTTCCGGAGGCATTATACCTGTGCCTCGAACCTTTAATCATTTATATAGCGCGCTTATATATTAGACTAACAGAGACTCACTCCCTATCTCCCTATTTCACTCAACCCTTAACACGGCAATGTGATCCCTGAGACGGCGACAACATATAGTCACTTACCCATGGACGCACATCGCCCGCATTCTCCACCAAAAACTGTAAGGGAATCTTTACCTGGATCGCTGCCTGTAGAGATACCTTTCACCCTATTATTATTAGTCTATCTATGAAATCTATGTCAATTTATCGGTATACCGTGAGGCTGTAAGGATCGCAAGGAAAAACACATACAACAGCGTATACAATACAAGCTCTCTCTTTATTCTTATCACACATAGCCTTTATAGGCCCTATACAGCCCCCTCCCCTACAGGGAGGGGCGAGGTGCACAGTTTCAACATAGAACAGAAAATTATAAAAAAAAAACAGAAAAGCCAAACTTGTTCACAGGAAGGGGGGGGGGAAGAGGAGAGAATGCAGATAACAACTCCTGCAGTATCCTATCACCTCCCCCGTGGGGGTGTTGTGAGACTCAGTACATTCAAGCATAACAACCTTGAGCATATTCTAACAGCTTTTGCAATACACAGATAAAAACTAGAAAGAGCCAGTTTGGTGGTTTCCTCCCTAGCAGATGGATTCCTGCAGAATCAGTCAAATATAAATGTAACTATTAACCCTATGGGTGCCGAACACACTGCAAAGCAGTCAAATGTAACTATTAACCCTATAGGTGCCGAACACAAGTATTACACACCTCCTCTCTGTACCCTTCACTAGCAGGCCATCTCTTTTGAATTTCCCTGCTTGAACAGAGGTGAATTAACCCTTTGAGTGTCAGAGAAGTATACAACGCATTGCAAAGCAATGTGTTGTGTACCCTTCTGGCACTCAGGGGTTTAATTAGAGGCTCAATCATTTTAATTAACTAGTCTGTGTTTGAGCAGGGAACACCTCAAGACATAACCTATTAGTGGTAACTGAGGATATCTGGAAACCAATACTGTAGGGAGCCCCTATGTGGATAACCTAATTCACATCATAAGATTACGTGAATGCATGTGCCTGATGCATGACTATTATTTAATGGGACACTGAAAAGGTTAATACTATGTCCACTCTGGCGACTTTAGCTGCATTAATCTCACTTTTAAAGGGATAGTAATACTTCGTTTTAACTTTATTTTATTTTGTAGGCATTAAAAAAACATGAAGAATGATATAAGTCTTATCTCTCAAACCTTTATGGTTTAAGAGATATTCACAAGCAAAGTTTCCCCTCCCCGCCCCTTTTACCTAGTGTAAGCCATCTCTTCTCAGATGTGGAATGCAGTCCATAGACTGGACACATAACAGCAGGGGACACTCTTCTTTCTATTAGAACAATGAAAGCCCTGCCCCCCTTGACAAGCTTTTCAGGTTTTTCCCTTATCTTAATTGAAGATTGTCCCTCTGTGCAATCTACCTGGGTACCTCCCTTCTGCTTTGGCTGAGGAGTGTTACATCAGTAAAAGGGGCGGGAGGGGGACACTTTGTCATTGAATTACTCCTGAACTATAACTCTGACAGAATTGAAATAACACTCTCCAAAGTCCAAATACCATGATGATTAATTAGAGCTGCTTTTATTATGAAACATTACTATCTCTTTAAGGAACAAATTGAACCCAAAGGTAGTGTTCACACTGTCAATTTTTTCTTCAAAGGACAAGCCTAAATGGAGCCTTCTGCAGCTTTGATGCATTCTGTGATAGTGAATTCCATGTTGTAGCAGGCCTGATATACAGAGGCCAATGAGATGCCATACAGATTGTTTACACCAACAATATTGCAACCTTCAATAACTGGCCAACCCATGCGGATGTCAGCCAACCATATATAGTTGAGGCACAATCAGGGCTGCTTTGGGACACACTTCTGCCATGGCACCCATGAGAAAGCATTGCTGAGGGAACTCAGGATACTGAACATAAGAAAGCATGGAAGGCTTAGTATGAGCAAAATGCCAGTGTGTATAAAAATAGTCTTACTTTACAAATGCTTAAATGAATTCAGCATAGTCATCCATACCACAGTGGCTTTCAACATTACAGGGTTATATTTCTACACATCCAGGAATGAAGTATGTATGACTGAGACTAGGTATACTACACTGGGGAAATATGCAGGAAACCAGAAACCAGTATGAACTTACTCAGACATAGAATAACACATCTCAATGAAAAAATTAATGTTCTACAGTAGGACACAATTCTTCTCACACAATGAACAATTTTACAATAAGGATTCTTAAACATAATTTCAAAAGCATTCAATAAAAAAAAGACATTTGAACTAAGGATGCTTGTTTTCTTTAAAGTGCATGTAAAAGGACTATATATATATTTTTTTTAATGAAAGTATTTTAGCAGGAAGGATACACTGAGATGTCTCTTTTTCTCAGTTATATCCTGGGTACTAATTTGATCTTCTGCAGAAGGGTAAAAGCCTGAGTTGGCCTTGCCAGGCCTAGAACTGTCAACCCTGAGGTTTGAACAGATTGTACAACTGGTGCAATAACCAACTGTTCAGCCTAATTGGTAATATGGATCTGGAATTCACATCTCAATACCAGAGATTTTTCTAACCGGTGCCTCCTCTGCAGTTTTCCAATCCCCCTCACCTTCTCTCTGCCCTGCACCTAGATCACTGTTCAGACACTATTTATTGCCCACTTCAGTTATACATAAATGTCACCTTTTCAATCCTATCCAAGCTTTCCCTGTTGTATCCTAGACTAGTATCTAACTTATCAAACGTTTTGATTGGGTACTGATAGAAATGAGGAAAAGAGCTTACCCATTAAAAGCTTGTCTCAAAACATAGACTGTTAGCCCAAATCTAAAATATCACCAATGTACTCATATCTTTGTATTGCTAAAACTGGACTAAATACAGTTACCAGAATTTTTTTTCTTCCGGAAGTTACATTACTACAAGTTTAATGACTGTGAAGATCCTTTCCACGTTACACAATAAAGATAGCATAATATATACATTTTGAACCCCTTGGATATTAAAGCTATCATTAACACATTACAAATCAATGAGTTATAGATATTTCTGGCATCCTGGAGGTTAACCCACAAATAGTTAATGCCTCCATGCTTTAAAGGGATAGTAATATTTCACAACAAAAGCAGCTTCAATTAATCTTCATAGTTTTTGGGTCATGGAGAGTGTTATTTCAGTACTGTCAGAGTTGTAGTTCAAGAGTAATTGAATGATAAAGTATCCCCCTCCCTCCTCTTTTACTGATGTAACACTGCTCAACACGGAGCAGCAAGACTGTCAGGATGGATTGCAGAGAGGTACAGCCTTCAGTGAGAATAAGGAAAAACTTGAAAAACCTGTCAAGGGGGGCAGTGTTTTCCTTTTCCTCACAGTAAGAAGATTGTCCCTTGCTGTGAGCTGTCTGGACCCAGGACCAGATTCCACATCTGAGGGGAGGTGGCTTACACTAGGTAAAAGCGTACATTCAATTTCTCTTGAACTACAATTCTGACAGCATTGAAGTAACACTCTCCATGACCCAAATACTATGAAGATTAATTGGAGCTGCTGTTTCTGTGAAACATTACTATCCCTTTAAGAATGATTTCATGTTTTTTTTTTTGTACAGCTGTGAAGAAACATAACAAGATTTAAAACTGGACACAGGCAGATGAATCGTGCAGATTTTCTGCTTCTTTGCCAGTTGTTGCAAACAAAGTATACTTTCCAGAAAAATAACATGAAAAACACCTCTCCCACTGTATCCTGTGTTTTGTGAAGGAGGAAATATTAGCAGCTCTGATTTACATGTGCAGTCAGTGGAATGCTATTTCATTTCTCTTTACCTGCATTTTACGTTTTATATCAAAAGGAAAAAGAAGGGCAGTTCTGGAGCAAAAGGACTGCACCAAAGGGGACGAGATACAAGATCCCCTTTTGATTTAAATGGGACTTTTAACCCTTTGAATGCTATAGTGGCCGCAAACAAATTGCCTTGCAATTTGTTTAAGACTTCTCTAACATTCTAGGGTTAAAAATCCCCAATTCAAATCAATGGGAAGTTTTGTTTATCCCCTGCTGTTGATGATTTGCTTAGCACACTTTTTTGTGCTTATGGTTCTATGTACTTTAGTAAATTAAGACTATAGTGTTAGGTTGTAAACAAGAATAATGTTGAAGCTGAACTATCACCCCAAATAAAATATCCACCCAACAATTAAGTATGTAGCGTTACGCTTAACAATAGTCATATTAGCCAGCATAATTACTGCATTAGTGAGAAATCCTACTTCTGCCGAGACTGATGGCCAGGCAATAGTACTTTAGAGGTATATGCGTGCCTGTGCTGTGAGTCTTTTCTAGTACCTAAAGGTACCATGCAACACCTCCTAGAGGAGACCGGTACTGACAACGCAGGTGCACAGATGTCTGTAAGCAAAGATGTCTGCACTGTTTCCTGGCCGTCAGTCTCGGCAGAAGTAGGATTTCTCACTAACACAGTAATTATTCTGAATAAAAGTACTATTTAATACCTCTGTATGTCTATACCCCATTGTACAGCGCTGCGGAATTAGTTGGCGCTATATAAATAAATAATAATAATAATACCATTGTTAAGCGTATCACTAGATGCCTAATTGTTGGGGGGAGACTTTATTTGGGGTGATAGTTCCCCTTTAATTTATTAGGAATCGTGGCCATAGATGTAGTGCATTGGGCATCTCTCTGACACTCAAAGGGACAAGATGGAGAGGATGATAAGCATACCTGGGAGCTTCCAATTGAGGTCTCCTCGGAGGGGAGTCCTCTGGTGCAGCAGGGGGTGACAATAATGATGTGAATCATGTCAAAAAGGGGTGGGACTTAATGTGAGTTGGGGTCAGGGCTTAAAGGTGTCACACAGAAGGCTGGGGAAGGAGGAAGACAGGGAAAAACAGCAGATGTGGGCAGAGTTTCAATAGATACTCCCCACATCCGGAGGAATCAGCTCCTGACCCGGAGACCCTGTAAAGCTCTGTCAAAACCGGAGTCTCTGGGGCAAATCCAGAGAGTTCCCAGGTATGATGATAAGATGGGGTGCGTGAGATGGGGGGCTCAACTACAAGGTTCTCCCAGGGTGCCAACCAGGGGAGTGGCTAGGTCCCTAGAAAAAAAGTGGCTTTGACCATCCTACTACATTACTAGTGCATCAGGCTGCCCAGTTGTACCATTATTACAAGTAAGGAGATTCGCTCAATTCTGTGACCCAAACTATAGCCCAGGTGCAAACATTTTTATGGGCTACAACACAAAAATATTCCCCCAGGTGTGAAAACAGAACCTAATGGGTGCTGGGCCCCATCCCAACTGACCCCCTGTAGTTACGCTCCTGAACAGACATGAAAAATAACTTTTTTATTCATAAAAACTATGATAATTAAACCTTTGGATGCTAGCTATGTCTTAAATATGCAATACACTATAGTTGTCTCTATAGTCAAAGGGGTTAAATCAGCAGCAGATGCTGAATACATAGCAGACGGCCAGATTGCTATCACCTAAGAAGTGCTAGACATAAAGCCTCACTGACTACAGAGAAATGTGTGATATTTAAAAGCAGCTAGCAAGGCAATGGCACCCTGTGATTATTTCCAAAGGTTCTTTGGGGAATGTCGTTTAATAAATATAATCAGACAGTCACATTACTGACACAACAATGAACACCTTTCATCTCCTCTCTCTGTCCAAGGCAGTCTGACTCCAGAAGCAAGAACTGGTGTTAGGTCATTAATGAATGTGTATGTGCTCCTTGGATTGAGTTTAAGTGGATTAGAAATGTATGGTCTTCAGGGAAATTTCATTTTTTTTTTTGCAGAGTGGTAGAATATGGGGGGAACGAATCTGATTTTTTTTCCATTCTTTTTTTCAAGGAGGGCTCCAAACTGTGAGATAGATAGACCTGATAAGAGGTCCAACACATTAATTCCAATTTAAATACAATTTCATTCTCTTTAGAATTAGACTGGTCAGAGTGTTTTAACAACGGATTATCTCATCCACGCAGTTGCCAGGATTAAAGTCATTCCAGTATGGGGGATTCTCTTGAATAATGTTTGTTTATGTCACTCACTTTAATGAAGGCAATAGGGTGAAAATGACAATCTGCTCTGAATGACTTTTCTGAATTTAAGGTACTAAGGGCTTAATTCTGCAATACAAAGTGATGCAATTCTGTGGTAAACCAAGAGCACCATAGGGGACAAATGATTTAGGTTTTGAGTGCCAGAGGCCTTCTGGCATTAGTGGTACAACAAAAAAAATTGATGGACTCCCCCCACCTGCAAACTCTGCTGACACCCCAACTCTGGTTCCCCTGCCCCCAAACTGCTGGGACATAATGGGCCTACTGATAGTCCCAGAATCACACCCCAGCCTTGTTCTATTGTTCACTGGTAGTCACAGAACTACACATACACCTGATATCCAACCTTCTTGCATTGCTAGTCAGCCTCAGAACCCTGCATACACTGACACACCAGCCATGTTCCACTGCCCACTGGTAGTACACCAACCATTCAATGGTTAATTCCCCCAGACTGGTTACACTCTCCGTTGGTAATAACAGATCTCTACATACACTGTCTGACCCCCCAGGCCTGATTCCACAGCCCACTGGGAGTCTCAGATCTCAATATATACACCTCATGGCCATACCTGGGAACTCTCCGGTTTTGCCCCGGAGACTCCGGATTTCAGACTGAATTACCGGGTCTCCGGGGCAATGTGTGGATCGCCGGGTGGGCAGAGTTTAAATAGAAACTCTGCCCACTTGTGCTCCGTCCCGCCCGGTTCCTCCCACTCCCCGCCCTCTTCCATACATTTTTCTGTTTTTTTTTTTGTTCCGCCCCCCTCCGCGGCTAAGCCCCGCCCCTTTTATGACGCAAATCGCGTCATTTTCACCCCAGGTCGGCACTGACAGGGTTACCCTCCGGGTAACCCTGTTTTAAAAGTTCCCAGGTATGCTCATGGCCTGATAGCCTGTATCACTGCCCACTGGCAGTCACAGATATACTCTCTGAAACCAGCCAGACTAGTTCCTCTGCTCACCCGTAGTAACAGATCCTCACACTTACTGTCTGACACCATCAGCCTGGTTCCACTGCCCACTGGTAGTCAAGGATTTCCACTTGCACTATCTAACCCACCCTCCCCCTAGTCTAGTTCTACCGCCCATTAGTGTCACATATCCCCACATATACTATCTGAACCCCCATCTGCAATACACTGCCTACTGGTAGTCGCATATACATGTGTACATTATCTGACCCTACAGCTTGTTTCCCTTGCTCACTGGTAATCATAGATCCCCACATAAACTGACTTCTCCACATGCACTGATCTCCTCATCCAGGTTTCACTGCCCTCTAGTAGTCACATATTCTCACTTACACTAAACACTCCAGGCTTGTTACACTGTCCACTAGTAATCAAAGGTCCCCAAATACACTATCTGTCTCCATGTTAAGCATTCCAATGCCTAAAGACCAAAGGCAGCCTGATAGTCACGGATTCCCACACACACACTGACTTCCCCAGCCCAGTTCCACTTACCACTGGAAGTAACAGATTTCTGAATACACTGACCTTCCAGCCTGGTTCTACTGCCCACTATAGGTCAAAGACCCCCCATACACTGTTTGTCCCCCCCCACCACCACCTGGTTCCTCTGCCAACTGGTAGTCACAGATCCCAACATGAAGACAAATAAAACATTGTTTACAGGAACCACATATATCTAAATGCCATAGCACCCTTGTTGGTTGGGAAAAAATCTCTCCCTACCCCTGACACTAGTATATTTGCTGGACATTACTAAACACTGAAGAATGCATCAGAACTGATTGTGTGTGATGTTTTTACAATATAACTCTTGTAATGTCAGTCTGCCTCAGTCACAGCTCATGTCAGTCACCCATCAGTCAAACAATTTTTTTTAATTGACTGTTCCTATCACTGTCAACAAGAAGCAAAACATACTCCCCTAAAACAGAGTAATAACAAATATGTATAAATAGTGCAAACGGGAAAAAACAGTAGTATCTATATGGACTAAAAACAATAATGAAAATACCTATATCAATAACTGATGGGTGCATATATTATCTATGAAACTAATAAATAGTAAGTTATAAATGTTATGTAGTTTGTTAGCATGTATTGTGAATACAGTCAATAATAATGAAAGATATGGTAATACACAACAATATCAAAATGGTAAGGATATACCAGTAATAAGCAAGCTGGCATTTCAAACTGAGTACATTATCTGTGTGATAAATCAGATTGAAAGAAGTAGAGTGAACCAGTACAGATGTACCCTTACTTGAAATCCAATATGTGTATGCTCATCTGAAAAGATACAGATCTTGAGTCTATTAGTAGCACCATTGATGGAGGTCTAACTGCCTAACTTCTTGAGAAAGGTGCCTTTGTGTGCCTTTTTGTGCAGTTCTTTTCCCCAGTAACTGTAACTTTTTAGTATAATGAATAAGTATTTCAAGGTCTGGTGCACAAAACAAAATGGGTCAAATGTTGGGCAATCCCACTGCTCCACAGAGGACAAAAATCCCCAATGTTTACAGGCAGGAACCTCACTTCCAATGTTTCATTTTGTAAAGCCTTGTCTAAACCCTTTAAAGGGATAGTAATACTTCGTTTTATCTTTATTTTATTTTGTAGGCATTAAAAAAACATGAAGAACGATATAAGTCTTATCTCTCAAACCTTTATGGTTTAAGAGATATTCACAAGCAAAGTATCCCCCCCACCCCTGTTCAGCCGCAGCAGAAGGGAGGTGCCCAGGTAGACTGCAGAGAGGGACAATCTTCAATTAAGATAAGGGAAAAACCTGAAAAACTTGTCAAGGGGGGAAGGGCTTTCATTCTTTTCATACAAAGAATATTGTCCCCTGCTGTTATCTGTCTGGTCTTACAACCAGATTCACATCTGCGAAGAGATGGCTTACACTAGGAAAAAGGGCGGGAGGGGGAAACTTTGGTTGTGAATATCTCTTAAACCATAAAGGTTTGAAAGATAAGACTTATATCATTCTTCATGTTTTTTTAATGCCTACAAAATAAAATAAAGTTAAAACGAAGTATTACTATCCCTTTAAGGGATAGTAATACTTTAAACTATCCCCCATATTGTAGATATTTGTAAAATAAAGATAACCGAAGGCAAAGTTCCCCCCTCCCTCCCCCTTCCCTTGCAAACCAAGCACATGTAGAAGACCGTTTCAGTGAAATAATTCTTTGTCACTAACGGGATCGCGACTCTGCTGCAGAGCCGCCTGATGAAAGTCAGACTGGATATCCCTGCAGTCAGTACAACGCTGACTTCAGGGAAGGGGGAGGGAGGGGGGAACTTTGCCTTCGGTTATCTCTCAAACCATAAAGGTTTGAGAGATGAACCTGGGGCTATTAAATTATTTTGCAAATATCTATAATATGGGGGATAGTAATAATAAAGTATTACTATCCCTTTAAAGCTAAAACATATCTAGGGTTGGCTCCTTTTCTCTTCAGAGAGGAATTGTCTGACATTTTGTCACTAGACTGTCATTTGTGCCAGCCCAGTATGATAATACCTGGGAACTCTCTGGTTTTGCCCCAGAGACTCCGGATTTCAGATTGAATTACCGGGTCTCCGGGGCAATGTGTGGATTACCGGGTGGCAGAGTTTAAATAGAAACTCTGCCCACTTGTGCTCAGTCCCGCCTGGTTCCTCCCACTCCCCGTCCTCTTAGATACATTTTACAGGGGTTTTTTTTTGTCCCGCTCCCCCTCTGCGACGAAGCCCCGCCCCTTTTATGACGCGAATCGCGTAATTTTCCCCCAGGTCGGCACTGACAGGGTTACCCTCCGGGTAGCCCTGTCTCAAAAGTTCCCAGGTATGAGTATGATATGCTTTAGAATATTTCTTCTGTGTGTATTACATTATTTTGCAAATATGTACAATATGGGGGATAGTAATAATAAAGTATTACTATCCCTTTAAATTGTAAAGTGTTGTGTATACTTGTAGAGCTATACAAATAAACCTTAATTCATTCATCCATTCACTGATTCACATGAAGCTTTTAGCCCTTAGATGCTTCATAATGCATTGTAGACCTCTATATCATTCAAGGGTTTAAAGCTTAATCAATGGTCATTTTTGTCACTTATGGCACAAATGGTTTATGCCAGCACTGGAATTTCTCCATTTTTTTTTTTTTTTGCATATGGTCTAAAATGTTTTATTAAGCATTTTTTTCAATAGCATCTTGTTTAAATACTGTATTAAGAGTCTAAGCCAGCAACCTTTGGCGCTCCTGCTTTTGGAGGCTAAAACTGGTATAATCTCCCTACCCAGTCAATTGTTGGTTGAGGCTGATTGTAGGTGTAGTTTGCAATAGTGGGCGAGCCAAAGTTTGCCAACCTGTGATTTTAGTAATTTTGCAGATTTAATAAATTATGCTATAGACCTCATTTTTAGCACAATAAGCAATTTATAATTTAAATAAACTATTAGTAAAATAATATATTTTTCACTAAAGCCTTGAAATACTTGATTGTTCCCATAGTGCAAGATAATAATTAAAACATTGTCCTACAAATTCATCTCTTTGATTGTCATAGAGATGTGTAATGCATGGTTCCTGAATGTTCCTGAACTGTTCTGGCAGGCAAAGGATTAACCCTTTAAGTGCCAGAGTTGTGCACCTCTCTGGCACTCAAAGGGTTAAGTATTGTTTTTGAGCTAAGTTTATTAACCTCTTGTATTCTTTGCAAAGCACTGGTGATGTCTCCTCAGGCTAATGTATATAGTATCAGTGGGTTCATATATCTTATATTAGAACCATTACTTGTGAACAAAAAAAGCATAACTGTCTTGTTTTAAAGATAGTTAATAATCTGGATATTCATGTTTTTTAGCTTTTTTTTTTAAATGTTTACATATATACCAGAATGACTCTGCCCATAAGAACAGCCTAGTGCCAAAATGCCAGGTAAGTCTCCTCTGCGCAAGAATACTAGTTAACCCCGGGTATATTTTTGGTCTTCAAGAGACCACTCAATTTTGAGAGCCCTTAGGGTATCTACCTCACATTATAGGGTATGCCAGACATGGAATTCCTGCTCTCTATGTGTAGAAGTATCATATGAATCTTACTGATGAGGCCCATAAAAGTAGAGACAATAAGATCTAGAAAGATAGATATTCTCCTGGAATCCTATTCTGAATTAGAAAGATCCCTCAAGGGAAACATTAGAGGGAGTAGGTATAGGAGTCAGAGCCGGATTAACACTCCACAGGGCCCTAGGCAAGGTACCAATTTGGGGCCCCCTCCCCCCATATAGTACCCCCCATACCTGTATATGCTGTACACACTAACCAAGATATGATCCTCTAATGCTCCTATAAGCAAATCTGATACCCAGAACAGTGGTTCTTCTCTTTTTTAAGTCACCCTAACACATAACTTGTATTCACTGGGTCATTTTTCATGAGCATATTGAGGGTTACAAATACTAAAATATATAGTTACTGTATTCATCTCACAATTATAATGACAATGAATGAAAAATTACTTTGCAAAACCATTTCCATTATTGTACATTTACGATTAAACATTCACAACTTTATCACAGTCTTGTTGCCCAGAATTAACCCAGAGTAGAGATACACTCAGGACCAGAAAGGCAAATTGACTTACTGGTCCAAATTTTCAAAAGTTCAAGTTGGGCGGGCTTGGTGGCTCCAGTTAACTTTAAACTTCAAGATTAGCTCCTCAGACCAAACAGCAAACAACAACAACACACTACAACATCATTTGTCCATGGAAACATTTCAGCACTGGCCCCCTAGCGACAGCAGGCGGTGTTTCATTGCATAGATTGTATCCAGGACATCAAGATGTCTCAGTTTCGTCTCACGCACTGGCAGTGCGCTAAGTGCGGTGGCATAATGGACTTAAGGGGAACCGGGAGGGACTCGGGGAGCACTGAAAGCAACCAGAAGAATAATGTTTTCCGGGCCCCCCTCATTTTGCCGGGCCCTAGGCAGGCGCCTTGTGCGCCTTGCCTGTGATCCGGCTCTGATAGGAGTTGTTGTGATCACTAACGCACAGATAAACCCTATGAGGCACTGGTTTATATATCCCCATAGGTTGTAAGTGATTATATTAGGATACTATATATACCCACTATAGAGCCTATATAGAAAGTATTCAAAATAGGTTATTAGTTTAGGAATGCCTATAGAAATATAACAAATAAGACATCATGATGAGCTTATAGCACCGTACAGATAGAAGAAACTGTATCCTTCTTTAACTTACTTCAACAGTGAGCTTTTTTTTTCAGAACCTACATCTCTAATCAGAGTATGGTTCAAAGTTTTTAAGTGATAATAAGTGTTTACAATAAAGATATCAATTTTAATAAGTGTTATGTGTGGTTTAAATAAGATACCTATATGGTTTAATGTTTGATAGTATCGAACTGGTCTCTCCCTGTATCTTTTCTATCATTCTTTTCTTCTATTAATTATTTGGAGACCTGCCATACAATTTGATTCTCTCTAATAATATTTTTGTATAAGTGCCCAGTCCAAAATGTAATCCTGGTGTTAAAAGTTTTTCTTGTACAGAGGTGATTGTCTGTCCTAAGTTCTTAATGGGGGGAAACTGATATGAATATGGAAAGTCTCCCATGTAAGCGTTCATGCTCTATTTTCACTTTTTTGTTCTGAGTAGTAATAATAACATAGTAACATAAATAAGGTTGAATAAAGACACAAGTCCATCACGTTCAACCTTCTCCTCATACCCCAGTAACTCAGAATTTTATAGCTTTCCTGCTACCAATTAAGTTAGTCTTTATCAGACCTTCCTAATCTGCCTACTGATAAGTAGTATAACTCTGTATGTTCCCTTTTGAAAGAAATGTATCTAATCTTCTCTTAAATGTATCCATTGTACCTGCCATAACCACCTCCGTATGCAATGAATTCCACAATTTAACTAACCTTACTGTAAAAAAATCCCTTCCACTTCTGAAGTCTAAACCTCCTTTCTTCTAATCTCAAAGGGTGTCCCCTGGTCACCTGATCAGGCCTTGGAATAAATAGCTCACTGCAGAGATCCTTGTATTGACCTTTCATATACTGGCTACCCATAGAAAAATACACATATGATTTTGTGCATTCTCAATTATTATTTCACAGTTCTTTGGCTTGATAATATCTCTTACAGTTTTATGTTGTGATTGGCTTAAAGCACAGCCTATCATATATTAGTTTATAAGTGGTCATTTATATATTTATGTGTGTTAATAAAAGAAAATCTATACTGTATCCCACTTGCCTGTTGTGAGATCACATGTCTCAGAATCTATAACTGGTGTAAAGGACTTAATAAATTGTTCAGTAATTCATATCAAAGGTGGATCTCTTTAACCCCATAACGACCGGCCGATCGTCGCGGCAACGTGACTGAAGGACCGCGGAGCATTTTTTTTTTCTTTTACTGGTTCCGGACTCCCCGAAGAGCATGCAGCCGCGGGGGGAGCCTGGAAATCCATGACGGTCATAGTACATCATGGGTTGTTCAGTCAGATCGACCCTTGACGTATTATGACTGTCAAGGGTCGTTAAGGGGTTAAGGTTCAAGTTCAGATACACATACATGCACACACAGCTGACACAGGAATTCAGTTTGATTATATAAAATGAGAAATATATTAATTAAAGTAATTGTAATGTAAAAAAATAGCTTGCAGAGTCTTCTTTATAATATAAGAAACAAATTGCGCTACTTCAAACCACTTACTTGTTTGTAGTTCAAAAGTTATGAAGTGGAGAAGGATCCCTTGCCTGCCCCTTCTGACTTTGTCACTCAGCAGCTCTCTCTGGTCCGGATGGATGCAGCGAGAGGCAAATTTCAGTATCCTTTGTCAAGGGGGCAGGGTTTTCCTTATACTTACTGAAGTTTGTCCCTTGTTCCATTCGTTGGGTCGCATGACATCATTAGAGATTCAGTGGGAGGTGGCCAGAAAAGGCGGGAGGGGGATCCTTCTCCACTTCATAACTTTTGAACTACAATCAAGTAAGTGGTTCGAAACAGCGCAATGGATTTCTTATATTATAAAGAAGGCTCTTTAATAATGTTACAACATTACAATCCCTTTAACTTCAGTTAGTAGTCAACGGGATTTATAAACCACAAAAGGATAAACCACATTGAAGAGATCCCTTTAGCAATGGCCGCCAACTAAATACTACTTGGTAGTTACCCTGATAATGGATCATTTTACAAGTCACAGGGGATATGAACTCTCAGAGGGGGGGTGGGAGGTGCCAGTTATGTAAAATGGGCGGGGTCTCCAATAACATAAACCTTTATGGTTGAGCAGATAAAAATTAAGGAGAAACACCCAGTTTAGCTATAAGCATTTAACATAAACACATTCTCCTAAGAAACTTCTAGCATAAGGGAGATATACTTTAACTGAATAAGCAATTATATGATCCTATTTTACTAACATCTTATGTGGTATTACTTACTAATTCCTGTCACTGTTACAAGCAAACTGCAGGGGGCTGCCTTGTGCTCTTGCTTCAGTGGCTTCACATGTCACTTAGATATGGATAAATAACACAAAACTATCATCAAAGGCTGCAGAGGGAGAAGTCTCCATTCCTATGAGAATCTCAGACACATACACAGAAATAAACTCACAAAAGGCTATTGCAGAGATATGATCTCTGATCTCCATGTACAATAACCTTTAATGGCCATGGGCACAGTCATACAGAAGCCAAGAGAAGAGTGTAATACTGTTGTATTTAGTGATTATGTGCAGAGCCATGCAGAGAGGTATCTAGGAACAAGTTCCATATTACATCTAGAGATGAGGACGTTCACAGATTCAGAATCCAAGGGCTTAAAGGGGAACTACCAAACCACACAATCTTTACCTTCACTAAGTCCTCATCTGGCGACTATCTGCTTAGTAGCGCTAGTCGCCAGAATAATTACCTTATGTAATAGATTTCTCCTCTCTTCCATGGGCGACAGGCAGGACGGAGTGAGGACATCTTGCCATTGTGAAGTCCGTGCACCCGCGCTGTCAGTCCCTGCCAGAGCCAAATGGCTCCTAGCAACACCTCCTAGACCTGGCTGGGACTGACAGCGCAGGCGCACGGACGTCACAATGGCAAGATGTCCTCACTCCGTCCTGCCTGTCGCCCATGGAAGACAGGAGAAATCTATTACATAAGGTAATTATTCTGGCGACTAGCGCTACTAAGCAGCTAGTCGCCAGATGAGGACTTAGTGAAGGTAAAGATTGTGTGGGATGGTAGTTCCCCTTTAAGATATCAAGCTAAAGAGAAGAAATGCAGAAACACACCAGCTGCACAATGGGAGATAAATAAGGAGTCCTCTTGGTTTCAATGGAGATATTAACTCCTTGAAAGTTAAAGAGGTCTGCAACATACTGCTACAAAACGTGTTGGAGAGCTTTTAAGCACCCAAGGTTAAAAACTCCAAATAAATCAATGGAAATGTTCATATGCCCTCTATGGTACATATGGTTTACATTGTGATGTATAATCATATGTAATACATTCATCATCTGCACTTTTTTTTTTTTGCTGTATACTCCATTACTGTCTATAATAAAAAAATAAAAAAATAATAAAAATAAATATATATATATATACAGTTGAAACCAGACGTTTACATATAAAAAGACACATATGTATGTTTTTCTCACTATCTGACATGAAATCAGAATAAACCTTACTCGTTTTGGGTCAATTAGGATTACCAAAATTATTTATATTTGCCAAATGCCAGAATAATGAGAGAGAGAGAAATTTTTAAAGCATTTTTATTACTTTCTGCAAAGTCAAACGTTTACATACATTTCATTAGTATTTGGTAGCATTGCCCTTAAACTGTATGACTTGGGTCAAACATTTTGGATATCCTTCCACAAGCTTCTCACAATAGTTGGTAGGAATTTTGGCCCATTCCTCCTGACAGAACTGGTGTAATTGAGCCATGTTTGTAAGTCGCCTT
This sequence comes from Rhinophrynus dorsalis, assembly GCA_037306005.1. NCBI lineage: Eukaryota > Metazoa > Chordata > Amphibia > Anura > Rhinophrynidae > Rhinophrynus > Rhinophrynus dorsalis. The sequence continues at coordinate 225,003,999 of CM074724.1, forward strand.
GCTCACACCTGCCTTTTCAGCTTTGCCCATAAATTTTCAATAGGATTGAGATCAGGGCTTTGTGATGGCCACTCGAAAACATTGACTTTGTTATCCTTCAGCCACTTTGTAACCAGTTTGGCAGTATGCTTCTGGTCATTGTCCATTTGGAAGACCCATTTCCGCCCAAGCTTTAACTTCCTGGCTGATGTCTTGAGATGTTGCTTCAGTATTGCCACATAATCTTCTTGTCTCATGATGCCATCTATTTTGTGAAATGCACCAGTCCCTCCTGCAGCAAAACAACCCCACAACATGATGCTGCCACCCCCGTGTTTCACAGTTGGGATGGTTTTCTTAGGCTTCCAAGCTTCTCCCTTTTTCCTCCAAACGTAACAATGGTCGTTATGGCCAAACAGTTCAATTTTAGTTTCGTCAGACCACAGGACATGTCTCTCTCTCTCTCTCTTTCTCTATATATATATATGTTACAGACCTTTCCTTGCAGGGTGATCCCTTTGCTAGAAGACTATTAATTCAAAAGTTATGACATCAGTTTTTTAAACTAAACTATAATTTTCTGTTGTGGTCACAAGGTGTCACTGTTCCTATTATGTACTATTAAGAGTCAAAGTGTATGAATTAAGCTCTCCCATAGAGTGTATTATAAATAAATTGTTTTTTGGACATCAGTTGGTGGTGTTGCTAAAAGGATGATTACAAAATAATGCAACTCTAATATGTATTGAATTCCAGTGGTGGGAGTACACTTGTATTATACATTAGTAAAATTAATATATGATTTTTTAAAAGAAAAAATATACGTTTACAGCTCCTTTAAAATAAGATGTTAATGTTATTTGCATAAAAACAGCCTTAAAAATAAATTATCATAACATTTTTGCACATTAATATGTTTGATCCCACAAGTAAATATCTACCAAGTAATCAGAGGCTGCAAGTTTCAAACCTATTGTAAAAAGGAGATATAAAGTTGACACCCAATTAGAGTGAATAAACAAAATGTTGACTTATAGTTAGTGCTACTGAAGCCCAAGACTTGGAAGTCACAGAAATCACATGCAGAGGCTGAGGATGCCTCTTTACCATAGGCAGTAATGAGACCTGTTGTGTACTGACAGTTGTTGCTTATGAGAGTAACACTTCAGGAAGAGATGGCTGATGTGCTAAGCAAGTTGTACTATTTGACAACAAACCAACTACATAATAGAAATAATTAACAATTAAAGAGAAAAAGGAAGAAAAGGGGGGCCCTAATAAATGGATCGTATGAAGAAATGCCATTATTTTAATGTTCAGTGCAGATGGTAATGGTTTATAATGACAAAAAGATTAATAAAACACACAGAACACAAAGACAATTTAAGGTGATGGAATGTACATCAGTTCAGAACAATGCTATATAATAACCCCTCAAAAACCCTACAGGTGGTTTAAAGAGTGCACCAACAAGGGTAGATACAGATCTTTAAAAACATAAATAATCTATATTACTAAAAGGAGAAGCTTGGCAGGCAGCCAGAATTCTCTGGCACTGAACACACTCAGGGGAATGCACTAGAAGGAGAATCTTGGCAGGCAGCCAAGAGTACTGAGGAGACATTCATGTTTCCTCACACATAACACAGGGGCGTGATTTTTATAGGAGTTGCCAGGGGCCGAAGGCCCCGGCTACTCCTATGAAAATCTCTGCAAGGACATGGCCCCCCAGCCACATAACACAGGGGCGAGATTTGGCCCCCCCAAACAACTTACGTGCCACTACAAGGTGAGGGATGGGTGTAATATGAGTGCAATATGGGTGCAATAAGGACGTAATATGGGTGCAATATGCTGCAATATGGGTTTTATAAGGACGCAATATGGGTGCAAATCTCTGCAAGGACATGGCCCCCCAGCCACATAACACAGGGGTGAGATTTGGCCCCCCCAAACGACTTACGTGCCACTACAAGGTGAGGGATGGGTAAAATATGAGTGCAATATCGGTGCAATAAGGACGCAATATGGGTGATATATGAGTGCAATATGGGTGCAATAAGGATGCAATATGGGTGCAATATGAGTGCAATAAAGATGCAATATGGGTGCAATAAGGACGCAATATGGGTGCAATATGAATGAAATATGGATGCAATATGGGCAATATGAGTGCAATATGGGTGCAATAAGGACACAATATGGGTGCAATATGAGTGCAATATGGGTGCAATATGGGTGCAATAAGGATGCAATATGGGTGCAATAAGGACGCAATATGGGTGCAATATGAGTGCAATATGGGTGCAATATGGGCAATATGACTGCAATAAGGACACAATATTGGTGCAATAAGGACGCAATATGGTGCAATATGGGTGCAATATAGTTGCAATAAGGATGCAATATGGGTGCAATATGAGTGCAATATGGGTTCAATATGAGTGCAATAAGGACGCAATATGGGTGCAATAAGGACGCAATATGGGTTCAATATGGGCAATATGACTGCAATAAGGACACAATATTGGTGCAATAAGGATGCAATATGGGTGCAATATGGGTGCAATATGAGTGCAATAAGGACACAATATGGGTGCAATATGGGTTCAATAAGAACGCAATATGGATGCAATAAGGATGCAATATGGGTGCGGTATGAGTGCAATATGGGTGCAATTAGGACACAATATGGGTGCAATATTAGTTCAATAAGGACGCAATATGGGTGCAATATGAGTGCAATATGGGTACAATACCCATAATGCGTCCTTATTGCACCCATATTGCGTCTTTATTGCACCCATATTGCACTTAGATTGCACTCGGATTGTACTCATATTACACCCATATTGCACTCATTGCACCCATATTGCGTCCATGTTGCACCCATATTGCACCCATATTGTGTACTTATTGCACCCAATATGCCACTCTTTAACGGTGAATGTGCCATTTGGAATGATGCAACGTGTACAATTTGTGACTCTTTAAGGAATGATATGGTGAATGCGCCATTCGGAATGATGCAGCCAAACAAATGCAACACTTTAAGACACGACATTTTAAGTGCTCCAGTTCAAAAGTAAACTCTCTGTCCCCTTCTCCATTATGTCTCTCTCTCCCCCCTTCTCCATCATGTCTCTGTCTCTCCCCCCTTCTCCATCATGTCTCCCTCTCTCCCCCTTCTCCATCATGTGTATCTGTCCCCCTTCTCCATCACGTGTCTCTCTCCCTCCCTTCTCCATCATGTGTCTCTCTCTCCCCCCTACTACATCATGTGTCTCTCTCTCCCCCCTTCTTCACTGTGTGTCTCTCTCTCCCCCTTCTCCATCATGTGTGTGTCTCTCCCCCCTTCTCCATCATGTCTCTCCCCCCCTTCTCCATCATGTGTGTCTCTCTCTCCCCCCTTCTCCATCGTGTCTCTCTCTCCGCCTCCTCCATCATGTGTGTGTGTCTCTCTCTTCCCCCTTCCATCATGTGTCTCTCTGCCCATTCTCCATCATGTGTGTCTCTCTCACCCCTTCTCCATCATGTGTCTCTCTCTCCCCCCTTCTCATTCATGTGTCTCTCTCCCCCCTTCTCCATCATGTGTCTCTCTCCCCATTCTCCAGCGTGTCTCTCTCTCTCTCCTTCTCCATCATGTGTCTCTCTCTCTCCCCCTTCTCCATCATGTCTCTCTCTCTCCCCCTTCTCCATGATGTGTGTCTCTCTCCCCCCTTCTCCATCATGTCTCTCTCTCTCCACCTCTCCATCATGTCTCTCTCTCTCCCCATTCTCCATCATGTGTCTCTCTCCCCCCTTCTCCATCATGCATCTCTCTCCCTCTTCTCCATCATGTGTCTCTCTTTCTTCCCCTTCTCCATCATATGTCTCTCTCCCCCCTTCTCCATCATGTGTCTCTCTCTCCCTCCTTCTCCATCATGTGTCTCTCTCCCCCCTTCTCCATCATGTCTCTCTCTCTCCCCTCTTCTCCATCATGTGTCTCTCTCTCCCCCTCCTCCATCATGTGTGTGTGTGTGTCTCTCTCTTCCCCCTTCTCCATCATGTGTCTCTCTGCCCATTCTCCATCATGTGTCTCTCTGCCCATTCTCCATCATGTGTGTCTCTCTCACCCCTTCTCCATCATGTGTCTCTCTCTCCCCCCTTCTCATTCATGTGTCTCTCTCTCCCCCCTTCTCATTCATGTGTCTCTCTCCCCCCTTCTCCATCATGTGTCTCTCTCTCCCCCCTTCTCATTCATGTGTCTCTCTCCCCCCTTCTCATTCATGTGTCTCTCTCCCCCCTTCTCCATCATGTGTCTCTCTCCCCCTTCTCCATCGTGTCTCTCTCTCTCTCTCCATCATGTGTCTCTCTCTCTCCCCCTTCTCCATCATGTCTCTCTCTCTCTCCCCCCTTCTCCATCATGTCTCTCTCTCCCCCCTTCTCCATGATGTGTGTCTCTCTCTCTCCCCCTTTCTCCATCATGTCTCTCTCTCCCCCTTCTCCATCATGTCTCTCTCTCTCTCTATCCCCCCTTCTCCATGATGTGTGTCTCTCTCTCCCCCCTTCTCCATCATGTGTCTCTCTCTCTCCCCCTTCTCCATCATGTCTCTCTCTCTCCCCCCTTCTCCATGATGTGTGTGTCTCTCCTTCCCCCTTCTCCATCATGTCTCTCTCTCCCCCCCTTCTCTATGATGTGTGTCTCTCTCTCCCCCTTTCTCCATCATGTCTCTCTCTCTCCCCCTCTCCATCATGTCTCTCTCTCTCCCCATTCTCCATCATGTGTCTCTCTCCCCCCTTCTCCATCATGCATCTCTCTCCCTCTTCTCCATCATGTGTCTCTCTCCCCCTTCTCCATCATGTGTCTCTCTCTCCCTCCTTCTCCATCATGTGTCTCTCTCCCCCCTTCTCCATCATGTCTCTCTCTCCCCCCCCTCTTATCCATCATGTCTCTCTCTCTCCCCCTTCTCCATCATGTGTCTCTCCCCCCTTCTCCATCAGGTCTCTCTCTCTCCCCCTTCTCCATCATGTCTCTCTCTTCCCCTTCTCCATCATGTCTCTTTCTCTCCTCCCTTCTCCATCATGTGTCTCGCTCTCTCTCACCCCCTTCTCCATCATATGTCTCTCTTTCCCTTCTCCATCATATGTCTCTCTCCCCCCTTCCCCATCATGTGTCTCTCTCTCCCCTTCTCCATCATGTGTGTGTGTCTCTCTCTCTCCCCTTCTCCCTCATGTCTCTCTCTCTCTCTCTTTCTCTCACTTCCGTTATTCAGCATGTGTGTGACATACTCAAACCCTGAAGCACTCAAAGGAATTAATTCCCATGGGCAACACCGTGCCCCTTTTGCAAGTAATATAATAAACCTTATAGTAAATTTATAACAGCAGGTCACTGAATGCATACCTCCCAAGTGTTCCTTCTGAGGAAGGACAGTCCCTCTTTGAGACCCAAATCCCTCTGTCCCTCTTTCCCACCCTGATGTCCCTCTTTTTAGGAGATCATATTGTGTGGTGTGTCACATTGCTCCACGGCATTAAAACTCACATTAATGTTTGTTACTTCAATATGTATGTTTATACATTATTCTGTGTAAATAAAACACTTTGATCTTGCTCTAAATAGGTTATTTAGTTACACAAAGAGGTGTCAGTAGGTTGTGAAATAACCTAAAATTCTTCGTAATGCCCTGCCCATCAGCCACTTCCCCAGCAACAGCAACTAAAACTAAAGTGTCCCAATTTGGCCCTTTGAAATGTTGGGAGGTATGCGAATGTATCTAATACTGTAGCCTATCTGAATACCAGATCTACACTGAGGAGATTCAAAACAGCAAAGTGGGTTCCATCAAAAGTAGAGCTGATACAGTATCCATTGTATTTGCTGAAAGGAATGAAAATGTTAAGCACCAAATCCAAAGGTTTTTTTCTCATTGTGCATGCTTCAATGGGGGCATGCTTTAGCAATTCCCTTTGATTGAAGGGGATAGTAATGTTTCATAATAAAAGCAGCTCTAATTAATCATCATAGTATTTGGACTTTGGAGAGTGTTATTTCAATTCTGTCAGAGTTGCAGTTCAAGAGTAATTCAATGACAAAGTTTCCCCCTCCCGCCCCTTTTACTGATGTAACACTGCTCAGCCAGATCAGAAGGATGGTACCCAGGTAGATTGCAGAGAGGAACAATCTTCAATTAAGATAAGGGAAAAACCTGAAAAACTTGTCAAGGGGGGCAGGGCCTTCACTGTTCTCACAGGAAGAAGATTGCCCCCTGCTGTTATCTGTCTGGTCTATGGACTGCATTACACATCTGAGAAGAGATGGCTTACACTAGGTAAAAGGGGCGGGAGGAGGAAACGTTGCTTGTGAATATCTCTCAAACCATAAAGGTTTGAGAGATAAGACTTATATCGTTCTTCATGTTTTTTTAATGCCTACAAAATAAAATAAAGATAAAATGAAGTATAACTATCCCTTTGAAAGTAGCTTTTAACCACCTGAATTCTAGAGAGGAGTCCAATGCATTGCTTCTCAATGCGTTTGAGACCTCTATATCATTCAAGGGGTTAACACTTCCTAGTCACAGCAATGAAAATTATTTTTTTTTTACTTTTGGTACTGTAGATTTTCTGCAGAATTACACCACTTTTTTGTACAACAGCCTGAGCTTAGCCTCAGATGTTGCTTATTAAGCCAACCCTTCCACCAGCCACTGGGTCAGTTTCCTTACCTCCAAAAATGCTGATAGCAGAGCATCATTCAAGTAAGTAAATCTGTTCCCATAGAAGTAGATTTAGTGAGCCATATCTATACTCGCAAAAATGTAACAATGCTGGGGCAAGTCAGCTGTTCTTTAGGGAACAATAACATATCCCATTGATATAAAAGGAGCTTTTAAACCCTTGAATTATAGAAAGGTGTTCAGCATACTGCCAGGTGTTAAATGACCAATTTAAATCATTTGGAATATTTATTTCTTCCATGTTCTGCACTTAGATTGCCCCATAATTGATCCACTTTTGTCTTCAGGCACGTGCACACATAGACACCAAGGGGGGCTTGAGCACCTGCCCTTTTCGTCCAAAGTGCCCTCGTGCTCTTTTAACAAAACAAACAAACAAAAAAAAATGTCTGTGCATGTCCCTGTTTGCCTTTAAAGGGATAGTAATGTTTCATAATAAAAACAGCTCTAATTAATCATCATAGTATTTGGACTTTGGAGAGTGTTATTTCAATTCTGTCAGAGTTGTAGTTCCAGAGTAATTCAATGACAAAGTGTCCCCCTCCCGCCCCTTTTACTGATGTCACACTGTTCAGCCAGATCAGAAGGGAGGTGCCCAGGTAGACTGCAGAGAGGGACAATCTTCAATTAAGATAAGGGAAAAACCTGAAAAGCTTGTCAAGGGGGGCAGGGATTTCATTGTTTTCATAGGAATAAGAGTGTCCCCTTCTGTTATCTGTCCAGTCTATGGACTGCATTCCACATCTGAAAAGAGATTGTTTACAGTAGGTAAAAGGGGCGGGAGGGGGAAACTTTGCTTGTGAATATCTCATAAACCATAAAGGTTTGAGAGATAAGACTTATATCATTCTTCATGTTTTTGTAATGCCTACAAAATAAAATAAAGTTAAAACGAAGTATTACTATCCCTTTAACAGAAGGGTACTCAACACACAGCTCAGCAATACATTGCATACCCCTCTGGCACACAAAGAGTTCGTAAAACATATGGCTTAATAGTTCATAATAGTTACTCTTTAAAGTCACAGTAGAAGTTTAGAATTTTTTTCAGAGAATTAAAATATGCCTGTATGTTGTAGTAGTAATTTTTTCTGTAAAATAAATTGTTTTTGAGAAAGGAACCTTTATATTTTGATGGCACAGTGTGAGACTTTAGGTTGATTCATAGCACATTCTGCTTTAATTTATTCACAGTACAATGTATGGTAATATTGACCTAGCACAGAAACTAATTAGCAAAAAGTGCCACACTGTGCCACAAATAAAAAGTTCAACATTTCAAAAAAACATTTATATTATAAAAAATGGCTAGACCAAAATATACAAAGTGTTTTTTTATCGTCTTTAAAATTAACTAAACTTACCTTAGGGGTAAATTTTAGGTATGGATAGGGCTTGATATGTTTTTATAATGCTGAAGCAAAGCATAACTTTGTATGTATTATTTTACATTTGTCATGTCATTTTATGTCTTTGCTTGCATTTACTTGTGAAAATGTACAACCCTGGCACTCTTCAAGAATGAAGCAGCAACTTAAAAACAAAATCTTTATTCAAATAGGCAGTAACGCCGGAGATCGGAAAATCCACTGAGGGAGAGCAGACAGAGGAACACTTAGATTTGACTGTCATCAATCTTTCTAAAGTTTGTCTACTGATCAGCCGTCAATTTTGAGCAAAGGACTTAATTTTGTTCCTTTTACCAATTTCAATATATTTAACACCTTGATAGATGTGAACAAGCTTGTTAGACACCTTACACTTAAGAAATATATTATTAATGATCCTATGACATGCTCTGAGAGTTTGAGTATGGGTGCCAGAACCTTTTCACACTCAGACAAGTGCTTTAGGGACATGTGTTCTCTGCATGATTTGGCCCTGCTACGGTGCAAGTCAGTGGATATGGAATAGGATATATGTGTTAATAGTCTAGAGACTGGATTTTTTCCGAAGTACAGTTTGTATCTTATACATAGTAAGGATCCCCAGTTAGAGTTGTTCCAAGGAGCTGTGCAGAGAGAATTGATTGCCTTATCTAAAAGAGTGACTGATAGGTCTGACAATTTGACTAAACTTTAGAGAACTGTGCTTAGGGAATTACAGGAAGACGACCATTTAGTGATTCACTCTTCAGACAAGGGGGGAAATATTGTGGTCTTAGACCATTAATATTATTAGCGGGAGGCTGAGAGACAATTGGGAGATGGTGAAACGTATACTATTCTTGGTCGTAATCCCACCTGGCTCTTTAAGAATGAGTTGTTGGAATTCACTGATTTGAGTTTGTGTACTGGGGTTCTGACCAAAAAGGAAACAGAGTTCTTAATAGTATACTCTCCTATTATCCTTGTGTTTAACCACCTCCCCAAACGCCATAAGCGCTTGATAAGTCTGGTTGACTCATTAAATGAGCCTTTGTCGGAGTTGGTGGACTTTTATATCCAGCCTTTAGTTTCTAATTTGCCTAGTTTATTGAATGACACAAAACATCTTCTCCAGCGTAGTAAGAACTTTGTTTGGAGAGCAGATTGTGCCTGGTTGACAGCCAATGTATCCTCCCTGTATTCCTCCATTCCCCATGACAAGGGTCTATTGGCAGTCAGTTATTATTTAAAGGAGCAGTAAACTTTTTTTATGAAAAAATATTTATTGTAGGGATTTTCCTGTTGAGTAAAAAAAGGGTACTCCCACTGTCAAGAGATTTATATTTCCAGAGTTATTAAAGTTTAAACCAAAGTTTTTTTACATTAGCAGTGCCATCTACTGGTCAAATTCTAATTAGATTTTCTGTTACATTCTAATGGAGAGTAAAGTCAGAGACATACAGTTCTCCATATAATGTTATAGAACCTGCCTGTTACTTCCTGTCAGCTAGAACTAGCAGGAAGTAAAGCACTGTAAATTCACTTCCTGATTATTTGAACTGCTATAAGTTTTGAATAAAGCATCTGACAGCGATGGGAGTGATCTTATTTTACTCAGCAGGAATAGCTCTATAAAATATGTGTTTTCATATAAAAAGTTTACTGCTCCTTGAAATTTGTTTTCAAATTATTCTAATGATCTCAAAGACTTTCTGTTGAAGAGTATCTTGTCTTTGCTTACACACACATTTCGTTAGCTTCAATGGGGTCTTTTATCTGCAAAGGTGTGGTGCTGCAATGGGGGCGCATTTTGCACCCTCATTTGCAAACCTTTATATGGGTTGGTGGGAGACACACCACATCTTTGGAGATCTAAACCCCTTAGAGGCAGGATATGTTGGTATCGCAGATACATAGATCATCTCTTGTTCATGTGGGGGGGGGGGGTCCAGGGAGGATGTCTCCCTGTTCTTGGACTCTCTCAACTATAACTACATTATGAATAGAATAGAATGAAAGAATGGTATGCGACCACCCTATAATGAATATGTTTGTATATAAAATGGTTAATGCAAAGAAGCACCAAGTATGCCTTTAAAAGTCACTTGGGCAAACCAATTGCACCATAGGATAAAATAAATATTCAAAGTATTTTTTCAATATACTGTACATATATCACCAACTATCTTCACATTCTCAGAGATGTGCAAAGTTCCACACTTAGATACCAAGTTGTAAATAAGTAAATGACATAGTTGCAACTAGATTTCCTGTTAGCCATAGAAAAGAGATCCTAGGCACCATAAAATGCATCAGGAGGTGGAGCTTTATTTAACCAATGTCCCCTTGTGCAGCCTTCCAGAAACAGAGCTTATTAGCCATAAGACTTAGGTCATATTGAGCTATGAGAAAGATCCGAGGAAGTTAAGAAGCACAGGTGGTTGGAACAGTATTTGACTGGAGTGCTGATTATTATTGAGGATTGTCATCTTAATATATATATATTTGAGTGGCTTCTCTTAAACCCTTGGATGCTAGAGACATTTGCACCATTTTGTTTTGGAAAATCTTGGAGATGTTACCAGCACTCAGGGGTTAATAAATGTTAACGTTTTCAGTTGTTTCTTTGAGGATGCCTTGGTAGTTAACTTTATAGGAGAAAAGTATTACTTATAGGAATTTTACAAACTCTTTAGGTTGCTAAGACTTCAATTTATTTCTCCACAGTGTCCTCCACATGAAGCCTTTTAAAACCATTTTAGTAAGTACTGTGCATAATGCTCACAACTGTAGACTTGTTACTATTCCAATATGAATATGTCAGATAAGACAAAAAATCTGTCATGTTTCTGCATGTTTGTAAAGTTGTTCACCTACTATTAAACTCAGCCTGTGACTATGTTAAATCAAATCTGCTTAATATGGACTCCAACTGTTTTATGCAGTACTCAGGTACAAAGCACTAGAAAAAAATTAGCTTTATCTAAGACATGCATTTGATTTACTTATTTGTCACATGCTGCTATAAATGAAATTCACATTCATAAAGATGCCTTAGTCTACGCTATACAGAAGCAAAAAGTGCTTTGAAATCAAACATAAATACTGAAAATTTAAAATCCATGCTGATTATGGTTACTGTACATAGAATATTGATCATTGCTTTCAATCAAAATTGTTTCTGCCATCAGGGTCACCATGGGAATAGGCACAGCAATCATCAGCTGCACATATTTACACATCAAAACTCATACAAAAATCATTAACATACATCAAAATGTAGCCCAGTTAATATTACAACACTATAAACATCCAGCTGAATTAAGGGAGTCACACAAATCCATTTGTTTTGTGTTTCTGATACTAATGGAAGATAACATACTTATGGTAGGCCCCTAGGCTAACATTCTAAAAAAATATGTTAATATAATTCACCATAGTATTAATTCTATTTATGTATTTCAGTTTTGAAATTAAGTAAAACTAGGTGTTAATACTAGGAAAGTAGCCAGGATCACCCCCATGACCCCTGGATACTAGTGCAATGAGCTGAAGGCACCACTAGTATGCAAGGAGCTGAGGACTTGAGAATCTAGTTATATTGTAAGACATTCATTCTACAGATACAGCCACTGTTGTCTGGAAACATATTACACTTAGTTTGTAACAGGCCAGCACAAAAATGTTCTTCATACCTTAGCTGTCAGAAATATCCAGCACATTGCTTTTTCCAATGCATGGCGCTCCCTAGCTGCATGATGCACTTGAAAGGGGTATGCATGTATGTTGTTAAATACATTAAACATGAAAAACAATAGCATTGTGATACCCGATACAGAGAAATTGAAACTGCTGTGGCTATACCCACAACTAGGAATGTGATAGAGGCAATTCAACTGTTGTAATCTAGATGGTTGATTACTCTGCCTAGTGCAGTGTTTGTCAATTCCTGTTCTCAGGACCCACTAACAGGCCAGGACTTAGGGATTTCTCTGCTAGAGCACAGGTGTGGTGATCAGAGGCTCATTCACATTGATTAACTCACCTGTGCTCTAACAAGGAAATCATCACATCCTTACCTGTTAGTGGGTTCTGAGGACAGGAGCTGAGAAACACTGGCCTAGTGGAACAGTAAAGTTCTGTTACCAGAAAATCCCAATATTACATTCAGTGACTGAAGAATCAGGAGTGATCAGTGGCTGATAGAGCAATGTGTCAGGTTATTGTACTAGCAAGTTAATTATTATGTCAGTGGCAGTGTCAGTTAAAAGGCAATTATCCTGGAAAACTAAAATGGCTCCTATGGGAAAATACTTTCCAAGCCAGGGGCCCCACTCTGCAGAGCCTAAACAATTGATATCAGCAGTTTGGGGGTCATTAAACCGACCTTGCAGTTGGTAGGGGATTGAGACTTTACAAATGAGGTCATTGATTTAAGCAAAGGACTTCACTTGCCAAAAGGTTATTTCCAAAGAATATACGTGTCGGGGCTTGGTAGCCTAAACTGCTGGCTAATCGAATTGCGTGCACAGGCTCTGAATCCTGAATTTTGCAGTTCCAAAATCTAGTAGGTCTAATAGGTCCATCACAAGATACATTAAAAGAGGGGTATCCAAACTAAGGCCTGCGGGCCATTTGTGGCCCTTGGGCATGGTTTTTATGCATATTTGAGTAAGCAATAAAAAATGTGAGCTGCTGCAAATGATAATACTTTTTACCTGATCTTTATCAATTAATGAGACATTGAATGCTGGATATGGCTATTTATAAAGTGAAATGTAAGGTAGCTTATCAGTCTAACCATGGAGTGCCTATAAAAGTTGGTATAAACTCTAATTTTATGTATGCTTGTCTTTCATTCTACTACCTTATTAAATATTCTGAGGCATTTGATTAATTGCTCTTTTCTCAGAGTGGACTTTAAGGATAAGTTTGGACGCCCTCTGGGCTAAGCAACTGGGAGGAATCAGTTTTCTGAGCCACAAATTGAACATCAGTCTTGCTGAACAAGGAAGCCCTAGCTAGACTGGCAAATCTGCTAAAGGGAAAGTAATGGTGTTGTAACTCCTGTTTTATGGCTACCAGTTCAACAATGGAACACATCTGAGATGAAGCTGTACCATGTGGAGAAGTTTGTTAATATTATGTATTTATATGATCTGACACTTCTGATTTCTGAAGGATTTATTTACATAAAAATATGTGATTGAAGAGATAATTCCTTTAACCCAGAGACAGTCAATACTTAACCCAGAGACAGTCAGTACTTGGACCTGCAGCTGTTGGGGAGTCCAACTCCCATCATCCCCATCCAGCCGATGGCTGGATAGGGATGATGAGAGATGGAGTCTCCAACAGCGGGAGGTCCAGAAATTGACTACTCCTGAAGGGCCACCAAAAGGGGATACAAGCCATACCCATGTATAGTGAATGGACCCACCTGCCAAATCAGACACGGAGGCCCTTACATCCACTGTGATGCATGGAGGGCTTATGTCAAACAGGACCCCAAATATCTAGACTGGCCCATATGGATTGTGGAGGATTGTCTAGTCAGCCCACTATTTAGGTATATCCTGTAGGTAGTGCAGCAGAGAACTGGAGAGCACTTGAGCCACTTTATCTTCTAATTCATATCATATTGCATAGTGGAGCAGTTTCACATGCCCGGGCTTTATATACTTCTGAGGTGGAATGTGCAAATGCATGGGGAGGGGCCTGGCTTTATGTTTGTACTGGGCACCAAGATTTCTGAAGGCAGCTCTGTATCCCTGCTTTCACACTTACGTGTTTTAAGGCTTTGCAATGGCACTCTCAGCCTTTTGAAATAGTTAAATCTTGGTTAAGAAAAACAAATCACATTTTTTTATGCTACTAAGATATAGGATGGGGAATAGGTTCTCAAGGGCCACTAACAAGCCAGATTATGAGTACAGGTAAAACACAGAAAATAGTTGTTCCAGATGTACACCCACTTGTACTCCGACACAGATATCATTTAATAGGACACCACTGACTTTCCTTGAAATTCATCTCCCTGCAGCAATATCTAAAAATGTCAAATACCAAGAAATGTACATAATCATCCAGGTATAATCTTTTATAAACTTTGATTGAAATGTATATACTTTTGCATAACCAATTCCCTTTGAACACAACAGAGCATTCCCCCATATTTAGAGGGCAATTATCATATTTTACCAAGTCTGTTCCAAAGGTATTTTATGTATTGCAGCCTCAAAATGGCCCCTGTCAGCATTTCAAGGGTCTGAAAATTGACCCCCCTCAGACAGTGGGCTTGGGAAAGGACTTGACAATAGGGTAGTATTGAGGTGATAGCTGCCCTTTTATTTAACCCCTTAAGGACCAGCGGTCCCATAAGGACCACTTTGATCTTTGCCGACGTGCTGGTACACGTGACCTGTTGCGTGTATTGGCATGCCGCTTTGGTGCCTAAAAGAGATCACTCCAGTCTTGGAGCGGTCAATTTTAGGCCCCATTTTTACTTACAGTGCTCCCGGTGGATCACAATAAGTAATAAGTATGTGATGTACTATGACCGTCATCTGTCCTTAAGTATTTAAGGACCGTGATGGTCATAGTACGTCATGTAATTCTTAAGGGGTTAAAAAAATGTGATGCATCATCGCATCCCTACTGACCGGTAAAGGTCCAAGCCAGGTGGTTTTTCACAGGCTTACTATAAATCTTTCCGACATGTCCTCATCCCCCTCCTGGCTGAATCTTATAGGTATTTTCCGACATCTATTTCCCATCAACCAGAGACATCAGTAGCTCATATTACTGTAATTCCTAAACCAGACAAAGATAAACTTCAGTGCTTAAGCTACTGACCTATATCACCAAACTATTTGCAAAAATTGTAGATGAGAGCTTTAAATCACATTTACATTCATTCATCCAGATAAAGAAGGCGTTACACTAGGGAGGGAGGCGGCAGACAACACAAGAAAACTTTTGAACCTATTACACATCTCTTCCCGTTCTACTATCCCATCCATCTTCATAGCGACGGATGCAGAAAATGCCAATAGAGTTAACTGATCCATCCTCTCCCAACGTTTTTTTTTCTGATTTTGCGCTGGCTTTATACATAAAATGTTTGCACTAACATAAACCTCACAGCAAGATTGAAAATGAATGGCCATCTTTCTGATCCATTCAAAATTACTAATGGCACTAGAAAGGGTTGCCCACTGTTCCCCTCCTTATTGTTTATTGTTGTGATGGAATCCCTAGCTCAACACATACAACTTAATACAGATATCAGAGTAATCTCCTGCATGCGTTGTGACCATAAGATCTCAATGTTCGCAGATGATGTACTGGTATCTATTACCCATCCCTCCATATCTATGCAGGCATTTATGTCAGAGTTTCAAAATTTCTCAGCTCTTTCAGATTTTAGAATTAACTATTTCAAATCTGAATCGCTTCAAATTGGTGTGCCTTCTGATATTTTGACCACTCTATGCACCTCTTTCCCCTTCAAATAGACATCACCTTCCATCAAATACCTTGTCATTCACCTTACCTCTTCCATTGACAACATATACTCAAATAACTATCCCCCTCTGCTATCATCAGCAAAAATCATTGGGATCCCCTTTTTATTTCTTGGCTTGGACTTGTGAATGTAATAAAAATTAATATCCTTCCCCCGCTTCTTTACTACTTTTAAACACTACCTATTCATATTCCCCCCTACTTTGTTGCTAACCTGTCCCACATCAATCACAGCTTTATATGGCAATATAGATATCCCGAGGAACAAACGTGATACTCTTTGATGTCTTAAGTTACTAGGAGGTCTGGGCATTCCAGACTTTAAATTATACTATCACTCAGCTCTTTTATCTTCTGTACCAGATTGGTCTCTTTTTAAGTATCTTATTGCATAGAGAATCCCTTCCAATTTTGTTCTTCTCTGACTTTTCCACACTGCCTCCCACAGAGAGATGTCTCTTACTGACTTGCAAAGACAGATCCCCTCCTACACCATCAGAGACTCACTAAGCTAAAAAGGGGGCTTGGATCCTAGTCCCTTGATATATTTTCTCTTATGGTGGAATTCTTCTTGTGCAGACTATGCTGATAGTTAAAATTCAGTATTCAATTTCACTACTTATACACTAAAGATACAAACAGGGCTCGACCCTCCCTCTCTTTCTCTTTTTCATTCTTTTCTTTTTTTCTTTCCTTTCTTTCTTCCCTTCCTTATTTCCTTCCATCTCTCTATCCTTCTTTTTCTCCCTCCCTCTTTCTTTACTTCCTTCTTTTTTCCCACTTTCTATCTATATTTCTTACTCTGCCCTTCCTTCCACATTCCATACCCTTGCCCTTCCCCACCCTTTATTTACCTTCATTACATTGAAATACAGCAGTGCTCAATTTGCACCAAGTCTTATTATTATGACCAAACATTGTACTTCAATATATCTTACACTGTATTTATTTAGTTACTCCATGTATTGTTCCTTATTGTTTATATTCTGTAACAATGTTCACTGCTACTCTGAATAAAAATCTTAAGTATATAAAAAAATAAATGTGATGTACATTCTAGTGCAGGGAGTATCTTCATACTGGTCCTGATTATAGGGTAGGACATCCCCTACACTATAGGGCAAGGTTTTAATAGATAAAATTCACATGATAGCTCAGGTAGCCCTTGAAATAACTGTTTAGCACAGCGCTGAATCTAGGGATCCCACACTATTAATATTAGTATTAATATTTATCAATAATGTGACCTGGAAGGTACCCACTGTCTTCCCTTACCTAGATCCAACATATAGTGTTCCATGAACATCTGTGTTGAGTTTGAGGACTGTCAAGACTCAGTCTCACAACAATGGTCATTGAAGGTACTCAAACTCAACCCAGATGATTGTAGAATGCTGGCTTGAAAAGGAAATATGAAGGGTGGCTGTGCTCACTGTATTTGGGTCCTAAGGGAAAAGGGAAATTCGACTAGATAGCAGCTAGTAAAAATGGGTGGTGCAAGTAATCAATGTCCTATATTTAAGTATACACCATATGGCTGAAACAGAATATTAGTAATAAATAATACAAAAGGTATTAGGCAATGTTATGAATATGATAACAATGATCAAGTGAAATAATACCAAAAAGAATAGTTATAATTATGATTTATGATAGAAAAATTAGAAAAACTGGGTATTTAGGTCCAGTCTGTGAAAATGAAATAGTTCAGATGCAAACGATGGATTATGAGTGAAGATGAGTATGAATATGAATACTAATGGCGTAGGCACAAATGTAGCACAATTTAGTAACAAATGATAGATGATGATGTTAGTTCATGAGAGGCGCTGTCCACATTTGCCGCGCTTTGCTGCTGTCACTTGCCTCGGAGCCTCCTCGAGCCAGTACATATAGTAGAAAGGGAAGAAAAGAGAGAGACAGTGCACCAGCGATCTAAGTGTAGCGTGGTAACTGTATGAAAGCAGCACAGAAAAAGGTATAAAATAAATCACAACATAAACTTTATAAAAATGGGAGAGATAAAATAGAAAATATGTTTAAAAAATATATAAAACAAATATGCATATAATATATAAACATGTAACCAAGGGATAATTTAAAACAATCATAAAATCAAATATCTGTAGAGGTATTAAAAAAATAATGAATGTATTCATAAAATAAGTGAGAATCTGAGGACTAACATTGAGCACGGAGTGGGGATAATCATAGGATATAGTCCAAATGCGTGCTTGGATATATACAGTCCTAGTAGGGGATGTTCTCTAGATAAGTGTGACTGGAAACACTGGTGGATAATGAATGTGGGCAGTATTAATAAATAAATAAATAATGATGGGAACGTGGTATTTATAGGGGTTAGGACTTTCTCCCTATGGTAAGACGCTCACCAGAGTTCTTCTTGTCACAAAAGCATATGGTATATTATATAGTTATATCTGTCCCCTCACCAGATAGTTTCTTGTTGTTAGGCTCATCAGTCAACAATAGATGTCTCCATGGTTACACTACCGAGGTCGGCCTCAATTCAGCCTCTGGTCGTGTTCAGAGGTCCAATGTGTAAAGAGTAAAGTGCCAAGGTGTGAAATACTTCTCCTTGGGGACTTCTTTCATGGCTTGTAACATATCTCTTCCTTTGAGTATAGATATTTCAACGCGTTTTGGAGCTGGCCGTTCCTTCCTCAGGAAAAAGAGGTACATTTGTTGTAAAGGACCCCAAAATGGCAGTTCCATTATTTAAACTGGTATGGTCCAATTAGGATTGGAGTAAAATGGTTCAACGACCCTTGATAGTCCTTTTTTGAAAAAATGGAATACAAAAAATGAATTAATCTGGAATTAATAATAAAGATGAATAAAGTATACGTCATCTACAGTGTTCAGTTAGGTAATATTCATATGCTAGATACAAAGTATATACATATAGAAACAATACGGAAACAGTAGTAATAAGGATAATAGTGAGTTCCCTAGGCTTACTTTTTATCTATAAGATCTTTGCAAAAGATCGTAATTAATGTATCATTTCTCCTGATGTTATAAGATAATAATACCTAATGTGGAATAGTATGCTGTATGTATATGGATTGTTCCAGACATGGAATCTATTCAAACATTTGATGTAGATTGCTCCGCGATGTGCCGGCAACATGGGTGTATGTGCATAAAATCTGCTAAATTCCACCCATGCAGTCAGTGTGATAGAAAAATTAAACTTTACTATCTGGATGGGTTATAGTTTAACTGGACAGATCAAGATATATACATCTTTCCTAGGTATTCTTTACGTAGGGTATTGTGTATAAAGAGAAAGTCTAAGGAAACAAAACCTAAAAAATGTATACTGATGGTTAGTGAGAGACAGTCCAACCTGATAATGAATATATGATAAACACGAGGAATAACAAAATAAAGTAAGTGAAGTATGTATCGCACATAATGCAAAGAATGTATTATAGAATTTAACAGAAAAAAAAACATTTGGCCTGTATATGATATACCCAATGTTGTAATATCATTATAGGACAAGTTTTAGTAATGTGGATTACCAAATGTGTATTAGAAAAAGGGAAATATTTAATAATATTAATGATGTAGACTTCTAAAGTGTGTATTCTTACTGGATGAACATGTTTGAGAAATATATAATACTTGGTGTTATTACATATGGTATCAGGAGTTTGAAAAATTTGATTCGCATGTGGAAATCTATTTGGAGTTATGATGGAGATACTAATTTTCTTTGTGACAAGAAAAACTCTGGTGAGCATCTTACCATAGGTGGAAAATCCTAACCCCTTTAATTACCATGTTCCCATCATTATTTATTTATTTATTTATGAATACTGCCCACATTCATTATCCACCAGTGTTTCCAGTCACACTTATCTACAGAATATCCCCTGCTAGGACTGTATATATCCAAGCACGCATTTGGGCTATATCCTATTATTATCCCCACTCCGTGTTTAATGTTAGTCCTCAGATTCTCACTTATTTTATGAATCTATTCATTATTTTTTTAATCCCTCTACAGATATTTGATTTTATGATTGTTTTCAATTATCCCTTGGTTCCATATTTATATATTATATGCATATATATTTTTATATATATTTATGACATCATAGCTTTTCACATGATGCAATATGTAGTTCATGTGAGGCAGCATTAAAAATCTGAATTTGTTCTTTAAAAAACAACATATAGTTTTCCATATATAGCTAGAAAGTTACCTATAGGAATAATTCCCAGTATTCGAAGGGTTAAGCTTTTATACATAAATGACTGTATTATTTCTTTCAAAGTAGGGCTTACAAAAACAGTATTATTTTAATTTAGGCATGTATTTTTGCCTATGCAGCATAGAACATTTATTTTAGATAATAGTATTCAAATCAAATATTCTCCTTAATGGGTTTTAATCATTAAATTAAGACACAAACTCTGGTGTAAGGTGCATTTCTAGTTGCTTACCTTCTTTTGCATTAAAATGGCCAACAAAGTGTTTTCAATTCAAATACAGGAGAACACTCCAAGGTATTGTTTCATAATTCAGATATATGTATATGTTACTTCTCAAAGAACATAGCAGAAAGGGGATAGCAGATTAAATAGAAATCTCTGGATAATTGAAGCAATTATCAGGGTAGTAACCTAAGCTCAGCCTGGGGGAACTTTGCAATGTTGAGATAGGACATCTAATAATTCACTAGAGTGACCATCTTTGTTGCCTATCTGTTCAGTACAGCCATCTTCCTGCAAGTTGGAAAATATTCTGCTTGGCTTGCAGCATGACAATCTCATTTGTTTCCCATAGTAAAGTGTTCAGTCCTCTTAATGGAAACCGTTTTGTGTTATGTCTCTGGATTAGCAGCCAGCAAAAAAAAAATAAAAAATAAAAAATGAAGCCAATAAAGTTGCCTGCAGGGGGGAACCAAAGTGTTTTTGATTTGCCTTTGCTTAAAGCAAAACCGTCATTCGTGTCTTTGTTTGGTTTTATTATCACAAATGAATGCATTTTTATCTGTCCTGACACACCCACACAGGGACACATGCTGGCATTATCAAATGGAGATTGATGGGATGCTCATATTTCTAAACTCCCGCTTGAACTACCAGACATCTTATTAGTGCAGGGCTAGTGAAGCCCTGGATTGATTAGCAACTCTGCACCACAGGTTCAGACCTGCTGAAAAGAGAACACCAAGGTAATGCATTCCCTTTATGTAGAGGAACACCTGCAAGATAAATCTGCACCACCTTGAGAAATGTGTTCATATTATTTATGGATATGGATAATTTTATTTGTCTCCTATGGAGCAGATGGTTTGCTTCAGAAATGTACCTCTTTAGCTTCTTGAATATGGTGCTATGGGTCATATTCAATAAGCTAAAGAGGTGTAATTCTGGAGCAAAATAACTGCACCACATGGGAGAAAAAAAAAGATTCAAATCCCCATTCATTTAAATAGATTTTTAACACCTTGAATTCAAGGGGTTAAAACCCAATTTGAATCAATGATAATTTGTATTTGTGCTCTGTGGTGCAGATAGTCTTCCCCATAATTGCTCCTCTTTACATTATGAGAATGCTTTATTTAGATAACATTAGTAATACCATGCAAAATGTAATTTAAAGCAAATTGGAAACCAAAATACATTTCTACATTGAATTTTGAAGTAAGATAATCCCATGATCATACTCATTAGTAGATGATATTGATCAAGTATTTATTGCCCAGAGTTATCAAAGTACACATATAAAGTTGATATTGGTGTATTCATTTATGTTTGCTACTGAAAATAAAAGCACATTACAGAATTCCGTACAGAAAACTGCATAATCTTTGCGATCTTTCTTGTCATGCATAACACTAGAATCAGACTTACTGTCAGGAGTATAAGAACGCACATCATAATAATCTACCCAAACCCCCCAAACCCTAATTAATATACCCACACTACCCTAACCTAGCAGATAGTGATGCACATAGTGACCCTAACCTAACAGATAATGACCCTAAGTACTATAACCCCCTAAGTACCCCACAGATTTTAGTATTTAGGGTGCAATGCACAAATATCTGCTGCTGTCACTAAAGGTTAGAAATGACATCTGCAAAAGTATAGGTCAGATATACTAGACTAGGTTTATGAACCTGCAAAAGTATGCAGACAGCTGACTTTTAGCTCACATGTGCCATACACACAGAATACAATTTCTAAAGCATATCATACTGGACCTGCACAAATGACAGTCTAGTGACAAAATGTCAGACAATTCCTCTCTGAAAAGAAAAGGAGCCAACCCTAGATACATTTTAGCTTTAATGGGATAGTAATACTTTATTATTACTATCCCCCATATTATAGATATTTGCAAAATAATTTAATAGCCCCCAGGTTCATCTCTCAAACCTTTATGGTTTGAGAGATAACCAAAGGTAAAGTTCCCCCTCCCCCTTCCCTGAAGTCAGAATTGTCCTGACTGCAGGGATATCCGGTCTGACTTTCATCAGACGGCTCTGCAGCAGAGCCGCGATCGCGTTAGTGAAAAATAATTATTTCACTGAAACGGTCTTCTACGTGTGCTTGCAAACCAAGCACATGTAGAAGACCATTTCAGTGAAAAAATTACTTGTCACTAACGCGATCTCGGCTTAGCTGCAGAGCCACAAGCCTGTGGTACAACAGACTTCCCCTGCAGTCAGCACAATGCTGACTTCAGGGAAGAGGGAGGGAACTTTGCCTTTGGTTATCTCTCAAACCATAAAGGTTTGAGAGATGAACTTGGGGGCTATTAAATTATATTGCAAATATCTATAATATGGGGGATAGTAATAATAAAGTATTACTATCCCTTTAATGAGCCTCGTCAGTGAGATGCAGTTGCTCCCTCTAGGCACTTGTGAGCAAGGGGTCCACATCTGGATTTCCCCATTGCTCTATA
Source organism: Rhinophrynus dorsalis (assembly GCA_037306005.1). Taxonomy (NCBI): domain Eukaryota; kingdom Metazoa; phylum Chordata; class Amphibia; order Anura; family Rhinophrynidae; genus Rhinophrynus; species Rhinophrynus dorsalis. The sequence continues at coordinate 225,026,549 of CM074724.1, forward strand.
CTTTTGCATAGAAATTATTTTTGCACCAGCCAGTGACATATTACATCTTTACTTTGGTCTTCTTACCTGTCTCAGAGCATTGAGATTGAGATCCATTCACACAGCTATTACAATTAAAGTGAAATAAGCAATTTCACTGTACAGTGTTAGAGTTTTCAATCATTTTACATTAGAGTACAATTTTGCAATAAAGCATTTGTACATATTTTCAGCAGATCTATTTTGTTGGAACTCTACCCTTAAAAGAGTATTTTGATTGTAAATAACACTCATAGTGGAGGGCTATCAATAAAATATCCTAGGCATTGATGAGCTGGCTTTCCATATGTAAGCTGCCTGAAAACTGACTTTGTGCGAAGTGGAACGCACAAAGGTAGCAAGCAGCTAATATACTCGGAAAGAAGATAGGCTACCAAACGGAGGGATAGCCCAAAACTGGAACAACAAAAACAGAAGGAGCGAGATGAGAGACAAGACAGACTGAGGACAGAGCCGGCAGCAAAAGGCGTAACGGATAGGAGGCCGAATCAGGGCAGGCAGCAGACGGAGAGACATCAAGGACAAGCCGAAGGTCAGGGCAGGCGGCAGACGGAGAGACGTCAAGGACAAGCCGAAGGTCAGGGGTAGGCGGCAGACGGAGAGACATCAAGGACAAGCCGAAGGTCAGGGCAGGCGAAAGACGGAGATACGTCAAGGACAAGCCGAAGGTCAGGGGTAGGCGGCAGACAGCAAAAATCAATATGGAAGGCCAGGGTCAAAATCCGGAAAGGCAACAAAGTGGGAGACACAGGGGAAAACGCTACTCAGGCACTGAGCTCGATGAAAGAACACTTAAAGCAAGACAGGAGCTGTTATATATGCTCTCAGTGCTCAGTGACGTAGCAGCTGGCTCACCACTGATAGGGGAATGCAGGCTAAAGTACTGCGCATGCACGGCCGCTCGACGCAAGCACGGGGAACCGCAAATACGTGGAAGATGCGCAGGACCACAACCAGAAGCCAGGCAAGAATAGGTAGGTGACACCATATTTTGGGACTTAACCAACACTTGATAGAGTATATAGTGAAGAAGAAATGCAATGTGGAATCCATTTTCATGTTTAGTTAATTAACAGTCCCACCTGCAGTCAAGGACATGACTAAGTACTGGCAAAGGGAGCTCAAGCTCCTGGTCTCATGCTTAAAACCCTGGGTCTTTTTTCCACCTTGAAGCATGTATTGGTTCTATTTTCCCTACTAGCAATGGTATAATTGGTTGCAAGATACACTATTAAATATTCTGGCACAGGTCCCAGGTATTTTGAGAACCTACCAAGTCCCCTACTCTTAGTTACATCCCCACCTCATATGAAATACTTCTGATTGCGTGAGCTATATAAAGTAAGGGTTCCCAAACCTTAACGTTTCCTTAATTTGTCTTGGAGATCAAAACGCCTTACACAAGTGAATATACTGTATTTTCATGTGACACATAACTTACTTTCATGGTTGAAAGACTTACATTCCAGTACTGGGGTTAAAAGACACAATCCACTTAAAGGTTTAACAATGCATAAGGAAGAATGCATCTTTATTCATGTGAGGAAAGCATAGAGCTGGCTTTATGAAGACTTGAAACATAAATCATTTTCAGAAGCAGCAGCATTCTTGCATGAATGACTTCCTTGTGTCAGATATACTGATACTTCAGTGACACAATAAGTAACAAGTGTATAAGCGCTTATCAACATATAAATGATAGTGAATTCAAGTTATTATGTAGCACACCTCTTTACTCCCTTAAAAGTTATTAGGAGTTAAGATCATGGAATTTTTTTATGCTATATCTGCAGAAAACAGTCAACAGAGGATTCTAAAAATGAGTTTTTGACCTTAACACATTTCCAGCTAACTGAGCCTAAATCAATTACTTTCCCATTGCCTTCCCTCAAATTTCTGTTTTGGGAGCACACAATTTGATTTCACCTTTAGGCACACACATTGAGATCACAGCAAGAAAAAAGATTTCTCAGAACTGCTGCATTTTACGATTTATGCTTTTTATAACCCTAGTGTGGTGCAGATGGCCTGGAATGTTCTTGTCAATTTCTGGCACTGAAAACTTTTAAGTTGTTAAGTATTAGAGCCAAAACTTTGCTCTGCGCAATGCAAAATGCCTTTTTAAACCAGTTTTTAACTAGATTCAAAAGGAGATTTGAGCAGTGCAGAAAAAGAACCTCTGTAATAGGTCAAGGGCACCCAGTAGTGCTATTTTCATTAAGAGCATCCCAGTCAAGGTTAGAGAGCCAGAGTGGAGCCTGAGATAGTGATGGCACTTAAGCGGCTCTCTGATAGGAAATTAAAGATAGGCTGAAGAAGTTTGTGCTCTTAGCCAAGAGCTTCTAACTGGGAGCTGAAGTGGGTCCATCAGGGGAGGCAGGATTTCTAGTGAGGCAGAGAACAGTGGTCCCTTCAATCAGAACTCTTTTTATTGCGTAGAGCAGAAAGGTACCAATCGCCTACCTGGTAGCAGTGGAAATTAACTGAGTCAGAGACAGGGGTCTTTGGGGGAAGATAAGAGACTTGTGAAAATTCTTCAAGGGAAATCAAAACCTGTGAGGACGGAAATAAGAAAAGTGAGAGTAGACTGTTATATTGATTGACCTACTGACTGTTCCTGTTAAAAGGGAACTAAAACCTTGTAATAATAATGCCACACCTCACTATGGCTGGAAAATCATAATAGCCCTTATGAATTTTGCAATTGTGCCTTAGTTCAAGAATAGCATCCACAATAAATCCTGGATGTCATGTCCATGGAGGCAGACATGACAGTTATTGGCAGTTTTTTCAAACTTAAATAGGCATGAGTCTACTTAACCCTTTAAAGACCAAATGTGTGCACAATACATTATGATGCAATGAATTGTGCACCTTCTGGTCTATAAAAGGTTAAGATTACCATGTAAAGTGTGCAGAGTTTGAGGTCCTGTGGTCTTGCTAGCAACTCTCATGTCCACGTCCATGGACATGATACACAGGACTTATTGAAAAATATATCTCTTGATCCAAGACACAAGGGCAAAACTAATAGGACCCTTAGGTGTTTCTAGATATAGTAAAGTGAGGGGTTATTATTAGGAGGTGTTTGTTCTCCTTTAATAAATGTTCCATGCCATAGTGTTTAGAAACTCTGGTACACTAGTCAGTGCACTCACATACGTCTTCATTAAGTTCTGGGTTAGAAGAAGAAGGACTAGGAGCACTGTGTTACTAGAGGGGCTAACCTGACCGGGAGAGAATTTTCCCTATTGCTGCATCTGAATATACTGCATTTTCATTGGTATATACCAGGGAACAAGAGATGGCAGAAGAGTCTAAAAAAATTAACAATTACAACCATGCCATTAACATATATAGGGTTAACACAAGGAGAGGTCAAGGGAAGACTGGACACAATTAAAGGGATAGTGATGTTTCATAATAAAAGCAGCTCTAATTAATCTTCATATTATTTGGACTTTGGAGAGTGTTATTTCAATTCTGTCAGAGTTGTAGTTCAAGAGTAATTCAATGCCAAAGTATCCCCCTCCCGCCCCTTTTAACACTGCGCAGCCACATCAGAAGGGAGGTGCCCAGGTAGACTGCAGAGAGGAACAATCTTAAGTTTAAGATAAGGGAAAAACCTGAAAAACTTGTCAAGGGGGGCAGGGCTTTCATTGTTCTCATAGGAAGAAGATTGTCCCCTTCTGTTATCTGTCTGGTCTATGGACTGGATTCCACATCTGAGAAGAGATGGCTTACACTAGGTAAAAGGGGCGGGAGGGGAAACTTTGCTTGTGAATATCTCTTAAACCATAAAGGTTTGAGACATAAGACTTATATTGTTCTTCATGTTTTTTTAATGCCTACAAAATAAAATAAAGTTAAAATGAAGTATTACTATCCCTTTAAGACTAAAGAAGTACCTGGGCCTGATGGCATACAATCAAGATTTTTCTAATCTTTTCAATCTTTAACAACTCTCTTTACACAGGCTTATTGCCACAAGACTGACATAAATATACTACCTTTATTTTAGAAGAAAACTAAAGCAGTACCTGGGAATTAAAGACCTGTGACTTTGACTTCAGTTGTAGGGAAACTGTTTGAAGAGATAACATGGGATTATATTCAGGATTACACTGAGAAGAACAAAATTATTAGCAGTAATCAGCATGGTTTCATGAGGAATAGATCTTGTCAAACAAATCTTTTGAGCTTCTATGAAGAAGTAAGTAGCAACCTAGATGATGGCAAAGCAGTTGATGTAGAATATTTAGATTTTAGAAAGGCATTTGATATAGTGGTACACAGGTGGCTGGTGTAAATAATTGAGTAAACTGGGCCTAGCAGATAACTTTGCAACCTTATAGAGAATTGATTGAAGGATGGGAAACAATGTGAAAATAGAAAATCATCTTGAACTAGAGTGATTAAAGAGAAGAAAAAAGTTAGTTGAGGGAATGGAGGATTTAAATTATAAAGATCGTCTACGCAAACTTTTTACATTGTACAAACAAATGCATGGTCATTACAATGATCTCTCTAGTGAGCTTTCTATTCCAGTTTCCAGATCAAGTAACTTGGGGCCACCCTTACGATTAGAGGACATTTCAACTTCAGCATAGCAAGGGATTTTTTTTTTAATGTACAGTAAGGTCTGTTAAAACATGGAATTCTTTGCCCAAGATCATTGTAATGGCAGAGAAAATTGAATGTATTTCTTTTAAGAGGGCATACAGGGTCATACTGTGTATTTTTAGTTAAAAAAGGAAGTTCTTGTAAACAGATGAATTCTCAGTTTGAAGACAGCAAGGTTTATAGAAGTCTAATGTTTCTGGGTTATGAGGCAAAGGTTGAATTTGATGGACTTTTTCATCCTAATTTTTCCATGTTACTATGAAGAGTTAATTCCTGGCATTGGGGTGAAAAGGTGTTACACTTTCGTGAGACATATGACATTGATTGTATCGTGTATGTGTCAAGATCTATGATTAAATTTACCTCACAATGCTAAGGGCCTTTTTCCATGACACACCGAACACTGATACCCCTCTTCACCTCAACCTACACTTCACATATAACTTTAATAGCATGCATCAGATACAGAGTTCTATCATACCAATCACTGGCATTTCATCCCTTACATAGATAAATGTAACTGCTTGGATTTTAGAGATGTGTACAATAGATTGCAAATCATTGCACTGGAGACCTCTCTAGCATCCAAAGGGCTATTAAACATGAGTTAAAAAGCTAAATAAGGATTAGAATAAATTAGTTTATATGAGAAAAATGCACACGGATTAAGTGACTCTTAATTTGAGTAAATTATCACTTTGCTCACCTGGCTGTGTGCTCTTCAACCAGTCAGTTAAATCTAAACAATTATGTAAATCTGTTATTTGTACAAAACAGGCTATCCCAAACCCAACATATTTTATCAATCTCTATTTCAGTTTTGTATTTTGTTTGATGTGTTAATCAATAAGATAGCAGCAAAAGCAATCAAGTGATATATTGTTTAAAAAAACAAAAATACAGTTTTTCTTAGTTGATATCATCAATCACAACAGGTTTCTGTCTGGTCATTTGCCTGGTTGTGTTACAAGAACTTCTTAGGCAGTTTACTAATTGTCAGAAAGGAATTCTGGGGGAATTATACACTAAGACGTGATAAAGAGGTGATAAAGTGAAAATGACTTCTCTAGTGATATCACTTCTCAAGTTCCTATGTCATTCTATAGAGCCTGTGCATTATGATCTCCAAAGCTGGCACCATAGAATAACATAGAAACTGGGTAAGTGATATCACCGGAGAAGTCATCTCCGCTTTATCACCTTTGTCACTTTAGTGCATCTCTATCCTTCTCTCTCCTCGTTTCCCCCTCTCTTATACTACTCCAACTCTTCCACACTCTCTCTCTCCTTGGTTCCTGTCCTTTCCTGTTCCTACTCCATCTTTCCCCAGTGATCTCAATCCCTCCCCATCGCTTTCTCCCACTCTCTCCCACTTTTCCCCTGTTACTCCTTCTCCTTCCATCTCCTTACCCCATTCCTCCTTCACCTTACTCCTTTTTGATTAATTATGAATTGATTCAGATGGAACTGGAATATTGGCTGGGGGAGGGGGTTATGCATTAAGGTGTTATAAAGGTGTGATAAAGAGCAGACAATATCTCAAACGTTATTAATTCCCAAATTCATATATTATTCTATGGAGCCTATGTACTAAGATCTTGCCAGACTGAGAGCTCTTAGAGCATAAGCACCAGAGAATAACATAGGAATTGGAGAGTTTATAACATTGGAGAAGTTACTCCTTCTATATCACACCTTAGTGCATCCCCACATAGTTCCTCTGAATTAATTGGAGATGTTTTACTCTTCCCTATACAGATTGCACTGGTAAAACCCACAACTCAGCATGGTGTGCCTGGTCAACAATGTTTATCCATTACTCAAAACGTGGGGCACTAGACAGTTACATACTCTTTGTAATGGGAGATCTGACCCTTCATCTACCTCTTGACCAGTGATTCTCAGCTTTAGTCCTTAGGATACACCAAGGTCAGCTTTTAATGATATCTTTAAATCAAAATCACTGAGCCGCTGATTATACCACTGTGATCAAGCAGGGATATCTTGAAAATGTAGCTTGTTGTGTCTGATCACTGAGCTAGATTAACCTCTGACTTTAGCAACCCAGCTGGTGGTATTGGTCCTTGAAATAAACAGTGCTTTCTTCCAGGATTTTACACTCTTACAAATATGCATTTTATCTAGTTAAAATAAAGTACTTTATTTAATTGAGACTTGTAATCTCAATCTTTGGGAAGACAGTACATTTCAAAGTCATTCAGATAGAGGCTTTCACACACACATCACTAGCATCTTCTTCCAGTACTTGTGCTTCATTACAAATGAAACAGTCACATCTGTGACTGGCCTCAACCTGGACACATCAGATAAGATAACTGATTAGATGTAAGCTTCCCAGATGGACAAAACCTTCATACATTGTTTCATCCACACTGATCATCAATCTCTGTCAGGGTAAATCCAGGATTTATAGAGAGGGGTTTTCAAAAAGCAAAAGAACAATATAATGATAGTCCCTAAAATTTGTCTTGTGTAGTTCTGCATCCAACATCTATTTCAGTTTCTTGTGCATAGATTTGGGGCAGGTAACCTGCTTCCTTACATCTGCTGTTGAGCTATAACTCCCTTCATCCCCAGCTACAAAATAGAAGAAGAAAGGAGCTCCAAATAGTGTAATATTCTGTACAAAATGTGGCACAATCAGAAGTTTTATAGTGTACTCACATTCAGTTGTTGCCAGACTTTTGATATCAAAAGCTCTGACTCACTCGCATACGGAGAAAATGAACCAGTCTTTGTTCGGGTACTCGCAATGATCAGCAGGCAATACTGCAATATAGACAGGTGGTGGCCCGAACTTCTCGATCTTAGAAAAGGTTATTAAAATTAAAATATAAAAATACAAAGGCTGATACTCTTATGCGTTTCATGGATAGAAACACAGCTTTATCAGAACAATGAAGCCTAATGTAGTTGTTAAAAAGAACATCCTCAGCTAGGCATTGACTGGCTGTAGATGATGGAAGTTATAGTCAAAAACCAATTTCAGGAATGCAGGCTGCCCATCCTTTACATATGCTTAATAGAAGAAACTATATCTCATTATATACTAGAAAGCTTTCTCTTTCTCTCTCTTTCTCTCTCTCTCTCTCTCTTTTTTGCAGGTACTGGTTGTATATATTATCTTGCTCTCCTTCACTAGATGAAGATGTGAGATAAAGACTAAGCATGTTTACATGAAAAAAGTATTGATAAAGTCCCCAGAAGTGCTAACTCACACTGTCTGTTTTACCCATGTGAGTTAGGTGTGATTCCCTTTCTACACTGTGACACAGTTTTACTTATATTACAATGAAGAAGATTTTTTTCTTACACTTGCCCTTGTGCAGGGCTATCCAAGTTCAGTCCTCAATGGTTACCAACCATCCAGAATTTTAAGATTTCCCTGTTTAAGCACAGGTGGGACAGTCAAAATTAATGAGCCACTAATTAACTCACTTGGGCTTAATCAGGGATGTCCTTCATTTCTGGCCTCTTGATAGCCTTTGTGGACCAAACTTGGACACCCTGCCCTACTGGTTCATTTTAATAAAGTCCATCTTGGTTGTTTGTGTCATTAGTGAGCATGGTTAGGAGGTGAACTGCTAATGACATCTCATCAAAATGCCTCTACTGGTGATTGTTTCAGTTTCTTTATCTACCACATGAACAGCTTTATGTACTGTATTTGTGTGTCCTGTAATTCCTGGAGCTTCTGCATTGTTTTTATTTGTTGTTTTGTAGACATGAAGATAGCTGTATTCTTCCCTCTGTGGTTGCAAACAGATACATACCAAGCTGCATTCAAAATAAATGCTTCATAAGTGTTATATACACTAGGCTTTTTGGTATAATACTTTTGGGAACAAAAGACACTTTTTTTTTTACAGAAAATTACAGTTAAGAACTATCATAACATTTTCTGAAGAATGTGGTTAATATTGGATGCAAATGACACCGTACCACCTTATTATGAATCAGTTGCAATCCAAATATAAACAAAAGAGTGTAAAAGCCTGTGTACATGGGCCAAGGTCTGGGTAATGTTAACCCTTTGAGTGCCAGATGGGTATGCAACACATTGCTTTTCAATGCTTTATGTACCCCTCTGGCACTCAAAGGGTTGAGTGGCCGCTACTTCACTGCTCCACGAGATGCAGTCTTTCGTCGCCTCACTCACGCAATGCAATCGTGCAGTAGAGACTGCCCAAATGTGGGCAGTCTCTACTCTGCATGGCTGCATCGTGACAAACATCCTAGCGAAGTATTATTTAGGATATTGTTTAATTGATAAAATGCTTATCGAATAGTTTATTAATTTAGTTAATGTTAACAGTTAAACAATAATTAGATTAACACCATATTTTTATTATGACATATATTATAGTATGTCAAATAATGAACTGTTCTGTATGTTCTAGTAGCAAAACCAAAATCTAAGGACATTCTCCTATGACATTTAGAGAAAAAAGATAACATCTATTTGATTATTGATTGTAAAACACTAAAGTGACTGAGCACTGATGAGAGAGAACTTTGAACAGAACATCAATCTCTTTTCCAGCCTAGGCTGGAAGGTCTTCATCACTGTCCACAAACTTACTGTACCATGACTTAGTTAAAGAATGATATACATCATCTACTGATGGCTCAGCTTCACCCTTAACACATTCACATTGATATATCTGAGGACAAGTAACTGTCAAAACAAAATGCTGCAATTTGCAGTGTCTTCACAGAGAATGGTTGATCTCACTTTTTCATGTTCATTTTTTAACATCTTGGATACCAGAGGGGTATCAAATGACATGTGAAATCATTAAAGAATATTAGAAGCATACATTTTAGATTGGAATTATTGGGTACATAAAACAAAGAGTTTGCTAAAAAAAACACCAAATAATTTAAAAGTTGAGAATGGGAAAAATTACATAGGAACATATTTAGGGCACAATACTATTCACAGCTCTAAAAGCACCTAAATAGCGTGAGTTGTGGGAACATCAGAGGAAACTAGCTAACACTACCCCTAACAATCTCAATAAAGTGAAACAATACTAGCCTTAACATTATCCTGTTACCCCTATCCCATAGCAGTAATACTTGTCATCCACTGTCAGTCTTCTTCTGTAATCTATCTTCTCATCTTCATTCTTCTTTTTGTCATCGCCTTATCTTCTTTCTATCCAATGCAACTATAATAAAAAACAATGATGTTCGAATCATAGATGTCCCCTGAAAATATTCCAGAGATAAGTGCAAGTCATTAATGCCCCCCAAAATATTCCAGATATAAATGCATGTCATAGATGCCCCCCCCCAAAATCCTCCAGGCATAATGTATGCTGTGGCCAGTGGGGATAGCAGTAAAACAAGCAAGAAACCGAGGGAAATTTGAACAGAGACTGGCTGTTATATGGTCAGTTTCTGTTAAAGATAGTTCCCAGGCTTCCACTGGCTGTTATGTGAACTTACATTCCTCCCTGCTAATCAGCTTCGAGTGAAACCCGCTCTAAGTTGAGTTGCTGGGTGGTGCGTAAACCCACATCCCAGCCAATGGAAGACAGGGAAACATTTTGGACAGACACAGAAAAAACACAAAGAAAATACCTGTGCTCCTAGATCTAGGCTATCTAATACCCATATATGTTCAAAATATCCATAAATTAATACAAAACAAATAGATAAATATGTTAAAATGTTAAATATACTAAATTTGTTATTACCTACTAGAACGTCTGGGTTAAAAACAATGTGTTGAGAGAACAAAAAGACCATTTAAGGAACATTTCATAGAACACAGAGCTAAAATTTAAAGGGTAATATTACACATAGCATATCAAGACACTATGCGAAAGAACACCCACAAAATCTGCATGATATAAAGGTTCAAACCATTGACTGGATATCATTACATCCAAAAATGTAAAATACCTTTGCGTTACTATATGATCTAGAGGCAATGTACATGGGCTAATTTATAGTATTCAAATTGTATTCACATCTTTCATACAAGTGAATTGTAAATACAATAACGATTTTGCCAATAAGCTTTGATATATGGAGTTGCTTGATATCTGAACATGTGAAATCATCTTATACACTTTTCATTAAATTCTCAGTCTCCCTTGGTATCATATGGATTTACCCCATTGAGTAATGGCCCAAATCTGTTCAGTAGCACAATAAAAAATCCTATATAATAATTCGCTAAAACGCGTGTAACGACAAAGTCATGTGCAGTAGAGGAAGAGGTGTCAACCTTGAAACGCATTGGAGGCCCACCTAGTACTCTCCCGCAATCCTACACATGAGGAGGATGCTAAGCAGGTGTCATCGGAGAAAGAGAGAGCAAGGCATCAGAGGCTGTAACTGTGAATCATCTCCATTAAAGGCTATTTATTCAAGAGGAAAAACAAGTAAGCGCAATACCATAGGGGACTTGGGATGTAAGCAGCAGTGTATTTTGTGATCCTCGTATCTCACTATATGCTACAATATTGACATATACCGTGTAATTGCAACTTGATACTATAATATCACCAGACTAACTCGTGAGACATGAGTAATATTGTCTCTCACTTATTCCCCCAATATTGTGCTGAATATACCCAAATTTATGATATTTACACCTTAATATCCCATCAGGCATGTGCCTAAAATCTTGGGATTTATTGTTCTTATGGAATACCAGTTATACTTTGTATGGTTTAAAAACTGAAGCCACATAAAGAAAGGTCTCAACCACAGCTTTTTTATTTTTTTATATATATAATTTATTGTAGCTCTTTTTATACATAATAAGTCATTTTTTAATTTTATTTAGCATAAAGACTCTTATTTTTACAGGCAGAAGTTTTTATGGTGCTCCTTATCTGTATTAACGCTAAATGCAATTCTGATATTGACATGTCTATAGCTCATATCGAATACTACACTTAGATCTCCTTTATTATCAATTTTTATGTTTTCCATATATCATCTCCCATGCTATCTTGGAGGGCTTTATCCATGCTACCAATCTGTTTGCATTTTGAACAGAGAATGGCCTTATAAAAGCCAATTTCTGTTCAAATTTCCTTCAGTATGGCTCTGGCAACAGCCGAGAGGTAACTGAGCATAGGTTTCTTGCTTTATTTTCTGTGTGCATTATATATGGAATATTTTGTGGGGGGTATCTATGACTTGCATTTATACCTGGAATATTTCTTTGGAAATCTATGATTTTAACATTTTTGTTGAGCTGACCCTGCTGGGAATTGAACCTGCAACCATTGAGGTTTGAGCAGGCTCTGTAGTCAGGGGAGTTACCCCTAAGCTATCTCACAGCCTATCTCCAGGTTCCCCAATAGACTTCAATAGGAAAATGTTTAATAAAACAGGTGTTAACAAAAGAATCTAGCTCCTCCTAGTCTCTTGCACTTGAAAAAATCTTAGTACATAGGCTCTATAAAATAACACAGGAACTGTAGAAGTGATATTGGTGGAGAAGTTCTCTCTGTTTTATCACCTCTTTATCATGACTTAGTGCATCTCCCCCCAGCCGTATACACAGTCAGGGGTATAACTATAAGAGATGCAGAGTATACCCTTGTGATGGAGCCTAACATCGGCTGCAGACCTGAAAAGAATTTAGCGATACCCCTGGTATTTGTGTTAGGGTGCGGGCTCTCCAATTAGTAATTATGCCTCTTTTAACAGGTCAAAATTGGAGCAATTCTGGGACCAGCTAACTGTAGCATAGGGAGCAAACAAAAAAATCCCCAAATTCCCCTAACCCCTTTAGAGCCAGAGGGGGTATCCAAATGGGGCTTATAAATCCCTGGATGCTAGAGTTGTCTGAAACACATTGGGCTGCCATGCAGTTGGGTTCAAAATCACATGTAACCCTTTGAAAGCAAGAGAGGCATACAATGCATTGCTTTGCAATGCATAGCATATCCCTCTGGCATGTAAAGGATTAATTAAATCAAAGGATATTTTTAGTTCTCCCTACTATTCAGTTATTTTTTTCACTATAATTGCTCCAACTGTTTTATGCATAAGGCTCACAGAGAAATACACACTTTAGTTTTGAAAAAAAACCTAAAACAGAGAAAATACATCAAATCAATATTATTAACCCCTTGAATGCCAGAAGGGTACACTCTGCAATGCGTTGTGTACCCCTCTGTACATTATACAGTACTCAGCAGTGGGCATTCATATAGTGCATTGCAATAGAATGTATTTTTATTTTTGACATACTCTGTGATGGGTAAACTTGATGAATTTTCAAGAGGGATACATAAGGTGTCATCTTTAACTATTTTATACATCCTAACAATGTCTATATACATTGTATTTCTTTGGTGTAGGAACCCTGGAATCCGCACTTAGCCTTGCTCTTTTCAAGAAAGTTTAGATGCCATTGACAGATTTTAGTACACTGACTAATTTTCACACATTTCCTTTTCTAACCTCTCTCTGTATACAGTCAAGACTGTGTGAGTCCTTTTATTGCGTAATTAGTTGGATCCTCTTTCTTATTATATACTGCCATGGATACTGTAACGTACATCAAACTGGAATTCTGTGTAATTAACTATCATAACTTTAATCAATCCTAAAGCCTGCTACCAGAACAATGTATCCCATCACTCTGCACTCTCTGAGGAGCCCTTCACTGGCTTCCAGACTAGAATGAAGTTTAATCTGCTAAAACAGATATCTAGACATTCAGTAATGCAACCTCTTCATACTTTTCGATTCCCTTTTCATGACCAGATTAACATAGATGAGAGCCTTGGAAAGGCCTCTTAGCATTAGCCCATGTCTACATCCCCATTCTAACAAGACCCTGCCCAAAGGTCTACCCACTGTTGCGGTCCACATAAAATACTCATAATTTATAAAATGAAAATAGAAACAAAATTTTAATCATTTGAATGTTAGAAATGTCTCCAACACATTGCTTCACAACGCATTTGAGACTTCACCACCACTGAAGGTGTTAGATAATGACCAGTAATGTGGTATCTGAATTAGGAAATAAACTGATAAACTGGCCACTATAAACTAGGAGAAGATGTTTGGTACTTTGGTACTGGGATTTACATTACTACACCCACCTTACATTCTGCCTTCATCTTATATCTCCATTCCACTCAATTGTGCAATTCTTCACAGGCTGCCCCTTTCTTTATGAACACTCATGCATTTTCTCAGTCAGGATCTCCTCCTCAGTACAGAATTATTAAATTGCTCTTGAAGACGAATATTTTCAAATATCTCTATCTGCTCTTTTCTCTGTTCCCTAACTCCAAGTTATAATTAAAAAGCTCAATGGTGAGTATGCCAATATATAATAACAGTTAATATCCATTGCTTGGCATGCAGTTTCTTTCACTATTGTACAGTTCTGCATCAATTTTGTAGTACTGAATGAAGGCTAACATAAATGAAACAAACAAATGGTTGCTCTCTGGCCAAGGAATAAAGCTAACCACACATTTAGGCCTACTCTGAATTCATTTGGATCTAAAATAGAATTCTTGTCCCATTTGAAGGGATGCACGGATATGAGTCTGCTGTAAAATAGGCTCTGAAACCTATTTTGTATACTGCTCCAGCCTAATGCCTATGCACTATGCCATGAACACTCTCCTCCCTATGCCACATGGGCAAAGAAGAGGGAATTATAGAAAAGTATGGGAGTTTTAGGGTGTTACATTCTTGTGAATCTTGCTAAATGCACGTACAAATAAGAAGTAGAAGAAATTGACGTAAATTTAATCAATTTTCCTACACATGCGATTTGGGGGAATTTCAGGGTTTGCTCATGTAACCCTTTATGCGCCAGAGAGGTATCCAAAGAAAAGTGCTGGTTCTGCAGGTATTACAATTTTTAAGGTTGAAATGATAAAATGCACTGTGCTAATAAAGTCTATCTTTTGCGGTCTAGGTGATGAAGTGAGTAGCCAACCATTATAAAAATAATGCTGTTATCTAAATTATTCATGGTGTAGTTCTATTAAGTAAATATCCCTATTGAAATGCTATGCACCATTGAATGCTTTCCATTGTGGCACATAGCTCTCTTACATGCTTGAAAGAAATGCAATTGCGTGTTCAGGTTAACTGACAATATCCTATGAAAGGTTTAACAGTGCATAAAACTCAGGCACCTTTACTAAGGTGAAGAAACCGCAATGCTGGCATTATTGCATCTTATAACATCACACTGATTATTTGCCCTACATAACTTCTCTTCCCTTCTTGAGATGACCGAAGAGGAATAATTTTTGTCCCATCATGCCTTTGATAAATTATCTGGGAAATCAGAATGAGATTAGGGTGATATTTACAGAGTCACTGCCATTTTTCAGCACAAGTATGATTCCAGTGAATATCAGAAGCTGTGCTGGTTTATTTAGAAAGGAGGAATCTATTATCCACCAGTGCATCTCGTTGGAGTGAGCCTCAATGTGGCTACATTTAGTGGTATGCACTAAAACAGTGGTTCCATCCATTTCCCCAGGGTTTCCTAACAGACCATATCATTAAGATTTCCCTCCTTGTGCATTGAAGCCGGATCAGACTATATGATTCCAACTCATATGATCTAATAGGCTTCTTATTCATGTAAACATATACTTTACTGGCATTTACTCAATAGCTGCCAATATATGTAATTAGATAGATAGATATGATTTAGATATTTATTTTAATTCATCAACTTTTATTTTTTAACAATAAAGGTTAAGTTTTAGTAAGCTTTCCCATGTTTTGACCCTCAAAGGGTAGGTGTCATTGATGTTTTTTTGAGTGCTTGATTTTGTGGTCTTTCTTTTCTTCTCTCCACTTACTAATTACATTTGTTTCCCTGTGAGCACCTTTCTCCATCTGATATACTGTTTCCCTTTGTGAATATTTGATACTAGGTGTGCACCGGTTCATTTTTCTTTTGTGCACAGATGCGTTAATTAAAATGACTGAGCCTCTCATTAACGCTCCTGTATTCAAGCAGGGTAATTCTAAACACCTGGGGGAGATGCACTAAGGCGTGATAAAGAGGTAATAAAGTGGAGATGACTTCTCCAGTGATATCACTCCTCCAATTCCTGTGTTATTCTGTGGAGCCTGTGCACTAAGATTAACATAGGAAGTGGAGAACTGATAGCATTGGAGAAGTTATCTCCACTTTATCACCTCTTTATCACACCTTGGTGCATAACCCACTGCACTACGGTGTATACATACTGGTGCACACATTCCACTATTTTTAAGATTTTAAGGGGATAGTAATGGTTCACAAAAACAGCAGCTACAATTAATCTTCATAGTATTTTGGCCATGTAGTATATTTCAAAACTGTCAGAGTTGTAGTTCAAGAGTAATTGAATGAAAAAGTGTCCTCCTCACATCCCTTTTACCTAGTGTAAGCCACCTCCCCATAGATATGGAATCTGGTTCTGGGACCAGACAGGTCACAGCAAGGGACAATCTTCTTACTGTGAGTATAAGGAAAACCCTGCCCCCCCCCCCTTGACAGGTTTTTCCTTCTGCTCAATGAAGATTGTCCTTCTCTCCAATCCATCCGGATAGTCTTGTTGCTCCGAGGTGAGCAGTGTTACATCAGTAAATGGGGCAGGAGGGGGATACTTTATCATTCAATTGATCTTGAACCACAACTCTGACAGTATTGAAATAACACTCTCCATGGCCCAAATACTATGAAGATTAAATGGAGCTGCTTTTATTGTGAAACATTTCTATCCCTTTAAAGGGGCAATATTTTTTTTTAATGAGTAAAGTAAAAATACTACCACTGCAGGAAATGGATCTTTCCCATTGTCATTACAGTTTAAACTGTTTTTCTTTACATTAACAAGAAACTAAGGGCTTGATTCAATTTAGGCTGCTAAACCCTGCGCTAGGACAAAACTGGATACCGGCCAACAAAACAAAATGTCTACGTCAGTATGAAACCACAATAGACGTTGGCCGCAGAAACAGACTTATGGCCAAACATTAATTTTGTGCGTTAAGTTTCCAAACAGCATGCTAAAGAGTGTGAATAATGGGAACATCAAAGGAAAAGAGCTAATGATTGGTGCCTAACACACTGTCAAGCACTGACCGTTAGCTCAAACACAATCACCCTCCCAAACACAAATCCTACACTACTCCTAACAGTAAAGTGCAACAAAACTACTCCTAAAACTAGCCTAACACCCAGATCTGTGTTACACCTACCTTCATCCAATGTCCATATTCGTCTTCAATCTTCCTTCTTCTGTTCTTTGTAATCTTCTTTCTTCTTATCTTCTTTGTCTTCTTTTTCATCTTTCCTGTAAAATAAAATAAAACATAGAAACAGAAAATTTGACAGCAGATCCGAACCATTCAGCCCATCTAGTCTGCCCATTTTTCCTACAGTAAAAACCTCAAACCTTTTTTGGTCCTTGGTCTTTTCTTACGTTACGGACATCCTTATGCCTATCCCATGCATGCTTAAATTCTGTCACTGTATTAACTTCTACCACTTCTGCTGGTAGACTATTCCACTTATCTACTACCCTCTCAGTGAAGTAAAACATTCTTACATTACATCTAAACCTGTGTCCCTCATCAATGCAAGTTATGTAAAAAAAAATTCTCCCCAAGATATTCTGCTGGCAGCGGCAGGAATGGATAGTGCCACAGACTCCCCCCCCCTTACCTTTCAGGCCATTGCCCGAGTCAGAATGAGGGAAGTTTGAACAGAAACTGACTTTTTATATGGCCAGTCTCTGTTCAAAATGGAGTCCAGCCTACCACTGACTGGGATTTGTGCTTATGCACCTACCAGCCAGTCAGCTTCTAGTGGGTTTCATCACCCCCATTCGGACTTGGAAATGGCTCAGAAGGTATAGAGGGGGGGTCTGTGGCACTATCCATTCCTGCAGCCACCAGCGGAGCCAGCGGAAGAGACAGCAGCGGAAATATCTTTAACCATTTGGAGCCCTTTAAATTCTTTAAAGGGATAGTAATACTTACAAATCCCCATATTCTAGGCATGCTAAAAAGAATTTTTTCCCCCAGTGTCATCTCTCAAACCCTTATGGTTTGAGCACTAATAGCTCGCAAAGTTCCCCCTCCTTCCACTTTCCCTGAAGTCAGCGTTGTAGCTGACTGCAAGGGAAGCCTGTCGTACGACAGTCAGGTGGCTCTGCAGCAGAGCTGAGATCACATTAATAAAAAATAACTCTTTCACTGAAACAGTCTTCTACATGTGCTTGGTTTGCAAGCACACGTAGAAGACCGTTTCAGTGAAAGATTTCTTTTTTACTAATGCATTTACTAATGCGAGCAGAGGCAAATCTCAGAGGAGGGACCAAAACCTGCAGAATTTTTTCCTACTGAGATCAGAGGGGCCTGCTGATCATGCATAACCAAATGCAGGAGATCTTATGCAGGCACAACCCTCTAGGCATAGCTCTGGGACAGCTTCTATAGAGAAACAACTACAGCCAGGAGAGGATTTCTCAGTGGATACACTAGCTGAGCCACCAACTAAACAAGACATGCGGAATCTTACTAGACCTGGAAGAGGATCTATGGGAGATAAAGCAAGACATCTCTCATTTGGGAAATCAGGTAAACATGATGGAGGATGACTATGACAAATAGGTTCCTTTCTGAAAGAAACAGTGGGAAAGATCAACACAATGCACTGACAATACATAGAACTAATGGTTCATCTTGATGACATAATCAATCGGAACCAGAACTTGCAGCTAAGGAGAATCATTATATACGTCTCACCTGAAGGCCTTCAAGATTTTATCCAGCACCTTTTCTGATACATCATTAAAGCATTGAAATCCCAGAGCTCTCAGCGGAACACCCCATGCAACATCATAGTCTGATTTCATCATTTACCTCACAAAGAATCTTTTATACAGGCTACCTACAGCATCTCCCATATCAACTATGAGAGACACACAGTTTTTATTTGTAAAGGCCCAACATATTCCTTGGCACTGTACAAATGGGGAACATGTAAACAATGTTACATAGATATGCAGAGTGATATGTGGATAGAGGGTGCTGCTCATGACAGCTGTTGTACATTAATTAACCCCTTGGATGCTACAGATGTTTCTGTATTGCTTCATAATGCATTGGAGACATCGTAAGCACTCAAGGGTTGTGAAATGGCAGTTACTCCTAGATGGGGAAAATATACTGCTAGAGAGTTTATCCCGGAATCTCCTTAGCAGGGATGGGTGAAAATTTTTACCTCAAACCAAAATTGGGAAAAAATGGCACTTCCCACTTGGCGAATAATTTCCCTCAAAAAGTGCCGTTATCATGCTTTTATCGCCTAGCTCATTGTATTGAAATCAATGGGAAGAAAAATGTTTCTCTTTTTTTGCCCACCCCTATTCCTTAGTGGCATTACAAACATGAAACATTTACAGTTAGTTTTTGAAATGTTTAACTTTATCCAAATTTCTATGGGGCTTTTAAATTCAGCTGATTTCCTCATCTTTCTTCCTCTTTCTTTTATTTAACCCTTTGAGTGCCAAAGAGGTGCACAAGGCATTGCTTCACAATACGTTCAGTACCTTCTGTAAAGGTACAAAGGTAAAGGTAAAATCCCCCACTGATGATCAAAATCCAACCCCACTGAAGGAAATTTGAAGAAGCAGCATGAGATTAGGAGGCTGGTTGATCTGAGCTAATATCTCCAGAAACGAAGAAAATCAGAGCAAAGCCTTTCCCTGTTTCCATAGAAGCACAAGGAACTTGTAAAAATTTTTTTATATATATATATATATATATATATATATATATATATATATATATATATTTATATTTCATGAGAACAGAGGCAAT
This sequence comes from Rhinophrynus dorsalis, assembly GCA_037306005.1. Lineage (NCBI taxonomy): Eukaryota > Metazoa > Chordata > Amphibia > Anura > Rhinophrynidae > Rhinophrynus > Rhinophrynus dorsalis. The sequence goes on from CM074724.1 coordinate 225,046,076, forward strand.
GCCAAATAAAAAAACACAGATGCAATCTATTTTCACTCCTTAACATGGTTCTGTATTTATCTGAGTTTTGTGCTATAGGCACTACCTCTTTAAATCTCACTCTGTGAGAAAATAAAATGAATCAATTTAAATGAGTCCATTGCCAGTAGAAGAATTCAGACTGACACTGTGTAATGGTTGTGTACAAGAATTCTTTTACTTCTAATGCCATCTGCAGTATCCCCATATGTTGTTTCTCTAAAGACAGAAATCTAAATATCATACCAGTCTAAAGATTGGTAGGACATTTGGGAGAACTTAAGAGACATATATCACTCTCTCTATGAGAAGCATTGTTGACATCTTCTAACTTCTCTACCACTGCAAGACAGATAACACTGAATGTAATAGGTCCATTAACCACCCTTGTCTTTGCCTTTGGTGCTAATTTTCCCAAAAGGCTCTGATGACATTACCGGCCTCAGAACATGTTATTACTTAATTATCTCTAAGAGACCGTAGCTAACTGCAGACTGATAGGGATTCACCTTTCATTATACATGAAAGGCAGGGATATTATAAATCACCCTTTCCACAGTCCTAGACCTAAAAGACATTTCCAAGACTCTCCCATTTACCTTATATAGGGGTAGGGAAACCTATGGCCCTGCAGCTGTTGTGGACTACAACTCCCATCATTCCAAGATGATGGTAAAAAAGTGTTGTCCACAATAACTGGAGGGCTTCAGGTTGCCTATTCTTGCCTTAATGAATAAAAGTTAGGTTCCTATTCTACATAAGGAGAATTACATAGTACTCAGAGAAATATGGCCTCTAGAATGTTCATTTATTTTTAACCCTTTCAGTGCTAGAGAGGAACCCAATTCATTTGCAATCTGACCCTCATAGGGTTAATTTTTTTAAAAATAATTCTTTTTTTTTTTTTTATATAGCGCACACAGATTCCGCAGCGCTTTACACTCATATTGGTTCCTGTCCCCATTGGGGCTCACAATGTAAATTCACCTATCAGTATGTTTTTTGGAGTGTGGGAGGAAACCCACACAAACACGGTGAGAACATACAAACTCATTGTAGATGTTGTCCTTGGTGGGATTTGAACCCAGGACCCCAGCACTGCAAGGCAACAGTGCTAACCACTGAGCTACCATGATTAAATTATAAAGCCCCCAGATTTGCCCCAGAAACTCTGGTTTTGGCTTCTAATTAATGGGTCTCTGGGGCAGAGTCTGATTTTCCGGATATGGGGAGTTCTACTGAAACTCTGCCCACTTCTGCTCTTTCCCACCCTGTTCCTCCCCAGTCTATTTTTACCACTTTTTTCACACCACTAAGCCCCGTCCCAACTCACAATTAAGCCACACCCCTTTTACATAAATCATGTAATTTTTCTCCCTCCAGAGGCACCACAGGTCTCCCCTCCGGGGATTCTACACATTGAAGTTCCTAGGTATGGCCATTTACACAAAAATAATTAGTATCAATGCAACTATATCATAGGAAGAAATAAAAAATCCCATGTATTAACCCATCTACGACTCATGACGTGCCAGGATTGTCGTGGGTAGATTTGCCTTAAGGACTTATGATGGTCCTGGCATGTCCGGGGAGTCCACACATTGAAGTTCCCAGGTATGGCCATTTACACAAAAATAATTCTGGATCAATGCAACTGTATCGTGGGGAGAAATTAAAAAATCCCATGTATTAACCCATTAACGACCCATGACGTGCCAGGATCGTCATGGGTAGATTTGCCTTAAGGACCCATGACGGTCCTGGCACGTCATGGGTTAAATGATAGCAGCACACCTCTGTGCACGCTGCTATCATTCTTTTCAGACTGAAACTGAGAGCTCAGTTTCAGTCCTGGTCTAGTCTGCTGGTTCACATGATCTCTCCAGGAGTGATCACATGTACCAGCATTTGCTTTCAAAAAGGCATTGTGCTTTACACACTGCCTTTGTGTCTGCTCTGTGCTTCTCGCTGTTCCTTACTATTAAGGTAAGAGAGAGAGAGAAGCAGAGAGCAGACACATAGTAAAACTAAATAAAGCAGTAGTTGGGGGGGTATTAACCCCTTCAGTGCTGGTGCTTGGGGCTGGATGGAAGCAACATGTGTTCTTTTTTTTAATCTAAACAAGAAAAAATATTTTATTAAAACATTTTAGTTATAAAATAAATATTCAAAGTTTAAATAAAAAGTAATGGGAGTGTGATTGTTGAGGAGCAATGTAATGCACTTATACACACCGCCAAATCTGATCACTAGAAATATGGGAACATAGGGTGGGAAAGAGGCACATGGGGATTTTCACCCAGGGGGAACAGTACCCACTTAAAACTGCCCATTTTGTAGGTATGAATAACCGGTCATACCTTTCATGCAGTCTCCATAAATTTTTAACCCATTTTGCCCAAGATCCCAAGAGAAAAAATAAAAATGGTGTTTTTTAAATTTTTTTTTTACGGTTTTCTTTAATTTTCATAAAATAAATGGTGGGTTAGCCATATAAGTGTGGTATCAAAAGAAAGCACTACTTATGCTTGAAAAAACGGTATATAATTTGCATGGGTAAAATAAAGTACTTAGAGGGAAAACACTGTTGAACAAAGACATAGTCAAAAAGGTCAGAATTACTCCTGTCCTTAAAGTGTTAGTAATGTCCAAAAAAAGTTTTTTGCATTTAGAAAAGATTAAAAAGCTGAGCTAAATGCAAAAAAAACATATCTCTCAAACAGCTATGGTTTAAGAGATACAGGCGTTTAAAGTTTGCTGTTTCCTACTGACAGCTGTAAAGCTGTCAGCAGGAGATTCGTGTCGGTCGCTTGAGAAGTGCCGAGATCTCGTTACATACAAGGAACCCCTTCATTGGAATGGTCTAAAATGTGTGTGTTTTAGACCATTCCAATGAAGGTGTTCCTTGTAAGTAACAAGATCTCGGCATTTATCAAGCGCCTCCGTGTCGACCGACACGAATCTCCTGCTGACAGCTTTACAGCTGACACTAGGAAACAGTGAACTTTAAACACCTGTATCTCTTAAACCATAGCGGTTTGAGAGATACGTGTTTTTGCATTTAGCTCAGCTTTTTAAGCTCTTCTAAATGCAAAAAAACTTTTTTTTGGACATTACTAACACTTTAAGTGCTAACTACCCCAGATTTTTCCTGTCCTTAAGGGGTTAAATTGTGCTTTTAATACCTTGAGAGAGAGATGCACAAAAGGTGGATGAGGGCTCAGGATGGTGATGTTGTGTCAGGTCTGTGTGGAAGGCACATCGTCAGTATGCACTAATGTGTCTTTGCCATCATATTCCCTTCAATCCACCATCAATCAACCATTCCTTCAACAGGTTTATGAGTTTGGACTGAACCCATGGACAATGGCTCATTTCCATATGGAAATGCAGGTTAATAAGTCATTTCCATATGGAAATGAAGGATAATGCGCCATAGTCGTATTCATGTGGGTCTGTTAATATGTTAATGTGGCTGTTCACCACATGTACTATGCTCTGATAGCTGTCTCTGCTTTCAGAGTTCACAGTCACAACAATGCTTACCTGAGGTTGGTGATATTGGGATCTCATTTCCTATGCAGTAACAGCCCTCAATCATCATAAGCATGGAGTATTATCATACTGCTGGAGAAGTGTAAGGGATCTCATGTCTTACATATCACTATCTGTAGATAACCCTGAAGTCTGAGAACATCCTGCATGTTTACCATTGTAACTCATTATTTTTCCCATTCAATGCTCTGTCTTACCTCCTCTGCATGTTCGCTACTGTCATCCTCAGCACATTCCCCAGTGTCACCCCTATTCTGTCCCATTTGTTACGCTGCCTTCTCTCCCTTGCAAGTTCACCAGTGTTACCCCTTTTCTGTCCTATTCGCCACCCCTCCTCCATCCCCTTCATTGACTAACTTTCTCCCCTGTCCAACCTGACTCTGCTTAGCTCAGCGTATCATACCTTTGTCACCTACTCTGCTATCGTTCTTCCATTCGTTCTAGGACTGTCGCTTTCTCTCCTCTTCAACTTCTCTATTATCATCACCTTCTTGCTTCTATGCTCTCCACCCCACAGTCACATCATTGTCCTCTTCGTTCTGTCTCCCATAATCTTGACTTTTTATGATGTCCCCTATTTTTCCTTAAAGGGATAGTAACACTTCGTTTTAACTTTATTTTATTTTGTAGGCATTAAAAAAACATGAAGAATTATATAAGTCTTATCTCTCAAACCTTTACGGTTTATGAGATATTCACAAGCAAAGTTCCCCTCCCCGCCCCTTTTACCTAGTGTAAGCCATCTCTTCTCAGATGTGAGTCTGGTTGTATGACAGTACAGATAACAGAAGGGGACAATTTTCTTTGTATGAAAACAATGAAAGCCCTTCCCCCCTTGACAAGTTTTTCAGCTTTTTCCATTATCTTAATTGAAGATTGTCCCTCTCTGCAGTCTACCTGGGCATCTCCCTTCTTATCTGGCTGAACAGGGGGGGATACTTTGTTTGTGAATATCTCTTAAACCATAAAGGTTTCAGAGATAAGACTTATATCATTCTTCATGTTTTTTTAATGCCTACAAAATAAAATAAAGTTAAAATGAAGTATTACTATCCCTTTAAGTCATCCCTGCTTCTATTATTGTTTTCTTGCCTCTTCACTGTTCTTACCAGAATTAATACATTCTTTCTGTGGAGAGCAGAGGTGATGTCTTTTTGTAGTGGGGCACTGTACTTTTCTAACCCTTTGAGTATCACAGGGATGTGCAATGAACATCCCAATGGCACGCAAAGGGTTAAGGGAGTGATGCTGTTTGTGATGCTCAAAGGATACACTCCTCTCCCTTACTGATCAAGTGGGGAAACAGAGAGGATATTCTCAGGCTTCAGGGTTGTTGGACTGCTGGAGATGTGTATGAGAGGGCATCCCTTCCACATAGCCAGCAGGTTGACAACTTTGCATGCTAATGTGGAGCTTCTCCCCCCTCCCCTTACATTCCTAATTCTTAGTGCACGTAGTGATGAGTGTCTACATTGCCAACTCAATGTGCTCCCCACACATCGCCAGACACACATCACCACAACATTTAACCTTAGTGCATCTCCCATTTGAATGCTAGAGAGGTCTTCAACACATTGTGGAGCAAGGCAATGGAGACCTCTTTAACATTTACTAAAAGCCAAATTTATATCAATGTGAAGTTAAGTTTATCTCCTCTGGTGCAATTGATATGCTCCAGAATTGCCATTCTAACATACAAATCTCTCTAGAATTTACGGGATTTATACCCCATTTAAATCAGTTAAAATGTTTACACTTTTTGATTGTGCCATAAGAATGCCTGGTCATTGTAAGCTCAAAACCCCTCAGTATCAAGCAGGGATTGTGATGGAAGTGACCTAATGATGAGGTATGCATCATAATATGGGTGGGACTTTACTACAGTGGCAGGATTGGGAGATGGAAAGGTAGAGTTTGACCTGAAATGGACTGGGAGTGGGCAGAATGGGCCATAAGTGGGCAGAACTGGGCAGGTACTGAGCAGGGTTACTACAAAACTCCCCAGGGACCAAGTTTCCTCCAGAGTTGCCAAAAGCTCCATTTATGTGCAAGATAGGGCATGAGCCTGGATAATCTTGATAATTTCCTATTATGTACTATATTTGCTCTAGTTCTAAGACTTTTTGCAAATTTAAATATTTTTGTATTCAATTTGGGGGGGCAAAATATAAACTTTTTTAATAAATATTTTTTAATAACATATTATTGTTTTGAGCTATTGCTTATTAAATTCATGTGTTCTGGTATATGTTTAATATCTATATTGCTTTGGTGTTAAATAATATGTAACAATTGATTGGCTAATTACAATTTGAATTATCCAGTTGGATATAAGATCTGTATTTGTAGTTTTGTACTGTAAGGTATATATTATAGCACATGATGTAGATTCGGTTTGGACTATGATTGTCCAGATAGGACGAAATGCATCAGCAAGCAATAGACAATATTATTTATGCTATAGTGAAATTAATAGGCGCTTTGAATAAATAAGGATTTTTTTTAGTGGCCACCATTTTATTTTTGAAGGATGCTCTAACTTACCCCTGTTTAGAGTTATATACGGAGAATCATCTTCCAAAAGTGATTGATCTGATTGATTTGTCTGAGAGATATCCCAAGAGGACTTATTATTTGGTCTAAATTGAATTGAATCATTTTGCCGAGGACTGTTTGTTTATTTAAGGTATATTGGAGTGGATAATCCACCTAGAGTGAAATTGCGGCGCGTTCCTAAATCCATCATTGAGCGATTAATCTGGCAGTATCCTGGTGAGCCAATAGGACCAATTTAAGTAGGCAAAAGCGCAATAACAGACAGCGATATACATACCTGTTTGCATCTTGCCTTATTAGTGTTACTGCTGCTTTTTTTATTAATATAATCTCATTAAATTGTATTACACTATGTTCTTTTACCTCTTTTGTCTTTGAGAAAATACCTGTGTTCAAAAAGCTTTTTCAACAAGCTATTTTAGCTGAATCAACACCCTGTTGGCTTTGAAGCCAACTGTCATAATTCTCAATATTGTTCTGTGCTAGATAGGTATCCATTACAGTTATAAAAGCAATTACAGCACATGCAAGCACAGCATCCTGAGGCACAGAATTCTATAACTTTACTGCCATTACTGTAAAAAATCCCTGACTTTGTTTTAGTCAAATTCATCTCTCCTCTTGCCTTAACGGATGACCTCTTGTTCTTTGCTCTGCTCTTTGAGTAAATAGTTTCTTGGAGAGTTCATTGTATTGACATTGACCATATTTGTAAATGGTAGTCATATCATCTCTTAGACGTCTCTCTTTATAACTCAGATCCTCCAATCCCATTGTCAGTTTTGTTGTACATCTCTGCACTTTTTCCAATTCAATAATGTATTTTTAAGAACTGGTGCCCAAAACTGTACTCCATATTTTAGATGAGGCCTTACCAATCATTTATATACAGATAGAATTATATTTGCATCCCATGCATCTATACCTCTTTGTATGCAGTATAGTACTCTATTTTCTCTTGAAGCAGCTGAGTGACACTGCACACTGTTGTGAAGTCTATTGTCTGTTAGAACTCATAAATCTTTTTCTAATGAGGATTCCCCAAGTCGTTTCCCATTTAGTATATATGTAGCATGTTTGTTTCTGCAGCCCAAATGCATAACCTTACATTTATCTACATTAAACCTCTCTGCCACTTTTAAGTCCACTCACTCAGTTTGTCTAAATCTTTTTGCAGAGTAAAAAGATCCTGATTTGTATGCATTTCCTTACAAAGCTTAGTGTCATCAGCAAAGATTGAGGCATTACTTTCAATTCCTACTTCTAAATAATTAAAGTGTTAGTAATTTCCACAAAAAAGTTTTGTTTTTGGATTTAGAAGAGCTTACTAAGCTGAGCTAAATGCAAAAAACCATATCTCTCAAACCACTATGGTTTAAGAGATACAGGTGTTTAAAGTTTGATTACTCCAAACTGTGTTGGTCAACACGGAGGTGCTTGAGAAGTGCCGTGATCTCGCTATTTACCACAAATCCCTTCATTGGAATGGTCTAAAACGTATGCCTGGTTTTCAAGCACTCGCTTTCGACCATTCCAATGAAGGGATTTGTGGTAAATAACGAGATTGTGGCTCTTCTCAAGGGCCTCCGTGTCAGCCGACAAGGATCTCCTGCTGACAGCTTTACAGCTGTCAGTAGGAGAGATCAAACTTTAAACTCCTGTATCTCTTAAACCATAGCGGTTTGAGATATACGGCTTCTTGCATTTAGCTCAGCTTTTTAAGCTCTTCTAAATACAAAAAAAACTTTTTTGTGGACATTACTAACACTTTAAAAATCCTTTCGCCCAAGAATTAACTTTGTGGCACCCCACATACAGCTTGGAAAGGTTCCATTTATAACAGCTCTCTGCCATCTATCAATTAACCACCTCTCTATTCATGCACATATATCACCTCCCAAACTGAAACCTTTTAATTTATGCAGTAACCTATTGTGAGGCACAGTACCAAAAACTTTTGAAAAATCTAAGAATACTTTATCAACAGCAAGTCCCTTGTCCAAATTACTACTTATCCTTTCATAATGTGCAAGTTAATTTGCTTGACCTCATCTATTCTTCATAAAACCATGCTTGCTCCTACTCATAATATTCTTGGCCTTCACATAGTTCTGAATATTGACAGTTAGCAACACTTCTAATATTTTACACACTACAGAAATCAATCTCACAGGTCTATAATTTCCTAGTTTATGTCTTGCTCCCTTTTTGAACAATGGTACTGCATCAGCTTTCCTCCAATCATAGGGCACAAAGGAAAATCACAGAGCAGTGATCGGGTGATTGATTCATTCATGAAAGCGCAGAGCTGCGCTTATCATGAACGATCCTGGTGACAGGGTTCACTGCAAACGTTCTACTGGAGTCGGCTTATACAGCCGCTCCAGTAGTAAGAAAGGAAGGCAGCAAATGCCTTCCTTGTCGCCCCATGGATCATCTATCCTACTGGATAGGTGATCCATATTAGTGGGGATATCAGGAGTGGTCCTGATGCCCACCTCAAGGTATGAAATAAATGTATATTAAAATAAAGTGCATATAACCTATGTTACACATGTTAAAATGCAGGAAATTGTTGCCCGCATGGATCACATATCCTACTAGATAGGTGATCCATGCTAGAGGGGTGTTGGGAGGGATCTCAATTCCCCCTTGAGATCTGAATTATATTTGTTTTGATACAGTGTAACACAACATAAATATACACATACAGGCAAGGTATCTAGCCACATAACTTGCCTATTAACTCTTTGAGTGCCAGAGGGGTAGCAAACTCACTGCAAAGCAATTTGTTGCTACCTTTCTAGTGCTCAAAGGGTTAAGTGTCGAATAAAGGACAGTTTCTGTCGAATAAAGGACAGTTTCTGTGTGTTAGCCCCATATACACTGTCTAACAACCCAGCCTTCTTCCCTTGCCCAGGCAGTGGCCATGGCTATTTTGTGGCTAGCAGTGGGCAAGGGGAAAAGGGAATCTGTAGTTACCAGTGGTCAAGAAAACAAGTGTTGGGGTCAAGCAGTCTATATGATGTTCTGTGACTACCACTGGGCATGGGAACAAGTCTGGGGGGCAAGTGGTAGCCACAAATCCCCATAGATGCTGTGTGAACCCCAGTCTTGTTTCCCTGTGAGTGCACAACATGTATAATATATAATACATAGGTTAGGAGATAATTGAGTAGTGCTTGTTTTGTTTATTTTAACCCTTTCAGCAATGCATATCCCTATGGCACTCATCGTTGTCCATGGTGCTGAAAGCCTTCTCTTTATTCCCCTACTGGCCAAGTAGGGAAGCAGAGAAAGAATGCTGTTCTACTTCAGAATTATTGCAGTGTTGGAGATGTGTGAAGTGAGGACGTCTCTTCCACATCGACAGCACTTCGACAATCCTGTATGCTAATAGGCACCTCCTCCACCCCTCCCCTTGTATCCAACAATTTTAGTGAATATGTCGATGTGTTTGTAGATCGCTGCTGGGGAGTCACATTTTGTCCAAGTGATTTATTGTAAATAATATACCCCACCCCTCATCTCTTCTCCTGGCAATAAGAAGGGAAGGTGCATTTTGTATTACTTACACTACAGGTAGAATTGGGCAACAAGCAGCTCCTCAGTTGGTGTTAGGCTGCAACTCTGCTAAGTTATGGCAGTGAAAGAGCTCATGATAAAGTGCATATATGCTTTGTGTATGTTTGTATATATTTATATGTATGTGTGCATGTATGCATGCATGTGAGTGTGTTTGTGAGTGCATGTTTATGAGTGTATATAGCTTTTACGTGTTTGTGGTGTGTTTGCGTGTGCGGAATATATGTGTTTGAGCTGTGGATTGTGTATGTGTGGTGAGCATGTGTGTTTGTATTGTGTGTGCATTTATATTTTATGTGTTGTTGTAATGGATTGTGTGTGCATTTTGTATATGTGTGTGCATGTGTCTGGATTGTATGTATGTGTGAAGATGATTGTGCGTGTGGATTGCTTGTATGTGTGTATGCGTGTGTAGTGAGAGTGTGCAGATATTGTTTTTGTGTGGATTGTGTAGTGTGCATGGATTGTGTTTATAGTGTGTGTATGTGTGTGTGTCTCCTGTGTGTGTTTTGTGAATGAGCAGACAGTCTGGGTCTAGTGTCAGGTTACCACAGGCTGCAGTAGAGACTAATCTACATAATTCTGCCCCAGCCACATCAGCACTGAGACAGGAGTGCAGAATATAGCAGGAGGGGCAATTTGCATAATCACATCCTACTGCCGTCATGAGTCGTGGCTACCCTTCTTATTCACTACAATCACACCATTAAATGAGACTAGCAGAGTTTTACATCATTACAGGAGACCAACAAAGAATTATGAGCCTGGCAAACAACACATCATTACATCAAATAAGCAGGCCATTGTGCAATTACACAAGACAAAGGGAGGAAGAGTGAGGACAGGGAAAGCATGGGGGCTATCATACGCTGACATGCATACTGTTATCAATACACACACATGAGTGAATGCAAGATAGAAGGGAAGGACCAACAGCAGAGGAAGTAAAAATGCATGCGATTGAGGTCCAAAACAAGTGAGAGGCCAGGGATAGAGGCAAAAGCTTGTGAATGAGATGCAGTGGAAAGACCAGCACAGTCAAATACATATTATGCTGGCCATCTTACTTCATTGCACACACAAACATTAGCACTTTATGCTAAATCCATACACAACATATAAATTAGTTCTGTTTGAGGTCAGATTTTCACTCTCTATGTTAGTAGAAATGTCCCCAGTGTATGGGCTCTGTGTAGAATCATGCATAGCACCATGGAATAATATTGGCCCAGCACAGTAGATAACATAATTTTGCCACTGCACAAATCACTGTGGATTCGTTGGACCAGTCCGCCGCTTTTAGGATATCCTCCAGTCTACCACCAGATAGGAAGGATTTGGAGGCCATAGCTCCTCTTGAGGAGTGTGCACCAAATCGATCCGTATCAATGCCTGCGGAGGACATGATCCATCTAATCCATCTAGCCAACGTAGCAGAATATACAGGTAAATAAGGTTTTATAAAAGAAATCAACAGTTGTTGAGAATCAAGGGTTCTAAAATTGGAAGTAGCTTTTTCATAAACTTTTAAACAACTAACTGCACACAATTGGGGTTTCTGGGGAAAAGATGGGTAAAATATTTCTTTGGTAGAAGATTTAGTTCTCCTAGAGATCCTGAAAGCACCCCGTCCGGTTCGTAAGATCTATTGGTAATATCCAAAGCGCAAATGTCAGAAACTCAACTAAACAAAATGAGGCAAAGAAGCATAGTCAGTTTCACCGAGAGTTGTTTAAGGGAAAGATCTTTGTTAGGAGGCCAAGATTCAAAATGGTTAAGAACTAGAGTAGCATCCCAAAGACTAGAATATTTTGGAATTGGAGGTCTAGAAAGTTTTATTCCTTTCATTCATTTACATACTAAAGGATGTTGTCCCACAGGAGATCCCTCAATATATTCATGAGCTGCTGAGATCGAAGATCTGTAGCAGTTGATGGTTCTGAATGCCTTGCCTTGATGAAAGCAATCTGATAGAAAATTATTGGCAGAACCTAGATAGGAACGAATGGGATCCAGGTTCCGTTCCAGGCACCAACGTATCCAGACCTTCCAACAGGATTGGTAACATATTCTGGTGCCTGGAGCCCATGCTTCAGAGATAAGAACTCTAGCTGAGTCCGAAAGGTTGTGGATAAGTTGTCCACTCCCGAAATTAGTCAAGCGATGAGATAAAATTGGTTTTGAAGAATCAAATTGTGCGGGTTCCCTGCCAGATCCTGAAGTAATTGTGGAGATGGGACTAAATAACGTGGGAAATCTATCGACAACTCGAGAAGTAAAGGGAACCATGGTTGAGATGTCCAGAAGGGAGTGACTAGGACCAGGGTTACCTCCTGAAGAATGGTTCTGGAAATCATGTTGAAAGGAGGGAAGGCATAACTGCCTTCCTTTGGCCATGTGTGAAGAAAGGCATCCACTGCTAGAGCTTCCAGATCTGGTTTCCAGCAGAAGAAGTTCGATAACAGTGTGTTCAGTCTGGATGCAAATAGATCTAGGGTTAACTGTCCCCAAAGATCGACCAGTTTCTCGAAAGTCGACATATGGAGAGTCCAATCGCTGAAGTCCCTGAGGTACCTGGAGTTCCAATCCAATGGTGTTGGAGAGGCCAGGGATATATTCTGTTTGGACTGATATGTTCCTGTCCAGGCAAAAGTGACAAAATTCTTTGGCTAGAATGGCTAACATTCTGGATTTCATCCCTCCCAGGTGGTTGATGTATCAGACCGCTGAAACATTGTCCATTTTCAAGAGAATGCAGCAGTTCAACAAATTATTTATGAAGCTCTTTACCGCGAATGAGCATGCTAATTATTCTAAGCAATTGATATGCAGGTCCTTTTCTAACAGGGACCATTTCCCTCCAGTGGTAATCTGCCCACAGCGGGCTCCCCAACCTAGAGTGCTCGCATCTGATTCGATGATTAACTCTGGAGACATGCCGAAGATTGCTCTTCTATTCCATGCCTCCATATGTTCCAGGCACCAGAGGAGCTCCTCCCAAGCATCTATGGACAGAGGAATTACGTCTGAGTAACTGAGGCCTCTGCGTAAGTGTAAAGTCTTCAGTCTTTGAAGTGCCTGATAATGAAGAGGTAAAGGAAAGATTGCTTGTATTGAGGCTGATAAAAGTCCTACTATTCTTGTTACCATTCTCAACGAAACTGTTTTGGACTTCAGAATATGTTTGATTTCTTGATGAATGTTCTTTAATTTGTTGCGAGGAAGACGTAGAGAAAAATTTACGAAGTCCACTATGAAACCCAGGAATTCAATAACCTGAGTTGGATGAGTTATCGATTTTTTCCAATTCACAAGAAATCCTAGATCGGAAAGAGTCTGAAATGTTAACTGTAAATGGGTCTTGAAAACCTCTGGATCCTGAGACATTATTAGAATGTCGTCCAGATAAATTATCAAGCGGATACCCCTGCTTCTTAGGAAAGAAACCACCAGTTTCATAATCTTGGTAAAGTACCAAGGAGCCGACGACAGGCCGAATGGAAGGCATGTAAATTGCCAAATTGTCCCTTTCCATACAAACTGAAGTAGATTTTGTTGATCTTGGGCAATAGGAATAGTCAAATAGGCATCTTTTAGGTCCAGTTTGACCATCCAGTCTGATGGAATTAAAAGATCTCTGAGGCAATGAATGCCTTCCATTTTGAACTGTTTGTAAAACATGAACGCGTTTAGATTCTGTAGATTTATTACCGGACGAACTCCTGATTCTTTTTTTGTGTACCAGGAAAATATTGCTGATGAATCCTGGCTCTGTCGAAGGGACCTGTACAATGGTTCCTTTTTTCTAGAGCTCTAAGATCTCTAAATCCGCCAGAAGAAAATCCTCTAGAAGGGATTTGGGTTCCTATTGTCATGATAGAGAGATCCTTTCGTAGATTGACTAGGGTCTTGGGAATTCCTGAATTGATTTCTAGAGGAATTTGTATATTGGCCGGGAAGTCTACCTCTACCCTTCCAGGCCCTTACAAAAACCTGTTTATTAAAGACTTTTTTAATAGATGATTGGGCTTTGTCCAGGGCCATGAAGGTGCCGACAAATTTCCCCAACTCTTTCACAAAAGAGTCCCCGAATAGGAGACCATTAGCATCCGGGCCTGATTCTTTATCTGCCATTTCTGACAGTTTAGGGTCAATACAGAGAATGATGACTCTGCTTCTCTCCGAAGATAAAGCCATATTGGCATTTCCTAGAAGGAATAGTGCTCTTTGGGCCCAACCGCTCAAAATGTGAACATCCACCTTGGATGAAGAGGATAAGGCGTCCTCAGCCGGATTAATGATTTTTACAAGTGGACCCACCACGTCCAGGAGTTTATCCTGGCATTGTTTTAATGAACGTTCAAGACCCTTTCTGGGGTCTCTCCCAGATTTAGATATGAATTGTGCCATTTGAGGGTCTAAAACAGGGGTATCACAGGACTTAATCGTGGGTCTAGGGCACTCAGAGTGTAATTTGTTTCTGGCTTTTGGCTCCAGAGCTGTACATACCCAAAAATCTATATAGTGTGCCACATGCTGTTTTGGGACCCAATCTGGGGATCTGGGATGTTTAATATAGTCAGGGTTAAAGAAAGGAACGCCCTGTTCATCTAGAATAGTATCTGTCTCGGTATGATTTTTGTCCCCCAGGTCCAAACCTAAGTCTTCATGATATACATAATAGGATGGATCTGAAGACTGACTAGATTGGGAGGGTGCTTCTCTGTCTGAATCATCAGAGGATGAAAGCAAACTGAAAGAATCTGGTTTGGACCGTTTCTTTGATCGTTCCACTGGTTTTCCATCCTCCCGGGGTGAAGGTCTGCTGTGTGGGAATGACCCACAATTCATAATGCCAGACTTACTGGGCAGGTCAAATGTAGAGCTTTTAGGCTCAGTGTCAGTGGGACAATGTTTAGTTTTCCTTTTTCTCTTACCCTCAGTCTGGGGTTGAACTGCTGTTTCAGAAACAACCACTGGAGGAGTAATGGAAAAGGAAGTTTGGTGATGGAGAAAATGTGTGAAAGATTTTGTTAATGAATCTGCCATTTGCATCATACAGGAGGATATGGCAGTAGAAATATTTAGAGACTGGTATAACATATGTTGAATATCCTCAGTTTTTGAAGCTACTGTCATATCCTCCTGTGAATCAGAACAAATGGAGGCATCTTCCCTTTCTAAGAAATGCTGTGGCATTTTCTTGCCTTTCATGGGTGTTTGGGGAGGTACTACTTTTTTCTGTGACACATTGCAGACAAAGCAATGAATTTAATAAACCTAAATGTGGATAATAGAATGAAAGGAGGCAACCCAAGGGTTAATATAGACCAATTAGAAGGAATTCACCACAAATTCACCAGAAGAATATGTAAAGGGCAGAAGTCGCTGGTAAGTGTCAGACACTCAAGCGGTCAGCTGTGGAATAGAATTTGGCGCCGCCTGAAGCCGCGCATGCGCAGAACGGGAGATCGAGCAAATGCCCAAAACCAAAGATGGCCGCCGCACCAAACGGGCAAGCGAATGCATGAGAGAAAGGAGAATAGTAGTGCTTGAATGGCTAGGTCCTAACCACTTAAGAAGACTACTGGTAAGGTTCCAAGAGGATAAAGAGCAGAAGTAACAGAAATATAATAAAGCTTGCGGCGTTCTCAATGCCCAGAGGGCGGTCCTAAAATAGACAGACAAGCATTTGAAATGGTCGGAGGCTGTGAGATTACAGAAATATACAGGAAAAATGAGATAAATGTTAAGTATAACTTAAATTCAGATATGAAGGTAACCAAATGGTCAGGTCAAGTAGAGAGAGAGGGAAAAAACAATTCTAGATATCGATAAGTGTAAACAGTAATAGTATGCACAGTAATCATGGTAGAATAAGGCACAAAATATCACATATGCTTATCTGCTGCTAAGCAGCAAAGAAAGAGGAAGAGATTCTACATGTTCAGAGTGATCTGCACCTGGAGATTAAGGGGACTGGATAATGTTAGTTTGGGCAGGGTTACCTGTTCAGCATACTTCTTTTTAATTTAAAAGTTTGATTGAATCTTTGCTGCTAAGAAGTAAAAGAAGGAGATATTGCATAATATCATGAGCCTCCGGGTTTTGCCATAAAATTGGGTTTCTAGCCATTTGGATGCTAGAAATGTTTTCAGCTCATTGCTTTGGCTGTGAACGATTGGAGTTGAGAGTTGTACTCCAACAACAGTTAAAGTCCTGCAGATTATTAATTCCTTTTTGCATGTTGGGTTAACAGGGCTTGTTGGACCCACAGAACAAAAAAGACCTTCCGTTGCTCCTTTTTACATTTTAGTTTATTCCTATTCTGCCATTGCATGTTTATGTACTTTAAAGGGATACTAATGTTTCACAAAAAATCAGCTCCAATTAATCTTCATAGTATTTCGGCCATGGAGCGTATTATTTCAGTACCGTCAGAGTTGTAGTTCAAGAGTAATAGAATGATAAAGTATTCCTTTCCTGCCCCTTTTACCTAGTGTAAGTCACCTCCCGTCAGATGTGGAATCTGGTCCTGGGACCAGACAACTCACAGCAAGGGACAGTCTTCATACTGTGAGAACAATAAAAACCCTGCCCCCATAGACAGTTTTTTCTTTATGCTCACTGAAGATTGTCCATTGGTGAGATCCATATGGCCAGTCTTGCTGCTCTAAGCTAAGCAATGTTACATCAGTAAAAGGGTGAGAGGGGGATACTTTATCATTCATATACTCTTGAACTACAACCCTGACTCTCCATGACCCAAATACTGTGAAGATTAATTGGAGCTGCTTTTATTGTGAAACATTACTATTACTATCCCTTTAACTAACCACTCACTGAGAAAGGTTTTCCCTAGCAGAAACTTGAACACTTTGAGTGCTAGATGGCTAGACAACACATTGCAAAGCAATGTGCTGCACACCACTCTAGCACTCAAAGTGTTAAAAGACCCCTGTTTCTTCTCTTCACTTGATACTCCAGAAAAAAGCAAAATAATTTTTCCCAACTGGAAACTGGTTGACAAAAATACTATTTGTAACATTGTGGCTGTAATCACTTGAATCTGCTTCACAGACAGCACAGTCTGTTCAAACTGTCTACTATCTGGGCCCATTACTGCCAGAAAAAATGCTCTTCCCAGTGCAAAGAATCATTATCTGCAATTTTATTAACAGCCATGATATTCTCCTCCATGTCGTGGTTGATATACAACATTAAGCTAGCTACTCTGACATATAACATGAAATAAATTTGAAATAATTAGTGACTTACATAAGCAAATATTACTTTGGACAAAAATACTTTGTACCTATGTTTTATGATTTTTCAAACTGAAATAGATTAAAAGAATGAACATTACTGTCAACAAACTGCTTTACTCTATGGCTAATGTAAGGGTTTTTTTTAGATAAATTCAGAAAAGGACAAATGTTAACTGAAAAATGCATTCATTCTTCATTCCTCAATGTTGTTTGAATAGTCATGAGCAAGGATGAACAGTTGTAGTGATGTTTTTTGGCTATTTTTCGAACATTAATGTTTATTGCAAACAAATGGGTCCTCTTTATGCCTTTGTTCTTGTTTTTTTAATTTTCACCAACTTGAGGTATTTAATAATGTCCTTCTGCTATGTTTGCATGACCTTCAGTTTGTACCTCTTGAAGTATTATTTATTGCTTCCTGAATGGGAATGATTTTAGATGCATGTAATAGAAAAATAGCTGTTTGCAATGCCATTTTTGTATGAGAGCTGAGTGGAAGAATTCAGCATACATTGCTTAAAATTTTGGTTATAATACACACCTGTGTATAATATTGAGTTGTGAAGTAGATACAGATTTTAAGGTAAAACCTTATGTTCATGCGATAATGCTAATGAACACTGAGATAATACACTGCACACCACTATATAGACAACTTGTATATGCATAAAAACGGTACCTTGAGGTATTACTATTGAATTCAAACAGATGGGAACCAACGGAATTCGGTGAAAGACAATACGGCACTCCACAGCCGGAAAACAAACGTATGAAACAGGAAAAGGTTCGACTGCACACGAAGATAAAAATGGTGATATGCTGTAGTAATAAACAAAATCTTCTTTATTTAGTATTCAGAATAAAAACACATGTGCATATCAGCACAAAATAGGAACAGGATAGAAGTGAGGCAGGACACATGAAAGAGAGCGCTATCCGTCTGACATGTTACGCACCATATTAGCGCTTATTCATAGACTAACGGTATTACCCCACCCACTTGCTTACATAACTTCAGTACTGGGGTAAAAGGTTAAAATTAAAAGCAAAAAGCTCCCGATTGGGAGAACCTCCCCTTACATGTTATTACAATAACCCATTGATTACAATGAAAAGGCTCTACTTGATCTTACTCCACAGGAGAAAATACCATATGACAACAATACATATAAGTCAAAAGCTAGAAGGGATATTAAATGGAAATAAATGAAAACACCAACCGACATCACTTCTAGCTTTTGACTTATGTGTGTTGTTATCATATGGTATTTTCTCCTGTGGAGTAACATCAAGTAGAGCCCTTTCATTGTAATCAATGGGTTATTGTAATAACATGTAAGGGGAGGTTCTCCCATTCGGGAGCTTTTTGCTTTTAATTTTAACCTTTTACCCCGGTACTGAAGTTATGTAAGCAAGTGGGTGTGGTAATACCGTTAGTCTATGAATAAGTGCTAATATGGTGCATAACATGTCAGACGGATAGCGATCTCTTTTATGTGTCCTGCCTCACTTCTACCCTGTTCCTATTTTGTGCTGATATGCACGTGTTTTTATTCTGAATACTAATAAAGAAGATTTCATTTATTACTACAGCATATCACCATTTTTATCTTTGTGTACAGTGGAATATTTTCCTGTTTCATGTGATAATGCTCACACACAATTCCAACTCGCTAGAAAACAGATTGCTTTTATTTTACTTTAACCTTTATTTACATGCCTGATGCAGAATTCAGTTTCAGATTAAACTGATTATTTTAGTTGTTCCCATTGTCCCTGTACATCACAATGCAATCTCCTCCCTACTAAAGAATTAGATTTGTTTACGCATAAGAAAAGATTCAGTGATTCTAAAATATAAGACAATTTTTTTAGTGTCATCACCATACCTGGGAACTCTCCGGTTTTGCCCCGGAGACTCCGGGTTTGACAATGAATTACCGGGTCTCCGGGGCAAAGCCAGATTCTCCGGATGTAGGGAAACTTTGCCCACTTGTGCTCAATCCCACCCTGTTCCTGCCACGCCGCACCCTCTTCTAGCCCTCCCCTAGTGTATTCTATATGTTTTTTTTTTATTAGTTTAGTAGTCCGCCCCTCGTGTTTAAGCCCCGCCCCTTTTTAATGATGCAAATCGCGTCATTTCTCTACCCTTATCAGCACTAGAAGGTTGTCCTCCGGGCAGCCCCAAGTAAAAAGTTCCCAAGTATGGTCATCACTCACAGACATCGCCAGTATTTTAAACTACACTGACTGTGATCATGTGATCATTGGACCCCAGGTTCTCACCCACAGATACTTTTGACACTATATCAATGTCAATAATTATTAAATGACCACTCAATGATATCTGTGTAATTTCCTTTATTAATGTTTTAGCTAATGCTTCATCTTGTCCTGGAGTTCTAGAAATGACTTCTATGCGAAAAACCTTATTACCAATTTCAGTACTTATTCAAACTCTTGATAATTTTTTCTCATTAACCTATGTTAATGTAGACTTGATATTATTGTTTATGTAAAGAAATCTGCTCCTTCTTTTATCCCTCGTGTCTTTTTTGTAAAGATTGTACTCAGGTATAACTATGTCCAATTCATGAAATTCACTGGACCAAGACACAGTTGTTAACCATCAAATCTAATGTATCGCTAGCCATTACTGTAAATTAGTTCAGGTTGTGTATTCCCCGAAAAATGAGAATTTGTACATATCATAGAGATCAATTTATGCATTTTTCCCTATATCTGTATTCAGTTCATACATTATAAAACTAACTGCAATATCCCTGCCTACATCACTAGAAAAGCACTCTTCATAATCTTTGTTATTGTGAGGGGCAGCTATGTCATACATTTTCCTGACCCCTTATCTAGTGTAAATAGCTGCTAATACAGTTTCTAAAGTCCCCTGCTGGAGGGATGTAAACTTATTTTTTTGTAGGCATTAAAAAAACATGAAGAATGATATAAGTCTTATCTCTCAAACCTTTATGGTTTAAGAGATATTCACAAACAAAGTATCCCCCCGATCAGCCAGATCAGAAGGGAGATGCCCAGGTAGACTGCAGAGAGGGACAATCTTCAATTAAGATAAGGGAAAAATCTGAAAAACTTGTCAAGGGGGGAAGGCTTTCATTGTTTTCATACAAAGAAGATTATCCCCTGCTGTTATCTGTCTGGTCTTACAACCAGATTCACATCTGAGAAGAGATGGCTTACACTAGGAAAAAGGGGCGGGGAGGGGGAAACTTTGCTTGTGAATATCTCTTAAACCATAAAGGTTTGAGAGATAAGACTTATATCGTTCTTCATGTTTTTTTCATGCCTACAAAATAACATAAACATAAAACGAAGTATTACTATCCCTATAAAGTGTCATTTATGAGGCCAATGGCTGCCTTGGCCATTAACTCCAAATCCTCGCTCTTTATACCACCTCCTTAATAAAGAATGAAAACATCATATATAAAACATCCTGGACTCCTCATGCCAGTATACACATAAAAATGTACTAAAGGATACAGGCCATATTACCTATCCAAGATAATTTCAAAACTGACAAAACTATTCATGTAGTGGCTGGACCTCATATATGGCTAACTCATTAGCCCCAACATGAAAAAACATATATCTGACTTTTATGTCCTATTGCATAAAGAATCCTTGCAATGCACCTTCTATCCTGTGAAGTAGCTCCAGGAAAGCACTAAATTTCACCATTTACACACAGCAATTCATTCATTAAAGGGATAGTAATACTTCATTTTAACTTTATTTTATTTTGTAGGCATTAAAAAAACATGAAGAATGATATAAGTCTTATCTCTCAAACCTTTATGGTTTATGAGATATTAACAAGCAAAGTTTCCCCCTCCCGCCCCTTTTACCTACTGTAAACAATCTCTTCTCAGATGTGGAATGCAGTCCATAGACTGGACAGATAACAGAAGGGGACACTCTTATTCCTATGAAAACAATGAAATCCCTGCCCCCCTTGACAAGCTTTTCAGGTTTTTTAATTAAGATAAGGGAAGATTGTCCCTCTCTGCAGTCTACCTGGCCAGCTCCCTTCTGCTCTAGCTGAGAAGTGTTACATCAGTAAAAGGGGCGGGAGGGGGACACTTTGATTGTGAATATCTCTTAAACCATAAAGGTTTGAGAGATAAGACTTTTATCATTCTTCATGTTTTTTTAATGCCTACAAAATAAAATAAAGTTAAAATGAAGTATTACTATCCCTTTAAACGTTCCAATGAGAAGCTCCTTCCTCCTGACTTTACCCTTTTCTTTGGGTTCAACAACAACCTGCTCAACTGTAACATGTCTCACAAGCTTTAGACACAGAATATTATGGGACATGTTTATGATCCACAACACAGAATACCAGTGCCAAAAGTTCTCCATACTGCCTTCCTCCTAGCTGACAACAGAAACAGTGTTCCTGAACAACTATTATCTGCACATGGAACAAAGACATAGACAACCTTTCAATCATATGCTTCATTTTAACATTCTCATCTCACAAGTTAGAAAATTGCCTACTTA
Source organism: Rhinophrynus dorsalis (assembly GCA_037306005.1). Taxonomy (NCBI): domain Eukaryota; kingdom Metazoa; phylum Chordata; class Amphibia; order Anura; family Rhinophrynidae; genus Rhinophrynus; species Rhinophrynus dorsalis. The sequence continues at coordinate 225,067,600 of CM074724.1, forward strand.
TGGGACAACAATGTCCATAATTTCAAAAGTACACACCATATAGAGGATGCCTCTAATAAAATGATATTAGAACAAACAGATAACATAGAGAAGTGTTTTAAAAAATAACGAAAAAAAACATTGGCAATTCACACTGAAACAAAAATATACATTTCACCAAACTGGTGTTTTACAACTCACTTGAGATTTCAAACCAGAACGCCTTCTACAGAGAATCTGGATGAGACGATTTCATAGGTGAAGCAAACACCTTGTGTGTGTGTGTGTGTGTGTGTGTGTGCACGTGTGTCTACAAGAAAATGAAGGAACAGGTTGCACAAAATGAACAGATGCTAACATTAAGAACAATGCAAACATGCACAAAATAGAGACTCTGACTACTGTAAGTATACATGATATGGAAGCTGGATAGAACAATAGAACAATATTAAAACAAAAGGGTAGAACAATATTAAAACAAAATGATAAATAGACAAGCGTTTTTAACTGGAAGTTCTGAAAAAAGAAATAATAAAAGCCATTAAAAAAGTAAACTAATGAGAAGAAAAAGGCTTTAGAAATTCATACTGAAGCAAAAAAGATTCATTTTTTGTCACTAATTCTCAGGTTTTATTTATTTTTTAAAATGAAAAAGTACTGTATGGTACTGTCGTACTAAAATAACTTAGGTTCTATTAAAACATATTGCAAAGAAAAAGCCCACACCAGCCTATACACCATTAAAGGGATATTAATGTTTCATAATAAAAGCAGCTCTAATTAATCATCATAGTATTTGGACTTTGGAAAGTGTTATTTCAATTCTGTCAGAGTTGTAGTTCAAGAGTAATTCAGTGACAAAGTATCACCCCTCCTGCTCCTTTTACTGATGTAACACTGTTCAACCAGATCAGAAGGGAGGTGCCCAGGTAGACTGCAGAGTGGGACAATCATCAATTAAGATAAGGGAAAAACCTGAAAAACTTGTCAAGGGGGGCAGGGCTTTCATTGTTCTCATAGGAAGAAGATTGTCCCCTGCTGTTATCTGACTGGTCTATGGACTGCATTCCACATCTGAGAAGAAATAGCTTACACTAGGTAAATTACACTAATGGTGATTAATTAGAGCTGCTTTTATAATGAAATGTTACTATCCCTTTAACTTTCTGGATACCACAATCAGTATTAGAAACAACTACATGCAGATATACCGATACCGTAAGCCAAAAGACAGACCTAATTGTCTCAGAAATGACATTTTCATCTCAGTCACTCATAAAACTCTATTGTTTACAGCCAGGCCCTAAGGTATAATTAGGGGTGTGTGTAAAGTCAGAAACAATTCCTGTGGGAAATTTCACAGAAAAACAGAAATGTCCCATTTGTACGTGAAAATGACAGCCCATGGAAAATACATAAAAGTTCTGCCTTTTCGACACTGCCAATAAATTTCCTAAACACCGACATTTTAAATGATTTGAAATAAAGGATTAAATAATTTTATATTGGAGTGCCCAACTTATCTTTCTGATATATCGAACCGTTATACAAGTTTGGAGCACCCGACAAAATAGGAGAGCGTGTGCAGTGACTGTTATTGTATTTACCATAGAGGCATGACATGCATTGCTATGCATTGCATACATGCATAGAACGCAAAAGGTTAATATCACACTTGGGTTGGAGGTGGGAGGGAGTGTAGCACACAGGAGGCAGATAGGTGAGCCAAGGAAACTCATTGCATTCGCTGTGCCAGCACAGGACTGAATAGCACAAAAAAGAAAAATGCTAATAGCTTTAAAAATAGCTTTAAGTTTAATAACTAAAACACATCTAACACAACATATAGGTCATTTTGCAAGATGTTTTAAAATTGCCTAAGTTGTTTTAAGGTGACAGTTCAACTTCAATTGCTTTTTAAAATCGTGATATTTTTTTACACTTGGCCACAGTATGCCCAGGATTACTGACACTGCAGAGACTATTTTTATCCATTTTTTTCAGATTAGTGATATTGGGAAATCAGGAGCAACAAATCCAATGGCATATGGCTTTATGCAAAGAACAAAGATGATCAGTTCAGGAACTGCGCAATGGAGCAAAATAAACATTTCCCTTGAAATAAAATGGGGTTTAACCCTTGAATACTAGAAAGTTAAGATTATGCGCTGGAGATCTCCTTTAAGAGGATTAAAACCTCCATTTAACTCAACGTGAACATTAGTACTTTTCAGTTGATTCCTCATATTCTTGCTTACCGCATAAGGTCTGTGTCTACAGGGTGAGAGTCATGACTAATCAGTAACTCTTTTTACTAGGGCTTCTTTAGCTAGGATAAGATAAAATTTACTATTTTCCCAATGAAAAGTCTAACAGATATTTGGTTGCTGCTTCTTCTAAAAGTTTTATTTAGAGAAGTTAAAGTATTTTTTAATCCTCCTGTTCAAAGTTTAATGTGATTTCAAGGCTCATGGGAACCTCTATCTCAGCTTAAGCCCCCAAGTGTCTGTGCCAAGTCACATCCATTTACTGCATCTAAACATACCTCAGTAAACAGTGCCTTGATAAATATGCTGTTTTAAAAAAGTCTTTTTAATTTGGGCCTTGGGAGAATCTGACAAGTACATTTAACACAATTTAAAGTGTTATTTTCCAATGAATTTACAGCATTATAATTCTGCATAGCTGATTCACACATCATTCACACTGTTGCTCCACAGATAAAACTTCAAAAAGATGAACATTTCAGGGAGTTAACATTAACTCTTTGGCTGCTAATGCTGTCCCGAATGCACTGCTTCAGAAATTATTCCCCTTGAAAGAACAGTAACATTTTTGATGCAGAAACAAACAAAAAAGAAAAAAAACAGGCTTTTCCTTTTGTACAAAGCAAAGACACACGCATTATGGGATTATTTTTATTTAAAAGTTATTTCAGTTAATTTTTTACTTAAAACTACATTTCTATTGTGGTGGACTGGTGATGCAATTCCTCTCTGTAGACCTATAGTTAATGACTGGTGATGTTAGAAATATCAGCACTTCTCTTTTGCAAATTGATTTGGTGAACCCAGAGAAAAGTTTGGATGAATGAACCACTTATAGATGGCTATAATGGGAGAGAGACACAAGGATAGCGAGGAGGTGGTGGGAGAGCTAAATAGCATGGGGGGGAGAGGTGGTGGGAGAACAAGAGAGATAATGGGAGAGACAGCAGGAAAATGGCAGGGAGAGGAGAGAAATGGAGAGAGAGAGAGAGAGAGAGAGAGAGAGTGTGTGTGTGTGGGAGAAGAGGAGCAATGGAAAGCGAGAATGTAAGAGGCAAAGCGGGTGAGAAAGGGTGAGCTAAAGTATGGATGAGGCCTACTAAGAAAGAGAACAAAAGCTCTCCTACCTTGTTCAGATGAATGACAGGGACAAGAATCAGTCTAACTGACATCTAAAGGTAAAAAAACATGCTTTCTTATATAACTTGATAGCTTTTCTTGCAGTATCATTGGTTAAAAAACAAACAAAACAAGAAATGAAACTCCTGCTTTACAAGATGTGTTTCTTATGAATTCTGATGAATTCATTTTGCTCATCCCTGTCAAAGACGCAGGCTCTTTTGGACACCAGTCTGCACTCCTAACAGTTTGAGATGCAATTACCTTATATGACTCTCACAGCAGTGGAAGTAGCCTTGTTTTACTCTGCCCTGTAAAATGTGTTTTTTTTTAATAAAAAAAAGTATAGATTTAATTGCATTTAAAAATATATGTATCTTATATATCTATAATTCTTGTGATTTATATACAATAAAATCAATTTGAGAATAATTTTCTCTTCAGTTGGCCTACCCTGTGATTAGGTGAATAAGTTCCAAATGTAAGAAAATTCAGGGTTCTATAGGTACAAGCCAGTTTAAAATTAGGCTACATTAAATTAAGCCTAAAATAAATAAAAACGTTTATTTTGTATTTGTTGAGGAACAGAAAAAAATACACTTACCTCAATAACTTCAGGAGATAATTTTAACATCAAGCAATACTTTAATTACACCATAAAGTACATTGTGTACCCACTAGAATGCAAAAATGGTCAGCAATCTGCAGGCTAAAATATAAGACCTCTTATGGAAAGATTTCTGGGACACCATCGTAACATCTTGAAAGTTAACAGAAAACATATGGTATCAAAACACTGCAATAACTGTCCAAAATAATGGGTATTGAACATATTCTTCTACCAACAGATATTATTCAAGAAAGAAAGCTACTGGATATTTAAAATAAAAACTCTGGCTCATAAGGGACTAAATGAAGAATTAGTTCTGTGGTGTTCTTTAGTTCCACCTGAGCTGAAGTGAACTTTGTCTGATGGTCATCACTTGCCCTGGGAATAATCACTAGTTATAGATCATTCAGTCAGTTTATTCACACATATTAAATTATAATGGATACCCTCCGATAACTCATGGGTCCTTTGAGTTCTTTCCTTTACTTATTTCCCACCCTCAGTGTGTATATTTCTTCTGGTTTTTAAATTTGTAATTCCTTATTACCATTTCTGCAATTTTTGAAGTATAATAGGACCACTCATCCCATTCTCCTCTCTTCCACCTCTCTTTTATTATTCAGTTGCTGTCAGACATGTACCGTATATATCATATTTCATATGGGATTCTGAGGGGATGTGAACTTTATTCTTCTTTCAGGGATGGGAGCCTTTCAGCATATCTCTAATTTGTACTGCTAATAACATAAGGATCCTCTACTCTGTTAATCATATACATGAAGTCCAGCCTGTTAAACCATAATCAGTTTTCTATTGTCCTTAAATGTGTCTAAGATTGATAGATTAATCTAAGCACCTGAGGTGATTTATGATACATCAACACACATGTTAAAAGAAAAAACTTCTGATCATAGTTCCCAGATTGGGTCTCACAATGATATATTAAGTTCCTTTTTCTCTGTTACGAGATACATCACATAGTCACTTTATGATTGCTTGTAGTGTTAATTATATTTAATTCAAAAGCCAATTAGAATATTGTATCTTCATGTACTTTTTGGGGTGTGTCATACTCACTGGCATTTGAATTAACATGATTACTATGCATATGATGCACTGTATTTCTGATGGAATGAATTTGTTCCCTTTAGAATTGGTTAAAGGGATAGTATTGCTTGAAAATAATTTTATTTTATATTGTAGCCCTTAAAAAAACATTAAAAATGTTATAAGTCTTATCTCCCAAACCTTTATGGTTTGGGAGATATTAGCAAGTACAGTTTCCCCTGGATTGATGTCAATACTCAAGCCTTCAGATTTGGAATCTGGTCCCAGGACCGGCCGCGGCTCTTCAGAAGTGCCAAGATCACGATCTTTAAAAATAATTTCTTCACTGGAATGGTCTACAAAGTGTGCTTACAAGCCAGGCACACTGTGTAGACAGTTCCAATGAAGTAGTTATTTTAAAAAATCGTGATCTCGGCACTGCTAAAGAGCTGCCGGCTGATCTGTGGACTTGATTCCAAATCTGTCCACTATATGGCAGACTTGGCTAAAACAGTCAGGAAAAGGGAATTTTAATTTTATTATTATTATTAACTTTACTTGCTAATATCTCCCAAACCATAAAGGTTTGGGAGATAAGACATAGCATTTTTAATGTTTTTTAAGGGCTACAATATAAAATAAAATTATTTTCAAGCAATACTATGCCGTTAATGCACTTTAAACAGAGGTTCAGTCATATCTGGCACCCTCTTTCTTTACACCAAACTAATCCTGATGAAGGGCCCAGTAGAAACCCGTAATGCAAAGATTAATTATTGGTATTTCTGGACAGCTTTTGAGTCTAACTGCTTCCTGCTTCCTGACTCCTTCATTACACATTTGGTCCATTAAGACCCTTAGTTAGTTTTCCTTTGTGATCACTTTTACTATTTTCTCCTGCATAATAACTACATCTTTTTATGTTACAATAGTGTGTTCATTTTTTATTTATTTTTTTTCTAATAGTTTCAGGGTGCTTTTATAGTTTGATCCACTATTTTTATTTCATAAAGGAGTAAACTTTTATTTTTTAAGCTTTATTGAAAAATGTAAAAGACATAAAAGAAGAAATGCTGTGTAAGACAATCAAGTGTGTACAAATGTCTCTCATGGTAACCATTAAGAGTATGCAAATCAAATCTGTACACAGTATACAATGGTATCGCACTGAAAGAAAGATGTGACAAACATAGTTCTATTGAAACAATACAGAATGTTGCAGCTGAAGTAAAAAGCATGTCTTTCCCCAGATGTGAAGTGACAGCCAAATTGCCTATAGTACCCAGGTTAAAAAGGGGTTGAGAGGAGGTGAGTATCCTATAGACCTTGATGGAAGCATATCTCTGCAAAGCGTCATTGGCGAAGAAACTCTTAAAAGAGATGAGATCCATGGACTCATAGCCTGTGGCAGAGAAGGTAAGGAAGAAATGCTGAATTTGTCGATACTGCCAATGATGAGAAGATGGGAGGTAATGTTAGAGCAACTCAAAGGGGATAATTGCTTTATCTCGAAATAGGATGGGAGCATGTGTAACCTTGAGAAATCAGGAGACCCACAATTGTAGAGTCATGGTGTATGAGATGTAACAGGGGTTCCAAGGCCAATATAAATATTAAGGGGGAAACGATCATTCCTGTCTAGTACCATTAGCAACTGGAAAGGGATCGCACAAGTAATCAATCACATAAACTGAGGGTTTTGAGTGCAGACTAAGGATACTCCCCCGACCCCTGTGTCCGAGAACTAAAAACATGAGAAGCTCCAACAGGTAAGACCATACCAGTTGGTTGGAGGCTTTCTCTGCATCAACCGAGTACAGAAGAGTCAGAATCTTCTTCCGGCAAGCTTTGTGTATTAGAGAGATTACCTTAAAAGTGATAGCCTTCATCGTCCTACCAGGAACAGATAACTCCTGGTTTGGATGAATAATGTTAGAGAAACTCGGTTTTAAGTGATTATCCAAGACCATTGCAAAAATTATTCAGAAGTGGAATTCACAGATAATTACTGCAACTAGAAGGGTCCTTAATTAACTTGTAAATTACAGATATGTGCACCTCCAGCGCTTGGAGAATGAAGCAGGAGCTCTGGGTGTCAGAGTTAAACAAATCTAAAAGCGTGGGGCTAGGAAACCAAACATTTTTTGTTGTAAGAGACAGGCAGACCACCTGGGCCCTGGGCGTCTGCTGACTGGGGTGGACTCAACGACATCAACCAACTCTTTTAAGGGGAAACTAATTTCCAAATGGTCGAGTGTGTGCTGTGGCAACCTAGCTATTGTAGAAGAAAGTAGGAAGGTGCAAATTTGTGTATTCACTCTACAAGAGAAGAATCAGCTTGACCACAGCCTGTGGCATTCATGTTATATAGTGGTGTATAAAAATCGCAAAAGACCTCGGTCATCACTGGGAAGAATTTGTGGATAGTATGAGAGTTGTCCCTAATTTGAGGAATGGAGGCCATATTTTGTTTAAATCATAACAGACAATCTAGCATTTTCCCACACTTATTGCGGTGCATGTAGTGACAGAATCTAGTCCAATGAAAGAACTTAAGAACAGATATTAGTGCAGTTGGGAAACCTACGTTCTGGCTTGTATAAGGTTCTGGAGATCAGCCTCAGCTAATGTGACATGATGCCTATGCTCAAGGTCTTGGACTTTACAAACCAGTAGGTTGAGCTGCCTCAACTGGCACATGCGGTGTCTCGCCACCCACTTTATAAAGTTGACGTGAATTACACACCTTTGAGCTTCCCAGAGAATAGGTTGATCTATGGCATAGTTGGCGTTCATCACAAGATAGGCAGAAATGCAGGACTGGATGTTCTCCACCACCGTTGAGTCCTGCAACAAAAGCTTATTTAGCCTTCAGGAGCAAGGGCTATCTGCATATGTGGAATAACTAGCTGTACCCAGATAGGGGCATAGTCAGACCATGTGATAGGTTCCTTGCCCACCACTTGTAATATGTGTTGTTTATATTGGTCAGCATAGAAACAGTTGATACTTCAAAGCATTTTATGGCACATAAAGTAAAATGAATATTGCCTTCTGGTGGTAAACACGTACCTCCAAGCATCTATCAGATGTAGGCCACACAGGCCCTCACTGATCTTACTAATAACTGCATATTGCATACTAGACTTGTAGAGCAACTGAGGTGTGGTTCAAAAGGAACAATGAAGTCTCCCACAGGAAGTAGTTGGCCTGATCAAAACGCACCTTGTTTGGCTAGAAAAGAGGAAAAGGTAGAGGATTGTTTCAAGTTTGGCACATAAACAGTGGCTAGAGTACAGGGAACATCATAGAGGGTGCTCCTGATCATAAGGAAATGACCATCAGGGTCAAACAGGCAGCCCTAGAGAATCCAAGGGACATTCTTGTTGATTAAGATTGCAACATATCTCTTCTTCTCCTCTGTGGTGGCTAGACACAATGCGGAGTAAGCAGCATTTGAAAATAAGGAGAATTTGTGTTGATGAAAATGTGTTTTTGAACAAAAACAATGTCTGTTTTCAGTCTGCGGAATTCTCTAAGGACCTCTTTTAAGGGCGTTTCAATCCATTGACATTATCTGAGAGACGTTTAAGGTTTTAGTTGGGGCTGCTGGAATCTTGCCAAAGCACCTGCACCACTTAATTGGCCACAGCTGACACTGGTTCAGCTTAGTCCAGTCTGAAAGGGGAGGGGAAACAGAACAATAGGGAAAGGGAGATGAAGAGGAAGCCAGAAAGAAAAGAGAGAAAATGAGGAACCAGATAAGAGTGATAGCAATCGAAAACAGTCATAGGCAAGAAGCTCGAAGCAAAGACAGCTCCGAGTTCCTGCCTGGACAACAATGAAGTAGCCAACAAGACCTGGAGGGAAAGCCAATAGCCATTTTCTATGAACATAGATCTGTTTGTCTACATGGATATGGGCACAGTAGCATTATTACAGTGCTAAGCTTGCCTAAGTGGTGAGGAAAAAAGAACCAGCTGGGTATCATGAAATAAATCTAAAGGTCTTAGCAGAGTACCATATCCCACAGGGGGAGGGGGCCTCTTGATGTGTATGAAAAAAAGAAATTAATTTGAAGTCAGGTTCCACAGCTGGGATATAGAAATAAGGGGAACCCTAGAGCCAGAATATTCCAACTTACAGAGAACAAAGCCGAGGCCCCCCCCCCACCATGAATCGCTGCACATATATACCATAGCTGCATTGATGAGCAGTGGGACACTGTGAACAACCTGAGGACCAATATGCACAACTGAACATTAGGATGATAGATATACACGTAGTACTGATATGTTTACTTAACTAACCCAACCTCACCAACCCTCTCCCGCGTCACTTAACAGAGTACCCCTACTATTCCAGCAGGAGGAGGTCAAGCCCTGGGGGATCTCGGCATTCTCAGCACTCACATCCCGTTTAGAAATGGTACCAACCCCCAAGAGACATATACCATAAGGGACTCCAGCATGACACACACACAAAAAAAAAACAGACACCCTGGAAATGCAACTGGAGATGAACCCCCCCAAAGAGAAAGTACCATTCCCCATATCCTAGAAGGGTAAGAGGTCCATGCAGTCATCAGGATGATCGATGCGTACAACAGCAACAGCCAGACATCCTATATTGAGGATGAAGCAAGCATTGCTTGGACACCCTGATAAGTGGCAGAGATGGCAAATAGGAAGTCCCACTTCCATTCAATTTATACATTTCTCAAGTGGTTGATGAGCCTCTTAAGGTTTCTCAGTTGCTGGAGGGTGTGAGGTACAAGATTTTGAAAGAATTGAAGAGAAGCTTCCTTTGAAAGGCAAGTACAGCTTGTGTTCGACATGGAATTGTCCAGTATTTGGAGCATCTCCGGTGAACTTAATGAAGAGGAGTCATTTAACTTTGACAGCACAGTGTATCTCAACTGTGTTAGTGAGGAATCCGAGGATGACTTAGGTGTGAATAGGTCCTCTAGGCCGGAATGGCATGAAGGAAGAAACTGAATAATTTTAGTCAGCTGATGTCTTATCTTCTTCTTTTTTTCACCAATGACATGAGGGGCAAAAGCTCAGGTGGAAGCACAGATAAAAGGAATCTCAGTAAGTAGTTTAAGCAAACATAAAGGTAGAGTAGAGCACCCTGGTACATGGAGCACACAAACTACGGGTCCATCTTGCTCAGCGGTCACTCCGACCACCATATCTATTTGGTTTATCCAATTTTCAGTTGAATTACTAGAACTTTGTTATATGACTACACTGTGAAATGATTGATCATTAATTTTTACTACACTTAGATTTTCTAGTGTGCTGTTTGCTTCTTCTTTTTGCATTCATGGAAACATTTCAAGTGCTTTAACACAGCAAATTTCAGTAGTGGTGGACAGGTGATCAGTTCTATAACCTTTTAGCCTAATTATTTACCCTTAAGTTACAAACAGTAAACATAATTCAAATAATAAGGTAAGTGGGGAGTTATCATTAGGAAGTATTAGTTGTCCTTTAGTTATTGTGTGACTTATTATTATGGGAAATTTGTTGGAGATCTCGTTAGTATCCTAGGGTTTAAATTATGTCAGGTTAAAATGGTATCATTAGTAAATGTGTCAGAATTCTAGTTTGTACTAAAACATTCATTAAGACTAGATTAATAGGGATCGAGTACCATAATTTTTTACATGTCCACTTGTAGCCAGTGAATTACACTTTGGGAGTTATTCACTAAAGCATGATAAAGAGGTGATAATGATGAGATAACTTCTCCAATGATATCACTTGTCCAGTTCGTATGTTATTCTATACAGTCTATGTACTATGATCTCCAAAGTTGGAGAAAGCTTAGTGCATAGGCTCTGTAGAATAACATAGGACTTGGAGAAGCGTTATCCCTGGAGAAGTTATCTCCACTTTATGACCTCTTTATCAGGCATAAGTGAATCTCCTCCATTCCGTGAGTAAAAGTGGCGCAGTTCATGAGTAAACAACTCTACTGTAGATACATATAAAAGTTCATAAACTTTCAGTTGATTTAAATGGGGAATGTATCCCCTTTAATGCTAGAGATATCCCCAAATAATTGTGATGTAATGTGTTGGAGACCTCTCTAGCATTCAAGGGATTACATCTGAGTCAATGTTAATTAATACATACACACACACACAAACACACACCTCTGAACTGGACTACTATATGAATGATATATGAATCATGGCTATCTAGTTAAGTCTTGGTTTAACTCTGGGGACTGGACAAGTATGCAACACAGTACAAAGCAATGAATTGTACGTACCTCTGGTTCTTACAGTGTCACACAAATCCAGAATATATTATTCCTAAGGCAGGGGTGAGCAATCTGAGTCCATCTAGTGTTTCCTAGACTATGATGGTGGGAGACATTGTCCTCAACAGCTGGAGTCTCAAATTGTTTACCCTTTTTCTAAAAGTATAATTTTCCTTTCTGTTTAGAAGCTGCAATATATCTGTAACATCACAAGGTTCTTGCCTATGAAATAGTTAATTCACTAGACTGAAATAGAGTAAACATGATGAGTTTCCATTATAACAACACTCAAGAGAGACTTGAAGAAGCAGAGAAAGAGGGTAGCACGAGATAGGGTACGTGATGGCTCACTAATCATGCTTTTATTTCTTAGCCATATTATCTGAAATATATTTATAGATAGCTTTCAGATAAATTATTGGCTACAGACACATCCCTATAATTCTGCAGCCTGCATTTATCTAGCTTAGTGTAGAGGATGTAGTCTTTTCTTTGGATTGCTGTAGACCTGATATCAGTAAATACTCTTGATAGCAAGACTAGGGGGACTCATAACATTGCAAATATCATTACTTTTTTATCAGCTATGCAGAAAAAATGTGTTTTAAAGGGCAACTAATGTGAAAAATATGTGTGTGTGTCTTAGAGGGATTTAACACCTGACACCAGAACACCAGGCAAGAAAATCGTAATGGCCCCTCTGAATTTTTTCCTTGATCCTTGATTCAACAGTCCACCTTGGATGCCATGTCCATGTAGGCAGAGATGACAGTTGCTGCGCCCAGATTCCACCCACTGCTCAAGGTAATCTGAACTCTTTAACCCCTTAAGGACGGGCTGCACGAGGCCGGCACCTAAGGACCATGTAGCATTTTGGTTTTTTTTAGGCGATCAGATTCAGGGCTCCCCGAACAGTTTGCAGCTGAGCGGGGAGATCTAAAATCTATGACATGCCAGGACTGTCATGGGTCATTTAGGGAAGTTTTCCCATGATGGTCCTGGAATGTCATGGGTCCTTAAGGGGTTAAGAACCAGTAGTTTGTGCAATGCATTGCTACACGATGTGTTGCACACCCCTCTGGTCCTTACAGGGTTAAGTAGGACAATGCACATTGCCTGTTTCCATTTGAGAAATCCACCAGCTACTGTCATGCCTTCATGAACAAGACATCTGGGATTAGTCAAGACAGTAATCCCCGGACCGTCACGCTGGTCCGGCACTTAAAGACCAATGACGGTCCTCGCACATCACGTACTTTTAATACCAGGGACTGAAATTGATCTCTCCAAGACCAGAGCAACCTGTTTTAGTCCCATGTTCAGTGTTCTGGCACACATGACCAGTCAAATGGGGCAGCACGTCGAACCTCCCTATCTAGTCCTTAAAGGACCACACACCCAGAGAACGCTGGTCCTTAACCCCTTACCGCCCGAGGACGTACATGTATGTCCCGAGCGGATGTCCCAGGTGGACAGAGGACATACATGTACGTCCAGGAAATCGTTTAAAAATAGAAAAAAAATGTTATGCGGGCGTTAAGTGCTGGCTGCCTGCGTGTGGCCGGTCACTAAGGGGTTAAGGGGTTAATGAGTAAAATATTTGATGAGGCTGAAAAAAAAATGTATCTATCAAGTTTAGCCTTTACCATTTTAACCTTGCTGATCCATACAAAGGCAAAAAAACATTGAAGCCATTTACAATTAAAGGGATAGTAATGTTTTAAAATAAAAGCAGCTCTGATTAATTTTCATAGTATTTGGGCCATGGAGAGTATTTTTTCAATACTGTCAGAGTTGTAGTTCAAGAGTAATTGAATGATAAAGTATCCCCCTCCTGCCCATTTTACCTAGTGTAAGACACCTCCCCTCAGATGTGGAATCTGGTCTTAAGACCAGACAGCTCACAGCAAAGGACAATTGTCTTACTGTGAGCATAAGGAAAACCCTGCCCAACCTTGACAGGTTTTTCAGGTTTTTCCCTTATGCTAATTGAAGATTGTCCCTCTCTGCAAGCCATCTGGACACCACCTTACTGTTCTGAGGTGAGCAGTGTTACATCAGTAAAAGGGACAGTGGGATACTTTATCATTCAATTACTCTTGAGCTACAACTCTGACAGTATTGAAATAACACTCTCCATGGCCCAAATACTATGAAGATTAATTGGAGTTGCTTTTATTATGAAACATTACTATCCCTTTAAGCTCCCAGTGGATAAAAATAAAATTCCTTCAAGACTACAAAACGAAGTTACATATTTAAATGGCTAAATATCCTATCTGCGTTGAAACCAACTATCATAATTCTGAATATTGTACTGAACTTGAAAGGTATCCACTCATTTTTTTAAAGTGTCCATTGTATCTGCAAATACAGCTTCATGAGGCAAAAAATTCCAAAACCTTACTGGCCTTACTGTAAAAAACAAAACATTTGTTGTTACAAAGATGCCTTTCCCTTAGTCTTAAGTGATGACCTCTTGAATATATTTGTAAATGGTAATCATCTCTTAGATTTCACTTTAATGTAAACAAACATGGTTTGGTTTGTCTCTCTATATAACTCAGATCCTCCAATGTCTTCATTAGTTTTGTTGCATATCTCAGTACTATTCCCAGTTTAACCCCTTAAGGACCATAAAGACCACTTTGATCCTTGCCGACGCACTGGTACACGTGACCTGTTGCGTGTATCGGAGCGTCGCTTTGGGGCCTGAAAGAGATCGCTCCAGTCTTGGAGTGGTCACTTTTAGGCCTCATTTTTACTTACAGTGCTCCCGGTGGAGCGCTCTAAGTAAAAAGTATGTGACGTACTATGACCATCACTGGTCCTTAAGTATTTAAGGACCATGATGGTCATAGTACATCATGTAGTCCTTAAGGGGTTAATACTGTCTTTCTTAAAACGATAGTAATGGTTAAAAGCACAAGCAGCTCATATCCTTCGTGAAAGGTTTTAACTGGTTTTGGAACCCAGGGGCAGGACTAGGATGCCCCCAACAATATGAAAGGAAGTAAAGGAGACTCCTCCAACAAGGGCAGGTGGAGAGAGGCTAGGGAGCGACGCTGGGGAGCGGTGCTATTGGACGTAGGCTCCTTTATGGTGTGTTGTGCTACGGCCAAAGCTGGATAAAGTTGCTGGCCGCGAAGCCAGATGACCCCCTTCAGTTGAGCTGAAAGAAGTCCAGGATAACACACCACAAAGGAGGCTAACACCACCTGCCCCAGGGAGAGTGTATACTAGGCTAATAGTGTAGAACTCACCAGGTAGAAGAAAGAGGGACAACTGGCAGAATGCTGGTAGGTGATCAGAGTAGCTGCGTATCCAGGACCAAGTTGAGAGCTCCACGGCAGGCAGGCAGGTGGGTGGTCACTAGGTGCGGATGCAGGTAGGCAGGAGGGTGGACACTAGGTGCTGATGCAGGTAGGCAGGAGGGTGGACACTAGGTGCTGATGCAGGTAGGCAGGAGGGTGGACACTAGGTGCTGATGAAGGTAGACAGGTAGGTGATCACTAGGTGCTGATGCAGGTAAACAGGTAGGTGATCACTAGGTGCTGATGCAGGTAAACAGGTAGGTGATCACTATGTGCAGCTAGAGATCCAGGGTCCAAACAGGGAATGCAGAGAGAGGAGTAGCTGGAGAGCGAGGAGGCAAGGGACAGAACCAGCCCAAAGAACAGCTGGCACGGAGCCAAGGGAGATGCACTGGGAGAGAGAGAGAGCGAGCGAGACAGCTCCTCTCCAGACGCAGGACGCTGACTACTGAGCGCCGGGCTGAAGCCGGGCGCCCGTGAAGACAGGATGGGCGCGTCATCAGGCTATGTCGGCGCCTGCGCAGAAACCCTGTGGAGAACGAAGCGGGGAACAAAGACCTTCCCGCACGTCGCCCACGACCGGGAAGGTAGTGACAGAGCCCCCTACCCAAGGACGGCCTCAGGACGGACCCAGGACCTGGACGAGCGGGATGCGGGCGGTGAAACGACCGGACGCATGCAGGTGCATGGACTCGGAGCGTGGGCTCCCAGGACCTCTCTTCAGTACCATACCCCTTCCAATCGACGAGGTATTGAAGACGACCACGTCGGAGACGTGAATCAAGGATAGCCTGGACCTCATACTCCTCAGCATCACCCACAAGAATGGGAGGAGGATGGTCTGGATCACGATGAGGGTAGGGGGACGCCCTCCAAGGACGGAGTTGTGAGACATGAAAGGTAGGGTGTATCCGAAGAGTGGAGGGCATGGATAAACGAAAAGCCACAGGATTGATCTTGTGGATGATTTTTAGATCCAGGTCAGTACGTGATATGTAGACGGAACCAAGAAAAGTAAAGAGCCCATCGGGCCTGCCGTGCACATAGCCTGCGGGCATTCCTCAGGTATTCCAGGTTCCTGTGATCCGTGAAAACCATGATGGGGTGTTCTGATCCTTCCAGGAGGTGACGCCATTCCACCAAGGTATTCTTGATTGCCAGCAGTTCCTTATCGCTTACGGTGTAGTTTAGTTCAGCAGGAGTCAAACGCCTAGAGTAGTAGGCCACCGGATGTAGCTGGTCTTCATTCCCAGACTGTTGTGACAACACGGCCCTTGTAGCGATGTCTGATGCATCAGTCTCCAGAATGAACGGTCTCCGGATGTCAGGTTGAGACAGAACAGGTGCCTTGGTGAAGAGTTCTTTCAGCCTACGAAACACGAGGTCAGCAGCGGTGGACCACTGGAAGGCCATGGAATGTCTGGTGAGGGCTGTGATGGGTGCAGTAAGCTTGGAAAAATCTCTAATGAATCACCTGTAGAAATTCGCAAATCCAATGAACTGCTGCACTGCTCTCTTGGTAGTAGGCGTAGGCCACTCGAGGATTGCAGACACTTTACGAGGATCCATCTTCACGTGACCCGGGGAGATGAGAAACCCCAAGAACTCTATTTCAGGCACCTCAAATGTACACTTTTCAATCTTGGCAAATAGCGAATGAGTCCGTAAGCGGGCTAGGACTGAGCGGACATGTTGCCGGTGTTCAGATAGGGAAGACGAAAAAACCAGGATATCATCCAGGTATATCACCACATACTGGTCCAGGAGGTCAGAGAATATGTCGTTGACAAAACACTGGAAGGTCGCTGGGGCATTACACAACCTAAAAGGCATCACCAGGTATTCAAAATGACCATAGCGGGTGCGAAAGGCCTTTTTCCACTCATCACCTTTCCTAATACGGACCAGGTTGTAGGCCCCGCGTAGGTCTAATTTAGTGAAGATGGTAGCATCGGAGATACGTTCTAGCAATTCTGGTATCAAAGGGGGTGGATACCGATTTTTCACCGTGATATCGTTCAAGGCCCGGTAATCCACACAAGGTCGTAGACCACCATCTTTCTTTTCAACGAAGATTCCCGCCCCTGCTGGTGATGTAGATGGGCGAATAAACCCTTTTTGGAGGTTTTCTGCTAGATAAGCCTTCAGATACTGTAGTTCGGGCCCCGAAAGGGGAAAGATGTGGCCATAAGGAATAGGTGCTCCAGGTAACAGGTCAGTCGGACAGTTGTAACTCCTATGAGGGGGCAACTGGTCGACACCCCGGAGATCAAAGACATCTGCATATTCATGGTATTCAGCGGGCAATGTTGGCGGTGGTGTGGGCCGTGTGACAAGGATGTGTAGATTTTCCGTTGAGGGAGAAGGAAACAAAATGGTGCCCAGGGACCAATCGATGGATGGGTTTTGCTTGCGCAACCAAGGCAACCCCAGGATGAGAGGGTGTAACGGAGAGGAAATAACATCAAAGCACAAGAATTCATGATGATGAGGTGTAACAGATAGGCGGAGCATTTGGGTTTCCTGGGACACCGGTCCGTTTTGATGTGGTCTTCCGTCAGCCATTTGGAGAAGCAACGATGTTTCTTTTGGTCTCAACGGAACCCCTAGACGTGCAGCCTCTTTCACAACCAGGAAGCATCTGCTGGCACCCGAGTCAATGATAGCAGGAATGGTATGGCTTTCATGGTCCCACTGTACAGAGACCATAAGAAGCAAGTGGTTAGGGTCGGTGGCTGAAAACCGCAGCCATTCGCCACAAGAAATGGCCTTACCTCTGGGATTCTGGGGTCTCTTGCCACAGTTCTGGAGGAGGTGTTCGTTGCCACCACAATATAGGCACAAGTTCAGATGGCGTCTACGTGCCTTTTCTTCGTCCGAAAGGGGACTGCGAACCAGGCCTAACTGCATTGGTTCCTCTTGAGCTATGGACACCATTGGTGCAGTGGGTGCTGCATACGTAGGCGGAACAGGCTGTCCGGAGGACGAACGTTCCCTGCGTCTGTCCCTAAGGCGTCGGTCAATCCGAATGACTAAAAGCATAAGATCCTACAGAGGAGGAGGTATACCGACACGGGCCAGTTTGTCCTTCAAAGTGTCTGTAAGGCCCAGACGGAACTGATCAAGAAGAGCGGGCTCGTTCCACTGGGTTTCGATGGACAGCCTACGGAAGTCCGCGATGTAGTCCTCGACCGGCCGACGACCCTGGGTCAAAGCCCTAATGGAGGACTGCGCTGATGCAGAGCACATAGTGTCGTCATACAGCGTGTCCATCGCACGACGAAAGGAAAGCCACGAGTGAAGCACAGGTCTGTCCTCCTGTAGCAAGTTGAATGCCCACTCCTGAGGCTCCCCTGAAAGCAGAGTTATGGTGGTGAGGACTTTCACAAAGTCCGACATATAGGTTCTGGGATTAATGGCAAACAGGAGTTCGCAGGCAGTCATGAAAGACTTATACTGGCTCCTGTTACCACTGAAGCGGTCCGGAAGGGGAACCCTAGGTTCGGGAGCAGAGGCCCCAAGGTCCACGGAAGGACCGGAGGGAGGAGCAGTAGGACCACGAGACGGGATGTGGGCTGGAGCTCCGACAGCCTACGCTGAAGCGCAGCCTGATTGCTCTGCAACTCCTCAATAGAGGCCGTCAGTGAGGAGAGTTGGGAGCTCAGGGCTGTAAGGGCTTCCATAAGCCCTGCGGGTTCCATATTCTGGCTCAGTAGTACTGAAAGGTTTTAACTGGTTTTGGAACCCAGGGGCAGGACTAGGATGACTCCAAAAATATGAAAGGAAGTAAAGGAGACTCCTCCAACAAGGGCAGGTGGATAGAGGCTAGGGAGCGACGCTGGGGAGCGGAGCTAGTGGACGTAGGCTCCTTTATGGTGTGTTGTGCTGCGGCCGAAGCCAGATAAAGTTGCTGGCCGCGAAGCCAGATGACCCCCTTCAGTTGAGCTGAAAGAGGTCCAGGATAACACACCACAAAGGAGGCTAACACCACCTGCCCCAGGGAGAGTGTATACTAGGCTAATAGTGTAGAACTCACCAGGTAGAAGAAAGAGGGACAACTGGCAGAATGCTGGTAGGTGATCAGAGTAGCTGCATATCCAGGACCAAGTCGAGAGCTCCACGGCAGCCAGGCAGGTGGGTGGTCACTAGGTGCAGATGCAGGTAGGCAGGAGGGTGGACACTCGGTACTGATGCAGGTAGGCAGGAGAGTGGACACTAGGTGCTGATGCAGGTAGGCAGGAGGGTGGACACTAGGTGCTGATGCAGGTAGACAGGTAGGTGATCACTAGGTGCTGATGCAGGTAGACAAGTAGGTGATCACTATGTGCAGCTAGAGATCCAGGGTCCAAACAGGGAATGCAGAGAGAGGAGTAGCTGGAGAGCGAGGAGGCAAGGGACAGAACCGGCCCAAAGAACAGCTGGCAGGGAGCCAAGGGAGACGCACTGGGAGAGAGAGAGAGAGAGAGAGAGAGAGAGCGAGACAGCTCCTCTCCAGATGCAGGACGCCGACTACTGAGCGCAGGGCTGAAGCCGGGTGCCTGTGAAGACGGGATGGGCGCGTCATGACGCCGACGTAGCCTGAAGTCGGCACCTGCGCAGACACCCCGTGGAGGATGAAGCGGGGAACAAAGACCTTCCCGCATGTCGCCCAGGACCGGGAAGGTAGCGACACTTCGTCTTATTGAATAGTACTGGTGCCTGCAGTTCTCAAAGTTCATAACTTGCTAGTTATGCTGTAATCATATGATTATTTTACCCCTCTCACCCCTTTTCCAGACATCAGTAAATCTCGCTCCAATCTGAGAGTGGGTTACTAGGAGGTAAAATCTTCAGTCAGTATTAGAAAAACCCTACCCTTCTTCATCAAGAAGGGCAGGGTTTTCCTTATACTGGCAAAGGTAAGATTGTCCCTCATTGTGATCTGTCCTGGCAAGTGACCAGTCATCAGATCTGAGGAGAGGCCGCTTCGAAACAGGGAAAGGGGAAGAAGAGGTGAAATTAATCATATGCTTTCAGAGTTCAGAGTACCTTTTTGAACTGGTACTCAAAACTTTACTAAATATGCTAGATGTGAGTTTACCGAATATTTATAATGAGGCTAAATTATATTCCCATACCATTGATATGTATCCCTATTTATACACAATAATACCCAAGTGGCTTTTGCAGAGGCTAAGTAACACTGCAAACTGTTGTGAATTCTATTGTATGTCAGTACAACAAAATATTTTAAGGATTCTCCAGTAGTTTCCCATTTCTAAATATATATAAAAGAGAAAACCTGCATCTCCACACACACAACCAGGGGAGGCTTACTGCAGGAGATATCTCCTCAATACAGCCTGACCTGGACATACACAGTGAGGTGATTTTCAGAGGCATGAGCAGGGGCCAAAGGTCCTCAAATGCACAGTCTCCATTCACTAGCTCTACACACACACACATACACACACACACACACAAACACACAAACACACAGTATTGTTAACTCTTTGGGTGCTAGAAGGGTACGCAACTCATTTCTCTGCAACGCATTTCGTACCCCTATGCCACTCAAAGGGTAAATGATTCCCACACACTCTGTATAATATATTGCGCCTGGTAACTACTTCATTGACCATGTGGCTCAAAACAAAGAGTGCCACATAGCTAACCAAACCATGAAAGTGGAACTTTCACCTCATGTGAAGTGAACACTATTTCAATATGTGTCTCCAATACAGGTCCAGTCTTTTAAAGTATTTTAAATCATTAATGTAATAAGCCTTTCAAGTTTTACCTTGTGACATTACTGGTTGGCTTGCCGCAGTACAGCTAAGTGTCGAACAGCTGTCAATCGCCTCCCCTCCTCATCCACTGTTGTGCCTCATTCCCACCTCCTTGTCAGCCGCACACATTGCATCCACATGACCTGGACGCGCGTTGCCAAGACAGAGCGCACCAGGTCACATGAAAATTTACGCATCTGAAAAGGAGACAGGAATGAGGTACAACATGGGAGAATGAGGGGTGGTGATTGACAGCCGTTCTGTAATGAGCTGTACCTCGGCAAGCAAACCAGAGATGTCACAAGGTAAAACTTTCTATGATGGACCCTCCCCACAGTGCTGCTGCTGTTTCATGTGTGCTACATTTACAACAAAATCAAGCAACTGCAAAGTTATGACATTTTTTAACCCCTTCAGCGCAGAAGGATATGCAATGCATTGCAGAGCAATAAGTTACTTACTCCTCTGCCACTCAGTGGGTTAACACCTGATGTGTCACTATCTTCTGTTTTGCCCTGCAGCTCCTATCATTCTCTCCCATGTAGCTCACAATAATGTTAATTTTAGTAACACATTTTGGGACATCAGTGACATCATGCCCATTGTACTTCAGCAACTCAAGATCCACTACTCCTTTTTCATTGGAAGTAGTGTTTCTTGATACTGAGTGTGTGTATGTCTCTCTCTTTCTCTGCAGCTATGCATGTTGCTGTGTGTGTCTCTCATTACCCCTCTTCTGCCTGTGTGCGGCTGTATATGTGTATGTCTGTGGATGTGACTCATGACCCCTCTTCTCATTGCTGTCGCATTCTTCATACTGAGTGTGTGTGTCTATCTGTTTATCTGCAACTATGTATGTTGCTGTGTGTGTCTCTCATTACCCCTCTTCTGCCTGTGTGTGGCTGTATATGTGTATGTCTGTGGATGTGACTCATGACCCCTCTTCTCATTGCTGTTGCTTTCTTCATACTGAGTGTGTGTGTCTATCTGTTTATCTGCAACTATGTATGTTGCTGTGTGTGGGTCTCATGACCCCTCTTCTCCTGCCTGAATGTGTGTGTCTGTGACTCTGACTCAAAACCCCCTCATTGCTGTGTGTGTCTGTTATGTCCCTGTGTTCTCATGTGTGTATGTGTGACAATGCCATCCTACATTGCTAGTTATGTATATGTAGCATGTCTGTTTTTAGAGCACTGGGCTAACTTTGCTCTTGGGTACAATTTATATGGAAATGATGGATTGTATCTAAATGGAAAGGGAGCTGCTGTGCTAGTACTTAGAAGGCCGGAGGAACATGTTAAATTCAGAGATACAAAAAAGTCAAGAAATTGGTAAAATAAACAATGACAACAAAATTAATTGTAAGGGCTTCAAATATTGA
This sequence comes from Rhinophrynus dorsalis, assembly GCA_037306005.1. Taxonomy (NCBI): domain Eukaryota; kingdom Metazoa; phylum Chordata; class Amphibia; order Anura; family Rhinophrynidae; genus Rhinophrynus; species Rhinophrynus dorsalis. The sequence goes on from CM074724.1 coordinate 225,089,358, forward strand.
GGTTATTTGCAGTGTAGGAGAGACAGGATTAACAGACAAGGAGAGGTGTGTGCCTGTACTTATACAGATACTTACACAGCTCTAAATCCAAGTTTAAGAGGAGATATTTGTGAGGAAACCGGTGATGTGGAGTCCTTCTGGGTACAAATTGAAGCAAGCCATGTTGTAAAAGGTTAAAAAGGTGTTGGTGTGTATATCCTACAAACCACCAAATGCTGCTGAAAATGGTGAGGCCCCAGTATTGCAAATTAAATAAGCTGCACATCTTGGGCACACTACAGTTATGGGAGACTGGCTGTCCAATTGCTAAGGGGAATTGGTTTGTCAGCATGCTTAGTGATAGCTACCTGTCACAGATGGTGGGAGTAGTGACAAGACATCACAGTTTATAGGACCTAGTGATAAAAAAATAACATAAACATGGGATCCAATATTTAACCTCGTAACGCCCAAGGACGTACATGTACGTCCCGAGCGGATGTCCCTTAAGGACAGAGGATGTACATGTATGTCTTGGAGTCCGGGTCCACGTGGGGCTGCATACCGTTCTGGGACTTTGGAATCTTTTGAAAAAAAAATAAAAATGCACCACTGGTGTTAAGTGCTGGCCACATGTGTGCGCGGCTGGTCACTAAGGGGTTAAGTAAGTAGACATTTATCACAGCATGATTTCATTTGAGGTCAGTTTGAAGAAGCAAAACTGCATAAGTTCAGCCCAGACTTATTTTTAAAAAGGCTAACTTCAAAATGTTAACAGTATGAACGAAAATATAGACTTGGATCAAGTATTAAAAGCACAAAATACTGGAAAAATTAGGCAGTATTTAAATTTAGGTTGCAGAAATATATTCAACAGTTTATACCCTTGAGGAACAAAGGTAAAAACAGTAGATCACAACTTGTGTGATTAAATGAAAAAGAATGAAATGGCTAGGAAAAAATACATTTATACTATTTAAATCGGAACTTTCACATGATTACAAAAGCTCTTCAGAGGATAGTTACTTTAGCGATATAGACAGGTTTATGCTTAAAAATAAAACAAATTCCTTCATTAATGAAAAAAATCACCTTTTAACCAGGCAGGCACTGGCAAGGGATCTCACAGGAAGCGCTCTGTGCCTGAGCTGTAAGTCTCTTCTCGTACCATATGGTTCAGTGACAGTCAACCACCAAACCTGGACTTGAAGAAGATGGACAGCGCAGATGCAGAGGTGCCGGCTCTGCAAGATGTCTGCACTGTTCCCCAGTGTCTACCTAGTTAAAAGGGGATTTTTTTCGTTAACGAAGGAATTTGCTTTATTTTTAAGCATAAACCTGTCTATATCGCTAATGTAACTATGCTCTGCAGAGCTTTTGTAATCGTGTGAAAGTTTCGCTTTGAGTCTGAAAGATCAGATAATTATTTCTTGAAATACAAGGCGACCAACAAAGATTGCAAAAAAAGATAAGTAGATTAGCAAAAACAGAAAATGCAACTCAAAATTGCAAAAGAGAGCAGAAGCCAATCCAAAAAATATTATCAAATATATAAATTTGATGGGTGAGCAGATTAATGTAGATAGGAAAAGGATCATGTTCTGAACACATTCCTTTCATCAGTATATAGTGGGGAACAAAGAATGGTAGAAGAGCTTCAACAAATAAAAATTACTACAATACCATTGTCCGTTATAGGATTAACACAAGAGCAGGTCAAAGAAAGACTGGAGAAAATTAAGGCTGACAAAGTACCTGAGAGATGCACTAAGGTTCAATAAGGGCTTAGATTGACAATACTGGGCCTGATCTGTGTTAAAGGAACATTGCCAATATGCAATAAGATATTTTCACCATCATATGCCTGTCGATCTGCTACTAATTTGCCATTATTAGCATGAATCCTCAATGCTTTCAACAGGTTAAAGAATTTGGAAAAGGATTTTAACATATATAGCACTCCAAAATAGACCTTATATAAGAGAACCAAGTCCAAAATATACAGTTTCTAGGTTATAGTTGTGGTCCTTGGTGTCCTTAGTAGCACCTCTCACTTTGTGTTTTCAATTAAGAATCCATGTGAACATCACTGGTCTCAGTAGTGTCTGAATATAGCCTTTGGAAATTCACACAACTATACCTGCCTATTATCTACATCAGACTCCCACATTCAGTGACTTCTATGGGCTTCACTTACAAGAATATATTTTGTAAGTAGATTAATTTTTATTCGTTACTACCTTACCTGTTAAGATTGCTCTCAGATGATGTGCGTTTGTCCTTTTCTTTTTCTTCAGGTTTATGAATTTGCTTTTAACACATGGACAATGGCTCATTACTATATGCAAATGCAGGCTAATGTATTTATATGTTAATCTGGCACTTTGCCACATGCATTAGGCTCATTCAGCTATCTCTGCTGTATGAGTTCACAGTTCCAACATCATCTACCTTAGAATGAATATGTTGGGATTTCCCTGTAGCTCTCTATGGTGCCAGAGGACAGTTTGCTGTCTCTACTAAAAAGCAGAAACAGCAGCTGCCCTAACCCTTTCAGTGCCATAGAGATGTACACTTCACATCCCTGTGGCACTGAAAGGGTTTCAGAAGTAATAGAAATTGACAACATTCATTTTGTTTAGATACCATTGTGTTGATACAATAAATAGTACTAATAATAAGTTAGTAAGAAAATATACTAGAGAGGTGATAGATTTTATAGATAAAAATTAGGAATGAGTAGGAGGAAAAGAGAACATTCCTGACAGAACATCTTTCCTGACCACAAACAATGTCCCAATTGCTTCAGAGCTCTCTGATAGAGTAAAACCAAAATGGCCATAGAAGTCTACACAATACCCCGCTCTGCCTCTTTAGTGCACATACACATTAGGTCCTTTCTGCCAAACTGTAACCAGAGCTGAAGGGCAGACAGGAGAGAACTGAGAGCTGAGATTCAAACCCTGGTCTTGGAGTGTATGGAACCAGCATCTTACCTACTCATCCACTGCTACAGACATATGTTAGCTGAAGATATACTGCAAACATAACATTGAACAAGGATATAGCAGACACCCAGCTTGGTGAAGCATCTGGGGCAATCCATTCACCTTCAATAACCTCACCAGGGACTGGATATATTTCTCTGTTATAGCCCCTTAGTGCATCTACTCCTAGTTCTGATTGTGTATATCCAAGGGTTCTTTGGGAACTCCGTGCAAGACCACCCTTTAAAATTTTTAAATACTCTATCGCTACATGTTCAGTATCACAAGATTGACATAAAGCCAATGTGGTGCCTTTATTTAAGAAGGGAAGTAAAACATTTAGACCAGAGAGTTCACCTTAGTAGTGTATCAGTTTTTCAAGACACTCAGACCAGCAGGTTAGAAGAAAGATCGCCCTCTATAGGCAACACAGAATAATAATGAGAAATTGGCTTACATATGCCTTCTCAGGCCCAGTATACAGATGCAAGAATAATACATATACTGTCACAGGACAGGCACAGAGTAGCAAGGTACTCAATGGTTAAGTACAAATATACAATCAGTCTCTGTTTTGGTGTTTGGCACGCCCAAGGTGGTAATGAGGCAGCAATTGGTGTTAGATGATACATCACCTTAAGTCCATAAGGCTTAGAAAGCTGCTCAGGCAGGACAGGAACTGAGGCAGAATACTGCAGAGTAGTTTCAGCCAATAGCCCCCACGGGCGTAGTAACGGAGACAACTTACACTGCAAGAGCATGAGCCTATAGCCCCCAAGGGCGTATTACCGGAGACAACCAGCACTGCAAGAGCTTGAGCCAATAGCCCCCACGGGCGTAGTAATGGAGACTTATGGTACAGCAAGAGCTTGAGCCGATAGCCCCCATGGGCATAGTAACGGACACAACCTGTGCTGCAAGAGCTTGAGCCAATAGCCCCACCGGGCATGTAACGGAGAGTAACACTGAAAGAGCTAGAGCCAATAGCGCCCCTCGCGGGCACGGTAACAGAGACCGAATACACTGCTAGTTGACAAGGTGAGCCGCCATCTAAACAATGCCAATGGCCAGGCATAAAAAGGTCACAAGGGGCGGGCCAAACAGGCTCAGCCAATAGGAGCGCACCACAAGCGAGAGTGACAGAAAGAGATCACGGGCACCATGATAAGTAGTGAAGAAACTGCTTGAAGAGATAATAAGGGATTATATTTAGGATAACATTATGAAAATTACAAATTATTAACTGAAATCGGCATGGTTTTATGAGGTATAGATCTTGCCAAACAAGTCTTTTGAGCGTCTATGAAGAAGTGAGTAGCAGCCTAGATAATGATACTGCAGTAGATGTTTTATGTCTATGTTTTGCAAAGGCATTTGATACAGTGCCACACTTGTTTATAAAGAAATTGTTTCTAAGGGATAACATTTGAAACTGAACAAAGAAAACTGATTGAAGTATAGGGACCAGTGTGTTGTTGTAAATTAAATATTGTCCAATACAATGAATGTTGAGCGCGGAGTACCTCATGGTTTAGTACTTGATCCACTGCTCTTTATCATGTTTATGAATGATCTGGAAATAGGTATAGAAGCAAATCTTCAATATTTGTGGGTGGCACTAAATTATGTAGTGTCCAGGATCAGTAGCAAAAAAAAAAAAAGGAGCATGGAAGTAAGAGTGGATAACATAACATAAGTTTGCAACTGTACAACTTGTTGACAAGGCCTCACCTCAATTATGCAATGTAGTTTTGAGCACCAGTTCTGAAAAGGTATATAGTACAACTGTACAGAGTACAGAGAAGAGCATCAAAATTGATCAAGTGAATGAAGGAACTGAAGTATGAAAAATATCTAGCCAAACTTGGTTTCCTACTCCAGAGAAAAGACTCCTAAGAAGGGATCATGTTACAGTGTATAAGTAACCATATGCAAGGTCAATACAAGGAACTCTCTAATTAGCAAATAAATCAGGCCATCCTTGACAATTAAAGGAAATGAGGTTGTAACTTCAGCAGAGAAAGGGGTTCTTTACAGTAAGGTCTGTTAAATTGTGGAATTCTTTGCCCAAGAATATGGTAATGACAAATACAGTGGATGCAATTAAGAGAAGATTAGACACATTTCTAGGAGAAAATACTGTACATGAGTATACTGTATATTAGTACACAAAATAGAAATTTCAAAAAAACAGAATAACACCCATCTTGGGGTCTGAAAGGATTATGTAATTCTTATGTTCTGGGTTAAACTGTGGCAGAGGTTGAACCTAATTTATTATGTACACATGTAACTTCTGAACATTCCACTCCAGAAGGAGACTCCACTTCTGGGACCGATTGGTAACTGATGTCTAAAACCCCCATAGAACTAGTGTGATTGTCCAGAGCTGATATTCAGTGGTACACATGGCAAATGTGTTATTTAGTGTTGTTTTTATGGGTTTTCACTTTTCACTTTAAAGGGATAGTAATGTTTCATAATAAAAGCAGCTCTAATTAATCATCATAGTATTTGGACTTTGGAGAGTGTTATTTCAATTCTTTCAGAGTTGAAGTTCAAGAGTAATTCAATGATAAATAATCCCCCTCCCTTCCCTTTTACTGATATAACACTGCTCAGCCAGAGCAGAAGGGAGGTGCACAGGTAGATTGTAAAGAGGGACAATCTTCAATTAAGATAAGGAAAAAACCTGAAAAACTTGTCAAAGGGGGCAGGGTTTTCATTGATCTCATGGGAAGAAGATTGTCCCCTGCTGTTATCTCTCTGGTCTATGGACTGCATTCCACATCTGAGAAGAGATGGCTTACACTAGGTAAAAAGGGCGGGAGGGGAAACTTTGCTTGTGAATATCTCTCAAACCATAAAGGTTTGAGAGATAAGACTTATATCGTTTATGTTTTTTAATGCCTACAAAATAAAATAAAGATAAAACAAAGTATTACTATCCCTTTAAATAAAAACTACCAATATGTTGTAGTAGACATTTGCTTGTAATATAAATAACTAGCAGTCTTGGCATGGTGTTGCCAGTGCATTAACCCTTTGAGTGGCACAGGTGTATGCAACATATTGCTTTAGCAATTTGTTGGATACCTTTCTGATACTGAAAGAGTTACATTTGGTAATCCTGCAGCTCCTGCATTGTATAACAAAACAAATCAGACCTGCTCAGACATTCCACAAATGAATGAATGTACAGTACAGTAAAATATTAGATCAGACCTCTTTAACACTGTTTTATTGATTTTATATATTGACATTTGCATTCCTCATATATGTGATGATGAAAATATGGAGCATGCTACTGTTACTAAGGATGTGTAACAATGTATTGTGATGTGGGAGGTTTTAGAAAAAAATGATTATCAATAAACAGACTGTAAAAATGATTATTGACTTTAGCATTTGAGTGGCAGAGGGTGTCTAATGCATTGTGTAGCAAAGCATTAGATACTTGTTTCACCGAAAGAGGTAAACATCCATATTGTTCCACACCTGCTCTTCAGTGCCACAAAATTTGAAGCGAGCAGGAGTGTATTGGGGAAAAAAACCATGAGTGTGGAAGTACAGGGATCGGTGAAAAGCAGTGAGAGCTGAAATAGAATGTGATGTGTGGAGTGGTGTAATCGGCCATATTTTTCTTTTCTGAAGAGGACATATAAGGGCAGACAAAGACAGAAGTGGCCAGGGGGGAGGTCATGAGGTGAAGGGGAGTGTGAGGCAATGAGGTGAAAGGAAGTGAGTGTGTGGAGGGATGAGGTGTTTACTGTGGTGGAGGGTGAAGTCCTGTATGTGGCGAATGGGAGGGAAGTTGCAGTGGGAGGAGGGCAGAGGGCTACACAGCCCACTCCTGTGAAAATCACACCCCATGGGACAGGCAGTATGGAGGAGATATGCATAACTCCTCCTCACTGCCTCCCTGGGTGTGTTTGGCTTCTGACAAAGCTTGTCAGAAACATGATGCTTCATTATATATATATATATATATATATATATATATACATATATATATATATACATATATATATATATATATGTGTATATATACATATATGATAAATTCTCTTATATTTGTTGATGACACAGTGTGGCACTTAATTCTATTTAGTTTCTGTGCTGGTAATAGACTAGACAGTACCCAGACACTAGGACCATTTATAATAGCTCTAGGAACTAATTAACACATTGTACAGAGAACTAACATAAACTGCCATACTGAGTCATCAACAAATAAAGGTTAATTTCTTAAAACATATAGATGGATTTTAATTATCTGTAAAACAAACTAAAATTGTCTTCGGATGACAGGTACAACTTGACATTTTTATTGTTATTAATATCATGTTTTTTATTTATTTAAAATATTTTATAATTGGAAAGAAACTGTTTTTTTAGCTCATTAACCCCTTGGATGTTAAAGGTGTCCTTAGCATCCAAGAGATTAAGAAATAAATTGGAGACATCACGAGCATCCAACTGATTAACTAGAAAAATGTTTCCAGACTAAGTAAAATAATTAGTGAGATCATTGTCAGTATCCCAAAATATTGCTCTGTGTTTCACTCTGTTCAGAAGCTCTGTATGGCTTTGAGTTCCAGCAGTTTCCTCCTCTCATCATCTCGAGGGTGCTTACTGAATCAATGCACACAACAGCCAACAGATCCAAGGTCCTCCCATCTTGACTCCTTCCCAATGGCTAGTCCAACTCTTTCCTCAGTAACTTTTTCTCTGTGGCATCTGAATCTCCTATCTTATAAACTTGCATTGATAATAATAATAATAATAATAATAAAATAATTATGGTACTTATCCTAAGATAAAACTACATGAACAACGTATGTACATATAAAGTCTTCATATCAAAAACATCTAAAATGTAAATTTAAGCATTAAAACTTGTATTTAAAGGGATAGTAATACTTAGAATGTAAAAAAAAAAATGTTGTAGGGTTTATACCCCTGAGTAAAACAAGGGTACTCCCACGGCTGAAAGGTGTTTTATTCAAAAGTTATTAATTTTCAAATTTGAATTTTTTAGGTGCAAAATCACAGTGGCCTGAAATTGTACAGTGGCGCTGTTGCTACATGATCCTATGGACAGCTCCGGTCCCGGGACCATAAATCTCCATAGGATGGTGTAGCAACAGCGCCACTGTACAATTTCAGGCCACTGTGATATTGCACCTAAAAAATTCAACTTTGAAAATGAATAACTTTTGAATGAAACACCTTTCAGCAGTGGGAATACTCTTGTTTTACTCAGGAGGATAAACCCTACAACATATTTTTTTTACATTTTAAGTATTACTATCCCTTTAACCCCTTAAGGACCTGCGGTCCCGGGGCGTGCCGTCCCTTAAGGACCACATAGGAAACTTTGATGTGCCGTCCCACGTGACTGATCACGTGGGGCGGCATGTCAAACGGGGCACTGGAAGAGATCGCTCCGGGGTTGTAGTGATCAACTTCAGTGCCCGGTATTACTCACCGTGCTCCTGTAGGAAAAGTAGTAAAAGTACGTGACGTGCCAGGACCGTCACTGGTCCTTAAGTGCCGGACCAGCGTGACGGTCCTGCCATGTCAATGGTCCTTAAGGGGATAAATGTGCTCTTTTTATTGCTTCTGGGTGGATTATGAAATGGCATTTGATCAAATTCATTAAAACTTTATCACTGAAGCATTAACAGCCAATAGCCTTCCATTCACTTTTATCAAATTTGTTATGACTTAATTAATTCCCCTCTTCTGGATTAAACTTACTGATTTTTCATGAACTATCAGGATTTATGCAATCCCTAGGTACATGTAGAAAAAAAAATATATACAATATATATATATATATATATATATATATATATATATCTACCTCTATGTATATATATATATATATATATATACACACACATGCATACACAGTACAAAATTATGGAAAACACTCACAGGATCCTTTTGTGGTGAAACACAAGTGTTTTATTCAATTGACATTCCGGCCAGTACTTGTGGCCTTTATCAAGTGCTGGCCAGAACACTGATTGAATAAACCACTTGTGTTTCACCTCAAAAGGATCCTGTGAGTGCTTTCGACAACTTGTAATGTATGCCTGATTATCTTATCGGATGAGCACCTAGGTCATCATTAATACCATTAACAGTGAGTATATATATATATATATATATGTAACCCTGGTATCCAGATACCTCCAGTTACCATAGAGCTACACTGTAGACCATAGAGTTCTCTGTGGATGACTCATTGCCCCAGCATTCCCCTCAGCCAATGAGAATCCTGCTGAGTATCCAGGAAGGGGAAGGATGATCTAGGGGAGCTGGAGGAGTTTCAGTTTTGGTTTTGAGCAGGGGAAGTGAGCAGAACTCCCTGCTGCTCAGCATAAGAGACATTTTACACCACATGTCTGCTAGGAGTTGTATATTAAAGTGAGAGATCCCAGAAGTCTCCTAGTGTGGAAGCTTGTGAATGTCTATCAGTATCTTGTTTGGTGCACTACTCCACATGTTACTTATGAAGAAGGAACTGACACTCCAGTAACCATCCAGACGCCTGTCAGAGGAACTCCTGTAGGTGACCTGCCTGCCAAGCAAGGTGTTGCTGCTCAGAGGGTTCAAGTGCAAAGCTGTCCAAAGGTGCAAGGCCTGCAATCAGCATAGAAGGGAGGAAAGCACAGTTCCCAGGTCAAGCAAAGACAGGGAGATTTGCATACAAGCTGCAAAAAGGTACTCTGTGTTTCACACCTCACACTACAGGGGTAGCGCTACCTCCAACAAGGGCCCCACCACGTGCACCACCGTTTCCCCAGGGGACTGAGTCTGTATCAGCTGAGGGGGAGGAAATAATAGGGACTCTACTGTTGGGAGGGTGTCACTGATGGGTGCTGAACTTTCACACTGTGCAGTATAGGATTATGTTATAAATATCTGTGTTATTCTGTTGCACTGTTTTTATTCTTTGCATTTTACAATATATATTGTGGGTACCATTCCCCTTTAAAATACATGCTGTGTGCAGTTATTATTAGAATTTGCTTTGTTGTTTTCTTAGCAGGGATAAACATCTATCATTAGATACCTAGCTAAGTGGAGGCACTGCCAAAAGCTCATTATTCCCCAAACTCCCAAATTCTGCGGAGACTCAGCATCATCCTGTTAGCGCCAAAGTCAGAGGTAATCATGGATAAGGTCGGAAGTTGGTCACTGGCCAATCCGGAAGGGGTTACATATATATATATATATATATATATATATATATATATATATATATATATATATCAGTTTGTCTTGCTCTCATCTTTATGTATACATTTATGTTTGAAACCTAGAGGGTCCCTAGCTTCTGTCTTTACCAGTACCTTAAAGGGATAGTAATGTTTCATAATAAAAGCAGCTCTAATTAATCATCATAGTATTTGGACTTTGGAGAGTGTTATTTCAATTCTGTCAGAGTTGTAGTTCAGGAGTAATTCAATGACAAAGTGTCCCCCTCCTGCCCCTTTTACTGAAGTAACACTGCTCAGCCAGATCAGAAGGGAGGTGCCCAGGTAGACTGCAGAGAGGGACAATCTTCAATTAAGATAAGGGAAAAAACCTGAAAAGCTTGTCAAGGGGGGCAGGGCTTTCATTGTTTTCATAGAAAGAAGATTGTCCTTTTCTGTTATCTGTCTGGTTTATGGACTGCATTCCACATCTGAGAAGAGATGGCTTACACTAAGTAAAAGGGGCGGGAGGGGGAAACTTTGCTTGTGAATATCTCTTAAACCATAAAGGTTTGAGAGATAAAACTTATATCATTCTTCATGTTTTTTAATGCCTACAAAATAAAATAACGTTAAAACAAAGTATTACTATCGCTTTAAATAGTCACTTTGGTAGAAGAGTGTCACATTAGGGCACTCAATCATTGAGAAGATTGATAAGGGTGTGATATGGGGGAAAGAGATGATTTAATTTGTATAGTAATTTTTATATTCCTTCTGAAAGTTCCGCAGGCCCAGTCAGATTGGTAGGCATACTTGATCCCATATTTTGCTCATCAGTGAGTTATAACCTTGTGACTGGCCACTTGGTAGAGTTTATCTAGTTTTCCACTTGATTTTATTGCCAATATTGCATGTTGTCTACATTTTTGCTTATTTTTAATTGCATTTATGTTTTGCTTATTCTTTAGTGTATTTTTGCAGCATTTGCTATACTTTTGTACAATTAGTATAATTTTGTATCCACTGGATCAATATTTATTTTTCAGGGGGAGATACTGTACCTGCCAGTGTACCACCTGTGCAATTCTACTTGCCCATCATCTTGCAGGGATGATGCAAGTATTAATAACTGCATTTGTTTTATAAAAGCACAGATCACATCAACATTTACATTTTGTAGTTATTTATTTGGTTTTATGGTTGTTGTAAACCCATTAGGAATAACAAGAACTCTAGAATTATTAAAAGTTAGTTTGCTATCTATAATTTAAAAGCATCAGCGCTGTGTCAGCAGTATAGAGATGCTATTAGAAACAACAAAAATGTATAATTCATATTTTGTCAGATAAATATGCACCTGGTTTATGCATATTTGTATATAAATGATATTCATAAATGTTATTTGTAATGTTAATTTATATTATAAACAGTGCTTTAACATTTTGAGCGCTGGAAAGGCATCCAATGCATTGCGCTGAAATGCACTAGATCAATGGTCCTTGACCATTATGGTTCAGAGCACCCCTAATATGCAATTTAAATTCCTTTGGGCACTCCTAACATTTGATGTCATTGGTCAAAGGAACAAATAATTAATATATAGTTATCCCTAGGTCTTATATTCAGAATAACAAAAACAAACATATTGTACATAAAAATTTCCATTTATATGCATTTAAAACTCAAAATTCACATTTTTATGAAAAAACAAGGGGCACCCTGATTGGATGTCCGTGGCACACCAAAGTGCACGGAACTATGGTTGAGAATCACTGGACTAGGGTATCCTTTTAAAAGGTCACATAGAAAATGTTGTGTGGCCACACAACGCATTAACCATGTCACCATGGTTAAAATGGTGACATGAGAATCTTGCACTGCATGAAAGTGAGAGATTCTCATGTCACTTCCTGAAACGGTGCCGACTGCCTGGTGACTGCGATATGTGTTTCCTAAAATGGAGCTTCAGCCTGCATTGATGACTGCCCTCAAACTCAATCCAGCAGCCTGTGTGTCACCAGCTGTCATTGATTTTCTTCTTCAAATAAGGAAGGTTAGCACCTCCACGTCATGCAAATGTACATGGAAGAAATTCTGTTTTGTGCAGAAACACTGCTTTATCAAATGTCTGGATTTACCAAATGTCTATGTCCCATCACAATTAAGTCAAAATCTCAGCTCTAGGCAGCTTCTCATGATGCCTGACTGGGGATGAAGGGAATTGTAGTCAGTGCTCATTCTGAGTGCAGAATGACATCGGACTACAAGTCCCATCATTCCCAGTCCTGCGCAGTTCTCAGATATAATATCTCCTCATTTTAAAAGTGAACCTCCCCGCAGACAGCTCAGTGAGGTCTACATGCCCTTGCTATGTTTAGAAGGCAGGGAACCCCCGTGCAGCCAGCCAGGCACTCCTGGAATGTGGGACATTGTGCATGGGACACACTGGGCACCTGCTGCGCTGACCGAGCTCTCACTTCTCTGCTGCTTCCCTGTCAGGTAGACATATTTAAGAAATGCCCACTTTAACATCTTCAGTACCTGACATTCAGTAACCATTTGAGTGCCATAGTGGTATCCAACACACCTCTGGCACTCATAGAGTTAAGAGACTACCTATTTCTTGTACTGTCAAAGAAAAATGTGCCTGATGAAATGCCCCTAAAAACCAGAAAAGCACTTTTCTGCTTCTGACTGACCTCCCCCTCTCTTCCTAGGCATACAACATTTAATAGCGCAACCTTAGAATCTCACGCTTTCATGCAGTGCAAGATTCTCAGGTCACCATTTTTATCATTGCGACATGGTTAATGCATGATGTGGTCTTTTGCATGCAACCTTTTAAAAGTGAATCATTGCACTAGATACCTCTCTGGCATGCAAAGGTTTACTAGTAAGAAGTGGATCAATTATGTAGCAAACCAATAGGGGACAAATAACAATTACTACAATGCCCATTGATGTAAATGCAAACTTAATGATAGAAAGTTAATTATCCTATATAATAATTCACTAAAACGCTTGTAACGACAAAGTCATGCGCAGTAGAGACTGCTGTACGTGCTACAGTAATGCGCAGTAGAGACTGCCCACGCCACGGCTGATACAGAGGTGGACGCGGCCAATCTCTTCTGCACATGACTTCTCCTCGACCGGCTGGCAGTGGCACTGTGGCCCGTGTAACGGGCTCTTCAACTAGTTTGCAATATGTTGGCGACATCCCTTGCATTCAAAGATTTAAAATCTTTGTTTAAAACAATGGTCATTTTATTTCTCCCCTTTGGTGCATTTGTTTTGTTCTGGAATTGCACCAGTTCTTATTAACCACTGAAGGGCCAGAGGGGTGTGTTTTGAAATTTGTTGTTTACTACTTCTGGTCCTTACAGGGTTAAATCATAGCATCTCATAACATCACCAGGGAGTTATGATGTAAAGTGTGATAATGAACTTAATGTGTCAGATACTTCTTCACCAACGGCTGTTTTGAAATTCAGCTTAATGAGGGATTTTTGTGTTACTGATGGTGGGATTTAAAGGGATAGTAATGTTTCACAAAAAAAGCAGCTCCAATTAATCTTCATAGTATTTGGGCCATGGAGAGTGATATTTCAATACTGTTAGAGTTTTAGTTCAAGAGTAATTGAATGATAAAGTGTCCCCCTCCCGCCCCTTGTACCTAGCGTAAACCGCCTCCCCTCAGATGTGGAATCTGGTCCTGAGTCCAGACAGCTCACAGCAAGGGAGAATCTTCTTACTGTGAGAACAATGAAAACCCTGCCCCCTTAACAGGTTTTTCAGGTTTTTCCTTATGATTACTGAAATCTGACCTCTCTGAGATCCATCCGAACAGTCTTGTTGCTCTGAGGTGAGCAGTGATACATTAGTAAAAGGGATGGGAGAGGGATACTTTATCATTCAATTACTCTTGTACTACAACTCTGACAGTATTGAAATAAGAAGGGAATGGGGGTGGACAGCGCAAAAATCTCTCGAAGTGTAGTATTGTAGAGTTAGACAGAGCAAATGTTGATATTTAAAAATATTTATTCCAAAATGGTAAAGCAATGTAGAAAATATGGTAAAACAATATCTCCTATAAACAAGAGAAATGATAGTGTATATAGCATACAATAAAAGGTAATCTGCAACCTAATTTGCAAAATGATCACAGTACATAATGCTTTTATGTCCTGATAGTATAGACAAGGGGAATCGCTACTTAGGGTGACTCTACGAGTAATGATAAAGCAGTCCCACTAGTAAAGTAAATACCCAGGTGTTTGGATGATGCGCTTACTAGATACACAGCGTTTATATTACATATCCTTAAACAGTAAGGGTTTCTGCTTACTAAACGCCCAGAACGAGTGTGCTCGTCTGGGTATTACTGTACAGTCTCTCTGGTCCCCTGCGAGTCCTGGCAATCTTCTGGAGTGTCGCTCGCATCCACGTCTCCTCCTGTAGCTCTGGTCCCCTTAGGGTACTGGCTGTTGTTTGGAGTTCTGGTTGCGTCTGCGTCTCCTCCTCTGCCTGGCTTTAATCAGTGCTGCTTCCTTATTGCGAACACTCACATTGGCAATGTATCAAACAGTTCAAAAAACAAAATGTGGTGTCTGCGTTTCGACCTGACCACATGGCTTAATGTGTTTCGGCACATAAACATCGCCTTCGTCTGGAGAAGCCCTTCTCCAGACGAGTGTTCGCAATAAGGAAGCAGCACTGATTAAAGCCAGCCAGAGGAAGAAACGTGGACACAAACAGAACTCCAAACAAGAGCCAGTACCCGAAGGGGACCAGAGCTACAAGAGGAGATGTGGATGCGAGTGACACTCCAGAAGATTGCCGGGACTCGCAGGGGACCAGAGAGACTGTGCAGTAATACCCAGACGAGCGCACTCATTCTGGGCATCTAGTAAGCAGAAACCCTTACTGTTTAAGGATTTGTCATATTAACGCTGTGTATCTAGTAAGCGCATCATCCAAACACCTGGGTATTTACTTTACTAGTGGGACTGCTTTATCATTACTCGTAGAGTCACCCTAAGTAGCGATTCCCCTTGTCTATACTATCAGGACATAAAAGCATTAAGTACTGTGATCATTTTGCAAATTAGGTTGCAGATTACCTTTTATTGTATGCTATATACACTATCATTTCTCTTGTTTATAGAAGATATTGTTTTACCATATTTTCTACATTGCTTTACCATTTTGGAATAAATATTTTTAAATATCAACATTTGCTCTGTCTAACCCTACAATTATACTACACTTAGAGAGATTTTTGCGCTGTCCACCCCCATTCCCTTCTTCTTTTGCATGTATACACATCGATGTACGTACTTCTTTGGAGGACAAGCTGCATGAGAGAGGGGTTCCAAATTTGAGACTGGAATAATTTTAGGAAAAGTTTCCCATTTTTTTCTCCTCAATTTTTTTGACACTCATTTATTACATAGTGTCCTTTGATCACCAGGTGCTCTTGATTCATTTTTCCTCACTTTTAGAGGTGTGTTTCTTTTTCGCCTGGTTTTCATCTCTACCTCTCGCTCCATCCCATTCAGGGCATTTTCCTTTGTGTATTGGCGCTGTACTTTACATTGTCTTTCTTGTATTGAAATAACACACTCCATGGCCCAAATACTATGAAGATTAATCGGAGCTGCTTTTTTTGTGAAACATTACTATCCCTTTAATCTAGATTTTGCCATAGTTTTATTTGCAGCCCTCATATTTACACCACACTCCTCAGTTGATAAATCCTAGTCAGTAGAAGTAAACATAAAGCTTAACCCCATGATAGCCAAATGTGTGTCCATTGCATTAGGTTACACACAATTCTGGCACTCATAGTTTTAAATTATTAATAGAAGCAGAGGGATGGGTTGATGTGCAGAGGTCTATATTTTAGCTAGGGAAAGCCCAGCATGTAAAGAAATGCAATGATTTAATTTAGTTTTCTTCCAGCAAGAGCTCATCTCTTTCTCTTTTATTCCTTGAGCTCCCTTATTCTTTGCTCAATTCCATTTTTTTAACCCTTCATATATATCTCCCCTCTTAATCCTCTCTCCCTCCCTCTCATCTTCTTGTCCCAACCCCCACTTTACCTCTTTTCAACTTTCCATTTCTCCACTACCCTATCATATCGTCTTCCCACATTTCATAATGTCAGTGTGTTTGTGAAACATTAGCCTGACTTCAGACATACCATTACAACACAATTGTGAGCTTTATGATAACATAATTTGCTACTAGCTATCATCACCACCTTCCCTTGTATGCTTATTTCTTAGTGCATATAGTGAAATATGTTTTATTGGCCAAAGTGAAGTGCTGTCATCACACTGCCAAAAGAAACCTGCCATAATATTAAACCTTTGTGCATCTCTCTCAAAGTTTATCACTTTCAACAGTGAATGTTAAATACACCTAGGGTTTTGCTCTCCATATGTTAAGATGTGCATGTTCTCTATAACACTGGACAAAATAAGGCTTGTGGATACATAATAATACAAATGCCAATGGAAATCAAAATGGCCATCTAATTCAGAAGAACCAATGAATTGATAGGATGCTGTAGCATCACTGGTTGCTTAAATCAGAAACTACACCTTTATAGAACATGGGTGGTTATTTTATTCCTTCATTATATTGAAACCTATTGCTATTGTCTTGTCTGTTAAAAGGATGTGGGGGTTTAAAGGCAGAATAAAATGGGGATAAGTAAAAACCATCAACTTTAGACACATAGCAAACAATATATAAATATATATACTGTACTGCTGCAGGAAGCAATTCTACCTAAGCAAGGGCTTCTTTTAAACAAATTAAGAGTCACTTATTCCTGTAGGTATAGTTACCATTTAATTTTCTTCATACCAAATACTGGTGCTGCTAAATTTACTGAAGTACCTAGGGCTAAAATGAATGCAGTTTAATTTTAAAGAATCCCCTGGCTCACATCCTATAAAAGAACATTTAGAATAAATGTGTATAGGTTGCTGTTTTTCTAGTTACTTAAGCTCATAGCTACCACAAAATAAGCATATTACCAATTATGTCTGATTCAGTAGGGATAAAAAAAAATATACTAATATAGTTGCTTGGAACTTCATACAGACCATGCCTAGAATTCTGACTAGATGCTACCGAATTTGTGCAAAAGGGGAAGTGTGTTTAAAAGGGAAATATCATGTTAAATGGAAAACTATATGTTTGCCCTACAATTTGATACTTTTTTTTTAAGAATGCATTGGTATTCGAAGTACAAATGCACTAAAACCAGTTTAGTCAGTTTTTGCATTGGCTACTTGCTGATAGACTCTTTGATCGGTAGACACAGGTAGAAGTGTGGCTCGCCAATCAACAACACCTCTGAGATGCTCCAATATGTTTTATGTCCTCTAGAGATATGATCTAAACTTTGACAAGGAATGTTTACCAATTCCATCACAGCAATAGACTATGTGGCATCATTTTATATACACATTTAATACATTAATATGAAATGTATACATCATGGCAGAAACTCAACAAGGGACTCTAATCAAGGGATACAAATTAGACTCATGAATAATATGTTTATTTACAGCAATTTTAGGCAAATCTCAGACCCTTATTTAACATGCAGATATGGGCAGTATCTTTTCTTTTTGAAGAACTTCAACCAGCAGCAAAAAAAGACTGTGTCCAAGAACTTTGGGCCTTGTAATTTTTCTCCAGGCTTGTATAGCTGCAGGCCCCATACTTTGGGCAAAATGATCACAAGTTCCCATCCTGACTATAATAAACAGCTCTGCCTCCCCAGCCATCTATGGCCACACCTGATATGACCTCAGCAGCTAGAGCTTTTTTCCCTTCCTCCCTTGAGGACTTCCATGAGGCAACCCTATACATGTCGAGAGGCCATACCCACTAGAAATTATTTGTAAGATAGATATCTTGCACTTTAAGCAATTCTATAAGATAACTTTTAGCAATTTAAGACTAGAACAGTCTGGGAAAATCCATTTCAGGAGAATGACTTTCCTAGCATATGTCATAGTGAGTTCTGCAATTAGTTTAGAGGGGACTGTTGAATTATCTTTAACAGAGATTGGAGAAAAGTCCTTTTTTTCTGGGGATTTTCTTAGAAAAAAAAACACAATTTGCATTTGGTCCCATGAAAATTCATGTGCATAGAAATTACATAAAATATCTGTTTTTTGCTAACACCAATGAATTTCCCCTGAGAAACTTGTAGTTTTCACCTATGCTTTCTATGGTTGCAAGAATTCACACTGCAATACTAATGTTTCTGAGTGCTAAAATGGAGAAATACACAGCTGTAAGTAAATGTTGTCAGCAGGATGAGTTTTACAGCAACATAGGCCTTGAAAGAATTTTGAGCAAGCTGCGATTCTTTTCACCTGCTTGTTTAACTCTAGCACACCTATTCTTGAAAAAATATGTGGCTTTGGATATGTCAGAGAAGATTTTCTTACAGGGGTAGTAATGTTTCACAAAAAAAGCAACTCCAATGAATCTTTACAGTTTTTGGGCCATGGAGAGTGTTATTTCAATACTGTCAGAGTTGTAGTTGAAGAGTAATTGAATGATAATTTATCCCCCTTCTGCTTCTTTTACCTAGTGCAAACCACTGCCCCATAGATGTTGAATCTGGTCTCATGTCCGGACAGATCTCAGCAAGGGACAATCTTCTTACTGTGAGCATAAAGAAATCCCTGCCCCCCTTGACAGGTTTTTCAGGGTTTTTCCTAATGCTCACTGAAGATTGTCCCTCTCCGCAATCCATCTGGACAGTCTTGCTACTCTGAGGTGATCAGTGTTACATCAGTAAAAGGGGTGGGAGGTGGATACTTTATCATTCAATTACTCTTCAGCTGCTTTTTTGTGAAACATTACTATACCTCTAAGATAGGTGTGATTAAGTCACTCTTGTAGGAGGATGTGAAGGTGCTGGTTGTCAGTAAGAGGTTGAAAAAGTGAATAAGCATTGGAGAGAACTCTTGAATGAGCTGTGATGTGATTGGGTCAAGAGGATACATGGTTGAGAGTATGCGTGTAAGGAATTGATCTTATCCTTGAAGTGGGTCGCAAGGACTTGGGCAGACAAGATAATGGAAGTGGTCTGTATTGGTTTTTGGGGTTAGAAAACAGATACGAATTTAGGAACGAAAAAACATGCCTGTTTTTGACCAGCGTAATTTGATTGATCTTTAGGAAATGAGGATTAATTTCAAATTAGGAAAATCATCTGAGGAGCTTGAGGTGTGTGCCAAGGTTGCAATGGTGTTCTGCAGGGTGGGGGGTAACATAGAGTTGCAGGTGCAGTTGTCAATGCTGCTGTGAAAGTGTTGTTTGAGAGAGCAGTGGCTTGTTCTGGGCAAATAATTGTAGAAGTTGGTTGAAGGAGAGTTTGGAGATTCACTGCAGATCAAGAGGATTCATATTACTTCACAATCTCTTGATTATAAACATTGAGTTGGATTTTAGGGGTATGATGAGGTTGTCAGTTAGGAGCTGGTGGTCAGAGAGAGAAAAAGTTACATTAGAGAAGTTAGAGGTTGAATAGAGGTTTGTGAAGACAAGATCACGGGAGGAACTGTCACTGAGTGAGGAAGAGTTGGCCCGCTGTGAGTGACCAATAGACATGTTAAGGTGAAGAGTCTGAGGGAAGAAGGGGTTATGAGGTTATCTATAGTCATGTTGAAGTCTCTCAGTATGAGAGTTTGTCCATCATAGGACATAAAATGAGGAAGCCAGGAAGCAAAGTGTTCAAGGAACTGGTTAGTAGGACCAGTTGGTGTGTTTATGATAGCGACACACAAAGGAATGGAGGAAAAGAGAAGTGTATGAACTTCAAAGGTGGGGAAGGAAGGGGAAGGAGAGAGAACAGAGGGGATTAGTTTAAATATGTAATTGGAGGACATTAGGATGTCTACTCTACCTCCTCATCTGTTATCGGGGTGAAGGCCACTATACGTAGTGCAACAATAAATGCAGTTTCTAATGAAGCCATGTTTCAGTGATGAAGAGAAGGTTTAGGGAATATGAGGTGAATAAATTGTGAAGAGCAGTTAATTTATTGCACAAAAAGTGAATTTTCCAGTGACCAAAACAGATAGGAGGGGAGGAATTTAAGTGATGTGGTACAGGTATCAGGTTACAGATGCTCTGCACGTGCAAGGGATGTTTCAGTGTAAGATGGAGTGGAAGGGGGACCAGAATTAGGTGGTATGTCATCTGCAGCAAGCAGAAGGAGAAGGGTGTGAGACAGAATGTGGGAGTGAGACTTAACGCAGTAGGGCATTTTTGCAGAGATAGAAGGAGATGGTGTTGATAGGAATGGAGGAAGAATGAGATAAGTTATTGGGAGCAGAAAAGGGGTGAGGGAAGAGTGAGAGTACAACAGGTATAGTGTTACAGTTAATATGAGCACAGGAGGAGGAGCAGAGTATTGTTGTAGAAAAAACAAAGAGCAAAACTGTATATGGTGAGGATAATACATGGGACAGTAGAATCTGTGCAACGGTCAGCTCCAACAACACACTAATGTATCAATTTATCAAGGCACATTCCAAATCAATCACAGGTACAGCAGTTGCAAGTACAAGAGGGGATTGAGAGAGTAAGTTACGAAACTTGTCAGGTGAATGCAGGAATATGATACAGGCTGGGGGAGCTGAGGTGTCCCAGTGTTAAGTATATAATCCTGGCTAAGTGTGTAGGTTGATAGTTAAAAGGGGTTGCTGCAGCAAGACTGGGACATGTGATCTTGTAACTTCCAGTATTTAAGGAGTTAATGTTGTTAGTCTAAATAAACATATAAATGCATATAATTCTAGAAAAGCAGATCTACTTCCTGGGAGGACTCATTAGGTAATAAATTGCTTAGTTTCCAAATGGTTAGTCTGTGTCAAAGTATGAACTACAAAAAATATATATCCAAGCACTCTAGTGCAGAGGATATTAGTTGAAATAATATATCTCCTTAACCCCTTAACGACCCTTGACGGTCATAGTACATCAAGGGTCGACCCGACTGAATGACCCATGATGTACTATGACCATCATGGAATTCCATGCTCCCCCCGCGGCTGCACGCCCTTCGGGGAGTCCGGAACCGGAAAGAGCAATAAAAAAAATGCTCCGTGGTCATTAACTGACAGCGCCGTGCCGATCGGCCGGTCGTTAAGTGGTTAAAGATAGTATGCAAAGATGAAATATCTCCTTAAAGGTAATATACACCCCTTTACATTTAAAATGTATATTACCTTTAAGGAACTATTTCACCTTTTCATACTTTCATTAAAAGGACAGTAATACTTTGTTTAGAGAAGCTTTGATGTTGTACTTATTAAATAAATAAAGCAAATGATCCAAGTCTGGTTGCTTTAACTTTTATAGTTTTATTGTAATATCATTGTAAAATACCCCGTCCCGCCCCTTTTAGCCACATCAGTGCTCTAGCTGACAAACTTGGATTCTGGTCTTGGGAAAGGATGGCTGGTATGCAGAGCCAAAATAGCAGTGTATACAAAGAAATCTTTATGAGAACAGTCTACTGCCTCGAACCAGGCGCACTTTGTAGACTGTTGTCTTGAAGATTTTCATTGTCTACACTGCTATTTCGGCTCTGCAGACAAGCTGTCTGGTAGGGATGGGTGAAAATATTCTCCTCAAACTGAAATCAGCAAAAAATGGCACTTTCTGCTTGGTGAAAAATTTCCATCGAAAAGTGCAGTTTTCCTGCTTTTTTTGCCTAGTTCATTGCATTGAAATCAATGGGAAGAAAAATGTTTATCCACCACACGTAAGTTTTGTCAAGTTTTCTACAGCCATATACAAGGGTGTCAGGCTCTCACAGCAGCCATTCTGTGATTGTGAGAGGAGAAAGCAGCATGTTTTTGAGGTAGATAAGATAGGCAAATAAAGGGCAATTGAAGCTTAATTTAGGGAGTCATTTAGGTAGGACATTTGTTCTCCGTATTAGGGGAGTCTGGGGGCACTCTAGGGGAGAAGAAGGAAGGAAGGAGATTGACCCAAAATACTCCAAAATTTGGTGTGACTGACTGGCAAAACACAGGCAGCTGGGGTCCACATTGCTTGCTGATTTTGCTCTTATTGTCTCTGTGCTGGTGAAGTCTGGGGAAAGAAGTTGTCGATATTGTTTTTTAGTTTTATATATATATATATATATATATATATATATATATTTGGAATAACTGTGGTAAGATAAGGTGGACAATTTAAAAAAATAATAAAAATAAAAACAATACATACAAATAAATATATTAAACAGCTGACTGGGAGCCTGATGTGAGGCAGAGTTGATAGACAGCAGACAACATTGAGAATTTTGTTGAGGGCCAATGCAAGACATCACACTCCATCAGTTGTGTACTGTAGAGAGTAGAAACACACACAGCAGTTTAGTAATGTCTAGCAAATGTACAAGCAGGAGGGGGGAAGATGGAGCAGTGCAGGGACATGGGAGTAAAGTGGTAGTACAAAAACTGACTGTAACAATGGTTGCTGCAGCATGTGCAATAAATGACGATGATCCCTCTCCTCCCAGAGTGGATGCAGTTTGTCAAGGTCCCACCAATCACAGAACGCCGGTCCCCCACCACCACTACCATACACATCTGCAACATTGTAGGTTGTACTTTTTAATCACTTGACATCATTATGAATATGTGTCAGTGACACTTACGAAGGAAGGAAGTGTTGTGGGCAAAGGACAAATGCACTCTGCATGCTAACACATTTTTCAAGGTATATATTGCTGTAGGACTCACAGCTTTGACTTCCAGCTACTTATTTCACCACTACAGCCCTCAGAAGAAGTAATATTGTGTGGACAAATGTCAGAATAGGAAAAAATGTGTTGGAATAGCTGCCCAGATTTATATTTCACTATTAATTGTTCATTTTTGCCAAAACTATGCATCCACTTATTTTTTGATTTAGTCAGAGTATTAATGCCTGCTGTTATTAGAAGTACAGACATACCTCATTGAGTGCCCATTAGGTGGAAAATGTCTTCCGCTGCTGAAAGCATTAATTGTGTGGTCATAGTCTGCATTACTATAGTAACCCATGCAGTGCTGGAAGCTAAACTACTATAACCCACATATTATAAATCCATGCAGAGACACAAACATACACACACTCTTTTATAAACTCATTATTGGACAGCACATTGAAGGTCACTTTCAGAGACCAAGAGCAGATATTGTATGAAATTAAACTAGATTAGTTACACGGGCCACAGTGCCACTGCCACCCTGTTGCGGGGCAGTCACGTGCAGTGGAGACTGCCCGCGCCGCGGCTGATACAGGGCTGGATGCTCCTTCGGAGCGCCCAGCTCTGTATCAGCCGCGGCGCGGGCAGTCTCTACTGCGCATGATTGCAGCACAAGCAGCAGTGTGTACTGCGCATGTCGCACGTTACACACGATTTAGCGAATTATTATATAGGATTAGTGGGGTAGGGGCTTCTCTTCAGCCAAACAGAAAGCATCTTTAATCTTTCAGAGAATGGCATCTCAGTCTCCTTAAGCTTGCAGAGCAGAAGAAAGAACACTGCTGAGTACATCAGTCTTGTGTTGATCAATAACAATGGAAGTGGGAATAATGTGTCATTGCAATGGCTAGGCATGGCTATTCCTGATTTGACACTAGGGTAGTGGGGGAGAAGCTTGCTTATTGTATAGCAGGGAATCTAAGTCTCCTCAAGCTTGTAGAGACAAATAAATATCCCTGATGAGTAGATCATGCCTCTGGAGGTAAGTGACAATGGAAGTGAAATAAGATATTCTGGAAAATGCTGGGCAGTGTTTATTCCTGTCCATATCTAAGCCCATACTTAGTTACTCATCTCCTAAATATGCACTGACTGATGCAGGCCTAGTGTAGAGACTTTAGTATGCTATTAAACATGCAATGCATGGAAATCTGTAGTATTTCATTTTCTTTCTACATATTACAGAGTCCATTAAAATAGTTACACCTGGAGACAGTGTCACCTACCCCCTGTACACAGACTCATGGATTGAATCTGTAGTCATAGAATGGGGGCTAAGCTTTGTTGGTGAGCCTTTAGCAAATCCCTGCTCTTCCCTTGACAGCACCCTATGCTGCTAACATTACACACACAATATATTCATATCAGCAGCATCTCCACTTGATATGATTTACTGAATTACTATTATTATTATTATTATTATTATTATTAAAAGGGGACTTAGTACCCCACTCTGGATTATGCCCAGCACAACTACACGGTTCACATGTCCCTATCCACAGAGACCTCACCAATATGAGGGACTGAAGAGGAACAATGTGAAGGCAGATCAATGGGGCCCCTAAGAATATTGCCACTGAGCTAACACTGAGGGTCTATTTAAAACAAATCATTTAGAATAGTAAACCAACAAGACATAATGGCCCATACATATAAATGCAAAGTGATGCAATTCTAGTAATAAATAACCATACCAAATTTTCATTGATTTAAGCAGGAATTGTTAACTCTTTGAATCCTTGAGAGGACTCCAATGCATTGCTGCACAATGTGCTAGAGACCTCTAGCATTCAAAGGGTTTAAGCCCTTCGCGTCCACTGATGTGCCAGGCGTCTATCACTTAAGGACCAGTGATGGTCCTGGCACGTCATACACACCACACGGGGAGCCCTGAATCAGTTTGCCTAAAAAAAAAAAATGCCTCGTGGTCCTCAAGTGCTGGCAGCGCATGCGCGAGCCGGTCATTAAGGGGTTAATACTGTGGGGATGTGTGATGACCTCTGTACCCACCCTTGCAGATTAGGGGGTACCAACCAGGTAATTTATACTGGACTGTCCTCAAGGGACCACTAGACAGGCCTGGGCCACTCTACACCAACGTTTACACCAGGCAGGTACTAACACTCCACTCTGTTACTGCCGAGCAGGTATTGCACCCCCCCCCCACTCCAAAAATTTTACCAGGGAGGCACTAACCCCTTTGCTTCATTGTCTCCACCAGGCGGGCAGCAACTAAACCCTCTTCCCTGATAGCACAACACCACCTTTATTAAAAGTGCTTTTGGCTACACAGGCCTAGTTTTGTCAATACCCACCACCAGTTGCAAAGCCTCAATATGTGCTTTAGTGGTATGTGTAGTATTAAAAAAAAAATGCTCTAAGTTCATTGAAATACAGTACCTTAGGGTTAACGTAGGGTGACACTGCATGCATATATACAAAATACCATAACAGAATACAAAACATATAACAAACATAACAGAATATCATATTATTGGGGTGTAGAACAGGGACAGAATTTAGGCAGTACAGACTGGAGGTACAGAGCTGGCAACAGTAACGGATTTGCATACTGAGAAAAAAAACACAAATACCCCTGTGCTCAGTCTGGTTTGTCAATTTTTAGATGAACAAAAATAAAGAAGAAAAAACACGGAACATAAATTACAAACAAAATATATATTCCGAAATAAGATAAAATGTCCAATCCCGAAAAACAGGACACAGTTCTTTCCCCAATTCTCCACTAGACTCCAAATCTTCCACACACTTCCACACACTTAGGCTGCAGGGATGAAGCTTGTAGTTAAGATGTTGGACAGGTTCTCTAAACATGCAGATAAAAAGAAAAGAAAAAACAGCACAATCTGCTCTAAGTGCAGTATTTTGGACTTTGTAGAGAAGAATCAATATAGAACATAGAAAAAGGCCCCTTATTAGGGTACTCACATTGCCAATAGGCTAATCCGCCTCTAGATATATTCACCTTGACCAGATCTGACCTCCAGTCAAGGTCTCTCTCCTTCATCTCCCAGCTGCTTCCCTTATTTGTCCTCTCTCCAAATCAAAATTCCCCACTTTCCTTTGAAGTAACTGTGCCAAGGGCCCTTTAGTGCCTGTTGGACCTATACTCACATATATGCCACAGTAGACCATGCACCACCACTTAAGGGAACTAAATATATTGGATCTTGTTGCACCACTCAGAGGAGCCAGCCTAGAAGACATTCAGATGCAGTCAGTCCATAGCAGCTGGATTAGGGAAGTGACCTGGGTAGGAACTCACACTTCTACCCACTGGAACAGGTCATTGCAGAGCAGGAATCAGCACCTCTACTCCAACATCCTCACCAGACAGGCATTAACTGCTCTGACCTGATAGCACAGCACCATCTTGAACAAGGTGCTTTTGGCAATCCAGGCCTAGTGAGTGCAGTCCTTCTGAATAACAACGCTAGATACATATGTATACATAACCAGCACCTGGAAATTTACCTGGATAATATATAAAGTTAAAGAGGTGTATGGATATACTGACTATATATATCCCCCCTATAAGCATTCACTTATCTACCCCCTAGCCCACTTGATTAGCGAGGCTCCTTTTAAAACCCAGTACCATTAAGTTGGATGGGTTATATGGTTTTAATTTCTTATATATATTTGGGAATAAATAAAGTTTGGTGGGTTTATGGGATTTTGGTAAGAACTTGATGCCTGATTGGTCCTTTTTGATACAGTATTGAACTGGTCTTTTTGCCACCAGTGACTATTGTCATATGGACATCTTTTCTATTTTCTTTCTCTTCATTTGATAATGATGCAATGCTATGGGGCTGGCAAGCAATTTTTTCCAGGGCTAGGTTTTATTCCCACTCAAGCCCTGCTTGTCCACAGAACTGACATTGCTGCTGCTGGGCGTAATGCACAGTATGGCGAGTTTCCTGGGTTGTACAATGAGAGATCTGAGAGACAGACCTGGGAGATGTGAGTCAGACACACACAAGGAAGAGCTGACACACACAGACCGGGGAAGAACACAAACACAGGCAGGATGTGATCAGCCGGAAGAGACTGAAATTGGACTTGAAGTGATGTTTAATGGCACAACATGAGAATGTGCTTTTGATGCAGGGTGAGATTCACATGTTACCCTTTTAATCACGGTGACATGGTCACACGCTCTTTTGTGTGCAACATTTTTAAAGTGAACCAAACTTTTTAAACCCTTGAATGCTTGCCATTGTATTGGAAACTTCTCTAGCATTTAAGGGGTTAATCCTAAATTTAGTTTGACAGGAATTTGTATGTGTCCCCTGTGGTGCAGTTGGTTTACTCAAGAATAACTCCAGTTTGCCTTCATAAATATAGGCCATTGGGGGAGATTTATAAAAAAGAATTCTTGAATACTATTGCATGTATTTTCTGGTGTGAGTTATAAATAGTGTTGAGCGAGCATGCTCGGCCGAAGCTCGGTTCGGCTCGAGCATCGCTCTGCTCGGCACATGGCGGTACTCGTACGAGTACCGCATGTGCTCGCCCGCCATGTTCTGGTCTCCTCCCCGCACGTTTCGCGGCTGCTGCGCAGCCAATAAACGTGCAGGGAGGCTCTGACATCAGTGTAATGCCAGCAGCCATGTTGGCTGCTGGCATTACACTGATTGGCTGGCCAGAACCCGTGATCGGGTGCTGTATAGCACCTGACCAGCGAGTTCGGCTCAGTCTTAGCCAGGGAGAGATGAGGATAGGAAGGGAAAGTCAGTGTAGGGAGAAGACAAGCAATTGTGAAAAAAAAAAAGACCCAAAAGTCCTTTTTAGGACTACTGTGTGTGGGGGCAGCAGTTTATTTTGTGTGGGGGGAAAAAAAAAAAAAAAAAAAAACTTCATATATTCTGTTTAGTGTGCAAAGTTGCAGATTAGAGCACATTCTGTTTAGTGTGCAAAGTTGCAGATTAGAGCACATTCTGTTCAGTGTGCAAAGTTGCAGATTAGCAGCACATTCTTTTTAGTGTGCAAAGTTGCAGATTAGAGCACATTCTGTTTAGTGTGCAAAGTTGCAGATTAGCAGCACATTCTGTTTACTGTTCAAAGTTTCAGAATAGGAAAACATTCTGTTAAGTCTTCAAACTGTAAAATATCAAAGTCACATATTCCATTC
Organism: Rhinophrynus dorsalis; assembly: GCA_037306005.1. Lineage (NCBI taxonomy): Eukaryota > Metazoa > Chordata > Amphibia > Anura > Rhinophrynidae > Rhinophrynus > Rhinophrynus dorsalis. Next base: position 225,117,507 of record CM074724.1, read on the forward strand.
ACTGTGCGTCGCCGCAGTTAAGAAGCAAATTCTGTTTACTGTGCACAGTTTCAGAATAGGAAAAAATTCTGTTAAGTGTTCAAACTGTAAAATATCAAAGTCACATATTCCATTCACTGTGCGTCACCGCAGTTACGAAGCAAATTCTGTTTACTGTGCACAGTTTCAGAATAGGAAAAAATTCTGTTAAGTGTTCAAACTGTAAAATATCAAAGTCACATATTCCATTCACTGTGCGTCGCCGCAGTTAAGAAGCAAATTCTGTTTACTGTGCACAGTTTCAGAATAGGAAAAAATTCTGTTAAGTCTTCAAACTGTAAAATATCAAAGTCACATATTCCATTCACTGTGCGTCGCCGCAGTTAAGAAGCAAATTCTGTTTACTGTGCACAGTTTCAGAATAGGAAAAAATTCTGTTAAGTGTTCAAACTGTAAAATATCAAAGTCACATATTCCATTCACTGTGCGTCGCCGCAGTTAAGAAGCAAATTCTGTTTACTGTGCACAGTTTCAGAATAGGAAAAAATTCTGTTAAGTGTTCAAACTGTAAAATATCAAAGTCACATATTCCATTCACTGTGCGTCGCCGCAGTTAAGAAGCAAATTCTGTTTACTGTGCACAGTTTCAGAATAGGAAAAAATTCTGTTAAGTGTTCAAACTGTAAAATATCAAAGTCACATATTCCATTCACTGTGCGTAGCCGCAGTTAAGAAGCAAATTCTGTGTACTGTGCAAAGTTGCAGATTTGCAGCACATATTCCGTGTAATATGAAGAAGGCGGGTAAAAAGGGATGGGGAAGTGGACGTGATCCTGATAGTTCAGGGCGCGGGTCAGGACGCGTAGAAACTGCGCCTGGTGCCAGAGCACAAGACAGAAAGACATCCACCATACCTAGCTTCATGTCTCATTTTACAGGGCGTCGCAGGACATCACTCTCGAGGTCCGACCACTGCGAACAGGTGGTCGGTTGGATGTCAGCTGATACTGCTTCCAGTCGGTTAAGCACCACCCTGTCTTCCACCAAGTCCACTCTCAGTAGCCAAGAGTCTGGTCAACATAATCCTCACTCTGATCATCCTTCCTCCCACCATAGAGGATCTGGTCAAAGAAGTGATCCCACACTGGGATATAGTGAGGAGCTCGTCTCATCACCAATCCTTAATTTGAACCTCTCTCCAAGCACGCTTGCAGAGGAACATGACATCTTGTGCCCTGATTCACAACCTCTAGAGGGTACCCAATCACAAGAAGATGACAGAGGTGAACGGCATTTAAGGTCAAAGGAAGTGGATGATGATGATGATGAGACACAGTTGCCATTACATCAACCACTATTACTGTCTCAAGACCTTGATGAGGAGGATGATATACAGTTGTCAATGACTGAGTATGTGGTGGGATCAAGACATGAGGAGGATGATCAGAGTGAGGACCCTGGGATGGCACAGGTGCTACCCACGCCGAGGATTGCGGGCCCTACCTCCATCAGGGTTTCCGCCAGCACCTACGTTATTGGCTCCTCCTCCTCCGTTTCCACCTCCGAATTCTCTGCGCGCAGCGCCACTCACCCATCAGCCGGTAGCTGGAAGCAGTGTAGCACTGCAGTGGGGAAGCGTCAACAGGCCGTGCTGAAGCTGATCTGCCTTGGGGACAAACAGCACACGGCCTCAGAGCTGTTGCAGGGGATTAGTCACCAGACCGAGCAATGGCTCTCGCCACTCAACCTGCAACCAGGCATGGTTGTGTGTGATAATGGGCGTAACTTGGTGGCGGCTTTGGAGCTCGGCAAGCTCACACACGTACCATGCCTAGCGCATGTATTTAATTTAGTGGTTCAGCGATTTCTAAAAACCTACCCCAATTTGCATGATCTCTTGACCAAGGTGCGCCGCGTGTGTGCACATTTCCGTAAGTCATCTACAGCTTCAGCCGGCCTGTTGAAGCTGCAGCAGCGCTTACAATTGCCAGCTCACCGGCTGCTGTGTGACGTGAGCACGAGCTGGAACTCCACCTTCCACATGTTGGCCCGGCTTTGTGAGCAGCAGAGGGCAGTAGTGGAGTACCAGCTGTTACACGGTCGTCGTCTCTCCGTTCAACTTCCTGTAATCAGAAGTGAGGAGTGGGAATGGATGTCAGACCTCTGTGAGGTTTTACGCAATTTTGAGGAATCGACACAGATGGTGAGCGGCGATAACGCTATTATCAGTGTAACCATCCCACTTCTGTGTCTACTGAAACGCTCGCTGCTCACAATTAAAACTGACGCTTTGCATGTGGAAGAGGTGGAAATGCGGGAGGAAGAGCTTACACAAGGTGATAGCCAGAGCACCCTCACTTCGTCTTCTCAGCGACAATTGGAGGAGGCGGAGGAGGAGGAGGAGGAGGAAGACACGGTTGCCTCCGCTACAGAGGGTAGCCATGGAACTTTAGTTCCATCTCTTCAGCGTGGGTGGGCAGAAGAGGAGGAAGAGGATGAGGAGATTGAGAGTCATCCTCCTGGTGAGGACAGCGAAATCTTGCCTGTTGGTACTCTGGCACACATGGCTGACTTTATGTTAGGCTGCCTTTCCCGTGACCCACGCGTTATACGCATTTTAGACAACACGGATTACTGGGTGTTCACCCTTCTGGACCCCCGCTACAAAGAGAATTTCTCATCTCTCATTCCTCCGGTGGAGAGGACAAGCAAAATGGTGCAATACCAGAAGGTTCTTGTTGAAAAATTGCTCCAAAATTTTCCATCTGACAACGCTGGCGGCAGAGTACGTGCTACCTTGGCCAACCGAGAAGGGGAGAAAAGGGGAGCACACAGCAGTTCCGACAAAGGCAGGGCAACACTCTCCAAGGCGTGGGACACCTTCATGACACCCCGCCAGCACCCTCACCCTGATGCGCAGCCTAGTGTCACAAGGAGGGAAAAGTTTTGGAAGATGGTGAAGGAGTACGTAGCAGACCGTGTCAGCGTCCTCAATGATCCCTCTGTGCCTTACAACTACTGGGTGTCCAAGCTGGACACGTGGTATGAACTGGCACTCTACGCCTTGGAGGTGCTGGCCTGCCCTGCCGCCAGCGTTCTGTCTGAGCGGGTATTTAGTGCTGCTGGTGGCATCATAACAGATAAGCGTATCCGCCTTTCCACCGAAAATGCTGATAGGTTGACACTTATAAAAATGAACAAGGCCTGGATTTCCCCTGACTTCTCCACTCCACTGGAGGAAAGCCCCGGAGGAACATAAAGTGACTTTATATATGTTATTTACAATGATGGGAATACTCTGTATTCCCATTCACCCCTTCCACCCAAAAAACGGGTATATGGTTGACTCTTAATCTTCTCATCCTCCTCCTCCTCTTCCATATGCCCTGTGATATAATTTTTATATAGGGCCAGCTCACCAGCGGGCCCTGTTTGACAATTTTTGTATAGGTCAGCTCACCAGCGGGCCTTCTCATATAATGTTTTATTGGGTCAGCTCTCTAGCGGACCCTCTCATATAATGTTTTATAGCGTCAGCTCACTAGCGGGCCTGCGCATATAATGTTTAGGATGGTCAGCTCCGCAGCAGACCCTCACCCATAATGTTTTGGATGGTCGGCTCAGCGCACGTTTCCCTCTTAATCATGGCCCCAGTTCAGAAAAATTGAGGACATTTTTGGGAGAATTTGCCTTTGCGCACGTTTCCCTCTTAATCATGGCCTCAGTTCAGAAAAATCTAGGAAATTTTTGGGAGAATTTGTCTCTGCGCACGTTTCCCTCTTAATCATGGCCTCAGTTCAGAAAAATCTAGGAAATTTTTGGGAGAATTTGCCTTTGCGCACGTTTCCCTCTTAATCATGGCCTCAGTTCAGAAAAATCGACGAAATTTTTGGGAGAATTTGCAGATGATATACAAGTAAATATACAGCAAATACTGTTTGGTAACAATTTTTCGCCTAAAGTCGTTTTTATCTGCCTTTTTGTGTGTTTTACGGTCAGTTTGTAAAAATGGCGTACTACGGGCGAAAGATCGTTCCCAGCAGCGACATTGGAGTCCAAGATGCATCCAGACATCCTCCCTATGCTGTCCCTGAACCATTCCTGTGGTGTTTCCATCTTTTTCTGCCCTTTTCCTATGGACCAGGCACCCTCCCCTCATCAGAGCAGGGGGTGCCTGGTGAATTGCTCGAGTCCTCCCATTGACTTCAATGGGGCTCGGGGGCTCGGCCGAGCACTCGAGCCTCCGGGGGTGCTCGGTCAGAGCACCCGAACACCCGAGCATTGGGGTGCTCGCTCATCACTAGTTATAAATGAACAACAGAAGATTTATAAATAGGGCATTAATCATTAATCAGCATTAAAACTTTTCAATAAGACAATTTCATACATGGAGTTAAATATGTGGTAAAAATTCTGTCACAAAATTGTCGCAGTTAGCGACATTTCTTTATTAATTTACTGCTCCATTTTTTTCGTTAAACCTAATTTCATTACAACAAAAAGTTGACTACAGAGAAAAAAGACTTCCAAAACAGGCATAATCATTTCTATAAATGTTGCCCATATGTTTAAATGGATAGTGATGTTTCAGAATAAAAACAGCTCCATAATTCTAGTGTGGTCTCTATTGTACTGCTTCACAATGAGTTGGAGGCCTCCATAAAATTCAGTGGGTTGAAAGTCTTATTGAAATCAATGGTAATTTTAATTTGCCCCCATGAAGCACAGTTGGAATGTTTAGGTTCTACTTTGTCCACTTTGTCTACTTTGTCTACTTCAGTCTTACTGTGAAATGTACCTTAAAGGGACAGTAATGTTTCAAAATAAAAGCAGCTCCAATTAATCTTCATAGTATTTGGGCCATGAAGAGTGTTATTTCAGTACTGTCAGTGTTGTAATTCAAGAGTAACTGAATGATAAAGTTCCCCCTCCTGCCCCTTTTACTGATGTAACACTGCTCACCTCAGAACAAAAGGGTGGTATACAGATGGCTTGCAGAGAGGGACAATCTTCAATTGGCATAAGAGAAAAACCTGTCAAGGGGGGCAGGGTTTTCCTTATGCTCACAGTAAGAAGATTGTCCCTTACTGTGAGCTGTCTGGTCTTAAGACCAGGTTCCACATCTGAGGGGAGGTGGCTTACACTAGGTAAAAATACTCTCCATGGCCCAAATACTATGAAGATTAATTGCAGCTGCTTTTATTTTGAAACATTACTATCCCTTTAAGTCCAAAATAAAGAGTTTTTTTCACATAAGTCTAGTTTTACAGATCTTCCCCTTTGTGTATAGAAGTGTCTGTACAGATATCACAGTTTGGTGTATAGACCTGTTCTGGCAGGTTAATACAATATAGCTGTCACTATCAGTCTAAGTGAAGAATTAAAATGTTTTTTGTCTTGAAAATCAGTTCTAGGACAGTACTGGAGCAGTACTTGAGCATACCAACTGCATCATAGGGGACAAGTAAACATTTCCAATGAATTAAGTGGTGCTTTTAAACCCTTGAATACTATGGAGGCCTCAAACATCTAGCAAAACACTGCACTGAAGATTCCTCTAGTAATGAAGGTAGTAAAACAACTCATTTAAATGAACTGGGATTTTGGAAATTTGTATTTGTCCCCTAAGTTGCAGTTGGTGTGCTCCGGATTTGCTACATCTCCCTAGTACATTAGCTTCACTATGCAGTACTGCTTGTAGCTCTCTCCATTGTATCCTAATTGCAATCCATGTGCACTTAGTGTTGAAAAACAGTAAAAAAAACTTTATTGAAGACTTGTAAGGCAATATTATGAGGAAAGGATCCAGTAAACCCTGCTATTCAAGCTTTAATTGTAAGAGATTTCATCGCAGGGCAGTCAGCCATTATGGAAACTGCTCTGCTGCTTTCTGGTGCTCAATCTAAGGCTGGAAACTTTAAAACAAGCTTGTTGACAGTGCTTCTGGAGAGAGAATACTGTACTTTTATTTACTTGAAAGGCATTACCAGCTGCAAATAGTCTTGTCTGCCACAATACTAGATGAGTTTCTCCACAGGCATTGTATTTACTAGAATAGTAATGATTATCATTTAGCTAGCAGACCATGGAGGACAGTGTCTGCCGAACAGAAAGAAACTCACTTCGTTTTTATTTTTTTTGTCTTCTATAACATTATGCTCAGTATTTGCACTGAAGTGGATACAGGCCTCAGCATGACTGTTTCAATAGGAAGAAAAAAGATGATCAGTTGTGGAGCAAACCAACTGCCAGATAGGTGACAAATGAAAAGTCCCAGAATTCATTTTTAACCACTCAAATGTTAGAATTCTCCAGCGCATTGCTTTCCTTTAGCATTCAAAGAATTAACCCTTTGAGTGGCAGGGGGTATCCAGGACATAGCTTTGCAATGTGTTTGATACTCCTATGGGTTAAATGCCCCATATTAATCAGTGGGGAATTTTATATCACCCCCTATGGTTAAGCTGGTTTGCTTTCTGTGTAAAGCCCAGTGAACCTTCTGTAGAAAGTATGAGCAATTCTGGGGCAAACCAGTTACACCATAGGGGTTAAATAAAAATCTCCAACATACCCATTCATTTAAATTGAGCATTTTACCACTTGAATGCTAGATATATATTCTACTCATTGCTTCACTGTGTGTTGGACACCTCTCTAACATTCACAGAGTTTAAAAAATCAATTTAAATCAATGGGGATTTTCTGTCACAACTTACCTTGACTCCAGCATGATTACAGACGCGAGGCTTCAAGCAGGCTGCAGGCCTCTGTTTTATCTGTTTGCTTACTGTAGTCTCATCCTACCTACTTCCTACTTCCTCCCTCTGAGCTGATCCTCCTATTTCCTTTGGAGGGGTTTATAAGGCAGACTGAGGCCTGACTCAGATGCCCTTGCGTTGTTGTTCTTAGGTGAAGTACTTGGGCTCTGTGTATGACCTGGCTATCTGCGAAAACCCACTCTGTGTATGACCTGGCTATTTATGAGAACCCACACTGTGTATGACCCGGCTAAGTAAGAGAACCCTCTCTGTCTATGACCCAGATACGTATGAGAACCCTCTCGCTGTGTGTATGACCCAGCTAAGTATGAGAACCCTCTCTGTGTATGACCCAGTGATCATGAGTACCCCTTACTGTGATCAATTTGTACTATTGGCCTAAGACAGACCACTGTTGTGGACAGAGAATCTGATTGGTGACTGCAGGCGTGATTCACAGGGTCTCGATATAGTGACTGCAGGCGTGAGTGGTCAGTTCTCCAGTCCAGCAGTCATTGTGTTCCTGTTCTTCGGGTCAAGATTACGGTTCCAGTGTTCCAGTCGATGGAGCAAGAGCTAGCGTTCCTGTTTCCTGCCAAGACTCACAGGGGCTTCGGTCCAGTCTCCAGCATTGTGGTCTAGTGTGAGGCCTACTATTTCTGGTAGTAGTGTCGCCAGCTAGTAACCCTCTGCTTGTTGTACTACGTATGTATTGCTGTGATTTGTTCTAATAAATATTTTGCATTACATTACAGTACTGAGTTCTGAGCTTTCCTGGGTGCCCGTGACATTTTCATCTCTTTCCTGTGGTGCTAATTGTTTATTCCAGAATTGCTTGATGATGATGTGTTATTAGCAGGGAGTAGGGGGTGGAATAAACTAAGCTGAAACAAAGGTGTGAGAAAGGGAAGATAACTTTAAAGTGGGATGAACTGTCCAGTTTATATACCCTATTGAGCATGTGCACTAAGATCTCTCAAACAGTAATGATTTTGGTCTTAGGCTCTACAGAGTATTATAGTATCACAGTGCCTTTGATCCTCCTGTCACTCTCATCTGTGGCATACTCTGATTTGCTGAGTTGGTTTGACCCGCCCCATGGTGACTTTTTTATACCTGACTATCACATCTGTCAGATGCCCTTTCGTGGTGTTTCTGAGTCAGTCTTGCTGTTGCTGTGTTCCTGTATCCGGATTCCTGTGTACCGACTTTGGCCTGTCCTGACTACATTCCAGTGTTCCTGATCGTGTTTGACCCGGCTTGTCTGAGAACCTCCTACGTGCTACGACCCGGCTTGTCCGAGAACCTCCTACATGCTACGACCCGGCTTGTCTGAGAACCTCCTACGTGCTACGACCCGGCTTGGCTGACTTCCTCCTTCGTGATCGACCACGGCCTGTTCCAGCGACCTGTGTTTGCCTGTTGTCGCAGCCGCAACAGTCTAACTCCTGCTGTGCTGAGTGCTGACGCAGTGTGACCATTACACTCCGGTGTAACCCTTCTCCAGTGCAAAGTTCCTTGCTGACTTGCAGAGCTGTGCTCCTTGTACCGAGCATCCATACGCTTGCAGAGCTTAGTTACCATACCGAGCCTGGGAGATTTAAACGTACCCTTTAACCCTTGCATTGCCGCTTCTCTCTTGCCGAACCTCCATTCCAGTCATAGAGCCTTTACCTTATTGGTCTACTTCTGCTGAGTTGGCCGCTAACGTGGACGGCGACTCCTATATACAACTGCAGAGTAGTCAAGTCTTGTCGGTCCGGTTGGGCGCCTTAGGCTCTCGGTATTACGTTGATTACTGGAGGTATCCATTGCGGCTATTGGTTCTGAGAGAAAGCAAGGTTAGGTTCCAAACTCTTGCAGGTTCCGAAGGTCTACGCCCGTGGGGGCTATTGGCTCGTGTTGTGCTCACTTTGGTCTCCGGTTATACGCCCGTGGGGGCTAAACGCAAGCTTGGCATCTCAGGCTATTCTCCGATTACTCCCGTGGGGGCTACATACTCTCGCACTTGCAGTATCAGTTGTCTCATTGGGAACGCCCGTGGGGGCTATGTTTGGGTCACTATTCTGCTAAGCTTATGCTGGTCACTGAACACCTACTATCCTCCATTGCATGAACTCTGCTGTGCACATATTCTCAGTTTATCACTACACCATTTGGGCGTGCCAAATCCCACAGCTGAGACGGACTGATTGTTCTCATTTACCCTTTTGTGACCTGTTCACTATTATCTGTACCATTTTGTGTGTGCCTTCTATTCATTATAGTGAATCTCTGTGTACTAGTGTATTCACTTTGCAATTGCTGCTGTCACCTGTAGAGGGCAATTATTTGCACTTATTTTCATTCAATAAACGTTGTTTTATTTTACCTACTGGTCTGAGTGTCAAAAAAACCATTATATATAGGAATTGGAGATTTTCTCATAGAGATGGTCTAAGATCTATAGACAACTTGACGATGGTGGACATACCAGAAACCGTCACAACTTTCAGCCCTTTAAAGGGATAGTAATAATTAATATGTAAAAAAATATATATTGTAATGTTTATCCCCCGGAGTAAAAAAAAAAGGGTACTCTCACTGCTGAAAGGTGTTTTATTCAAAAGCTATTGTAGTTCAAAGGTGAATTTTTTAGGTGCAATATCAAAGTGGCCTGAAATTGTACAGTGGAGCTGATGTTACACCATCCTATGGACAGCTCTGGTCCGTAGACCATAAATCTCCATAGGATGATGTAGCAACAGCGCCACTGTACAATTTCAGGCCACTTTGATATTGCACCTAAAAAATTAAACTTTGATCTGTAATAACTTTTGAAAAAAAAAACACCTTTCAGTAGTGGGAGTACGCTTGTTTTACTCAGGGGGATAAACCCTACAACATTTTTTTTTACATTTTAAGCATTACTATCCCTTTAAGGACCAGTGATGGTCCTGGTGCATCAGGAGTTAAAAGATCACAGAGAGCCTGAATGCACACTGTGATCATGCCCAGGCCAGAGCAGTAAGTTTCAACCTTTTCTTCAGTGAGCTGATACATGTGATCGCTCTAATGTGCTGGCTCAGCAAATAAAATGAGTCTGATCCTCCGTATAAAAAACCCTTGGTATTTAAGGGGTTAAGGATGTCCCTGATTAGACACAGGTGAATTAATCAGTGGCTCATTCATTTTAATTGACCCACCTGTGATCAAGCAGGAACATTTTTTACATCAAGATCATTTGTTAGCCATTAAGGACTGGACTTAGACACTCATAATAGACAGATTACCTCTCCTTCATCACACCTGAATGCATAACCTCCAAGCAATGCGTTGGATGCCTCGCTAGAAATCAGGAATGTAAGGCCTTGTTTAAAGCGGAACTCCCACCCTTAAAAAACGTTGTCCCAAATAATTCTCCATCTGGCGACTAGCTACTCAGTAGTGCTAGTTGCCAGATTTCTTACCGCATTCATGAGAATGAGCCACTACTCCGGGACTGAGAGGCAGGATGGAGTGCAGACATCTTTCCATAGTGACATCTGCACGCCTGCTCTGTCAATCCCTGTTGGAGCTGAACGGTTCCTATCAATGCCTCATAGAGCCGGAAATGGACTGACAGAGCAGGCATGCAGATGTCACTATGGAAAGATGTCTGTGCACTGTCCTGCCTCTCAGTCCCAGAGTAGTGGCTCATTCTCATGAACAAGGTAAGAAATCTTGCGACTAGCGCCACTGAGCAGCTAGTCGCCAGATGGGGAATTATTTGGGACAACGTTTTTTAAGGGTGGTAGTTCCACTTTAAATCAATGGGAAATAGAAGAATTTGTATTAGTCCCCCACTGCCCTCTTTACTCCAGATTACACCACTCCTACTTGGTACATCAGCCTCCTTTTCCTTTGTTTTCCACATAAGGTCCTAGATTTTCCTCCGCAGAGTGAAACAAAATACCAAACACACAGACTAGAATAGCTAGTACTGGGAGATGAGGCTTCTCTCATGCAGAGAAAGGTCAGAAGAGAGGATATTGCTTTCTTACTTACTTTGGATGTGCCTCTAGAGAGCAGGTCCTGGTCAACTTTGCAATTTACAATAACAATTCTAGTGAGATTTGGTCTGCTTGGTCCTTCTGAGTTATTATTTCGAAATCTACTAGACAATATTCTGCTTGATGATTTCTCTACACCTGAGAACCCTTAGACAGTGTGTGTGATGCAGAATGGCAACTTTAGTCTAAATCTACCTTTATGTGGGAGCACTATAAATTTTATGATGGGTTTTAAGTCACATTGAAATGGTATGTGAGGAGCCAATGAAAAAAATCACCATCTTGGACTCAATACAGCTTACATAAGACCAAAGCAAAAGGGGGTATAAAGTTGCCCAGAAACTCACTTGAGCTATTTTGCTCCTATCAGATGAGAGAGACACCACAATAATGAGAAATGTTTGTTCCTGTTTGGTATATGACTACATGGTGAGGTGAGGTGAGGTGAGGACTGCACTAAAGGGATAAAGGTGGCTCACTCCTGGTCAATGCAAAGGTAAATGCAATGACTCCTGTGTAAATAACTTCACAAAACAATTCCGAGTACAGTATCCTTTATTCCATATGTCTAATTTTTATTGAATGTCTGGAAAAACACAGGTTTGCCCATCTTACACATACACTCACCAACACAAAAAGGATCCTTGAAAAACAAAGCTAGAAAATGGTTCAGTTATCTCCAGTTTAATAACGTTTTTTTTTTTTAATTTGTGCAGAACCCAATTATGTGACAGAAGTGAGCAGGGATTCTCTCATTACATGTCTGATACCTTCTGCTTAAAAGTGAAATGTAATTGTGATCGTATTAGAGAGATATCATTTATTCATCTTAATTTTGCTGGTATATGAGAGACTGTTTAATGTGCTTCAATTAAATTCTGCTGCATGTTCAACATGAATATTTTAGATATAGGGAATTACATTAAAGAATTTGACTTTGAAATCTCAATATTGACTAAATATACAATTTATATTTTAATGCTGTTATAATATTGTGTATAGCTGGAAAGGGATCAAGATATTTGTTCCAGATTACCATAGGATCAGATAAAAAATATTAGCAATTTGCTGCCTGCTAACAGATGAATATTTAATTATTGCATTAACCCTTTGTGTGCCAGAGAGGTATACAAAACATTGCAATGCAATAGTACTCAAAGGATTAAATAGTCCAGCAGTTTTAAGGCTGCATTTAATAAGCTGAGGAGATGCTATTTTCTGGCAAACCGACTGCACCATAGTGGACAAATACAAATTTCCCAAATTGACAATGATTTAATTTGAGATTTTTAACATTTTCTTGCAAAACAATTCTTTTGAGAACTCTCTAACATGCAAGGGTTAAAAGCCCCTTTTAAATAATTGAGAGCTTTAATTTCTTTCCTATGGTGCAGCTGGTTAGCTCCAGAATTGCAGCTCTTTAGCTCCCTGAATATAACCCACTAGTGTAAAAGTCCGTGTACACGGGCCAAGGTCCGGGAAATGTTAACCCTTTGAGTGCCAGAGGGGTACACAACGCATTGCTTTGCAATGCATTGCATATCCCTCTGGCCCTCAAAGGGTTAAGAGTCTGCTACCTCACTGCTCCACATGATGCAGTCTTGCGTGGCCTCACTCACATGATGCAATCATGCGCAGTTGTGACTGCATCGTGACAAACATCCTAGCGAATTATTATATAGGATGGTGCATTGCGAGTCTCACCATTCACTGTCTATCATTTTGAAGCATGATGCAAAGAATCTAAGCAAGCCAAATGGCCTTTATGTTGCATTAAAGGAGCAGAACACTCTTTTTTCTGAAAAATATATTTTATAGTAACTTAGGGCTCGATCCAAATTTTGGAGTAGAAAAATGTCGGTAGGGCAAAATGGATACCGACCAACAAAATAAAATGTCTTGGTTGGTATTCAAATGTCCTACCGACATTTAGCACAACGGACATTAGGACACAAAACTGGTGTTGTGTACAAACGTCCGTTTTGTGCGTTAAGTTCCTAAAACACCGCTAAATAACGCCAGTTTTGGGAACTTAACAGTAAAAAAACTAACAATCGGTGGCTGACATACTGTCAAGCACCGATCGTTAAAAAGTCTCTGTTGAACTTACCTGTCATCCACTGTCTGTCTCCTTCTGTCTCCATTCTTTCTTCTATCTTCTCTTGTATCTTCTGTCTTCTTTCTTTTCTTCTATCTTCTTCCTGTGAAAGAAAAAAATAAGTTTGAGTTGAAAGCATAGATACTTTGCTTTGCGTACCTCTCTGAAGCCCAAAGGGTTAAAGTACATAGTAGTGTGCCACATTTTCAAATAAAGGTCCCCCATATGTAATGATAAACATACAGACAGAATAAGGAGGCACACCCCTCCCCTCTTCTTCTTCACGGGCCGATGCCCACTCCGGTCTGAGAGAATTAGAATTGAGGCTGCCCTTATATATGGGCAGCCTTACTTCTAATTCTCTCACAGTCACAGACTGGGAGATGCTTACACACTTCCCAGCCAATCAGCTTTGAGCTGCTATGCTTCAAACTGATTGCCTGGGAGATGCGTAAGCATCTCCTAGCCAATGGCTGTGAGAGAATTAGAAGTAAGGCTGCCCATATATAAGGACAGCCTCAATTCTAATTCTCTCAGACTGGATCAACTTCTGATCTTCAAGAGGGTACAGAATGGGGTTAAAAAGGAATTATAATCCATTAGTAAAATGTGTACAATGCTCTTGATGGAATTGATATAGGGCCATATGAACAAATGCACCAAAGCAAAACTGGAGCATTACTATAGCAAAATAAAGGCACCATAAGGAACAAATACAATTCCCAATGATATAAATGGATATTTTAACCCCATGGATGCTACAGAGGTCTACAGTGCATTTCTTCACATTGGTTTGGTGACCTCTCTAGCATATAAGCCCCATTTAAATCAATGAGCACTGGTATGTGTTCCCTAAGGGCACATGCACATTTCTTTAAGGGGTGCTCCCCATTGCTTGGAGATTATGTGCAGATTTTATTTAGAGTTCGAACCCCTTTTTATTTTGAACCCTTATGATTCTATAAACATCTCAAACAACTTGCAAAAATGGTTTAAAAGAGATCAAGGCCTCAATTCAATTGGCCCCGTCAGCAAAAAACAAAAACAGCCAACAGTATTTTCTCTAGCATGGTAAACCATTCATACCTGTGCTGTGAAAAAATACTGGTGGAAAAAATGCACATTGGGAGCTAAAGTTTATGCCTATTTGAACCCATTAAAATGAGCTTGAATTTCCCATTCGATTCCATGCGTTAGGCATAAACATACGTTAAGGGACCCACTTTAACCGCTGAAAATCTGCACCCAGTTTTATTGGGTGCAGAGACCCCTAACACATGTTTAAACCTGCCAATGCAGTAACTGAAGGGAGAAAAAAGACAAAACCCTAAGTGACCAGTGGATGTATCAATATGGGTCCTTAAAACCCATATCAATACATCCAAAGTACTAAAAAAATGTGTGTAATGTTAGTGCATATCCCGCTGGCACTCACTGGGTTAATCCTACTAAGGTAACAACAACCCTGAAAATAAACACTTACCTGTAATCCTGATGTCCAGTGGGGTCTTCAGCACCCTGGTCAGCTACTGTCAATCTTCTTCTGTCTTCTTCTATCTTCCATCTTCTTCTTCTTTCTCTTCTTATTTTCTGTCTTCCCATCTTCTTTGTTCCAAAGATGTCTGCAAAGAAGATAAAAAAAATTCAAATTTAAATGTGCTCCCAAAAAGGATGAATCAAAGATATGTTGACCTAAACCCTTTCAGTGCTGGAGGGGTACGCAATGCATTGCAGAGCGATGCATTGCATAATTCTCTGGCACTCAAAGTGTTATATTTTTGCTGGCAGAAAAAAATATATTCTTTTTATTCAAATCTCCAATGTTTATAAGGCTTTTGTCTACATTTGTGGGACGGGCTGCAATCGGATAAATACCAGGACGCAGCCCCTCCCACTGGGTTCAATCAGTAGCGAGTGAACCGCTTCTGGTCATTACCTAGCGTGCCCCATTCAGAGCAGTCCACTGCCGTCTGTCTTACATGCCTCAATCATCTATCTATCCAGCAAGACTGTCCTTCTGTGTGGCCGTCAACCATTCCGGATCACCCACATCTAGAATCAAGTATGCCTCCTGTGGCGAGACATCCGTTCAATTCAGACACTGTAAGTTATCGCAGTTTTGCTAAATTCACAAGTTTTCAGTGCTGCAGCCTTTTACCCTCCATGTCTTTGGTTTTCCATACTAGACGCATCCATTCTTCCGGCAAGGCAAGTCCCTCAGTGCGGTGATAAGCTGCACCAGTAGGGGTGGGCAAAAGGTCCTGTCATGTTCGCGAGAAAAAAAAAACATGAAAACCATGTGGTCCATTTTTCACGTTCAAAATCCTCTTTAAATAAAGAGATTAGAAATCTTCACCATTTTCTCCTATTGCCAAAAATGTTTCACTATTTTTTTCAATGGCTACAAACTTTTCATCCCTTTAATTATGTTTTTCACCTTTTGTCTATAAAAAATGTGATGTTTTCCAGGAAGTGAAACACAATAAATGCAGATACAGATAGAGAGAGAGAGTAGGTGTTAGGCTGTTGTGCTGTGAATTGTTTTGCAAAATTTGCAAAATTGAGAGAGGAGAGGCTCTATCTAGTGACTGCTATCACTAGGAGCAACTGGAATAAGAATAAAAAGAAGAACTGGAAGGACTGTCAGTGAGTCTGAGGAGGAGGAAGTGACCAATACCAAAATTAAAGTGTCTGAATGCCCTGATTCCCCAGACTCAATGATGGCCAGTCCACCTACGTCACCCATAGGGATCTTGGGCAAATTTGTGTCATGGGCAGAAGAAGTAGAGGGTAATAATGTGAGCAGGACAGGTCAGCTGCCTGTGCCTGCTGTCTGTGCTGCTCCTGCTGACAGTGCTGAACCTGGTGCCAGTGCTGCACCTGCCGGAGGGGGGTAAATAAGAGATGATGCTAAATGTGACACCAGGGGATCCTAAGTCACACTTGCCATCCCCAAGCATTCCCATTACTAATACCACTACTAAGGTCCATCAGCTACAGACTCAGAGTGTTAGGAGTGAGGGTGGGGAAGATCATACTGCTAGTGAGGAGGAATACTCAGAGACTGAAATTGATGTGGTTGGTGTTATGACTTCTCTAGTGATATCACATCTCCAGTTCCTATGTTATTCTATGCAGCCTATACACTAAGATCCTCAAAGTTGAAGAAGTCTTAGTGCATAGGCTCCGTAGACTATCAGTCATCTCCATTTTATCACCTCTTAGTGAATCTCCCCCACGGTTTTCCACTTTTACCATGGGAAATTTCTCCCATAGAGAACACCCTAGATTTTCTACTGTTTCACTAAGAACACAGAAAATGTTTCGAGAATGGATCCATTTCATGTTACTCAATGGGTCAAAAGTTCCTCCATGTATAAACCCATAATTTCCATAATTTCCCATACTGTTATGAGAGAAATAAATGTTAATCATGTAAAAAAAATGTAAGTTCTTTCTTACTAGTTCATAGTGCTGGCTGACACTATGACTACCACCATTGTTGTAAAAAAGAAAAAAAAAAGAGAGAAGCTGGATGGACCCTGACTCTAGTGACTCTGAGGAGAAATTCATTAGGACTAGCACCACAGTGCTAAAGGGACTGAGAGCACACATTCCCCATGTCCATTGATTCTGAGTCCCCAAACATCATCCCTTGGGATCTGGGGCACATTTTGAAAAAGGCAGAACTGAGTAGCTGTGTGTACAGCACAGGTCAGGTGTCTCTGCCCGCTGCTACTGCTACCAATGGGCTGTCTTCTTCTTCTGAGGATGAGATGGCAAATGTGACAGCAGGGGACCCTCAGCTACACATGTCATCCCCAAGCAGATGCACTGCCATAGAGCAGCTAGAGACTGGAGGGGGTCTTGATGCGAGTGAGGATGGTAGTGGTGCAAGAGGGCATATTTGGTAGAAAGATAAAAGGAAAGGGAGAAACAGATTTAAATGGGGATGGGTATCATTGCCACCACCAGCAGTGACACTGTGGAGTTTGCTGCTGCTGTAATTCCTGCTTTGAATTGCCAGAGGCAGACTTTCATCTGTATCAGTAGCAGGATAGTGATAAGCAAGCTAGTGTGCCACAGACCACAGTGGCCTCCAAGGAACTGGCTTCTTCAAGAGGTGATATGGGACCAGGGGCTGCACCACTTGCTGCCAATAATTCTGCATTCTGGTTTGCCTTTCACATGCTTAAAATAAATGTCAGGGTGTTTATGTTGCATGTGCTTCAGTGATTATGTTGAGGCATCAGCATCATCTGCCCCAGCCAATTATGTTGATTGTGGAGGCCATTCTTTTCAACTTCTCCTCTCACTTAAATAATGGGTGTGGGAATGTTTTTCCTTTGGGGAGCATATAGTGCAGTCATTAGTGACTGCACTGTGCACTATATGTGACAAAGTTGTAAAAAGGGGAAAGGAGGAGACACACCTTGGCACATCTGCCCTCATTAAGCACATGCAACATAAACTCCCTGACATTTATTTTAAGCAAACCTTCAAAATCAAGATAAGCCTCTGTTGCTTTGCCCCCTGTTCCTCCAAAGGACACAAAGAACTTTGGTGAAAATTTCAGAGGAAGACTAGAGAAACCCAGTCTGAGCCTGTAAGTTTGATGGTGATTGTAACAACTGTGTCGTCATCATCTTCTTTTGTTAGGAACTGAGCGTGGGAAGATGTCCCAACTGTCCCCAACGCAGCACCCTCAGCATCCCTGACCGCCTCATCTGGTGTACCACCTTTGCCAATGTTACCTTCTCCACCAGCAGCTAGAAAGTCTGTAGATGTGGGGATCAGACACACAAAGTGCAGGGCCTGAAATGGCAGTGGGACGAGGGGTATTCCATGGGGAGCATGGCTGCTTTGAAGAAGAGGTGAGCCTACTGCAAGGTCAAGGTCAAAAAGAAGATGGGACAGGAGGCCCTGCATGCTGCTGGCACAGTGAGTGGTCCACCCCTGTGCATGGACTATAGCGACTGCGAGGAGGCAGTGCGCAGGATCCTGTCCGCAACAGTGTTGCAGGGGAACTCAGGATGGAGAGACACCGGGGATGAAAGGAGCCTCCAGACCACCGGTAAGTGCATCAAGACCTACATACATATCACAGCAAGCTGGACATCCCCCGTACCTAGGCCAACACAGTGACAAACACAAGGACAGCATTCCACACCACAAATTCAGCAACACAGCTTGGAGGGACTTCAAACAAGGACAAAATACTTGACAAACCCAGCCTGAATGGTAATGGTCAAGTCCTTGTTGAACCCACTTCATGGTGTCTACAACAACATTATGCACAGCACAAAAACAATGCACACCATCATGTGTCAGTCAAACATATAACTGTTATGTGTATCACAATGTCATACATAGAGTGACAAAGAGATCAGCACATAACCCCTTGAGTGCCACAGGGATAAGCAATGCGTTGTTTGACAATACATTGGCTAGTCCCCTGGAAATCAAAGGGTTATGGAAGATAGCAAGGAGGGGAAATGACGTGTTGTTTGGAGTATAGTTACTGCATGTCAGGGCTAGGCGTTGTACATGTAGGTGGTTAGTCCAAGTGGAATTGTCAAAGTTCAGCTTTCTGCATCATATGTAGCCTGCAGAGTGTGGATGGTCAGGGGGCATTCACCGCCATCACCACTCTGCAGGATATATGTGATTCACAAGGCTCAGCCATGACAGGGGGACATTCACTAGGGTGTCAGAAAGAGGTGACAATGTGTACATGACAACTGCAGTGTCATCACACCTGTGTTATTCTGTGGAGCCAGTGCACTGAGATCCAAACAACTTGTGACATATAAGTGCTTAGGCTCCATAGCATAACATAGGAAAAGGGAGAAGCAACCTCCAATAGTACAGTATAACCATGCACATGTTTGCTGTGTGCTAGGATTTTAGCTGTCCTGGCATGTTTTCTCGTGTCCTCCAGCTGACTGGGTTGTTGGGTTCCACAGATCATGTTTGTTCTTGTGCTTGGTATGTCTGTTACTGTTGCTGACATCATTGGTTGGACTCTGTAGTCATTGGTCATCCCTGGTGCATTGCTGTGTTCAGAGGTCATAGTGTGTTTGCTGTGGAGGCCTAAGTGTATGTCATGCAATGGGTTTGTCTCACTCAAGGTGTGATGGTTCAGTCTTGGTCAACACATGGAACCTGATGAACGTGGATAGCAAGGAGGTATGCCTTGCCATCCACACTGCTCAGGATACATCACTGTAGGTTAGTAGAATCAATGTATGGGATCATGTCATTCAAGCTCAGCAATGTGTGTCAGGATGGTAACCAACGCATTGCAAAGCAATGCAATGGATACCATCCTGCCACTCAACGGTTCACATGTCAGTGTAATAGTCTTGCAGTACTCCTGTCATACCTCACATCACTAATTACATCATGTCATTTCCCCACACAGCATACCAGTCAGCACAAGTGGAGGAGTCAGGGGAAGCCTCCTCTGAGGAGGCCACCACCTCCAGGGCACTGCCACCACCTCCACAGCCACAGCAGCAGTAGTGGGTACTCCATGGCCCCCAGGGTCCACCTCCACAGCCACAGCAGCAGTGGGCACACCATGGCCCCCAGGGCCCACAGCCACAGCCACAGCAGCAGTGGGCTGATCTTGTCCTCCAGATTCCTCCATCACCACAGCCTATGGCAAGGCACAGGACACCACAGACAGTGACAATGCTGGGCCAGGCAGAATACCACATGTGGGCCAGACCACAGCCACCCACGTGGACATCAGGCATCCAGGAGGCATTGGAGGTGTGGCCCCTGGACTACCATCACCTTGGGCTCATTGGGAAGCCACAACAGCCACAGGGCCACACCGAGTTCACTCCCCCACCCCACCTTTGTCATCATGCCCACCCCCAGCAGTACAAGTGTGCCACTCTGAGGCCAGAGAATCAGAGGGGAGTGAGGGATCCGGGGATCAGATGGGAATGTCCCCCCACAGCATCCATGCTGGTGCTGTCACTCCTGAGTCACTCCATGGAAATCCACTACCCCTCACCACAGCCTCCGCCAGCCTCCATGCCCTCCACGCCAGTGACACCCACACCCACAGCGGTCCTGGATGCTGCATCCAGGGGGAGCAGCTGACTGAAATCCGGAGGTGTGCCAGAGCACTGAGGCGTATGGAGTGGAACATTGGACAGATCATGGAGTGCCTCAGGTCCATTGAGGCACAACAGGTGATCTCCAACACGCAGCAGCTCCAATTCCACACTGGCATGATGGAGGTCCTCTGCCACATGCTGGTGGAGATGCGGGACTCAAACCGCCGGCAAAATCAATGCCAGGACATGGCCCCGCCATCACATGAGGGGTCCAGTAATGCATCCCCAGCCAGCAGTGATCCACCACTCCCACCACCAGCCACCAGACCCCCCCCCCTTGGGTAACACGTCACAGTCAGAGGGAATCCATCCCTGCCCCTTCGAGCCCCTCCAGAGAAAAAGAAGAAGTAAAGCCAACCTTCTCCAGGACCCCCAATAAATATTTGCACTTCTTCATAACATCTGTGTCCATGTATGTTTCCTATTCAAGAAGTTGTTTGTTTGGCAGAGTTGTCTCCAATGCATTGCAAATATATGCAGTGAACACAACTCAGGTACATCTAACATGGGTGTAAGGTAGTGAGTTGTCTTCAATGCATTGCAGATCTATGCAGGAACACAACTCATGCACATCTAACATGGGTGTAAGGTAGCGAGTTGTCTCCAATGCATTGTGAATCTATGCAGTGAACACAACTCATGCACATCTAACATGGGTGTAAGGTAATGAGTTGTCTCCAATGCATTGCAAAGCTAAGCAGTGAACACAACTCATGCACATTCAATGGTGTGTAAGGGTGTTGCAACATGGGAGAGCATGCACATCTCATGCAGACACCTTTGTCCAGGTTCAACTCACAGACCACATAGCACAGCCACACGACATCAGGGTGTGGTGTTCCATGATGTGATTTGAATCTGGGCAGCATACACCTGATGGATGCATCATGGCATCCGTGACATGGGACTAGTTTCACATGCAGGAGATTGATGCTACTGTCCATCACATGGAGGAATACCTATTGAGGGCCATGGAGATACATGGAGATAGCATCAGCGATACAGTTAGCGCCTGCATATGAATCCAGCACATGATCTGGATAACAAATTGATGCTGGATTGATAATCAATTGAGCCTGGCAATTACAGATGGTCATTGGGTAACAAGGGATCGGCATGGGCATGGAATCAACATGTGACCGAGACATACCTCTGGACCATCACGGAACATGCCATGGATGGCATTGGGGAGTGAAGACAGACTTGCAACAGCACTGTCAACACAACAGTCGTGCTACTGGTGAATCATGATCATAGGTGTGAGTGCCAGAGGGGTACGCAACACATTGCTTTAAAATGTATTGCTTACCCCTCTGGTACTCACAGGGTTAACCCCTAATATTCCATGGTGGTATCCAATGCATTGCATGTCATTACATTGCATATCATCTCTGACTCCAAAGGTTGCAGGGGACTTGTGGGAATGGTCCACTTAGTTGAAATCTTGTGTTAGTTCAGGGTGGGTTATGTTGAACATGGCCAATTTGGTGTCCCATCAACATGGACTCACATGTGTTTTACGTACAAGTGCAGTGGTCCCTGATGAGCCTGGTACAGGTTTACATCACAACACAGGTATCCACATCTTGATCAATGGTGACAGGGACCTCCATGGGATGTTGTGGCTTAACATCATGGGCTGGACACATCAGCAATATGTGTCATGGGCACACACCCAGATCATGTCACATGCTTTAATAGTTGCATATTTTTGAGTGGCCCAGACATTAGCTAAATGGCTATTGGTGTGAGCAGCCACAACTTGCACCCATAGCCGGCACCACCTGTGGACAGTGAGTGTCATACTGACATGGGAATACCATGTTATTTGGATAATGTACACCAGGTCAGTGTTTGTTGGTGTGTCTGTGGTTGGTGGTGTGGTTTCTTGTACCTGGTCCACCAGGTACTGTCAGGTGTGTGTATATATGATGTTGTGGAGTGCAAGTTGTGTTTCCATTGGGTGCTGGGGTTGCCTAGGTGGGCCTGCTTTGTTTTGTGTGTGACAAGAGTGCATGTTGTGTTGTGCGTTAACCTCTGTTGTTCCACGGTGTGTTACGATGGCTTCCGTTGTGCTGCTTTGTGTTCCCCCTGTCACTGTGCGGTTGCTGGATTCTTGTTTGTCTGTGACTTGTTTGTATGGTGTAGACCAGTGCTTCTCAATCAGGGTGTCATGTCATGTTGGTGTGCCATGTATACCAGCTCAGGGTGTCTCACTTTTCCCATGATGCTATATTCTGCATTAGTAGTATTCATGTTAACATTTTTGGGGGATCTGTGTTTTTGGGACATATTATGCACTATATTCTCCTCATTGTCATTAATGCAGTGAGACCTGATATTAAGCATATGTAATTTTCTTGTTGGGAATTTCCTTATGTCTTCAAGGGGTGCCCTGGAACATCAAGATTGCATGTTAGGGGTGTCTTAGATGGAGGGATTTTGAACCACTGGTCTAGGCCTTGTTGTTGTATTTGGTAGGCATTGCAGGGGTTAATATTTGACCTCTGTATGCTTGGGTTATGTACTTGAATGACCTGCTTCTCTGTTTTGTTTTCCTCAACAGTGGTTTTTACTCTGAGTTTTGTGGTGTATGGCTAAAAAAAAGGGTGTTAGATTTCTGGAGGTAAATGTTGCAATTTAACTTATGTTGTCCCTACCGCAAACATTTGAATGGCTCTGGGGTTAGCTTTTACATTGTCCTCAACGGGCGATATTTTGATATTTCGTGTTTTGAAACTGCCGTTAGCTCTTACTTGTGGGAACATTTGCTTCGTATACTTGACTTACAAAACCACCATCAACAGTTTTTTCTGCCGACGGCAACATTTGGATCGAGCCCTTAATCTCTAAAATTATTAATCTGTTGGTAAAACAAAAAGCACAATTTTTAGGTACAAGTATGAGTTTAGAACACATATAGTGCATGCTGGGGGTCCTCAAAGAGTGAGCACCAGTCATTCTTTTCCTGAGACAAAATTCATTGTTGTGACTTCTTACCAGAATTAAGAGATTACAGCACTTAAAATTAAGTACAATCCATTTGCAAAGGCATTTCTTGATGCAAAAGAAAGGATGATGGAGTGGATTGCGAGCAGTCAGGTTACTCTCAATTATGCAGTTGGCTGATTCCAGATATGGATAAGGTAGACCTTTTATTTCATATCTGTTAAAAAACTCTTTTATATGTTCAAGTTTTAATAGTATTATTATTTTGGTCTAATTTTTGAGAAGTAGAGTGCCAATGTTTTTTCATTTTTTTTCCTTAAATAAATATAAAGCCTCTTTAATATTAGATATACTCCACTTACACTATATAACAACAGCGTTTTGAAGTATGATTGTTTTAGTACAAGGTTCTGGTGCCTGCACAATTCAGTTGACATTACCCTTAGACATGTTTCTATTTGCAGATTTCCATTTTAGACCAAATAGACAGTGGTTTCTATTTTATTTTACGAGTTGGAGCATCAGTGATAGAATCGGGAGTTCACGACCTATGCAATCTAATTGTCACAGTGATTTGATTGGCTGGCATTCATTTATTTTTTATTTAGAAAATGTTTTACAGGAAGAATACATTGAGATTTCTCACGTTTTCAAGTATGTCCTGAAGCGTTTACAGCAAAGAGTTGTGTACTTGCACAAATAGAGAGACATAATATATATTTATATATATAAACTGCTCCAAAAAATAAAGGGAACACTTAAACAACACAATGTAACTCGAAGTCAATCACACTTCTGTAAAATCACACTGTCCACTCAGGAAGCAACACTGACTCACAATCAATTCCACATGCTGTTGTGCAAATGGAACAGACAACAGGTGGAAATTATAGGCAATTAGCAAGACACCCCCAATAAAGGAGTGGTTCTGCAGGTGGTGACCACAGACCACTTCTCAGTTCCTATGCTTCCTGGCTGATGTTTTGGTCACTTTTGAATGCTGGCGGTGCTTTCACTCTAGTGGTAGCATGAGACAGAGTCTACAACCCACACAAGTGGCTCAGGTAGTGCAGCTCATCCAGGATGGCACATCAATGCAAGCTGTGGCAAGAAGGTTTGCTGTGTCTGTCAGCATAGTGTCCAGAGCATGGAGGCGCCACCAGGAGACAGGCCAGTACATCAGGAGACGTGGAGGAGGCCGTAGGAGGGCAACAACCCAGCAGCAGGACCGCTATCTCCGCCTTTGTGCAAGGAGGAGCAGGAGGAGCACTGCCAGAGCCCTGCAAAATGACCTCCAGCAGGCCACAAATGTGCATGTGTCCACTCAAACGGTCAGAAACAGACTCCATGAGGGTGGTATGAGGGCCCGACGTCCACAGGTGGGGGTTGTGCTTACAGCCCAACACCGTGTAGACGTGACAGAGTCTGGAGACGCCGTGGAGAATGTTCTGCTGCCTGCAACATCCTCCAGCATGACCGGTTTGGCGGTGGGTCAGTAATGGTGTGGGGTGGCATTTCTTTGGGGGGCCGCACACCCCTCCTTGTGCTTGCCAGAGGTAGCCTGACTGCCATTAGGTACCGAGATGAGATCCTCAGACCCCTTGTAAGACCATATGCTGGTGCGGTTGGCCCTGGGTTCCTCCTAATGCAAGACAATGCTAGACCTCATGTGGCTGGAGTGTGTCAGCAGTTCCTGCAAGAGGAAGGCATTGATGCTATGGACTGGCCCGCCCGTTCCCCAGACCTGAATAAGATTGAGCACATCTGGGACATCATGTCTCGCTCCATCCACCAACGCCACATTGCACCACAGACTGTCCAGGAGTTGGCGGATGCTTTAGTCCTGGTCTGGGAGGACATCCCTCAGGAGACCATCCGCAACCTCATCAGGAGCATGCCCAGGCATTGTAGGGAGGTCATACGGGCACGTGGAGGCCACACACACTACTGAGCCTCATTTTGACTTGTTTTAAGGACATTACATCAAAGTTGGATCAGCCTGTAGTGTGGTTTTCCATTTTGATTTTGAGTGTGACTCCATATCCAGACCTCCATGAATTGATAAATTTGATTTCCATTGAGAATTTTTGTGTGATTTTGTTGTCAGTTAATTCATTCAGATCTAGGATGTGTAATCTTAGTGTTCCCTTTATTTTTTTGGAGCAGTGGGATGTGTAATCTTAGTGTTCCCTTTATTTTTTGAGCAGTGTATATATATATATATATATATATATATATATATATATATATATATATATATATATATATACACATGCATATACTAAGAATGTTATATACAGTTGCATATTGTTTTTAGATATAAAGAAGAAGTTATTTAGTATCCCCTGATGAAGCCGTGAGTTGGTAATACGCATTGGGAGTAGGGTTGGGCGAAGAGTGAGAAAAATTTTCTGACTTTTTGTTAAAAACGGCCGATTTTTCTCTTTTTCCACGAAAGTTTTCTCTTTTTCTCCAATGCAAAATTTTCCTACTTTTCACCTATTCTAGCAAATTTTTCACCTATTCCAACACATTATTCTCCTATTCTAACACCTTTTTATCCTATTCTAACACATGCTAACACATTTTTCTCCTATTCTAACACATTTTTCTCCTATTCCAACACATTTTTTCCTATGTTTTATATGGTGCAACATTTCCCAGCACAATATTACTTCTTCTGATGGTTGTAGTAGAGAAATAAGTAGCTGGAAGTCAAAGCTGTTAGTCCTACAGCAACATATACCTTGAAAAATGTGTTAGCATGCAGAGTGCATTTGTCCTTTGCCCACAACACTTACTTCCTGCTTAAGTGACACTGACACATATTCATGATGCTGTCACGTGATTAAAAAATAATAAAGAACATCCTACAATGTGGCAAATGTGCAGGTAGTGGTGGTGGGGACTGGCGTGGTGTGATTGGTGGGACCTTGACAAACTGCATCCACCCCGGGAGGACAGGGATCATCATCATTTATTGCACATGCTGCAGCAACGATTGCTGCAGTCAGTTTATGCACTACCACTTTACTCCCACGCCCCTGCACTTCCTCCAACTTTACCCCACTCACTTGTGCATTTGTTAGACATTACTCAACTACCGTGTATGTTTTTACTCAAATTGATGGAGTGTGATATCTTCCCTTGGCCCTCAACAAAATTCTCAATGTCGTCTGCTGTCTATCAAGTCTGCCTCAGTCACAGAGATCCCAGTCAGCTGTCTAATATATTTATTTATTTATTTGTTTTTTTCTTATTTATTTATTTATTTATTTTAAGTTGTCAACCATATCTTATCACAGTTAGTCCCCAAAATAAATATATATCTAAAAAACAAAATTAACAACTTCTTTCCCCAGGCTTCCCCAGCACAGAGACAATAAAAGTAAAATCAGCAAGCAATTTGGACCCCAGCTGCCTGTGTCTTGCCAGTCAGTCATACCAAATGTTTTATTTTGGGACAACCTCCTTCCTCCCTTCTTATCCCCAACTGTTCCCCCTAGACTCCCCTACTACAGAAAACAAATGTCTTATCTAAATGATTCTCTAAAACTAAGCTTCAATTCCCCTTTATTTGCCTATCATATCTAGCTCAAAAACATGCTGCTTTCTCCTCTCACAAACACAGAATGGCTGCTGTGAGGGCCTGACAGCCTTTTATATGGCTGTAGAAAACTTTCATGAGGTGTAGAAAAATGTTTCTACCCATTGATTTCAATGCAATGAGCCAGGTGAAAAAAGCAGGAAAAAAACGGCACTTTTTGAGGGAAATTTTTCGCCAAGCGGAAAGTGCCATTTTTCACTGATTTCAGTTTGAGGCAAAAATTTTCACCCATCCCTAGTTGGGAGGATGGTTCTAAGAGATCTAGTGTGTAAGTCTTTCTTTTTTCCCCTATTTGTATTATGATTTTTTTTAAATTTTTTACTGGGGATATTCTACTATTGCAATCAATATATTTCTTAGCACTTACACATTTTTTGCATTCCTTTGCACACTGCTTTGCACTTTATTAGTACTATGTATAATTGTATTTGGGATGTGTAGTTTGCACTTTCCTTTACAAAGATGTCTCATATTCATAATATAGGTGTATTTTATAAGGGATTATACACTTATGTAGAGGGTCTGTTTTTTTATATTGCATACGTCATGCTTATACCTTGTTGTTATTGATTATGAATGGATCCTTTTGTGTAGCCATTGTTTGGATTTACCAACTGACCTCTCTGTTGTTTTAAATGATTTTAATACAATTTTCTTATCTTTTTTGATACCAATAAAAAATTTTGAGAACTTTAGTCATATTTGTGACCTTTTTGAGTGCGTCATTTATAAGACCATCTGTTTCGTTAGGGGGTTCTGTTCCTCCACTTGTTTATAGATATTTAAGAGTTAGGCATTATATTTTTAGATTGGCTGGTTTATTGTTAAAGCCTACATATAAGTGTTTATTTTAATGAAAGTATATGTATGAACAGGCTGTTAGGAATGTTTAGGTTTGAAGGAACATATGAGCATTATGTAGAATTGATATTTACAAAAGTAATACATTTCTGGGATTAGAACAATACTTAGCACACGCTAATAAATAAATAATCAGTGGTTGGTGCTGGGAATGAGTGAGTGATAATAATACTTGACACATAATGTCAGTACTTTTAGGTAGAAGAGACTCTAGAGTGCATATAGTACTCAGACATACTATAGCTGTAAGTGATCTGCACTGGATAATTTAGTACTCACTGCTTAATTTTTCAGTATTGTTTTGATCTTTGGTACCTGTACCTTCACATTACTTGTGTCTTAAACACAGGGAAAGAGCAATACACATATCTAGTAAAGGTCACTTATGCTTTCTGTATGTGTGCTATACAGTTGTAATAATATTATTCAACCCCCATTGCAAATCAAGTTTATTGTCAAAATTTGTTTGCAGTGAACAAATCAAAGAAAAGCAATTGAAATAGCTCAACACAACAAATGCTTCAAGTGGTTCCCCAAATTCAACTGAAAATGCAGTCATGAGCACTATAGACTGCCCATGCCGTGCCTGGGGCTTCAAATTAAGAAGCAGAGATGAGTACGGTCTGAATTCACAGCGACCCGCTTCATATCAGCCGTGGCGCAGGCAGTCTTAACTGTGCATGAATGCACCGCGGCACTTGCTGGGTGGCACTGTGGCCCGTGTATACAGGCTTTTCAACTAATTAGTAATAAATAGTAATTATCACAAGGTAATGACTCATTAAGTCCTTACACTGGTGCTTGTGTTAACCTTTGAGTGTCAGAGGGATGGCCCATACAAAGTGTTGTATTGCTGGCTGTTGTGTATCTCACTTATTTTTACTTCTTGCCAGTTACCCTTGACATATATATCTTTATGTTAACATGTTGCCTTATTCAAGTGAATGTAAAATTACACAGTCAACTGTATTTCCAAACAAAATAAAGGAAGATATATATAATAATGAATTCTGTCATCAGAGTATATTCTATTGTTGATATACTAAACAGAACTAGAGCAAACCAGCTGCACATAGAGGACAAATACAAATGCCCAAATTTCCCATTGTTTGCAATGGGGGTTTTAATGCCCAGACAGTTAGAGAGGTGTGAAGCAATGAATTGGAAACCTCTTCATCAATAAAGGAGTTAAAAGACCCATTTGAAACAATGGGAATTTTAATTTCCCCCATGTTGTGCCATTAGTTTGTCTTAAAATTGATTTATTTCTTCTTAACTGCTTAAGAAGTATCTGATTTTTCCTTTGCATTGTATGATCCTGAATTTAAATTATTTCAGGAGGTTAAAGTTTCCAGAATTGTTTAAACATATCTATTTTAAATGACCCTAGATAAAAACTAGAATATGGGTAGAAATAGAAATATTCACACAAAAAAGCAGTAATACACAGTTGATATAAGCACACTCATGGTTGTAATTCTTTCTTTGCCCCACTACACTTGAGCATCTCTCTGTAGGG
This sequence comes from Rhinophrynus dorsalis, assembly GCA_037306005.1. Taxonomy (NCBI): domain Eukaryota; kingdom Metazoa; phylum Chordata; class Amphibia; order Anura; family Rhinophrynidae; genus Rhinophrynus; species Rhinophrynus dorsalis. The sequence goes on from CM074724.1 coordinate 225,146,442, forward strand.
TCATCTCTCCAATGGATTTACTGGCCATCTCCGGTACAGGTGTCTACTACCTCATCTCATGCATCACTTGTAGCTTATATCAAAGGGACCAATGGCATGATTTTGGTTATTGTTTGTTGCCATTTGAACATTTCAGACACAATCATCTATCTCCATGAGGATGATCATCTCCAACATCTGATCTGAATCCAGTCTGAGTCCCAGATCCAATCCGGACTGGGAGGTATAACTCTGAGCCTGTGATCTTTTACATTATCTCCAAAAGGAGTTTTACTCAAAATCATTTAATTTCTGAAGAACTTTCATATTTTTGCCACTTTTATTTCCTCATTTGTGGTAGACATTCTTTTCAGTAGGGGTTACAAAAGTATTCACATTATCCACTGCAATTGTACATATCAAGTAGCTTTAGATCTGTGCTTATCTTAACAATTTGTTTGTGTTCATTTTCTGTCTCTGTAATAATATGTTCTATTAGCTTAATGATCAGTCTTGTAACACAATATCTGTTTAACACACTCATTATTTTAGTACAATGTAATGAGGCTGATGTACTAAAAAGAAATGGAGCAATACTGGTTCAAACCAAATGAATAATAGAGGTCAAAAAATAATGCCCCATTCATTTAAGCTGGTCTTGTACCTCCTGAATGCTAGTCAGATGTCTGAGACTTTGCAAAACAACGAAAATTTGGGGAAATGTAATTTGTCCCATATAGTAGAGTTGGTTTATTTCAGATTTTTATCCACTTCTTCTGATTAGATCAGCCTGATATGAGGAAAGCAGAGAAATGGAAACCAATGGCAGAACATGTGTGACCTGGAGGAGCTGAGAAAGGGAAGGTCTTTGTTAAAAGAAGGCTTGAGATTGATGCTGATGAGTGAAGCTATGGGTGTAGTCTTCCTGCAGCTAAGAGCTAGAATAAAGATGTGACTGTAAGGTCAAATATCTGAGTACAGTTGAGCTGGGGCTTGATCAGTATGAGTATACTGATGAGCCTGCAGAAAACAGAGACAACCATAAAGCATCAAAGCAAAATTATAAACAAAAAGTAGAGTTGATTACAAGCCAGCGGTTGGTAGGCTGAGTTTAGTAAAAAGGTCAGAGGCCAAGTTGGGCTGAGTCTAGCAAGGTCAGAAGGCAAGCTGAAAGTCAGGATGGGTTAAGAACAAGCAGGGTCAAGGAAAAGGTAAAGGTCAGAACCGGGAATCAATCAACAGATAACATAACTGTGTCTTCAGTAAAACTGCCAATAACCGAGAACAGGAGGCTAGGCTAAAAGAGGCTTAAATACGCTCCAAAGTCAATGCATGTTTAGTTGCATATCCTGAAGTGCAAGCACAAATATGCCCACAAGATAAATCGTGAGGAGACACATGAGCCAACATGACCATCAACAAACCCTTGGATGCCTGTTAGCCAGAACATAAACTAAAACCTGTGCATTTGAAAACAACTGTACATAATAGGACAATGACCAACAAGGACCTGTAAGTCATGACAGTCTTAACATACCATAGTTTACTCCAATGATTTCCCATGTCTGTCTGTTAGCTAAATACATAATACAGGTTATAGCTAATGTTTACGAAGTTCCACTAATGTTTCTTACATGCAATAAATTAGGAAGTGTTTGTTTATATTTATTTATTTATTAAACTAAATTCTGGTCTTTTAATACAAAATTCACAATATGCATAAAAAAAAAAAAAAAAAAAAAATTAAAATTGAAGAAGCTGATTATAAAATCCTTAAAACATTTTGATATATTTTATCAAATAAAAAAGGTATTTATGTTTTGAAGTATTGCAAATAATGGGAAAGTAGCAGGATAGTTTAACCCCTTAAGGACCGGGAAAATCTGAGTTAGATTTGACTTAAGGACCGGAGCAATTTTGACTTTTTTGGCTATGTCTTTGTTCAACCATATTTTCTCTTTAATTCCTTTTGTGCAGCCACATAAATTATATACTGTTTTTTTAAGCACAAGTAGGGCTTTCTTTTGATACCACAATTATATGAATACCTCATTGTTTAATTTGATTAAAATAGAAAAAAAGAGGAAAAAAATTGAAAAAAAACAACATTTTGCTTACATTTTTCTGTCAGGATTTGCATACTATTAGTTAATGAAAAAAAAATACCCCTAAATATATTCATTTGCTTCTCCTGAATATAAGAGTACCCCATATGCCTAGTATTTTAGTCCTTTACTCACATTTACAAGGTAAATATTACAAGATGGCTGCCGTTATTTCCAACTTGTGATTTTTCAACAATTGGCATGTGAGCATCATAGCTTAGCTGACAGTGCCAGAACCAAAAATGTCCCACAAAGGTATATGTTTCTGAAAACTACACAACATAAGGTAAATAATCAGGAGAATTTTGGAGTTTTTCATGCAGCTATTTTTCCAGAAAAAAAATTCAAAATTGTGGTAATATTTTGTTTTTTTGCAGTTTTCACACTTACATTTCAATACTACTGTTGATATCAAGCACATGATAGGTGAAGATTTTTAAAAATGCATTGTTTAGTGTTCAGCTCCTTCTTCTGAGTACGGCAATACCCCATATGCATAGGTTTCTCAAGGTTTGGGAGAGCTACGGGGCCCAAATTGCAACATGCGCGTTTCCAGTTTCACGCTTTGAATTTTCACAGCTTGCATCACTGGTGCCATGTCTCATTTGGGGCTGTGTAACAGTGCTCCACTCTAAGATTTCCCCCCAAAAGTATATATTTTTGGAAAGTAGACACCCCAGGCTTTCATTTTATGTATGTTTTCAATTTTTTTACGCAGCCATTTTACCACCAATCGCTCGTAAATCTTGACGTAAGTTAAAAAAACAGCGTTTTTCACACGTGCACTTCAATGTTGATGTGAATTTCAAGCACAGGATAGGTGAAGATTTTTAAAAATGCATTGTTTAGTGTTCAGCTCCTTCTTCTGAGTATGGCAATACCCCATATGCATAGGTTTCTCAAGGTTTGGGGGAGCTACGGGGCCCAATTTTGAATAAATATTGAATTTTCACATCTTGGTTAACTGATGCCATTACTCATTTTGGGCTATGTTCCAGTGCTGCACTTTAGAATTTCCCCCCAAAAGTGTATATTTTTGGAATGTAGACACCCCCAGCTTTCATTTTAGGTGTGTTTTCAAATTTTTTACACAGCCATTTTACCACCACTTTCTCGTAAACTTGACGTAAGTAAAAAAACAGCGTTTTTCACACTTTGCCTTCAATGTTGATGTGAATTTCAAGCACAGAATAGGTGAAGATTTTATAAATTGAATTGATTAGTGTTCAGCTCCTTCTTCTGAGTACGGCAATACCCCATATGCATAGCTTTCTCATGGTTTGGGGGAGCTACGGGGGCCAAATTGGAACATGCGCGTTTCCAGGTTCACACTTTGAATCTTCACAGCTTGCGTTACTGGTGCCATGTCTCATTTGGGGCTGTGTAACAGTGCTCTTTTTTAAGATTTCCCCCCAAAAGTGTATATTTTTGGAAAGTAGACACCCCAGGCTCTCGTTGTAGGTGTGTTTTCCAATTTTATACACAGCCATTTTACCACCAATCCTGTGAAAATTTGACGTCAGTAAAAAAAATTCTGCATTTTTCACACTTTGCCTTTAATGTTGATGTGAATTTCAATCACAGTATAGGTGAAGATTTTATAAACTGAATTGATTAGTGTTCAGCTCCTTCTTCTGAGTACGGCAATACCCCATATGCATAGCTTTCTCATGGTTTGGGGGAGCTACGGGGGCCAAATTGGAACATGCGCGTTTCCAGGTTCACACTTTGAATCTTCACAGCTTGCGTTACTGGTGCCATGTCTCATTTGGGGCTGTGTAACAGTGCTCTTTTTTAAGATTTCCCCCCAAAAGTGTATATTTTTGGAAAGTAGACACCCCAGGCTCTCGTATTAGGTGTGTTTTCCAATTTTATACACAGCCATTTTACCACCAATCCCTCGTAAACCATGACATAAGTAAAAAAAAAAAAACAGCGTTTTTCACACTTAGGGTTGGCGGCAGTATACTGGGCTGCATACAAATTGGTTTGGGAAACAATTTCACCTAAAATGTCTTCCCCCAAAAACAAATCAAAAAAATGATCATGGGTAAATCCTTCCACATCAATCTGAATCCCTGGTTTGCCTGTGAATTCTGAGATTTGTGGGCATAAATTGATACCCATTCATTAGGATCCGGAGTGGCAGGTGTTGGGGCATTTCTTTGGGCAGGTCTTTGGGCAGATCTTTTGGCAGGTGCTGGGGCAGTTGCCAGGGCAGCTCTTGGGGCAGCACTTGGGGCATTTCTTTGGTAGGTCTTTGGACAGATCTTTTGGCAGGTGCTGGGGCAGTTGCCAGGGCAGCTCTTGGGGCAGCACTTGGGGCATTTCTTTGGGTAGGTATTTTGGTAGGTCTTTGGGCAGTTCTTTTGGCAGGTGCTGGGGCAGTTGCAAGAGCAGCTCTTGGGGCAGTGCGTCTTTTCTTGACAGAAGGCCCAGCGTCATCACTAGAGCTGTTCTCACTTTCTGAAAACTGCGCTATGTCAAAATCTGACGCAGTGTCTGTTGCCTCAGAGTCAGACGCCAAAAAGGCATATGCCTCTTAAACGCTGTACCTGCGCTGCATTTTGCCCACTAAAAAAATTTTTTTTTTTTTTTATTTTCTTACGCTATCCCTAAACCTAAATCTAACCCTAAAACTTACCCTAGCCTACGTATATCCTGAACCTACCTAACCCAAGTGAACTACCTATCTAAACTGCACTTATTATATATATTTTTTTTTGGGGGGGGGGTTTGGATTTTTTTTTTTTTTTCTTACGCTATCCCTAAACCTAAATCTAACCCTAAAACTTACCCTAACCTACGTATATCCTGAACCTACCTAACCCAAGTGAACTACCTATCTAAACTGCACTTATTATATATATATATTATTTTTTTTTTGGGGGGGGGTTGGGTTTTTTGGGTTTTTGTTTTTTTCTTACACTATCCCTAAACCTAAATCTAACCCTAAAACTTACCCTAACCTACGTATATCCTGAACCTACCTAACCCAATTGAACTACCTATCTAAACTGCGCTTATTATATATGTATTTTTTTTTTTGGGGGGGGGGGTTGGGTTTTTTTTTTCCCCCTAAACCTAAATCTATCCCTAAAACTTTCCCTAACACACGTCTACACTAAACCTACCCAACTACCTACCAAAATACCTAAACTATATTTACTATTAAAAAAAAAAAAAAAATTAAATTTTTTTTTTTAAAAATGTAAAAAAAATCTAAAAAAATTCAAGGGGGGTGGGGGATGTCCCACAGATCAGAAAACACTGATCTGCAGCAAATTGATCACTCCAAGAGTGATCAGATGGGGGGGGAACTTATTGATCACTGCAGAACAGTGATCAAAGGGTTAATTTTCTTTATTTAAACTTTAGATCTGACAGGGACAGTATTTACAAATACTGTCCCTGTCATTCAAGTTTTGCAACATGTGATTCTCTTTTGAAGCGAATCGCATGTTGCAACAATGTTTCTACTGCTTGTTACTAAGTGTCCCGATACCGGAATGCTTAGTAACAAGCGGCTTGAACTCTTTCATCGCTCCATGTGGCCACGATGGAAGAGTTTAACCCTTGACGTACCGGGACCGTCAAGGGTCGTTGGAGCACATTTACCCTTGACGGTCCTGGTACGTCAAGGGTCGCTAAGGGGTTAAGTATGACATTTATATTTAAAAAAGTATAACAATTTGCTACTTTTTCCCTGTTTGCTTTCATCCTATATAATAATTCACTAGGATGTGTGTCAGAAGCCATCATGCACAGTAGAGACTGCCCGAAGGCACGGAATGCTGGGAGCACGGAATGCTGGTAGCAGAGAATGCTGGGAGATCTGTGCTGGGAGCATTCTGTGCTTTGGGGCAGTCTCTACAGTGCATGACTGCATCGGCGGCAGGATGCCGAGCAAGACCAGCCTCTTAACTCTTTGAGTGCCGGAGGGGTATGCAACTCATTGCAAAGCAATGTGTTGCATAACCCACTGGCACTCAAAAGGTTAACATCACCCGAACCTTGGCCCATGTACACTGGCTTTTACACTAGTATGCAAATAATGTCTTAGTGCAATGTTAAATCTCAGGAAACACCGATGCAAAGCAGCTACATTTTTTAGCATAATGTTAGTAAATGTGAGTCCAAGTAATTTCTATGGGATTATTTCCCTTTAATCCAAAGACTGTGCCTGTGTATCAAGGGCATAATTGAGAATAAGATTACAATGTAAATTTCAAGTAAAAAAGAAAGCTTACAAATCATATACAAATGCAAACGTATTATGTAATGTATGTGTGTAAACAATCTATTTTTTCTTGATCTTATTCTATTTCATGCAACTATAAATATCTAGCATAGTTTTTGTATTAATAAGTATGTAATAGAACTATTGGTAGCACATTTATGTAATTGAAAAAATAAAGAAGATTTGTTAATGTCAATTTTCATAACCTGACTTTACAATCTCAATATTGTGGAATCTATTGGATTTTTTAAAGTGATGTTAATCTTCTTTGTCTTTTCAATACATTTTGCCATTCTTTTTCTTAAACTGCTGTAATACTGTATTACGGAGGGATTAGTTATTTCCACAGTTCTAATCCCCGATTATTGTCTTTATTATTATTTTAGCATAGGTTTTCATAGCGATTCATTATTTTAGTACTTCTTTATTTTATATTAATTGAATGTTAGTGTTATACTTACAGCATACCATATTTCTGTTGCACAAATATTAATAACTGCTAAATGTATGCAAAAAAGTTAAACATTCTATTTGATCATATGGAAATATTAAATGAATTGACAGTAGTAATTATTTTCAGAACAATTGTATATGTTCTGTACATTCACTGGAAATGTTTAAGCAAAGGACAGTTACACATTATCCACAAATGCACTTAATTAACAGCAAATGTTTCGCTAGAGGTGATTGTTTTTATTAACTGCTAAAATATATTAACTTATGTTCATCTTTTGATCATAAGCATGACAAACATGAAGAAACAGTTAACATTTTTGTCTATACAATCCCCTTTTAAAATACAGGAACTTATCATTAAATTTAAACCTATAATTACAGAGCACATAACTTTTGCTAGCCTTGTAAAGCTAAATTTGACATCATAATATGTATCCTACAGTACTTTACAGGGCTGTAAATTCCATGAAACAAGGCTAATTAGAGTGGAAATGTTATAAAACTATGTGAATTAATAGTGATTTTGCATTAGAATTGTAGATGAAATCCTGCAATAAAAATAAGTTTTCCCATCACAAATATAAAGTAAATATAAAGTAATAGGTAGTAACTAATTTTGCCTGGTTCCAAGGGAAACACATTATGGTAACAAGAATCCCTTATATTGGTGTACTTGTTTTTCATGTCAAATAGCATTTTCCATCATTCACTTCTGAGAATTTTGAGTTGATTAATCCTTTTCAAACATCCTTTGTCTTAGCTTTATTCATTGTTTTACCAATGAGGGATAGTAATACCTGAAAATAAGTTTATTTTATATTGTAGCCCTTAAAAAAACATGAAAAATGATATAAGTCTTATCTCCCAAACCTTTATGGTTTGGGAGATATTCAGAAGTAAAGTTTCCCCTGGAGTGACGTCATTGCTCCACCCTTCAGATTTGAAATCCGGTGGCCTGACCAGCAGTGCCTCTCCAGAAGTGCTGAGATCACCATCTTTAAAAAGAATTTCTTAATTGGAATGGTCTACAAAGTGTGCTTTCAAACCAGGCACACTTTGTACACAGTTCCAATGAAGTAGTTCTTTTCAAAGATCGTGATCTCGGCAGGTTGCTATGTGGACCGAATTCCAAACCTGTCCACTAGATGGCAGACTTGGCTGAAACAGCAAGGAAAAGTGAACTATACTATATTTTACAAATGAATATCTCCCAAACCATAAAGGTTTGGGAGATAAGACTTATATCATCTTTCATGTTTTTTTAAGGGCTACAATATAAAATAAACTTATTTTCAGGTATTACTATCCCTTTAAGGCCATCAACAATGCATCTGATGTGTCAATATGAAATGGAGTATTTCTGGAACAAAAAATACCCATAAGGGCAAATCCCCACTCACTCAAATGGGGGTTTTAGCCACTTGAAAGCTGCAGAGGTCATTCTGTGTTAGAGACCTCTTTAGCAATGAAGGTGATAAAAGCCCTCATTAAATTAATCAGACTTTTTATTTTTGTTATTTTGTCTAAGTTGGTTGTCTAACAATTACTTAGATAATTCAGAAGTAATTGTTGGTTGGTTGGTTGGTTTGTATAAGTTGGTTTTTTTAAGAATCACTTAACTTTTAACAATATTTACCAGTGTGTTACATCAACCTATCTACATGAAAATATTAAATGTGTTCAAGGAATATACATATATATATACATATATACATATAGAAAATTGTGATTTTATGTTGCAGTCCCTCCCGCTTCATACCAGGACATTCACAATATGCTAATGAACTATAATACTAGAAAGATGGACAATGAAGGGAATGTAGCAGTCTTCTGTACAGATAACAAAAGTAGTTATGTCACAGAAGACATGTACACAGATGATTTGTAGATTTACTTATTTTCAAGTATTATGGATAGTATTCTTAAGTTATGATAACATTTCGAAAAGGGAAATATGTGTAGCTTATTCTTAAATTATAAGACACCCCAACAAATATAGGTAGTATGACTGACTTCTTGGTAGGGTTGGAGCAATTATTATTTCAGTGTACTTGACCTTACTGCAATGCAACAGTCCACAGCTCCTGAAACAAGCTTCCAATTGCAGAAAACCATCAACTTGACAGACTTAATTATGGTATAGTTGTGGGTGAGCATCGGACACACATATATCAGAGAGATATGATTGGCTCACATTCCATGTTGATCCATAGCAGCATTCCCTCTATGTTGAGCAAAATTGAGCAACCAGTACTGAAAGAGTTAAAAAACTAAAACTGGAGAGGGCTCCCTGGTGCATCCATTATTCCAATGCTCCTTTTAGAGGGAATACTGCTCCCCAGAGACTTGTTGCTATGTGAATCCCAATGGCACGGACTGTATTTCCCTGCTTACATAAAGGTGAGTTAATCACTGGCTCAGTCATTTAATTAACTCACATGTGCACTCAGGGAAATATTAACAATTTGTCCATTGAAGGGTCTCCGGTAGGGGTGGGTGAAATCTCTCTCTCCATGTTCCAGCAAGAAAATCCAGGAAAACCTTGTTGTTGTCCACTTTAAAATCCACTTTAAAACTAGCGATTACATTTTTTGAATTTTTCTCCCATTGGCCAAAATTTTTCACCATATTTTCAATGGCAAGAAAGTTTCCACCCATTGATTTACGTGGTTTTCTCATTTTTGCTATAAAAACGTGATGTGTTTGTGGAAATCAAACAAAATAGAAGCAACTATAGAGCGAGGTAGTCATGCTGTGCAATTCTGCTGTGATCTTGAGGCAAAATTGAGGCAGGAGAGGCTCATAGTGACTGCTATCACTATGAGCAGGTTTAAAAATAATAAATGGAGGAACTGGAAGGACCCTTATGTGTCCACTGAGTCTGAGGAGGAGGAGGAAGTGAGCACTACTGAACCAGTCCCCCTAAACCAACCCTAGGGATCTTGGGGAATTTAATGGGAAGGGAGGGAGAAAAGAGAATGGGAAGGGAGGGAGAAAAGAGTAGTACTAGTGAGAGCAGGACAGGTCAGCTACCTGTGCCTGCTACTAGACGTGCTGCCTCTGTTACCACCATTGCTGCCCCTGCTGCTGCTAGTCCTGTCCTGTCCCTGCTGTCAGACATGCTGCCCCTGAGGAAAACAGTACTGTTCCTGCTGCCAGTGCTGAACCTGCTGTCACCAATACTGTGCCTGCTGTCAGATGTGCTGCCCCTTTTGCAACCAGTGTTGTGCCTTGTGACAGTGTTGAAGATGCTTCCACCAGTGCTGAAACTGCTGCTAGTAATACTCAGTAGAGAGGAAGGAGAAGATGATGCCAAGTTTGACAGCAGAGGACCCTAAGTCACACTTACCATCCCCAAGCAGTCCCGCCAGTGCTAGTACTACTACTTTTTCAACCTAATTTACTATGTTTCGTAAATGCATTACCTTGCACTTTTAACATTAAAGGGATAGTAATACTTTGTTTTATCTTTATTTTATTTTGTAAGCATTAAAAAAACATGAAGAACGATATAAGTCTTATCAGCAGGGGACAATCTTCTTTCTATAAGAACAATGAAAGCCCTGCCCCCCTTGACACGTTTTTCAGGTTTTTCCCCTTATCTTAATTGAAGATTGTCCCTCCCTGCAATCTACCTGGGCACCTCCCTTCTGATCTGCTGAACAGTGTTACATCAGTAAAAGGGGCGGGAGGGGTATACTTTGACATTGAATTACTCTTGAACTACAACTCTGACAGAATTGAAATAACACTCTCCAAAGTCCAAATACTATGATGATTAATTAGAGCTGCTTTTATTATGAAACATTACTATCCCTTTAAGCTTTAGATACAATACAATTTTCCATATTCCCAGATTTCTGTATTTTATGCACATTTTACATTGAATAACACCAGTAATCTCTCCAATGCAGATGTTGAAGAGAACAGGCCCCATTATTGATGTATGTGGCACTCCATTTGTAACCAGTCCTTCTCCTGACTAGATAACATTGATTATAACAATGTTTCCTCTTCTTCAGACAATTATTTACCCAGTCAACTACCACTCTCCAAGCTATCCACCTACAGTATCAAAGTTTTGCAAAAAATAATATGTGCTGCATTTACTGTTCCCCTCCTAAATAACATAATTGAAAAATTCATCCATATTTTTGAGATCTTCTTGTTGTAAATTCATGCTGCCATGGATCTTTCGTGTCATATTTTCAACTCTTCATTTCAGTAGAATTGGTGGAAGCAGAGGCCTAAGTTTTACAATACTCATAGATAAATCTCATGTGGACAACCAAATTATTCACTTTCAATTCTTCATGTGTGGATCAGGGGAGAGGGGTAAAATGGGGCTTCTAGATATATGAGGGGTGGTAGGAAGACAATAGTAACAAGGGGCTTCCTTATAGATGGGAGAGGGAGAAAGAGGGGTAAAATGGGGCTTCTACATATATGGGGTCTTGGGGGTAAATGAGAGGCAAGAATAGGGCTACAACATGTACTGATGGGTAGGAGGGAAATAGGGGCCAAATTGGGATTTCTGAAAAGGAGGTATGGAGGAGCCCAGAGGTAGCACAATGAATGATGATGCTATGCTTATTAAGTTAATCACTTGAAGAACACAATGCATTACAAAGCAAGATGCATTATGAGAGATGGTACAATGTTCGGATGAAGAGGAGGTGGCTGCACATGGATGGAGTGCAGAAGACATTGAAGACTAAGCAGGTCAATGCTGTGCCCTGCATGTTACAATCAGAACATTCCCCACTCAAGTGAGAATCTTTATAATGAAGCAATCCCTCTGGCAATGAACTCTCCCCTCACATGCCATACTCCACCTACTGCCAGCCCAGGTGTGCATCTAGCATGGATCCAGAAACATGTAATGAAACATTATATTATATGGGGCCCTATACCCACTGTACAAGAAAGAATTACCCTTTGCATGGGGACCCCCACCCACACTGTCAATGACCAAAATCTTTTGTTCCCCCTTCTTTGGCACTGCATAAATGAATAATTCAAACCTCAGCTGAAGCTAGCGCTTGATCCTTACTTGTTGCTATGAACACTGCCTGGCTTGTGATGACCAGAGCCTGAGGCCTAGATTTAAAGGCAACCGTTAAACCAGCCGCTAAGTGAAAAAGGCACATCGCTCGCAAATAATACAGGAGTTACGGCAGATTCAATAGCTACTCTACGAGAATAGCTATCGAGCGTAGGCACACAAAAAACACGTAACACAAAACCCGTTGTCGCTCATGTTAATGCACAACGGGCGGACAAATCACACGATAACTGAGCTCCAAACAACATCTAACATAACGGCTGCCGTTGTCAAGCAACCATGATTGATGCCAAAACAAATTCAAACACACATCCAATCCCAAAGCCCCAATGTATCAAATAACTTCAAATACACCTATATATACCCAAAAATAACCGCCACACACTGTCTGTTATCGAGTTCTTCAGAGCCAGATATCAGGACCCAGGAGTGGAGGATAGTGATCAGAGAGAGGGAGACAGGAGCGTTCATTGGAGGTAGAGGAGTTTTGGAGTTTGGAGAGAGGAGAGCATTGCACAGAATACGACACATAGCACACCTTTGCACATATTACATACACACATACAAACACATACACATACATACACATAGTCCTTTTATTTTATAACACCTCACACATTTTACTTTTATTTTTGACAGTGTGAATCTGGGAGTGAAAGTGTGTGACAGAGAGTGACTGGATCGAGTGTGTCTGTGAGGGCCTGTGGGAGTGCCTGGGTGTGACTGGGTGAATGATGGCGAGGAGAGGAGGACAGGAGAGAGGGATGGGGAGAGTAGTGGAGGAGGAGGAAGATCAGGAGGGGATCCCTCAGCAGAGCAGGGTTGGGAGAGGGAGATCCGCAGGGCGGAGGGGGACCCGGCCCACAAGAGCAGGAACACGCAGGACAGGGACAGAACCTGCAGTGGGACGAGGGGTAGTTGCTGGGGAGCACCCCACACAGTCAGGGTCAGACCAGGCAGGGCACTCCGGCTCTGAGTCATCCCATGCCGGAGCTGATGAGGCCAGGATCAGAGACCCAAAGTATACAGAGGAGGAGAACACGGCTCTTGTGGAAGCTGTCCTGGAGAGGCAGAGTGTTCTCCACCCGACAGCGAAGGTCCCTGGCCTGTCAGCGAGGAGGAAAGCAGCCTGGAACCAGATCTGCAGCCGGGTCAACGCGGTGGCTCCATGCAGACGGGACGTGGAGTCCATCAAAAAGCGATGGGGCGACTGCCGGAGGGTGGTCAAGAACAAGCTCTCCGAACTCGCCAAGCACGCCCGAGGCACTGGAGGTGGCCCACCTGTCCCTATCACCTTCTGCAGCTGGGAGGAGATGGTGCGCCAGAATATGTCCCCAACCCTGATCGAGGGGGTTGTTGGAGGAGCTGACACTGGGGATGAGAGGACCCTCCACACTACCGGTAAGTGCAACACTACAGAACAACACACTACAGCAACCAACACCAGCTGCACACACACTCACACCTCAACACATGGCCATCATTCATGCACACAACTGCACCAACACAGCACCCTGAGGGTTAAAAACAGGACACAACACAAGGACAAATATCAAGGTCCAACTTGGAACAAACCTGTCCAAGTCCTACTTCAACCCTCCTGTCGCTGTGCTCATCACACACAATACACAAACCATGCAGTTCCAAATGTCGACTGTCATCACTGTTCACACACAATGTCACCCATGTCCCCGCTGGGATGTCAGCACTTAACCCCTCGAGTGCTAGAGGGATCATCAATGCATCGATCAACAATGCTTTGGCAACCCCTCTGGGACTCAAAGGGTTAACCAGACAACAATCAAGTCAATAGGCCAACGATCACATGCTACACAGGGGACATTCACTAAGCGGTGACAAACACATGGTGGAGAGAAATTCACCCTCACACATCCTCATTTCACCAATACCAGTGTTAGCCTATGGAGAATATGCAATAACATGAATCAAGTTGCTAAGGTCCCATCGTATACACTCCATAGAAAACACTGGAAATGGGGAAATGAGATCACTGGAGAAGTCAGCATTATGTACACTCCATCATGTCAACAACACCGCTTACTGAATCACAAAAAGGATGGAGCAGGTCACACATCACAGTGGCACTGAGAATAACTGCTTGTATGTGCAACACACAGGCCTCAAACAATACCCCAGAATTAAAGGGGGAAAAAGTAGGCCTTGGTGTTGTGTCTGCAATCATTTACCCTAACTTCAAATGACATATCTCACATCTGATTCCCACATGGATCCTCAGGGGTGCTGATGCCATGGATGGATGGTACACCAGACACTGTTTGCAGGATACACATGGGAACCAAATATCATCCATTGTACCTTGGTCACCAACAGGCCATGAATGATAGATATCTCGGATTGAGTACGGTTGCCTCACTCAGAAGGATGGATGGGCTCATACTCAAAGAAAAACAGGCCTCAATCAGAGATATCCCTCACTACTGGCGTGATTGTTGCCCTTCAGGATTCAACTGGAACACACGACATGGACAGGATCCTGTCCAGTTCATCAATCTCTGATTGCCAGGGTGGTATCCCATGCCCTACAATGAAATGCATAGGATATGATCCTGACAACCAGAGAGTCACCTGTCAAGTAATGAAAAAATTGTGAATTGGACGGGATCAGCTAAGAAGATAGGGTTGAATAACACTTGATTTCCACTGCACATCTGTTCAAACAAAGATATGCACACAAAGGAAAATGGTCAGATATGTACCTTTCAAATGGCTCAAAATATGTCCCAACACGATGTGAACCCAGAGATCATCTCACTGCCTGTGATTGCCCTACTGGCCAGATATGTGCATCCATCAGAAACTAACTTACATTGATACCATCCAAATACACATACCTAGTATATCCCACTCTACGTAGATGGGATATACGAGGTATGCTCATATCCATCATATCAATCCAATGTATATTTTGATGGGTGCACATATATAGCCAGTAAGGCAATCACACCTACTGAAATGATCTCTGGCTTCATATCTGGAAAGGATATATTCATATCCATATGAAAGGTACACATCCACATGCATATATGACCATTTCTCCTTGTATGTAACTGTAATGGCATAGCAATTGTTAATTTCACCAACATGTGGATCCATGTTAGTCCTATCCCGCCAACCCTCATGGTTAGACAGATATCGCTCTATTTGACAGCTGGAGATTCCAGTCATTAGAACACACGGAGGCTCTTCAGCAGAGCCTAAATTGCCCCATTCAGAGATGGAGACATCTTTGAGATGGTCAACAAAGTGTGCCAGGTTTGCAAGCACACTCTGTTCACCATTCCAATGAGGTTTACATCTCTGAATGGGGCAATTTACGCTCTGCTGAAGAGCCTCCGTGTGGTGAAATGACTGTCAAACATGTCAAAATGACTGTCAAATAGAGCAATATCTGTCTAACCATGTGGGTTGGAGGGATAGGACTAACATCGATCCACATCTATCTCTTACAATGCCTACAATATTACATCATGGTGAAATTAACCATTGCTATTCCGTTAAAGGGATAGTAATACCTAACATGTGAAAAGAAAAATATATTGCAGGGTTCATCCCCCGAGCAAAACAAGGGTATTCCCACTGCTCAAAGGTGTTTCATTCAAAATGTAGCACAGCTCATAGTTGACTACTCCAGCGGCAATATCACAGTGGCCTGGAACTCTAAAATGGCGATGTTGCTAGACCATCCTATGGACAGCTTACGTCCAGACGCAATAAATTCTCATAGGATAATGTAGCAACAGTGCCAATGTACAACTTCAGGCCACTGGGATATAGCACCAAAGCAATTCTACTCTGAGCTGGGAGACTTTTTGAACAAAAACCTCCTCCAGCAGTGGGAGTACCCTTGTTTCACTCAGGGTGATAAACCACAAAACATATATTTCCCTTTCTGCATTTCATGTATTAGTATCCCATTAATCCCATCATGGCTACGTTTACTAATCACACAATCTCAATTCTCCACACAGCTTATGGGCCTCCATCGCAGCAGGAGCCCGTGGAGGAGCCGACCACACCACCCAGTGAGGAGGATACAGAGGAGGGGACTAGCCACTGGGAAGCGTCTACAACCACCACACCTCCTCCCCAACTGGCTGCATCACCACTGCCTGCCTCTCAACTGGCTGCCTCTCAACTGCCTGGCTCTCAACTGGCTGCCTCTCAACTGCCTGCCTCTCAACTGCCTGCCTCTCAACTGGCTGCCTCTCAACTGCCTGGCTCTCAACTGGCTGCCTCTCAACTGGCTGCCTCTCAACTGCCTGCCTCTCAACTGCCTGGCTCTCAACTGGCTGCCTCTCAACTGCCTGCCTCTCAACTGCCTGCCCCACCACAGGATGCTCGACAAATGTACAGCGGCTGGATTCAGGGGGAGAGATGGATGCATCCCACTAGCACCGGGAGCTATTACCCTCCAGCAGCAGCACCACCACCACCAGGGAGGCAATGGCTGCCCGGGAATGTGGCCACCAGCCAATATGGGCCATATTCCACCGAGATGGATCTACCCTCCTGGATGGCTCCCCAGCATGGCCCCAGGTATGATCCCAGGTGGGGGCCAAGCACCTACCATTGGCCAAGGTATGACCCTTGGCCACTTGACTACCAACACCTGGGCCTGATTGGGGAGCCCCAGCGCCCTCAGCCAAGGGACTTGTTCACCCCACCACCTCAACCAGCACAGACATCAGTGGGCAGCAGTGGGTCCCTTGATGTGGTGGGCACCCACACACCGTCTGTGCAAGCCACTCCACCAACACAAACAGCAGTAGCAGCCACAGCACACCCAGTACCAGCAGAGGAGACAGCAGAGGCTGGGGAGATAGAGGCTGAGGAGACAGCTGAACCTGTTGAAGCAGAGGCTGAGGAGACAGCTGAAGCTGGGGAAACAGAGGCTGAGGAGACAGCTGAAGCTGGGGAAACAGAGGCTGAGGAGACAGCTGAAGCTGGGGAAACAGAGGCTGAGGAGACAGCTGAAGCTGGGGAAACAGCACATGTGTCACCGGCCACTCCCATCTCCAGCAGTCAACGCACCCCAGATCTGGAGGCTGAGTGCATGGCCCTTCAAAGAGGACAGCTCCGGGCAACCCACGCCACCAACGACAACCTCACGAGGAACCGGAGGGAATCCCGGAGGAACACGAACAGGTTGGAGACCAGAATCCAAGCTCTGGAGTCAGAGGTTGCCAGGGGGAACACACAACTCCACCAGATACATACGGGGATGATGGACATGTTTGCACAGGTGCTCGTGGAGTTGCGAGAGATTAACCGCAGGGAGAACCTGAGGATGGAGAGGGAGAACCTGCGTTCCACAGAGGGGTCCACTGCACCCACCACCCCTTCCAGTGTTACCCCAGAAGCCACACCTAGGGGACAGAGGGTGACAAGGCAATCAGCCAGGGCATCCACCTTTGGCACCAAGTCTAAGGCCCCCCCCCAAAAAAAAAAGAAATGAAAGGCCCAACCTGTCATCTGCCCCCTCAATAAATGAAAACTGTGCTTTTGAATCCTGTCTGATCTGCTGTGTAATCACTGATAGATTGGGTGGCAGGGTTGTCTCCAATGCATTGCCAAACAATGCAGTGAACTCAACTCCTGCCTGGGGGAAATGTTTGTGTGATGTTACAACATGGGTTCACACACACCCACACCGTTGTCCAAATTCACCTGGCAACCCATCCCTGTAGCCATATAACACAACAGTGTTACATGGCCATGATGTGTGTCAGATTTGATCAGAACATACCCCTTAGCACAACAACTGGTGCAACACTGAACATTCGTCTGCATCAATTGTTGTGTTTGAGGGGAAAACCAAACTAACAGCTATGCGACTTAGCAGGGAAATAACAAGCAGGACAGATTGAACATGCATCAATATGGTCTTTAAATCAAAATTCTATTGTGCAGCTGACATACTGGGGAACACAATGTACACCCTAGGATCTCAATGTGTGTGTTACACATTGTGATCCTAGGGTGAGCATTGTGTTCTCCAGCAAGTCAGTTGCACAACAGGAGTTTGAATCACAGCCTAACTTACTGCATAACCCAAAAATCTTCCTAAGATTTCATTGTGTAGCACGCACATTGGAACCTTAGGCTGAGCATTGGCTTATGTATTAAAGGGATAGTAAACCTTGAAAATAAGTTCATTCTATATTGTAGCCCTTAAAAAAACATGTAAAATGATATGTCTTATATCCCAAATCATATATGTTTGGTAGATAAGACTGATATCATTTTTCATGGTTTTTAAAGGGCTACAATGTGAAATAAACTTATTTTCAGGGTTTACTATCCCTTTAAGTTGTGTTGTTGTTTAACTAAGGTTATAACACACTTCACCAGTAATAACACTTGTCCACATGGTTGTTTTTGTTGATGTAGCCCATGTACTGAGATATGACAACCTACAGCAATCTCAGGACATTGATTATATTGAGCAACACACAAACCATGGACATCACATCACAGTGGAAGTGTGTCCCCTGTATCACCAGCTAATCACTCACAACACACATCAGTATATCACTGCCATCATGTCATTGCATGTATACATCACAAAGTCCACTCATGGTCAGGCAACTAGTGGACTCCTGTGATGTAAATCATGCCTTCCTTTGTATGAGGGATACTCTAGCCTTGGGTACGGTTCCACATTGACAGGTGTTTGATCCAACATTCATTCATACAGACACGGATTGAGTAGTGATGTTTCTTGTGTATGTAGCCAATATGCATTAAACACTTGTATGAGCACAAAAAGGTACATCTGAACTAAATAGGAATACATTAGAAATGCTAGTGAACTGCTCATGTGTTGTCTACATCGTTTGGCATCTGTGTATGAGCAGTCTTACTGTACAGGTCTGATACCTGGATGTTAGTACACACATAAATTTGTGTCCATATGTGAATGTTCCAGTAGAGGTTGCTGTGAACATCAGGTCAAACATTGCATCACCAACACAATCACTTGGAACGCCAAGGGGTGAGCTTCATGGAAGTGTTGTCCAGACTTCAGTCCAGTCATATGGAAACTCCTCTGTTCAAGGATGGATCGTGCTATGGATGCCTGTGGGACAAGAGGACAGGATTTGGAACATCACCCTCGAAGTGATCGTCATGCAACAGCTACAACATCATGATCCTCTTAATCTTTCCCGTTACATAAGTCTACACAAACCACTGCTTTGTAATGTGTTGTGTACTGGTCTATGAACCATCATGGGGGGAACTAAGGGGATGTTAACCATCCTTAGGGATATTTGCCCCTGACATGGTTACACACATCAACAAATATGTCCTAATAGCTTCCTGACAACAATATATTTGGGCTGCCACTGTCAGAGACAGGCCAAATATGTTTGGTTCATGGAGCTAGTAGGACATATTTGTTAATGTGTGTATTTCTTTCTGGGGCACATATCACTGCACACACACACACACACACACACACACACACAGGGCAGCATGGTGTCCATGGAGATGTGATCCACATTTCATGAGCTCCATGTTGTGTAACACACTATTACTGTCGATCCACCCCTCTGCTGCTTTATTCAACTGTAGCAAGCTACTGGTCCCATGTCCCCACGAATGCCCCCTGAACCCCTTATATGACAGAGTTCTATCCGATGCATTGGCTTGGATGAGACTCCCTTGCTACAGGGGTACCATGGTTGCTATGGGTCTGATCCTAGCAGAACACTTTAGTTGGTGCCTAGGGAGCTGTGGGATATGCTGAACAAGGTTAAAGTGTTGTACCTTGGTTTCCAGGGGGGGCATGCATGATATCCTTGAGGTAGCAGTATCAACATGGACGACAGGTTGTCAGGTGTATTCGGAATCTCTAGGCCCAATCTGACTGGTCCACGGAATAGTTGATGCTGGTGGTCCATACTGCAGCCAGTGACAGGGCTGTGTCACTGATCCTGTGGGGTGAAACAGAACATGTGTGTTGTGGTGGGTGTGTATGCATGGATTGTGTGCATACATGTATTATACT
This sequence comes from Rhinophrynus dorsalis, assembly GCA_037306005.1. Lineage (NCBI taxonomy): Eukaryota > Metazoa > Chordata > Amphibia > Anura > Rhinophrynidae > Rhinophrynus > Rhinophrynus dorsalis. Next base: position 225,166,340 of record CM074724.1, read on the forward strand.
CACAGCAGAAGTGATCCCTGATCAATCTGTCCCTTGTCTGCATCCCTGTTGGGGTTTCCTCACACTCAACGATATCCACAGGGTCTTCAGGTCTGGGTGGGGGATGGACATCGTCGATGAGTCTGGTGTCCACCGCGATATTATGTAGGATGGCACATGCCACGATGATGTCGCAGACCTTGCCTGGTGCATACTGCAATGCTCCCCCCGAGTGGTCCAGACATCGGAATCGGGACTTGAGGAGGCCGAAGGTCCGCTCAATGGCATTCCGTGTTCTGGCATGAGCCTGGTTATATCGTTCCTGGGCATCGTTTTGGGGATTGGCGACCGGGGTGAGGAGCCATGGCTTGCATCCATAGCCAGCATCACCTGTGGAAAGTGAGTGACATGGTGTGACAAGGAGCACATATTGTGGTGAACATACTAGCACATGTGTATGTGGTGTCATTTGGTGCTGTTAACTCACCCAGTAGCCATCCGCCTGTATAGGTCCCATTTTCGAAATCCCTCTGCACAGATGAATTTCTGAGTATATGTGAATCGTGACAGCTCCCGGGAAATTTCGCACAGACATTCATTATGGCCAGGTTGCTGTCACACACCATCTGCACATTCATGGAGTGGAAGTTTTTGCGGTTCAGGAACATATGTCCCTGACGTGCTGGTGCTTTGATACGGACATGGGTGCAATCTATTGCACCCATGACCCTGGGCATGCCTCCCCTTGCATAGAAGCCCTGCTTCAGATGTGTCCACTCCATATCGGTGATGGGGAAACGTATGTAGGTACTGGCCTTGGCTTTGAGGGCTGGCAAGACCTGGGCCAGCACCCTGGAGAATGTGGCCTGGGACATGCCAGATGCGTAACCCTCTGTCGACTGAAAGGCGCCACTTGCCATGAAGTGTATGGCACACAGGAGTTTTTGAAGGCCAGTTAGAGCATGGTTATGGGTGCATATGGGATCCACCTGCTCCTTGATGACCTCATACAGGGCTATGATGCTGTGTGGCCTCAACCTGTAGCGATCAATAACCTCGTCATCGGTCATTCCAAAGAGAGTGACCCTTGGACGGTATACCCTGGGCCTTGGTGGTCGTCTATGCATCCTGGGCTGCTGCAGGGGTCCCTGTGGCAGCTGGGGAGCATCCTGTTGCTGCAGCTGTGCATCTGCAGGCAGGTGTCTTCCGGGTGGGGATGGGCTCCTGTGTGGCTGCTGAGCCAGAGCCTCCTCACTTGCAACAGGTGGAGGCTGTTGATGAGGCGTGCTTGGAGGTTGCTGATGTTCCCCAGCTCTCTCCCTTGCACGCCTTCTCCGCAGCCTTTGCAACAATATGTAACCCAACATACTGTTTGCTCTCTCTATCTGTCTCTATCTGTCTCTATCTGTCTCTCTCTATCTCTATCTATCTCTCTCTCTCTCTCTCCCTCCCTGAGTGGAAAACAAGCCACAAGTGAGTGTGTTGAGTTGTCCCTTTAAGTACTTGCTAGGGCGTTGTGTAGGTGTGTTGATGAGGTGAGTGCTGACCAATGGTGAGTTGTTTTTGTCCAGGTAAGTGTTAGCAGGTGTGTGTGTGTTATAAGATGTGGTGTGTTGTGCTTGTTCTGTGTGTGCCATTTGCGGACGTGCAGTTGTGGGGTGCAGGTGGCGTGTTGATGTTGCCCAGGTGAGCTTGTATTTGCAGGTGTCCGCTTTGTGTGATGACCCTCATTGCTCCGTGCCATGTTGTGTTGTTGTTTTTGTGTGTTGTTGTCCCTGTGGTGTTGGTTGTTGTTGTTTGTGTAGTGATTTGTGTTGTGTGTGCATGTTTTTGTGTTGTTTTGGCATTGCACGGGTTAATTTTCCCATTTACATGGTTGTGCGGTAAGCATTTGGTGTGTTTTCCTCTGTAACGGGTGTTTAGTTTTGGCCGTTAAGTGTCTAACGTGTGTGAGAAGTGGGTCTTAACTTTTAGCCGTTAGGTGTGTCTTTTTTTCAGCCGTTATCAGTACCGCAAGCCTTTGAATAGCTCTGGGGTATGTTGTTCCATGCGTCTGAATGCACGTAGGTGTATCGGCCGTTAGGATTGTGCAACTGCCGTTAGCTGTTGTTTAGACGGATCTTTGAATTGCAACATGACACTTAACGCACCTGTTTGTGAGTTTTTTGGCTAACGGCTGCCTTTAAATCGAGCCCTGAGTGAGATGTCATCCATTTAGCAGATGAACTGGGCTAAGCAAAACCAGCAGGGATCAGAGCTGTTTTCAAAAGGTCTGAATTATAAATGTATTTAGAGCTTCATATGTAGGATAAATGGGTCTGGGCATTGTCTGTGTATATGGAGGACATACAGAATATGCCATGACTCTTTTTTTAGCCACCAGTCATTTGTTGACTTATTAATATGGATGTTCACCTTTGATTATATGCTTCTGATGATGATTGTTCATATTGGCTCCATCATAGCCTTTATTTTACCCCCACAATTTCCTATGTTGTACATGTATGTAAAGCAGCCTGCTAATTGAGCATGTAATCACACATTTTTGCTCAATTCATGTGTCTATTTTAGTCTTGCATATTCCTCCAGTAATTATGATTGGACCAGCTTGCCTGTCCTTTTGCCAAAAGTGCCAGTCATATTGCTGATGGCATTATGCTTCCCAAATGCTTTTGCCATCAATGTTTTGGCTGTTGGGGATGATGTGCACTTTTGCTTCCCTAACTGTACACTTTTGTGCAATGAATCAGAGATCTTTTGTATATGTGATTTGCTTTGGTACCAATAGATTACAGGTTCAGGATAACACTTAATGAATAACTATGTCTTAATTTATTTCTGATAAAGCTATTTAATTTTCATTAGCTCACTATGACTAGGCTTGTTGCCAGCATTGACTAAGGGAGGTCCTGAGTGGTCTGGGACTCATCACTCATCATGGAAATTTGCTTCATTGGCTCCTTCCACAAATTGGTGGTTCCTATAATCACACAGGGAGCCCAGGATGATGGGCAATGTACGCTGAGCTAATGCTCATTCTGAGGATCAATTAACTCATATTTTCTGACTGGGTTGCCTAAACTTTGGGTATTAAATGAAGGGCCACTACAATGGAGCTGACATGTCCACTGATAGGCTGCTGGCAGCCCGTGAAGATTATACACCTTTGATCTTTTTGTGATGAAGATGAAATATGTTTTATAGCAAGAGGGATTCATGATGTACCATAAACATTACTATTTCTGTACCGTATCCTGTTGTTATTTTAGTTATTATATTTGTACACTAATTATATGCACAAGATTTGATTGTACATTTGGACAGAGCTTTACGTCACATACACTATGGGCTGTATCCCTGATCTAGTTTGATAATGTCACTATTAGGATGCCACTTTTGGTGATATTTTTCAACTCTAGGGGAATTTAGGAGTGTGCATTAGCACTGTGTCTTTTTCTTGAGGAAGGCCAATGACTTTGGCCGAAATGTTGATAATAAATATTTAACCTGTTCAATCCTGTGAGTGCTTGTGCTCTCTATATAGCCTATTGGTGTTGCTCTCACAGTAGTTCCCATGTACTTTTTTCTATATGAACACATGCTGGGGTTTAAAAGGCTTCTGAGTCCATGCTGGCTGCACCCCTAGGGTGACAATAGGCATAGAGAGACACATGGGTCCACTGGCAGAGAGACTGTTGTCATTCTTCAAATCATTACAGAGGCATGGAATGCTTTACCAAATTTCAGAGAAGTATTCCCTACAGGGACTTGTGCCCCTTCCCACCAAGTTTTTCTCCTCTCTCTCTCTCTCTCTATTTCTCTCATTCATCCCTCTCTTTCCTATGCTTATTTCTCAATGTCCCCTTCCTCAGTACAATTACAATCATCATTATCTGCCCATATTTCACTTCCACCTGCTGCCTGTACATTTGCCATCCACATTTTTTGGATTTACCTCCCTCCCATTCCCCATACAATTACAGTCCCCTGTTGCTCCTCTTTCAATCCCTTCTACTACTCCATACTATTACTATATCTATTTTCCAGTGACCCCCTGTACAATTAGAAACACAGTTATTCCCTACCCCCAATTCATGACATTTAGCAGCCACTCTCCCTCTCTTATTCTTTTCACTTGGCAATACTGCATGTGAGTGAAACTTGTATGGGAGTTTTCAACTGGTGCAACCTCTGCTGGAACTAACTGACTACATCACTGGAAAAGACCCAGAGACTCTCAGTTCACACACACACACACACACACACACACACACACACACACACACACACACACACACACACGCAGAAAGGATCAGACAGATGCTAATAAAGTTACAAGGAAGGGGATGGACAAAACTTTGTTTTATAATTGGATGTGTTGTGGTGCAGGATGGAATGAAAGAAATCAAAATAAGGTGTCAGACAATGTATATGTGATTCCTTGACTATAAGTGGGCAGTGAAACAAAACTGGGATGTCAAATAGCATATGTTTGATTATGTGACTACCAGTGGACAGTGGAACAAGGCTGGCTTTTCACTCAGTGTATGTTTGTTTCTGTCATTATAAGTGGTAGAGTGGAACATGGCTGGGGTATCAGACCATGAATGGGCAATTCTGTAACTACCAGTGAGGCAGATCAACAAGGCTGGATTGCCACACTGTTTATGTTTTTATATTTATAAAATATATGTATGTATGTAATGTGTGTGTGGGGCGGGGGAGTGTGGGAGTGTGCATGTCTATGCTTGAGTGTGTATTTTTGTGTGTACTGAGCTGTATGAAGGTCTGTGCCTGTGTGTTTGTGTTTGAACCTGAAGAGTAACTTTGGATTAGGGATAAAGTACTCCTTTTGTTCCCTCACGCCTCATTTCCCTAACAGGAATAAAGGTGCATTGTTCTACTATCGCCTAGAGTTAGAAGCCCTGACCAGTCATATAACACTAAATATAGGTGGAAAAAAAAAGCACGTGTCTTAACTTTACATATCCTGAACTATGTATGTTGATCTGATTACTGTTTGTCCCCAGAGCCTCTCACATTTTTGTATGTAATTAGAATATTCTTAGGGGTATCCTTAGAAAGAATGGTAATCCAGAAGAGGACATGCAAAGAACTCTCTTCAGAGATGCTTGACTAGGAATGAGCCTGCCCTAGAATTGAGCAGGCTCTATAGGAAAAGTGTCTGTAATGGTTTGTTTGACTAACAGACACAGAGTTACGATAAAAACACAGTTTTATTGAATACAATAATACAATAAGAACCCTCACAGGATCTGTAATATACAATGTATAGTACAGACACACGACAGGTAATGTTTAGGCCCACACAGGACCAGCACCAATATAGGAGACAAACAGTTTATGCTGACACGGGTCAGGCAGAGGATTAGGTTTCCAGGTTTCAGCAATGTAGGAGTTAAAGTTCATCAAGGCTGGTAAACAGTCCCATATGTGAAAGTATTGAACTGATTCTTAAACACGCCAAAGTCTGCATCCACTGAGAGTTACCAGTAGACTGAAGTAAAAGGAGCGCTACCAGTGCAGACACGGGGCAACACTTGCAACCGGTTTGACAGAGTGGAGCGTAAGCCAAAGGCGATGTACCGGAGCAATCACGGAGGCAACACTTGCAGCCGGTTAGACAGAATGGAGCGTAAGCCAATGGCAATGTACCGGAGCAATCACAGAGGCAACACTGCAAGCGGTTTGACTGAGTGGAGCATAAGCCAAAGGCAATGTACCTGTGCAATCCCGGAGGCAACACTTACAACCGGTTTGACTGAGTGTAAGCCAAAGGCAATGTACCAGTGCAATCACGGAGGCAGCGCTTGCAACCGGTTTGACAGAGTGGAGCGTAAGCCAAAGGCAATGTACCGGTGCAATCACGGAGGCAACACTTGCAACTGGTTAGACAGAGTGGAGCGTAAGCCAAAGGCAATGTACTGGTGCAATCACGGAAGCAACACTTGCAAATGGTTGGACTGAATGGAGCGTTGCCAATGGCAATGTACCGGTGCAATCACGGAGGCAACACTTGCAACCAGTTTCACTGAAACAGAGGACTAGGCCAGAGGTGCTCAGTAGAGCATAAATGGGACAACACTTGGCAAGCCTGTGGGAGCAGAGGTGCCAGACAAATCAAGGCACAGGAAATCAGAATGTCGCCGAGGCGACAAGGACCAGAATGGAGATCAGCCGAGTCAGTGCACAGGAACAGGAACATCAGCCGGGCCGGATCAGAACACAGGAGCAGGAACGACAGTCAGTCCGGGTCTGTACACAGGAGCAGGAACGCCAGCCAGGCCGGGTCAGTACACAGGAGCGGACACTGAAGAATAGTCAGGCAATCCGGGTTGGTACACAGGCGCAGGAACTGGAGAGTAGTCAGGCAAGCCAAGTTGGTACACTGGAAACTCCTAGAGCAAAAGTAGCACTTGCACAGGAACACCACGAAAGGGCAATGTGTGGGTGCAGGAGCCCATTATATAAAGGCCATACTGGGCGGGGTTAACACAGGGCAACCAATGAAAACCTAACATAGGATAACTGACAGAAATATATAAACAAGTGATCACGGGCACCGTGATAGTGTCCTACCCAGAGTGCAATCTCTTTTAGTCATTAGTGTCTTTCACAGAGAGGAAATATCCTAAAGCACATCATACTGATTCTACCAAAAAAGCCAGTCCAGCCATGAAGTGCCAGGCAATTCCTCTCTGAGGAAGAGAAGCAGCCGACCACAAACATTCATTTTGGCCTTGTTGGGCCTCATCAATGAGATACAGCTGATTTCTCTAGGAACTGTAAGCAGGGGGTTCATGTCTGGATTCCCTTGTTACATTTGGAGTGACCAATCCCAAGGGTAATATGCATATGCAAAGAGCTGGTCAGAGATGCTCAACTAGGAACAACCGTGCCCTAAAATAGAACAGCCTCTATAGGAAATGTGTACTAGCCAGGGTGCAATCTCTTATAGCTCACTAGTGCCTTTCACCCAGAGGAAATGTCCTAGAGCACATCATACTGATCCTACCAGAAAGGCAGTCCAGAAGTGAACCCCTTGCTCTCAGTACCTAGGGAAACCAGATGCACCCCACTGATGAGGCCCAACAAGGCCAAATCATATGTCTGAAGTTAGCTGGTGTTACAGTGCAGAGGGAACTTGCCTGTCATTTTGGAACTGGACAGCTGTTTTGGGCAGTATTAGTTTCAAATGTATGTTGAAATGTATCCTCTGTAATGGCACGAGTGGGCTAAAACATGATGCTGCTGAGTGGTGCCTAGCTGAAGAACAAGCCATTGTGCTTTTTCTTTATGTGGTGTCTGCACATTGCCCAGCTTATGTGACAACCAGAACCTGAGACTTATAATGAAACGTTTCATGTATATATAAACCAGGAAAGTTGTAGTGTATTTGATATATATATACAAGGAAAAGAAGCATGGCTTTCAATGTTTGAGAAGGGAAGAGGAAAATATTCCACCTCTGGTAGTCATAGACCCACACATACACTGAGACACCACAGCCACACATCCACGTCCACATGCACTTAGCAAAAAATACCCTGCCTTTGTAACATTTCCAGGCCATGAGTGCTGCTGGCATGCACCCAGAAACTTTCTGAGTCCCTGCTTTTATATATACATATATAAACATGTGTGTATGTTTTTAACCCTATGAATGCTAGTGGATTAAAGTGAGAGAACCCCTTATATTATTTCCTTCCAATCTTTTTCTTTAACATTGATAGTGGCAAGTTGTTCCACTATTTTTGCTTTTCTGACCAGATATTTGTGAAAGCAGGGATGACTCTTCCATCTAGAAATATCTGGAGGAAAAATCCCTTAAAGTGATAGTAATGTTTCATAATTAAAGCAGCTCTAATGAATCATCATAGTATTTGGAACTTGGAGAGTGTTATTTCAGTTCTGTCAGAGTTATAGTTCAAGAGTAATTGAATGATGAAATATCCCCCTCACGTCCTTTTTACTGATTTAACACTGTTCAGCCAGAGCAGAAGGTAGGTGCCCAGGTAGATTGCAGAGAGGGACAATCTTCAATTAAGATAAGGAAAAACCTGAAAAACTTGTCAAGGGGAGCAGGGCCTTCATTGTCCTCATAGAAAGAAGATTGTCCCCTTCGGTAATCTTTTTAGTCTTACAACCACATTCCACATCTGAGAAGAGATGGCTTACACTAGGTAAAAGGGGAGGGAGGAGACACTTTGCTTGTGAATATCTCTCAAACAATAAATGTAAAGACTTATATCGTTATTCATGTTTTTTTAATGCCTACAAAATAAAATAAAGATAAAACAAAGTATAACTATCCCTTTAAGACCCCCTTAAAAGTGTAAAAATATAGGCTGATATACAGTGAAGATCTAGATCAATTGCAAAGCAAACCAGCTGCACTATTGAGGACAAATAACATTCCTGAAAATTCCTGTTGATTTAAATTGAGTTTTTAAAAGCCTCATTTAAATCTCCTCAGGCATGTAATAACATGCCCTTTCTCTCTGTTTTCATCTACCATACAAATGTATTCCCCATTGTTTCCTGCTGTACACTGTATATTTCCCTAGTTTCTTCTCTAAATTTCAGGTTTAGCACTATAAAAATAATATAATACAGTTCCTAATTTTAGTGTGCCTTATCTGCTTGTGATTACTTTTTTGTATTTCAAGGCAATTATTTGCAAAGTACAACTGGCCAAACCCCCTTTATTTAATTTTTCATTAGCAGATATAAAAAAACATCTTGGCCTATGATAAAGAATTAGTTTGTTACTGAACAGGGAAAATGATGGATATAATTTTGTTAATTGTTTAAAGCAGTTGTAGACAATCTTTGGTTACAGTTGTAAGACAAACAACACCTTTCATCCAAAACCATTCAGCATGTAGATGGGAATTAAAAATAGAAGTTAAATAATGTTGTGATTACATTTTTGAATGACTCTTTTGAGAAACTGTTATTTTTATTCTGTGTGTGTCCCAGAGAAAAAGGGGAAAAAAGGTAAAAAAAGTCTCCCGGCCTTTAGATCTAATTCTTAGCATCCTATGGTGCAAACTCCAAAGCAGTTGTCTGAGCAGTTTCTCCCTCTCTCACATTGCCCCCTAAATTATTAGTGTTTCCTTCTTCTCCACAAGCCACATCCTCTCCTTGGCCCACTCCCTTCCCTTCCATTTCTCAGGAGTGCTACTCCTACTCTCCGCTCCCCTTCCTTTCATCCCATCCAAACTGCTCTTCTACTCTCCATCTCCCTCAGCCTGTTTCCCTCCCCCCCACCCCTAGCCTCCCCCTTACATGTCCTTGACACTCATCCCTTCCCTGCTCCCCTTGGCTTGCCCCTTGCTCTCTACTTATTCCCTGCCTCCAGCCTCTTCTCAACCCCACCTTTTTCCACACTCCCCTGTCCTTCTTTCACCTTGTTCTCTCCATCCCTGTGTACCTCTGCTGTCCATCCAGAAACAATTTGGAAGATTCATGGACATTACAATGATGCATTTTGAGTCTAAGGGGAGATGCAGTCCCAAACAGCTGGAGAGTCAAATGTTACCTACCTCTTGGTAGAGGACTTGCCTACATAGAAAGATACAAACTTGCAGTTGAATGTTTCAGGAAACCTTTGCTGTTAATCAATTTATTGATTCTAGTTTCTTCCACAATTTATGAACCCTAAGCTCTCCAAATAATAGATTTCTATACTGAAATCAAATTCACTTTTCAAACTGGATCCATATGATCAATTTACATTGTGTTAGCATCCAACTGTGAAATGTGGTATAAAGCTGAAACATGGTAAACAGTCATATTTTGTAGACATTTTATTATTTAGGCTAAATCTACTTAGAATAAGAAAATAGAAAAAGAAAAGAAAATATTGATTATTTGTTTCTCCTTTACACTTGCTGTAATGATATAAATTGCACTTTTGCAGCCAGAGGAATATTTTTCCTTATAACAATTGTAGCTGACATGGTCAAAAAACTCCATAGTTCTACAGTTTGGTGTTAAAATCATCCATAATTATTATTATCAATTATAAAAACTCAACATATGTGGAAATGCTGCACATTTGAAGACTTATATAAACATGGGGAATTTTAACACATTGGCATACCTGGCATTCACTGAGAGCCATATGTTTACAAGTGCCTCACCTTAAAGGGGAACTATCACCCCAAATAAAATATCCTCCCCAACAATTAGCCATCTAGCGATAAGCTTAACAATGGTACTATTAGCCAGCATAATTACCGCATTACTTACAAATCCTACTTGTGCCAAGACTGACGGCCAGGCAACAGCGCAGACATCTTTGCTTACAAACATCTGTGCGCCTGTAAGGGACTGACATCGCAGGCATGCAGATACCTTTAAAGCGGGACTGATGGCGCAGGCATGCAGATGCCTCTAAAGCGCTGTTGCCTGGCTGTCAGTATCAGCAGTAGTAGGATTTCTCAGTAACACATTGCTTTGCAATGTGTTGTGTACCCCTCCGGCACTCAAAGGGTTACATTTAATCAGGATTTTAACCCCTTGAATGCTAGAGAGGTCTTCAATGCATTGGAGACCTTTCTAGCATTCAAGGAGTTAAAAATCTCTATCGAAGTGCATGGGAATTTAGGATTTTTTATTTGTATCCTATGGTACAGTTGGTTCATTCCAGAATAACTTCAGTTAACTTTTATGAATATGGGCCAAAGATTGATCCTAGATGACTGTGGAGCCATTACAAGTATATGCACTGTGTAGCAGAAGATAAGGATCTTCAAGTGAGGTAAATGAGTCTTGCAGTAGCATTTTGGATAGATTAGAAAGTCATGTTAGAGAAATGCCATATCTTCCACATTATTTCCTAAGGCAACATATTAATTTTCAAAAAAGGGGAGAATACTTATCCAATTTAAAATAAAAACAATGTCTTACATTAACAGCATTCCAGAGGTTATCTGCAGTAAATATATGGTATACCTCAAAGCAAAACCTATAGTGTGTTTTCTGATTGAAATGCCTATGGGCAATCTTATCCTGTCAGTACACTTCAACTATGATCTGCCATTATTTTTTTTTAATAAGCAAAAGCCATTAGTGATTTAACAACCTGGTTTAAAAAGGCTCCTGCATGGTCTCAATCAGATAAAACTAAAGGCTGCATTTAGTGAGATTTATGGGACACATTCCACAGATCTCCACTCATTTAAATGTTCATTTAACCCCTGGGATGCTGGAGAAGTGTCCGATGCATTGATCCATTGGAATCCTCTCTAGCATTCAGTGGGTTAAAAAAAATAAATGTGAAGAAGATCTCATTTTATCCTCACAGGAATTTATTTGGAAAGTGGGCTATATTCCTTTTTTCTGAGGCAAAACTGGAACTGAGAGACTGAGAACCTTAACATGGGAAGGTGTTTCTGTGTGGACTTCCTCTTTCCCATGCTACTTCCTGTAACAATATAATTGTTCCTGTGTGACTGTTCACACACACATACTTAAAAACAGTAAGCAGAAGGTGCCTTGCTAAAGGAACTCCTTGGGAGGAGGATCACCTTTTTGTCTTTTCTTAAGGTGCTAATGACTGCAACCGTCCCCACCACACCCCAGAAAAAAATGCATGAACCTGAACAAAATAACTCAAACACAATAAATAATGACTCAGAAACACTGTATTAAAGGGGTTTAACCTATTTAAAGGGACCCATGGAAACCTAATGTGGCTACCTGGACCCATAGCAGCTGCATTGCATAGCCCTGCTGCATGCTGAGGGTGGGTATGAGAACTTTTCTGGCACTGCTGCAACCCCATGCCCATGAGCCCCCAGCAGCGGCTAACTCAAAATGTAAACAAGGAGATGAATGGGATAAGATGTGACACCTGACTCCCAGGCCAGAGTCCCTGCTCTAAAGTCAACATTTGGCTAGCCCCACTGAAGGTAATACTGCGTACTCCTAACTCAATAGCCACCTTTATAGACCTATATCCTCCCCTTTTCTCAAAGAGAGGAAGAAGATGGAAAGTGCCTGACCCCATATTATGGCTTCAGACTCACTGTTGAACATTCTGCCATGTTTTCTCTCTGTGTAAAACTCTATCTCTAGTAAATTTGACCATTTAGAACAACAATTTCATTTTCCCCCTGTATTGCAGTTGTTTTCCTCAATAATTGTGCCTCTAAAGCTTGATGAATACAGTACTAAATTGTTATTTACCAGGCATGTTTATATACTTTTCTTGGTAGAAAATACAGCTTTCCATGCTGATTTGAAGGGCAAGTTCATGTTTTACTAAGTCTGCTCCTATGTGAGTAGACTTATTAAAAACCCAGTAGCTGCCTGTGCAACCATAAAAACAGGCACTTTGGGGCAGGGCAGTTTAGACTGGTTATGGGTGGGGATGTAAGTATGTCTCTAAGCTACAAGCTTTGCAGGTTGTGCAAGCAGCTTCCATAGGCCCTCTGTATTGGGTTTTCAAGCCAGACACAGAGGGTCTATAGTGACTGTGTCACACAGGCCAGGGAGGCTGAATTGTAAGACTTCAGACTTTCAGTTCAGTCAATTGTACTTGGGAGCCCTGGGGGACTCTTTTCTAAAACCTATCCTGCTTGCTTGTTTGTCCACCAAGACTCACAGTGCATTCCTGCTTTATCTGCAATTTTGCACCCAGGGGAGCATATCTGCTGACTGGGTACAATACAGTTGGTATTTTCCCTTCAAGATGATTTCTTATGATATCGTAGAGCTCAGTTCTGTTATTGAATGCTCATTCATTTTTGATTCAGCATTTCTAACTTTCTGCTTTAATTTTACACAGAACTTTATTATTGTTTCTCACCACTGTTTAGACAATCCTTTGTTTTATTTATTCATATATGAGATTTAGAAGCCAAGGCATAATTTTATTTGAAGCTTGACCGATTCTTTAAGAATAATCCACATTAGCAACATTATATAAGTGTTTCTAATGCAGCATGAATTATACAAAAATGGAACAAATAGCCCTCAATCAACCTCTTCACATATGCCACTAAAACCTCATAGGACAGAACTCAATGCCTCTTGAAGCACATTTCCCCCTCATTCAAAGCAGAGCACAGGGAAGTTTGGCATTTCTGAAATGCATGGAGGCCTACAGATCAATTCAGATAGCCTACTTGGAGGTTGTGATGCTCTTCAAAAAATATCACTAGACATTCACTGGGATCACTGGTGGAACATTAGGTAATGCAGGTAAGTAGCAATGGTGACTGGAGTGTGTCAACATCACTGCTGCATTCCTATTGCCAGAGTGAACATAAGCTTAGCCTGATGAAGTCCATAAAACTTGCTCTAATGTTGCAGATAGCTGGCCATGTTTAGATTGGTGTTTATCTGATTTAATTAATGACTACAAAGAAGTGTATGAGCTTCAGTTGTCTGCTAGCACTGCAAAATTCCCCAGTTACATGAATATGTCAATATTGCTCAAACTTAATGTTGGTCTGAGACTGAATTTATTGATGGTGTAAGGGGAAAGTCAAGGATGGCAGCACATTAACCCAATGAATAAAAGACATATCTCCAGCCCACTGCTTCACAGTGCATTTGGGACATCTCTAGCATTCATGGGTTAAATGCAATGGTCAAAATTAGTTAGTAGTATAATAAAACAAAAGGAAAATACCAGAGATAAGATTCAGTAGATTAAATCTAGATGGTATTAAAGGAACATTAATGCCTAAAATATAACGCTATATATCTAAATAGTTTATACTCTGTGCTAAGGTCCTTAAAGGGATAGTAATACTTCATTTAACTTTATTTTATTTTGTGGGCATTAAAAAAACATGAAGAATGATATGTCTTATCTCTCAAACCTTTATGGTTTAAGAGATATTCACAAACAAAGTACCCCCCCCCCCGTTCAACCAGATCAGAAGGGAGGTGCCCAGGTAGACTGCAGTGAGGGACAATCTTCAATTAAGATAAGGGAAAAACCTGAAAAACTTGTCAAGGGAGGCAGGGCTTTCATTGTTTTCATTCAAAGAAAATTGTCCCCTTCTGTTATCTGTCTGGTCTTACACCCAGATTCACATCTGAGAAGAGATGGCTTACACTAGGTAAAAGGGGCGGGAGGGGAAACTTTGCTTGTGAATATCTCATAAACCATAAAGGTTTGAGAGATAAGACTTATATTATTCTTCATGTTTTTTTAATGCCTACAAAATAAAATAAAGTTAAAACGAAGTATTACTATCCCTTTAAACATTATTTAGTTTATGAGGTCTAAAATCAGGATTTAAATATTCCTTATGCAGTAACCCAGGACCTCTGTTTGTTTACGAAAACTGTACTGGGGGGATATTCACTAAGGTGTGATAAAGAGGTGATAAAGTGTATGACTTATACAGTGAAATCACTTCTTCTGTTCCTGTTATTCTGTAGAGCCAATACACTAAAAAGTCTCCATCTCTGGAGATCTTAGTGGATAGGCTCTATAGAATAACATAGGAACTGGAGAAGTGATATCACTGGAGAAGTCATCTCCATTTTATCACCTCTTTATAACACCTCAGTGCATGACCCCTTATGTTTCTTAAAACTGATAGTGCAGTGATATCTTTAATTAGCACATACATACATACATACATACATAAACATACACATTTGCACATATGCATGCACACTCACACACATACAGAGTAACACATACACACACTTAAAAATAAAAAATAGATAAATAATATATATATATATATATATATATATATATATATATATATATATATATATATATAAATATGTATATACACACACTCTTACTCTTTCAATTACATCATGGACCTTTGTATGCTGACAAATCCACGTCTCTTTGTGTTATGTTTAGAATTCGCCACTTCATACTTCTCTGTGTAACTTTAACCCCTTAAGTACTAAGGACGTACATGTACACCATGGGGTGAAGTCCCTAAAGGACCCATGATGTACATGTATATCATGGAATTCAGGGCTTCCCGCATGGCTGCACGCTGTTTGGGATCCTCTGATTCCAATAAGAAAAAAATATGCTCTGTGGTCCTTAAAGGAGCACTAAACTTTTTTTATGAAAAAATATATATTGTAGGGATTTTCCTACTGACTAAACTAAAGGTACTCCCACTGCTGAGAGATTTATATTTCCAGAGTTATTAAAGTTTAAACCCATGTTTTTTTTACATTAGCAGTGCCCTCTAGTGGTCAAATTCTAATTAGATTTTCTGTTACATTCAAATGGAGAGGAAAGTCAGGAAAGTCAGAGACATACAGTTCTCCATAGAATGTGATAGAAACTGCATGTCACTTCCTGTCAGTAAGAACTATCAGGATGTAAACCACAGAAAATTAACTTCCTGATTATTTGAACTGCTATAAATTTTGAATAAAACATCTGACAGCAGTGAGAGTGACCTTGTTTTATTCAGCAGGAAAAGCTCTATAAAATACGTGTTTTTATAAAAATACGTTTACTGCTTCTTTAAGTGCCAGGGGGAATCCAGCATTGGACCGCTTGCTCATATTGCTTAGAGAGATCAGCTACACCTCACTGACGAGGCCCAACAAGGCCGAAATGTACATCTGGGGTTGGCTGCTTCTCTTGTTCAGAGAGGAATTGCCTGGCATTTCGTGATTGGACTGCTGTAAGTGCAGGACCAATATGATATGCTTTAGGATATTTCCTCTCTGTGAAAAGCACTAGTAGGCTAAAAGAGATTGCACCCTGGGTAGGACACCATTCCTATAGAGCCTGCAAATTTGTATTACAGGTTCATTCCTAGTAGAGCATCTCTGATTTTTGATATACTTAAGTGCCAGCCATGTGCCCGCATGCTGGTCCTTAAGGGGTTACGTTTTTGTATGGTTTTGGCATTCAGTGTCCTTGTTTCATGTGTATATGTAAAGACTGGAAGGACACACTGTTCAAAAACCTTTTGCTTGAGGGAGAGTGGTAAATTTATCCTAAAGACAGTTCTACTATGTTTTCCAAATTCTTGCCATTACAATTTTATTTGTTGCTCAGTGGTTTTTAGCATTGGCCTCTAACTCAAGTCCAGCCCATGTCAAAACACCCATATTTCCAGAGGAACACTGACGTCATTTCCAATTAAGCCCCAAGTGGGTAAAAAAAAATTCCTTCCAGACTCAAAATGGCAGTCCGATAGATCCCTGGATCAATGATCTATCTGCACTGAAGCCATCTGTCATAATCCTCAATATTGTTCTGTGCTAGATAGGTATATTTTGCTTTTTTGAAAGCAGTTACAGTGTCTGCAAGCACAATATCCCGAGGCAAAGAATTCCATAGTTTTACCGCCCTTACTGTAAAAAATCCTGCCTTCGTTGTAGCTGAAAGCGCCTTTCCTCTAGTCTTAACGGATGACCTCTCACTCTTAGTTAAGCTCTTTCCATAAATAATTAATTGGATAGATCTTTGTTCTCTTGAATATATTTGTAAATGGTAATCATACCACCCTTTAGACATATCTTCTTTAATGTAAACAACCCCAGTTTGGCTAGTCTCTCTTTATAACTCAAATCCTCCAATCCCATTATTAGTTTTATTGCATGTCTCTGCACTTTTTCCAGTTCAATAATGTATTTTTTAAGAACTGGTGCCCAAAGCTGTACATATTCTACATGAGTCCTAAACAATGATTTATATAGAGGTAGAATAATATTAGCATCCTGTGCATCTATGCCTTTTTTTGCGCAGACTATTGCTGCAGCTGAGTGACTGCTCACTGCTGTGAAGTCTATCATCTATCAGTACTCCTAAATCTTTCTCTACTGATAATTCCCTAAGTTGTTTCCCAGTTAGAGTATATGTAGCATGTTTGTTTCTACAGTCCAATGCATAACTTTACATTTATCTACATTAACTTCATAAGGACTGGCCAGACACTTAAGGACCATGGAGCTTTTTTTTTTTTTTTTTTTGCACAATCCGATTCAGGGCTCCCTGAATGGCATGCATCCACGTGGGGAGCCCTGAAATCCATGATGTGCCTGGTCCTTTAGGGAAGTTTTTCCACGACGGTCCTGACACGTCATTGGTCCTTAAGGAGTCAAATATCAACTGCCACTTTTCTGCCCATTCACTGAGTTTATTTAAATCCTTCTGCAGAGAAAAATACCCAGCCCTGTATGTATTTCCTTACACAGCTTAGTGTCATCAGCAAAAACTGAGATGCTACTTTCAGTTCCTACATCTAGATCCTTAATAAACAAATTAAAAAGCATTTGTCACAGGATTGAATCCTGGTGCACACTACTTACAACTTTAGACCAACTTGAAAAAGTTCCATTTACAACAACTTTCTGTCATCTATCATTTAACCAGTTCTCAATCCATGCACAGATATCACCAACCAAACAAAAACCTTTAAATTTATGCAGTAACCTGTTGTGAGGACCTGTATCAAAAGGCTTTTGCAAAATCCAAGTATACTATATTAACAGCAATTCCTTTGTCCAATTTACAACTTAACCTTTCGTGAAATGCAAGTAAGTTAGTCTGACATGATCTATTCTGCATAAAACCATACTGACTCCTACTAATAATATTGTTTGTCTTCACATAGTCCTGAATACTGTCAGTTAGTAACCCTTCTAATATCTTACCCACTATGGAAGTCAAGTTCACAGATATAAAATTTCCTGGTTTGGATTTTGCCCTTTTTTATAACAATGGAACTTTATCAGTTCTCCTGCAGTCACAGGACACTATGCCTAATGAAAGTGAATCAAGTAATAATAAGTATAATGGTCTTGCTATTACTGAACTAAGTTCCTTAAGTACCATTGGGTGTATACCATCAGGTCCAGGTGCTTTATGCACCGTAACCTTTTCCAGTCTCTTTTGAACTTTGTCCTCAGTAAGCCAAAAATGTGATGGAGGAAATTCTGTGGTTTTGTCTGTTTGCCCATAGCCTGACATTGTTGCTTCCTTTGTATATATTGAAGCAAAGAATGAATTTAGGGTGTCAGCCATAGCCTTATCCTCACTAATCAATTCTCATATCTCAGCCTTAAGAGGACCAATAACAATTTTTGTTATTAATATACTTGTAGAATTGTTTAGGATTTTTCGTGCTCTCATTTGAAATCATTAGATCAAGAGTGCTTAAACCTGTCGTCAGACCCCCAATAGTGCAGGTTTTCAGGTTTTTAGACTAACCTCTCATGAACTCAGTTGAATTAATTAGTGGCTCTAGGATCTGCCACAACAACATTTGTGTTTAATTGAATATGTCTGCTGTTGGGAGGCTTGTGAACATGTTTAAGCTCCCTGTACTAGAGTAATTGAACATTTTAGTGCAGTAGTGGGCAATGGGAGGCCCTCCAGTTGCTGCCAAATTGTAAATCCCATCATTCTCCACCAGCCATTGGTCATGTTCAGTACATATAAGATTTGGTTACTATTGAATTTAACCCTTTTTGTGCGAGAGAGGTACACAATGCATTGCTCTGCAATGCGTTGCATACCCCTCTGGCACTCAAGGAGTTAAATAGTTACATGGGTGGGAAGTATGATAAATAAACAAACAACTTTAATTTTAATTATATATTATTTAATAACTGTTATGATTCCTTAACATAGTTATTGTGCATATTTCATAATTCTACTATAATTTGCTCGATAGGATTATACTTCTATTAGTGCTTAGAATACAAACTAACACACTTTAATGAGACAATGTTTGCCTAAGATTAGTTTATTATTAAATCATATTAATTCAGCTTTTACAAGCCTATAAGGGATACACATCTCTGTTGAAGTTGCTAAGCCTCAATAAATATGATGTTCTCAAATAGCATTTAATGAGCATTGAATAAGTTTTATCACTAAGTCTTCTTTTGTAGGTTTGGCAACATGGCTTTTGTATATTAATCAAAAAGGAAAGCTCGGTAAAATATTTATGAAAAATGAACAACTTTTAAGAATTTTTTTTTGCAGAAATGTGCGCCATCGGGAAATGTTATTTAAAGGATCAATAAAGCTTCACTGTGCAAAAGACAAGGGACACCAGATGAACTGTCTGGACAACATGTGTCACAGTTTAATATAAAATATTTTGAACTGTAATAACTCTTAAATGAAGCATTACCTGACAGTACCATTGTTTAACTCAGCAGGAAAAGCCCTACATTGTTTTCCATAATCTAAGTTTAATGCTCCTCTAACTATCACCCTCCTCCCAACACATTCCTCTGTTAAGAACTTTAGGTGATTTATTATTTCTCAGTTTTAAGCTTTCCTTTAGAATGAGTTTTAATGTACATGTTGCATTAAAAAAAAAACAGTATGCTTTAGACTTGAAAAAGGGAGCATCGCTCTCAAAATCTTATCTATATAAATTAATATTAGTCAAATAAAAATGTATTATTACATACCAAAGGTCTCATTCATTTGGCCTCTAAAACAGTGGACTAACATGGCTAACCTAAATTAAAAGATCAGTAAACTTTTCATGAAAAAATATTTATTGTAGGGTGTTAGGTGTTGAGTAAAATAAGGGTACTTTCACTGCTGAGACATGCATATTTCCAGAGTTATTACTGTTTTACATTAGCAGTGCCCTCTAGTGGCCAAATTCCAATTAGTACTCTGTTGCATTCTAATGGAGAGGAAAGTCAGTGACATACAGTTCTCCATAGAATGTGATAGAAACTACCAGGTCATTTCCTGTCAGAACTTTCAGGAAGTAAACACACAGTAAATTCACTTCCTGAATATTTGAACTGTTATATTATTTGACTAAATCAACTGACAGCAGTAGGAGTACCCTTGTTTTAAACAGCAGGAAAAGTAGGAAAAGCTCTATAACATATAGGTTTTAAGTTTACTTATCCTTTAAATAACTATGGAAGAACCCGAATATAGACATCTAAAGAAACAAATCATCAAAATAACCTACTTTCTGACAGGCTGTAAGAAGAGACATAAAAGAAGAAAAGACAGAATAATGAACTCACTTGCAACAAGGCGTAACTGACAATATGCTTAAAATCTTTTCAAATGCATAAGTGAGAAACTTCTAAATAAATTGATCCATCGGCTATATGGAAACACGACCTACAATGCTAAAAACATGCTACACTTGAAATCTATGGAAACATAATACACATGAAGTAACAGTAGAGAGCTGGCAACATGTGGCCCAGGGGGAAAATAAAATCAAGTGGTCTGCTTCTACTATCATTCAAATGCACTGTCCCAGCCCACTCCTTTAGTTAATTTTAAAATTGCCATTACGTTGTGGAGTAAGGCAAGTGATACCACAGTTGAAATGGGGCTGCACTACTGACACATTGTACACTCTGTAGTAAGTAAAGCTACACTAGTGATACCATAGAGCTTACAATTGAAATGTGTTATGCTTGGATTGTAGCTTTGTGGTATCATTTGTGTAACTCCATTTCAGTTGTAAGCTATCACTAGTGTAGACTAATTTACAGCATCAAGTGAGAGATTGAGTGAGTCAGTGGTCCACTGGTCCAGGCATATGACTGGCCCAGGGGGCAATTGTCCTCCTGCCCCCCTGGCCAGCCCTCCCCTGTGAAGTAGAACAATTAGAAATTTCAATACATAACATATGTAAAACAACTGCAAAATGTAATCAAGAAGAACAATAAGAAACTTAACTGTCTCTCTCAAGATTCCAACAAACGTGCATAAAGCACAACCTGCAAAAACAAATTTTGGTTTCACCATGTAAAACCAAACAATGACACAACTAACTGGCTCTCAAATCAAATACTAACTACCAACCTGGAAAATAACATAAAAAACTCTGGAATGGTAAATCTCTCAGATCATGAGCTTTCCCTACCAGAGATATTGGTTCTGTCCAAGTGATTATCATTATGTAGAAGCATGAAACTGGATCATATACAACTCTAGGCAGACCTGCGAGAATTTTTCAGGAGTCTGCGACTAAAGAAATATTTCCATATTCAGGACAACACTATTATGATTTTTGATTACAACCCCAAAAGAGAACAAACACTTCACTTCACCAACAGGACGTAACCTCAAATTGGATCACTATATAGAAAATTTCTTCCTTACAACTACATTCTACATAACAACACAACAGAAAAACAACACATACAACTAGAGAGGCTTGCAATCATTGATCTAAGTACCAACCACAAAACTCCAATTAAACGGCAGATAAAGAGGAACAGTGATCATGAGCACTCAAGATTACGTAAAAGAGGGAATCAGACAACTATCTGACATCAATTATTATAAAAAACTCAGTCAAGTTTCCACCAAAATATATACAAGGCAACTCCAAAATCTCATAAAAACATTCCCAAAGACCTTAATGCTAGAACTGAGGAAGCTTATACCAATCAACCCTACAGTGGGGACTTTCTATTGCAAATTAATGCATTGCACATGCCTCTGATCCTTAAAGGGTTAAAAATCCACAAACCAAGAAATCCAGGCAGCCCAATAGTAAGAGGTATGGGGACTCTGACTGAGCAGATCTTTGGTCTGTGGCAAACATCTTACAGCCCCTGATCATTACCACCAATAGCTTTATATAGGACACCACAGACTTCCTTAACAAACTGAACCAACTCAAAGATTTACCTATTGAGACAATGCTACATACCATGGATGTGGAATCACTCTATAGCAACATACCACATCAGGATGGAATTAAGGCCTGCCATCAATTCCTGAAATCACAGGCCCAAAGCCAAAAATATAGCCCCCAAATAATTACTAAATTGACACAATTTATCTTCACACACAATTATTTCACCTTTAACCGGTATTTTTACCGACAGATAATGGGATATTCCATGGGCACAGAGATGACAACACAATTTGCAAATCTTTTTATTGTTGACCTGGAACAGAGATTTTTTGATACATACTTCTACATATCTTATACATACTGTCTCTATAATGATTATAAATTCATCATATGGACAGAAGATGAAGAAGTACTCAAAGATTTTTCGCAAATCCTTCAATGCATTTCATCCATCCATTAAAATTAAAATATATTTCCCTACAGAAAGAGTACACTTCCTGGACACAACCTTAACTCTCACCAATGTCAAACTACACTCATCTGTTTACAGAAAACTCACAGACAGGTACCGTTATCTTCACAAATCCAAGTTTCACCCTGCTCACACTAAACAAAGCATCATTCATAGCCAAGCTATCAGATACCACTGCATATGCTCTGATACCATGGCCACAATAATAATCTAAGAACATTGTCTAAATCCCTAACAATCAATATTGTCTGCATTATGAACACCACATGAACACCTATTACAATACAAAAAGAAGGAAGTCTCTACACATATACCACTATTGACCATGAACAATCCCACACCAAAAGAAATATGCAACATCATCAAAGAGCTACAGCCTCTGCTAACAGACAGTGTAGTGTTAAAAGACATATTCCCCTAACTGCCTATTCTAGCATTCAGGCAACCACCGAATCTGAAACAAATTTTGATCAATAGAAAAATGATCAAGGAATGGACAAATTGATAATGGGCCCAAACTTTTAAACAAATCGCACCTTCAATTATGTCAACACATTTGTGAAAACAATACTCTACAACAGAACAACAAGATTAAAGAATTATATTCATGTACATCAGCAGATGCTGTATATATAAAAAAATACAAACCAAGGTGGGTGCTATGATCCCCTTACAGATCGGATGTTCAATCCATAGGGATGGATGGACGCCAGAGTATTGAGTAGGGATATATGCATACCAGATATGGCATACTACAGCCACAATAGGATGGTGAATCAAGCGTGTATCTCTAGAATGTTTAGGCAAAAAGATTTCTACTATCAGGAATATTATCTGTTTTAATTTTTCCAATTTTATTTATTTATTTTTTTCCCACAGTTTTGCCTTTACACCCACAAACTGACACATCACTTGCACTATAACATACTTTTACTGTGGACTTCTGCACAAGCTTATACAGTCCCATTAGTCAAAGCTACCAAGGCACACTTTCACTAAATGCTTACTACAAACAACTCACCACATTTCTATGCATTTTATTGCTTGCCATGTAACAACCAAACCTGTCCCTCAAACAACAACAAAAGGAGTCTTGTCCTTTAAAAAGGGACTTTATTTTTAGCCATTGCAACATACACAGAATACTGCCAAAATGAATGAATTAAAAGAATAGTGTTATGCATACAAAATAAAAATCTTTATTCATACTGAGAGTAAGAATGTTATTTATTTGCTAAAATGCCCCTACGGCCAAGGATATGTAGGTCAAACTAATCAGATGGTAAGAGTTAAATTAAACAAAGACAAATCTACCATTAGAAATTTTGATGTGAAAGGTAAAGCATTACTCATTGCCAAACTTTTTGTTTTTATTTGTTTTTTTAACACACAATGTATGAACTCTGCATTGGCAGGTACTAGAACAAATTAAACTTGAAACAAGAGGAGTTGAAATCCATAGGAAATTGTTACAGAGAGAATGTTATTGAATACATAAGTTGGATACAATGTATCCCAAAGGCTTTAAACATGAAATGCTTCTTATGAGTATGCTCCTCTCACTGTAAATAGCTATGGATTGTCTCCTTAGTGCTGTGATGAACTACCAACATGCAACAAGTATGTGGTCTTCTCCTTACCATTATGTTATTACTTGCTGTATATTCTTACATTTGTATTTTACTACTGAGCAAACTGCGATTTGTTATCCTGTCGTACCGGACTAAAAATCTTCTTTATCTTTTTTTTTGTAATGCATACAATATAAACTATTAGAAAGATCTGCTTTTAGTATATTGTTCCTAATTCTGGTTACTTAAAGTGTTAGTAATGTCTAAAAAAAAAACATTTTGCATTTATAAGAGCTTAAAAAGCTGATCTAAATGCAAAAAAAACAAATCTCTCAAACCGCTATGGTTTAAGAGATACGGATGTTTAAAGTTTGATTTCTCCTACTGACAGCTGTAAAGCTGTCAGCAGGAGATCCGTGTCGGTCGACACGGTGGTGCTTAAGAAGTGCCGGGATCTCGTTATTTACACGGAATCCCTTCATTGGAATGGTGTAAAACGTGTGCCTAGTTTAAACTTTAAACGCCCTAGTTTAAACTTTAAACGCCCGTATCTCTTAAACCATAGCGGTTTAAGAGATACGTTTTTTTGCATTTAGATCAGCTTTTTAATCTCTTCTAAATGCAAAAAAGTTTTTTTTAGACATTACTAACACTTTAATAGGCAACTCATTATGTATTCAGGAAAATAGCTGATTGATGAAGTGGGATGAGGGACCTGTGCCTTTTTAAACAGCTGTGGTTTCATTGTGTGATTATGCCAGATGAATGACCCCCCTATAAACTTTGCACACTATATTGCACTCAATAAAGTCTAGCGTGAGTTGATTTTCTTCCCTTATTCTGTTTCCACCACTAGAAACAGCCATTCATGTGATTACATTGTAGATGATTGGGATTAGCAATGTCACCTCAGTTCCCAATCAGACAAATTCACTGATTAAGAACAGAAGTTTATATCCTTAAACGCCAGCTTGAATTTTTTTGTGTTGAAAACACCAGATGACACAAAAGTGTCATTTGAAATGTGCAACAATACCTCAAATTAGACTGTCTATCTTTTTACTATATTGTGATCCATTTGGTGTAATAATCAATACAATACAGTACTATGGCAATGTACTAACTCTAAATATAATTTAAAAAAGTACATTGTGAGTGTACACATTTCTGATTAAACTTGATTATTTAGAAGCTTCTATAACAACTTTCAAGGGAGGACTTGTTTGGGGGCATTTTTAACTCTCTCAGTCTTTATCTAGGCATTATGATGCCAGTATTTCAGCATTCCAAGAAGGCTTATTTGGGAGTTCAACTTCTGATGTCCAGGTCAATCTAATAGGTAAACATTGCATTTGGAAAATACCCACTTGTGTCTAATATAACCCTGACCAAGGTCAGGAGAAAAGTGGAACATAAATGGAGTGGAAGGTGGTGGTAAAAAAAGAAAGATGTGTTTTTGTTTGTAGGGGTTTGGGGATCATTGAGCTCAATTTTTGTAAACTTTACGTTGATAAGGTGTCACCAGGGAGTTTAGAAAGAACATTAAGACCAATTTGTACTTTCTTAAAGGGGAACTATCACCCCTATACATGTTTGCCTCAGGGTGATCTTCATATAGCTATAACCTGTAATTGTTGTTGTTTTTTTTTCATAAAGCATGCTATAGCGAAATTTACACTTTTAAACGTGAGCCAGGGCCTTACTGCAGTACAGACTGCGGTTACAACCCTGAACCACATCCTGTCAATCTATTATTGACTATTATCATGTTCCAACCTCCTCAGATGACAGAGGATTTCTTCATGTAATCTGGCTGGAACGTGACAATACTTGGAGAGGAAACAGAAGAAGATTGACAGGATGCGGTACAGGGTTGTAACTGCAGTCTGTCCTGAAGTAAGGCCCCAGTTCATTTTTAAAAGTGTAACTTTCTCCATAGCATGCTTTACAAAAAAAAAGATTACAGGTTATTGCTATATGAAGATCACCCTGATTTTTTGTGATTTCTTGGTAAAGGTCACAATCCTCCATGTGAGATCATGACCAGCATAAAACATTCTGAGGCTGGTGTAACAAGAAGAACTGAAGCAATTTAGGCAAAAATCAACTGCACTATAGTTGACCAATAAAAAGTCTTCAAAATCCTTTTGATTTAAATGCGACTTTTCAAGTCATGTTGTCCATATGGTGCGATTGCTTTGTACCAGAAAGTCTCAAATTCTTCTTAGTAGATTGAGGTCATGACAATTTGGCATGTGTACCTTTTTCATTTGGTATTACATGAGACCACCAGATAAATTTACCATTACATTTCAGTCGTCCAATACAAAATTATAGAATAAGATGACCTGGCACGTTTCTTTTGAGAAAATTACGACTGCATAAACATAACCTCCTTCTCTATGTTCAAAATGGCGCTCTGTAATAGTAGCACTATAATAAATACCATCATGTAAATACTGCTTTGCTCACAAATGTGCAAATACCTATAAAAAGTTCAAGAGACCAATTTAAATTGGATAGGTTCTGGAACAAACAAATTGTAGAATAGGGGGCAAATATAAATTTTAAGATGTTAATTGATTCAAATAGGGTTTAGAACTGGTTGGATGCTAGAAAGTTCTGCAGCACTTTTTTGAAGCAATGTGTGGGAGACATCTCTAGCAATCAAGAGTTTAAATGCCCCATTTAATAAAAAAATAATGTTTATTTGTACCCTACGATGTAGTTGGTTTATTCCAGAATGGCTGGAATTCTGCTTGGTACAACACCCTCTGTGTGATCATGTAGGTAGATGATCTACATAGTGAAAACCTTTGAATGCTAGCGAGGTCTCCAACATGTCGCTTAGCTTTCAAAGGGTTAAGGTTTCCTCTTCACTGTTGGAGTTAAGATTCATAGATTAATTTTCACAATAGACTCCAGATGCAGTCTTTATGCATTGTACATAAAGCTTTCTTTTTGCTATCTCAAATTGGTTGTTCAAATAAGAAATGAAGGCTTTAATAACAATAAAATAATTGCAATGTTTAATCCAATAGTCATGTCTCTTCACAGCAGGGCACAAAAGAGATAAATTGCTCTGCAACTGCTCATTCTCCCATACAGTGAATACCATAAAAATGATATGACCCACAGATGAAAAAATATACACCATTTAGTATTACAGCAGTAGAAGATATATAGAAGAAATCTCTCCAATTACAAAAATCCTATTGCAACAAATATCATTTGCGGTTCTAAAAAGTGGACATGTGACCCCCTGCCCCCACGACAAACACATAGATTCGTGACCACACACGTGTGCATGTACATGCACACAAGGTGGCGCGCACACACACACACAAAAAAAATCAGGGACAAAACAACTGCACCATAGGTAACAAATAAACATGTCAATTGATTTAACCCCTTACGGACCACACTGTGTAGGGGTGGGGTGCACTGGAGGACCAACGCACACTTTTTTTTTTAACCAGCCTACCCAGTGAAATCCATGACGTGCCAGGACCATCACCCATTCTTAACCCCTTAACGACCCTTGACGTACCAGGACCGTCAAGGGTAAATTTGCTTTAAGGACCAGTGATGGTCCTGGTACGTTAAGAGTTAAATGGTAGCAGCGCGCCGCCGTGCACATGCTACCATTCAATCCAGGCTGAGACTGAGCGGTCCAGTACCGGACCGTTCAGTCTCAGCCTCTGTCGGTAGTGCCGGGTCATGTGATCGCTGTGTCAGCGATCACATGTACCGGCATTCTAAGTTTGTGAATGAGGCAGTGCTACTCACTGCCTCTAGTGTCTCCTCTCTGCTAATGCGTCCCTTACATCAAAGTAAGGGACACAGAAGCAGAGAGGAGACACCTAGTGGAAATACAAAATACAGCAGCTGGGGGTGTTAACCCCTTCAGTGCTGGTACAGGAGGATGGCTAAATGCAGGTCAATTTCTGACCTGCTAAATACACTTTTTTTTTTTTTTTTTTAAATAAAAACAACACACTTTTTTTTTTACAAATAAAATATTTTATTAAAAAAAAAAAAACACATCTCAAGAAACAAAATTGGAAGTGTGACTGTTGTGGAGTCATGTAATACACTTACACACACCGCCAAATGTAATTAACAAAAAAGTGGGAAAATAGGGTGGGAAAAAGGGACATGGGGATTTTCACCCAGGGGGGACAGTGGCCACTTTAAACTGCACATTTTGTAGGTATGACTGACTAGTCATACCTTTCATGCAGTCTCCATAAATATTTAACCCTTTGCGCCCAATTGATCCCAAGAGAAAAAACAAAAATGATGGGTTTTTTACATTTTTTTACCTTTTTCTTTAATTTTAATAAAGTAAATGGTGGGTTATCCATATAAGTGGCGTATCAAAGGAAAGCCCTATTTGTTTGTAAAAAAACAGTATATAATTTATGGGGGTGGAATAAAAGCCTAAGAGGGAAAACACTGTTGAACAAAGACATAGTCAAAAAGGTCAGAATTGCTCCGGTCCTTAAGTCAAGTCCACCTCTGATTTTCCCGGTCCTTAAGGGGTTAAAGCACAGAAACAAATTATGGTCTTGGCACATCATTGGTTGTTAAGGGGTTAAATGGGGCTCTTTACCACGAGAATGGTAGAGAGGTCTCCAATGTATTATTTCAGCACTTTGGAGATCTCTCTAGCAATCAAGGGGTTAAAAGCCTAAAAGCCACATTTAAATAAATGACAATGCTGGACATTTTACTTGCCCCCTATAGTACAATTGTTTTATCCCAGAATTACTCCTGGGGGAAATGCACTAAGGTGTGACAAAAGGAGATAGCACTTCTCCAATTCCCATGTTATTCAATAGAGCCTATGCATTAATATCCCTTCCACTCAAGAAATCTTAGAGTGCAGGCTCCACAGAATAACATACAATTTGGAGAACTGATACAACTCCTCTTTATCACCTATTTATCACACCTTAGTGCATCTAACCCTCCTTGTTCATCTTAGTCTCATATAGGGTCACATGTACAAAACAGAAAAGGAGCAAATCTGTGGCAAGTCAACAGCAATTCAGGGATGAATAGCAATTTCAATTGATTTAAATGGAGAAGTAACCTTTAAAATGATAGATGTCTTCAACTCGTAGCTTCGCAATCAGGGCCGGATTTAGATCTCACGAGCCTGTAGGCACAGAAATCTGAAGCACCTCCCCAGATGGGCCATCTCCACTGGACACCTCCACAATGCTCCTAATCTCCATATTGCCCCATCATCTCCATATTGCCTTCACATTGCCCCCCATCAGCTCCATATTGCCTTCACATTGCCCCCATCATATCCATATTGCCCCCCATCAGCTCCATATTACGTTCACATTGCCCCATAATCTCCATATTGCCCCCCATCAGCTCCACATTACCCTCACATTGCCCCATCATCTCCATATTGCCCCGCCTCAGCTCCATATTGCCCTCACATTGCCCAATCTTCTCCATATTGCTCCCATCAGCTCCATATTGCCCTCACATTGCCATACGATCTCCATATTGCCCCATCATCTCCATATTGCCCTCAAATTGCCCCATCAGCTCCATATTGCCCCCCATCAGCTCCATATTGCCCCCCATGTCCATTTCCTGCCTCCTATGGACGCCCCTGCTCCCTGGTGGTCCAGCGGCGTGGCAGCTGGTGGGTCTGTGCCTCCTTCTGCACAGACCTGTAGCTGCTGTTGCTCCCGTGCAGTCTTCTGTTCAGTAATGCAGAGCGCTGGGAGATGATGTTATCTCCCAGCGCTCTGCATTACTAAAGAGCCGACGAGGGAGCGCAGCAGCTACAGGTCTGTGGCATAGACCTCACCGGGCAGGGACGGGGTTAGTAAGCAAGGCAAGGCCAATTTTAACCTTTTGAGAGCCAGAAGGGAATGCACTCAAAGGGTTAAAACAAAAAATTTGTCCCAGTGACAGGAGCCCCTCTGTGGGTTGCGCCTGTAGGCATATGCCTACTCTGCCTTATGATAAATCTGGCCCTGTTTACAATGCTTTGGAAATCTCTCTAGTATACAAGGAGTTAAAGGCCCTATTTGAACCAACATACATTTTGGGTATTTTATTTGTCCTCCATGATGCAGTTACTTTGCTCCATAATTTTGTTTTATGTATATGAACCCTGGTCTATAGACTGAAATATAATCTTAATCCTTAAAGAAATAGTACATTTTTCATATTTTTGGGCATTTCCTGTTGAGTAACATATGGGTCTCTCACTGCAGATAGATGCATATTTCCAGAGTTATTACAGGTTAAACCCATGTTTATGTACATTAGCAGTGTCCTCTAGTGGTCAAATTCCAATTAGTTCTCCTGTTACAGTCTAATGGAGAGGAAATCAGACATACAATTCTCCATAGAATGTGACAGAAACTGCCTGTCACTTCCTGTCAGTTAGAACCTTCAGGAAGTAAATGCATGGTAAATTCACTTCTGATTATTTTAACTTTTGTAACTTCTGAATAAAACAACTGACAGCAAGGGGAGTGACCTTGTTTTACTCAGCAGGAAAAACTCTATAACATATACATTTTGATTAAAAAACTCATTCTACAAAATACAGGAAAATAGCACAGTAATTATTGTGAAATACTTTCAAGAGCGGAGAGTTAGGCATTAAGCAACAAATACCAAGTTAACTCCATAATGTTTTTTTGGTTACTCCTGGACCTTTTATGTTGTTTAATGACTTAATGGTTCAGTTGAAGGCAAACTTCAAGATGAAAGAAAGACAAAGACTTCCATTATGTAATTGTTGTTATTAAAATGAGGATAAAAGTGATTTTGATCTTGAAGCTTTTATCGTTTATTTCTGAAGTTCATTTTGCATCAACTGCCATTCTTTCTCTAGAAATAGCGTGAGGATGAAATAGGGAAAGGGTAAATAGTTAATATGACAGCAATTATTATTAAATTATTTGGGACCTAAGACTCAAACAGCAACTCATTACCCTCCTCTCCTTTCCCCTCACCTCTTGATCAAATTCAAGGACCCCGGGGGTTTTTGAGGCTGTGAGAGAATGTAGCTTTCTCACTCTGTTCGAAGGCAGTAGTTCACTATTCAGCTTTGAAGTCATTAATTATGAATGGTGAATAGAAAATGAACGGGGACATAACATACATACAGAGGGCTTCATTCTTGATGTTAAAGAGACGCTTTCTGGAGCAAACCAACTGCACCATAGGGGGAATCGAAAATGTCCACCTATTTAGTGGAACTTTTAACCGTGTGAATGCTGGGGAGGTCTCCAATGCATTCTTTTGCAATGCAATGGAGATATCTCTAGCATTTGGGGCGGGGGTTAAAAGTCCTATTTAAATCAATAGTGGTTTGAAGAATGTTCGTTTGTTCCCTATGGTGAAGTTGGTTTGATCCAGAAACGTCTGGTAAATTAAATACTACCAAAAATGTCCTTTTAACCCTTTGAGTGCCAGAGAGGTACACAACATATTGCAAGGTAATGCATACCCCTCTAGCACTCTAAGGGTTAATCTGAATGGAGCTTTTAACTTTGGAATGCTAGAGAGGTCTCCAATGCATTGTTTCTCATAAAGTATCCCCTTCCCACCCATTTTACTGATGTAACACTGCTCACCTCAGAGCAACAAGGTGGTGTCCAGGTAGACAGAGAGAGGGGCAATCTTCTATTAGTATAAGGGAAAAACCTGAAAAACCTGTCAAGGGAGGCAGGACTTTCATTGTTCTCACAGTAAGACAATTGTCCTTTGCTGTGAGTGGTCTGGTCTCAAGACCAGATTACACATCTGAGGGGAGGTGGCTTACACTAGGTAAAAGGGGCAGGAGGGGAATACTTTATCATTCAATTACTCTTGAACTACAACTCTGACAGTATTGAAATAACACTCTCCATGGCTCAAATTCTATGCAGATTAATTGGATCTGCTGTTTTTGTGAAACATTACTATCCCTTTAACCTCTTAACGACTGGTGACGTGTCAGGACCGTCACTGTTTTTTTTCTCTGAAGAACCAGTGACGGTCCTGGAATGTCACATATTTTGTGCTTACAGCTCTTCCATGGGAGTGATGTAAGCAGTAACAGGGTCTGAAACTGACCTCTCCAAGACCTGAACAGTCTCCCTCAGACTATAACAATGATTAAAGAGATCCTTGAGGGAAGGTGACTTCCCTGGACTGCAGGTTATTAAGGGGTTAAAGGGATAGTAATATCAAAAAATGAATAAACATGCGATTGTTCAGTTACATTTTTTATAATGAATAGCATGTTCTGAAGAAACTCTACCATCATATTCGGCTTGAAATTCCAGTTAAAAGTTTCCCCCTCCTGCCCCTTTTCAGCACATCATGCAAATTTTCCACACACACACACACACACATACACACACACACACAATATTGTCCCTCGTTGTGATCCATTTGGTCAAGAGATCAGCTTTTGGAAGTGTGCAGGGGAGGGCTGGCAATTTTTGGCCCAGGGGGCAAATACATTCAAGTGGTCCATTTCTATTATCGTTCCAGTCCACTGTTCCAGCCCACCCCCTTTTCTTAATTTTAAAATTGGTATTAATTTTGTGATGTAAGTCAAGTGATACCACTTAGCTTACAGTTCAAATGGGGCAACACTAGTGCACCACTACAAAGCTTACAATTTAAATTGGGTCTTTAACCCTTTGAGTGCCAGATGGGTAACTGGCACTCAAAGGGTTAAGCCCATGAATGCTAGAGAGTCCCTGACGCACTGCAATACAATACATTTGTGACCTCTCTAGCATTTAAGGGGTTAAAATCCCATTTAAATAACTGGGAATTGTTTCTTCTCCCCAATAATGAAAATTAGTTTGCCCCAAAATACCTCACTCCTCTAAAGAAAAACATCCCTAAGATACTAACATTTCACATTGTTCCCCATTATAACTGCCAACCCCTGACGGCCGGTACTAGCTCATTTCTATAAAATATCTTCTAAACTATCCTTCTTAGGGCCTGGACCTTTGAATTCTTCTTGAAAATTAATTTAAAAGCTCCCCTCCTGCCCCTTTCCATTACGTTAGTCATAGTCCTCTCAGATCTGAAAGCCGGTCCGGATGGATCACAACCAGGGACAATATTGTGTCTGTATAAGCAAAACCCTGCTCACCTTCATCAAGGAGAGCAGGGTTTGCCTTATACTGACAGACACAATACTGTCCCTCATTGGTGATTCGTCTGGTCAAGCAGCCGGCTTTCAGATCTAAGGGAACTATGACTGACATAATGGACAGGGTAGTGGGGGGGACTATTAACAAGGGAGGGCTGGCAACTTCTGGTCTAGGGGGGCAAATACATTCAACTGGCCCATTTCTATTATTGTTCCAGCCCACTGTTCCAGCCCACCCCCTTTTGTTCATTTTAAAATTGACTTTAATGTTGTGATGTAAGTCTCGTGATACCACATAACCTTACAGTTGAAATGGGGCTACACTAGTGCGCCACTACAAAGCTTACAATTTAATTAAAGCTTACCTAGTGATACTATAGAGCTTGCAAGGGAAATGGTTTATGCTACTAGTTTAGCTCCATTTGGATTGTACCTCTGTGGTATCATTTATGTAGCTCCATTTCAATTGTAAGATCTGTGGTATCACTAGTGTCGCTCCGTTTACAGCAGCAATCAGGAGATTTAGTGAGGTGCAGTGGCCTACCAGCCCAGACATATAACCAGCCCATGGGGCAATTGCCCCCCTGCCCTCCAGGCCAGCCTGCCCCTGGAAGTCTGCATGACGTTCTGAAAAGGGGCAGGAGGGGGGAACTTTTAACTGGATTTTCAAGCTGAATATGAAGGCCGCTGTCTCACTCAAGCTCCTGCTTGTTGCTGTAAATAGAGCTACACTAGTGATAGCACAGAGCTTGCAACTGAAATGAAGCTACACAAGTAACACCACAGAGCTAAAATCCAGATGGCACTACATCCTATATAATAATTCGCTAGGATGTTTGTCAGAAGCCATCTTGCGCAGTTGAGACTGCCCAAACGCACAGAATGCTGGGAGCACAGAATGCTGGGAGTTCTGTGCTGGGAGTATTCTGTGCTTTCAGGCAGTCTCTACAGTGCATGACTGCGTTGGCAGCAGGATGCAGAGCAAGACTGGCCACTTAACATCACCCTGACCTTGGCTCGTGTACACAGGCTTTTACACTATTTAGTAGCATAACCCACTTCCACTGTAAACTACATGGTATCCCTAGTGTAGTTCCATATCAAGTGTAAGATCTGTAGTCTCACAAATGCAGTGCAACTTCAACTGAAAGCTATGTGGTATCAATTGTTTCACAACATCAATGCCAGCTTTAAAATTAATAAAATGGAGTAGGCTGAGACAGGGGCCTGGAGCTATCATAGAAACTTCATTATATTTGCCCACAAGGCCACAAGTTGATAGCGCCCCCCTGATTATGAGCTAGTAATGTTCCCAATCATCTCCTAGAGGAAGGTATCTCCTACTACCTGCAAAGCTACCAGATCACCATAATATTTACCCCCTTCCTGCTGCAGATGTACCAATTTGTACAGAAAAGTTTTTAAGCAGAAAACAAAAGATAAGAAATTCTGGAAAAGCCCACCTGTACTAGAGGGGACAAATAAAAAGTCCCAGTAAATTAGATTCATTTTTAAGCCCCTTGAATGCTAGTGAGGTCTCCAAGGATGAAATACTTTGGCGACATCTCTAGTATTTCAAGCATGAGAACACCCATTTAAATCAATAAAAATTGTATTTCCGTCCATGTTGCAGTTGGTGTAATTGAGAATTGCTCATTATTGGAATGTAGCCCACACTGATTTTGCTACAAAGTTTAATATGTTTTTTTTCAATGATTTATGTGCATGTGTACATGTATATGAAGCAAGTATTGACTCTTGTATCAGTAATTTCTTAGCATTTTTTGCAGCGAAAGAGACATGCTAAACACTGGTTAGGATTCATTCATATAGCTGATTTTAGCTCAGCTTTTCTTGCACATTAAAAAGTATGTGTTTAGTAAAAATGTGCCATGTTTGGCTGTTCAAACTGATGTTTTACTCTACAAATGTTGCAGTGGAAAGCAACCAGAATCAGTGCAGAAAGCATCCAAAGTATCAGAAGGCAGGATCTATCTGTGGGCTTCCATGAAAATCATTAACACAAGTGATATTGGTATTTGTTTTACTCATTACAAATTCCAGGAAATGTCTGATACAAATATGTAACATCTATGATACCCCTCAGCAATGGGAATGCTGGATAGTATAAGTAACGTGAGCAGTTTGGACTGTAGCTCAGGTGAATTCACACCTGAATGTAGCCATAGTAATGCTTTGTTTCTACACAGTTTAATATCTTATGGTGTAAACAGAATTACTGAATTTTTCTCTTGTTCTTTGGTTAAGGTGATAAGTTATTTAACCATTTGAGTGCCAGAAAGGTATCCAGTGCATTGTGTTGGGTTAATCGGTCCTCAATGTCATGTCCATGTAGTCAGACATGAAAGCTGATAGAAGGACCACAGGACCTCAAACTCTACTCAAGACATATAGTGACTTACAGAAGAAACAGAAGAGGGTGCCCAATAGTGCCTGTTATCCATATAACAATATAGGTAATAAGAATGAGAGATATAATCACAAGTGTGATGGTTGTAGAAGGGTATATACCCAACTAAGATAGACCAGGCATACAGACAAACTTGTCCTGTCTCTGTTCAGGTGACCATGACTTGAAGTTATAGGGTCCACAAAGTGCTGCTTGATGATCCTCAGAATTTTAATTTTCAAATTCACAATGCAAAATAATGAAAAAAATATCAGGTTAAAAAAGGTTATTAAGAACAAAGGCTTGCTAAACTAACATTTCGTAGTCCCCTGAATGCATCTTCAGTAGTGTTGAGCGAGCACCACGATGCTCGGGTGCTCGGGTGCTCTGACCGAGCACCCCCTGAGGCTCGAGTGCTCGGCCGAGCACCCGAGCCCCATTGGAATGAATGGGGCGACACCAGGCACCCCCTGCTCTGATGAGGGGAGGGTGCCTGGTCAATGCCCCCTTCATCTCCGCTATGCCCCCTTCATCTCCGAATGCCCCCTTCAGCTCCGCAATGTCCCCCTTCAGCTCCGCTATGCCCGTCTTCCACAATGTGCCCCTTCATCTCCGCTATGCCCCTCTTCCACAATGTGCCCCTTCATCTCCGCTATGCCCCTCTTCCACAATGTCCCCCTTCATCTCCTCTATGCCATAGAGGAGATGAAGGGGGACATTGTGGAAGAGGGGCATAGCGGAGATGAAGGGCACATTGTGGAAGAGGGGCATAGCGGAGATGAAGGGGCACATTGTGGAAGACGGGCATAGCGGAGATGAAGGGGGACATTGTGGAAGAGGGGCATAGAGTCTATGCCCCTCTTCCACAATGTCCCCCTTCATCTCCGCAATGCCCCCTTCATCTCCGCAATGCCCCCGTACCTCCAGTCCCTGGTGGTCCAGCGGAGCTTCTTCGGATCTGTGCCTCTTCCGGCACAGATCCCCGCCACCCGAACATGTCGGGCGAGCACATGGCGGTACTCGACGAGTACCGCCATGTGCCGAGCAGAGCGATGCTCGAGCCGATCCGAGCATCGGCCGAGCACGCTCGCTCATCACTAATCTTCAGACCTAACATAAGCCAAAAAAGGAAAACAAAGCAGCACCTAACGAACCATTGTTTAAATACCCCTCCAAAACCCATGATTGGGTGATTAGCAGATTGTCTCAATATTGGTCCAAACAGTACCAATGCAAAAATCTAAATCTGTAGTTTGTTTCACTTCAGTCATTTAAATGTTAACAATTCTTAAAGGGATAGTAATGTTTCATATTAAAAGCAGCTGTAATTAATCATCATAGTATTTGAACCTTGGAGAGTGTTATTTCAATTCTGTCAGAGTTGTAGTTCAAGAGTAATTCAATGATAAAGTATCCCCCTCCCGCCCCTTTTACTGATGTAACACTGCTCAGCCAGAGAGGAAGGGAGGTGCCCAGGTAGATTGCAGAGCGGGACAATCTTCACTTAAGATAAGGGAAAAACCTGAAAAACTTGTCAAGGGGGGCAGGGCTTTCATTGTTCTCATAGGAAGAAGATTGTTCCCTGCTGTTATCTGTCTGGTCTAGCAACCAGATTCCACATCTGAGAAGAGATGGCTTACACTAAGTAAAAGGGGCGGGTGGGGGAAACTTTATCGTTCAATTACTCCTGAACTACAACTCTGACAGCACTGAAATAACACTCTCTATGGCTCAAATACCATGAAGTTTAAATGGAGCTGCTG
The DNA here is from genome assembly GCA_037306005.1 of Rhinophrynus dorsalis. Classification (NCBI taxonomy): domain Eukaryota; kingdom Metazoa; phylum Chordata; class Amphibia; order Anura; family Rhinophrynidae; genus Rhinophrynus; species Rhinophrynus dorsalis. The sequence goes on from CM074724.1 coordinate 225,203,261, forward strand.
TTTTTGTGAAACATTACTATCCCTTTAACACCATTTATTAATTATGAACAGCAGTGAACCAAAATACAGATCTAGTAAAACACCGGAAGTCTTAAAATATCGCTGCCAAAACCAGAAGTTGGTCTACGTCACTATTGACCGTTATAACCTAGAATCTATTTATACATAGTCCCCATTTGTAAATTGAAACTCAGATATACCTAAAAAAATGAGTCACAGCAGACCACCGGGCATCTACCAAATAATACAGAATTCATCTCACTAAAGTGCATGGTGCACTGATCTACTGTTGCCCCATACCCGTGCGGGATGAAACGCATCATTGTGGCTATGCGGTTCACTTGGATATGTGATGGAACACACGCAAAAATGGCTATGTGGTCCAACCACACACCGAGTTACCGAAACACCCCACAGACATATCAGCCCTGATCATCTGAATAAAGATTTCTAACCGTAAAATCTCAGGTATAATACGCACCTGTGTATAATACACAGGTGTTTATTATGCCCAAGATTTAGGGTAAAACAAGAGTGCCTATGTATAATACGCACCCTTTTCCCCTTACTAAAAAAAAAAAAAAAAAAAAAAAAAAAAGTTAGAGCTTCCAGCTCCCTCTCTCTCCCTGCGTGATCCAGTGTTAAAGTAAGACTTACTTTTTGAGGCTGTACTTCAATATTTTTATGGTGTACCAGTATCTGAAAAAAGATCCCTCTCTCCCATCTTCCCTGCGGGCGGCACGATTGCATCTGCCACCCACATCTTTCAATCGGATTTCAGGACATTCCTCCTATGGTATTGCCCTGTGAGGATCTCAAGGTCCTGAAAGCCGATTTGAAGGAAGCGGGCGGCAGATGCAAGCGTGCCCCCCGCAGGGAAGATGGGAGAGAGGGATCTTTTTTCAGATACCAGTACACCATAAAAATATTGAAGTACAGCCTCAAAAAGTAAGTCTTACTTTATCACCGGATCGCGCAGGGAGTGAGAGGGAGCAGGAAGCGCTAACTTTGTTTTTTTTTTAAAGTCTGAAAAAAACTCTCGGGTATAATACACACCCCCCACTTCACATAAGGTGAAGAGGGGTAAAATTGTGTGTATTATACCCGAGATTTTACCGTAAGCAAATAAATGGAGTCAAAAAAGAAAGTCATCTCCAATTTGATTGCTCTATTACGATCAAAATTAGTATTGGGAAATGGGTTTCTAGGATCGTTATGTATCAATAATCTATAGGGTCAGACAGTATCATGCATGTAACGTCCTCCTAAGGTAGAGGTAACAGTATTAAACCTATAATTAACCTTACATGGCATTAGAACGCTGAAAGATGGACGTGCGTTCCAAATATCAATCTCCACCCACATGACTTAAAACAATCTAGCCTTGATAACATAGATACTTTAATAGTCTCCAATAAATAGATCCTAGAGTGAAAAAAGAAACATAGGAAAAAGTGCTCTCAAAAGGGAAATGGTACTAACATAGAAAAGATCCTGAATGTCAAGGTCAAAATATCTAGATATCACTTTGGGTGAAAACACACTCAAGACCATGCAACATAAGTGTTGAGTTGATCACAACAACTTGTGAGTATGTTTCCACAGTTGGTGATGGGTTGGTGAATAAAACTCCTATCAAGACATTATTGCACCTTCTCTTTGTTTTGTTTTTCACATGGTGACCTTAACCTTTGAAAGGAATAAGCATACAAAATGTGAGAGGCTTCTGAGGATGAACAACAGCACAATGGGCTGTTCTATGGCTAGTCACGGTTTAGCACTTTAGTGCCATTACAGAGGAGAAATATCCACGTACATATTAGACTAATTTCACCCAAATGGGCAGTCCAGTTCTAAAATGACGGGCAATTCTTCTCTGCACAGGAACACCAGCTAACCCCAGAGATACATTTTGGCCTTGTTGGGCCGCATCTGGGAGGTGCAGCTAGATTCCCTCGGCACTAAGACAATAGGGGTCCACATCTGGATTACCCTTCACTCTTAGGAAGACCCCTAAGAGTATTCAAAAGATGCATACAAAATGAGAGAGGCTTCTGAGGACGAAAAACAGCACAATGGCCATTTTGAAACTGGACTGCCCTTTTGGGTAAGTTTAGTCTACTATGTATGTGGAAATTTCCCCTCTATAATGGCACTAGAGAATCTAAAATGTGATTTTTCTGAGCAGTGACTAGCCATAGAAGAGCCCATTGTGCTGTTGTTTGTCCAATTATTCTTTCTAGTCTTTGGGAAATATAGAGTGGAATTATCATCCTAAATGATGTGCAGTTCCAGAGTAATTGAATTTTAAATTGTCCCCCTCCTGCCTCTTTCACCTGCTGTATGCCGCCTCCCCTCAGATGTTGAATCTGGTCACTTGAACGGACGCTCACAGTGAAGGACAATCTTCTGGCTGTGAGAATATGGAAAACCTTACTCCCTTTGAAGAAGGAGAGCAGGTTTTTCCTTATGCTAAAAGAAAATTGTCTCTTGCTGCAATCCATCCAGATGGTCTTGCTGTGTAGCTTTACATAGGTAAAAGGGGCAGTAGGGGGACATTTTATGATTCAATTACTCTGGAACCACAGATCGTAGAGAATTATAATAATGTTCTACATGGCCCAAAAACTATAAAGCATTATCAGAGCTGCATTTATTTTGAAACAGTACTATCCCTTTAAGGACCAGCGGGGTGTGCAACACACTGTATGCTTCTCTTATCCGTAAAGTGTTAAGTATGCTCATGTTCTCTGACTTCTTTAGTTTGAAGAAACTGCTAGCAATGGTCATGTCTACCTCCATGTACATTATATCCATCACTGATTGAACATAGGCATGAAGGCAAGATTCTTTGACTCCATTAAGATTTTATGGCCATAGTACATAGGTGGTGAGTTTGTAATATTGGTGGGTGTTTATTCTCCTGTAAGATATCATCAGTAAATAAAAAATACTTAATAGTACACATGAAATCCACCAATGCTTTCCACCCACTGCTTTCTGCCTGAGCACACACCTTCATTATAGACTTTTGCTTTAAGAAAAAGTAAATGCATAAAATAAGATAAAAAAAACTGTTTCCATTCCATTAATTTCTAAAAGAGCATGTACTTCTTTCTTCAATGTTCATTTGGTTTGAACATTGTGTGGTAGTTTGTGATCTTTGTTTGGTAATTTGTGCCTAATTATGCTACCATTAATAGTCAAACAACACATTAACATCTGGATTAACAAGCTGTCTGCCACAGTTTACAGCTGAAGCACTAAAATGATTGGATAGCTAATTAACTGCAAACCTCTCCAAAGTAATTCAGCTCTATAGAATCAAGATTTTTAGAATGTTATTAGAATGTTTTCTTTATAAAACAACAATAACATCCATAGCACTGTACAAATAGTACAAAATAAGTACAATTAATGAGTGATATTTTATTCAAAACAAAATGATTTCAACTTTTTAAGGAAATGCTACTGATGGACCAATGAACAGTTTCGATGTTCCTTTAAATATGAATACACACTACTTGGAACTCTTTAATGCCTCTTTAACAAACCTATTAAGCAAGTTTTTCAAATCAGGTTTATTCCCACAGGTGATATGAAGGCAGAATTTCTAATGCTCCTTTCCTAACGAAAAAATAGAGCATATTGCTATCAGTGAGACTGTTCACATGGGTAACACCTTGTGCAGCATGCAGCATGTTCAAAAGGAATTTGCAGCTGGTATTATCTGCTTGGCAGGCTATGGGAAAGCAGTGCAGATCATTCAGATGACTTCAATGAATGGTCAACAGATATGGGCATCGGCCACTCAAGTATTACTGATGTTTACATGGGCCAGCTATCAGTTAGCCTCTAACTGAGATGATATAGCTGGGAGAAAACAAAGAAGATCATGTAAATAAACAGCTGGCTTGAATAGAGCAATATTACAGTTCTGTTCAACTCACCAATGTGAACATATGCTTAAGAAGTGATTAATACATTAAATTGATGTAAAATAAAAATAGAGACTTAAGCACATAACAGTGGTAGAACTGGGCAAATATCCTTCCTTCAGTTCCTTCCCTTTGTCCCATCACATTGTTGCATGGCAGATATAAATCAGTGTTGTTCTTTTAATTTGGTCTGAGTCTTTGAAAGATTTCTATTAGTATCTGTTTTAGAATAATTTTAATATTAAGTTGTGCCTTAAATGGAGTCAGGCAGAGATCACCAATTATTTTTTTAGGAGAACTTTGACATTTTCCACCTATGCTTCCTGTACCCATGTGAATCCCACCCCAATTTAAAAAACCTGGAATTTCCCACTGTGCTGTGACTTGTAGTGTAGCAGTTAGAGTAAAGAAAGTAGAGATAGTGCTGGAAGAGTTATAGCTGTTTTATATAGCCTGTGTTGCTGCAGTTGGCTTCTGCATTGTGCTATGTGTATATTGATGAACTCTGTCCAGAAATAAGCAATAGCAGTTGGAGAACTGTTGGTTTTGATGCGAAGGAGGAATCCTCTAGTTCTAGTGCAAGCAGCAGTGGGACTCAGAGGCCAGAAGCACCACCAGCAGGATATGATTTTAGAATGAGGAACACTGCTTTTTCCTCAGCTTTGGCAGTTGCAGTTACCACAGCCTGCTGCTGTGAGTGAGACACCAGGTGCACCATCTATATCAATGTCACACTCAACATCATCAACAGTGGTGCCACCAATTACACCACCTACACTTATGTCACAGTCACAGTCATTGTTAGTGTCAAAATCACAAGCAGGTGAGGAAAAAGAATCTGGTGATAGTGCTGCTGCTGCTGAGGGTCACAATAGTGGTGACACATCAGGGAGTGGGAAATGGTTATCACCAGCCTGACAACACTGTGTTTGTGTACCTCTGGCTGCTGAAGAGTTATCTGAGTCCCAGATACAGCATCAGAAAATGTAATTGCAGGACTAGGCTGGTGTGTCTATGATGCTGGGTAGTAGTAGTAGTAGTAGTACTAGTAGTAGTAGCGAAGGGAGTGGAATCATTATGCCCAAAACAAACTGTAATCGTACAATTACTAGGCCCAGCAGAGATATGGAGCAGGTGGATCCTAGTATTAATAATGAGGCAGTAGCACCAGAAGCCACTTTAGGTGCATCTGGCGAGAAGATGTGCAGTCAAGAAGGTCCTGCTACAATATCCCCCTCTGAAACCATTGGTGTGGGCATCATTTCCAGTGGCAGCAGGAAGTGTGCATTAATTCCTAGCTACAATGTGCAAACTCTGTGACAAGGTTATGAATAGGGGGAAGGAGGGGGCCACACCTTGGTTTCAGTTGTGAAACCTCCCCCAGCCAAGAAAAAAAAATCACTGCTGCTGTAATTAAGGCCATTGTCCTTCCTTTATGAAAAGATCAATTTGACACAAAAAAAGCCATGATGCAAACCCCGGCCAGCCAAGAATGCGGACAATGTCACCTGTGTCATCATCATCTAGTACTAGTGTCCAGGGCAGGGCTTCTACTAATATCCGTTTTGTCCCTCCAGCTCCTTCAGGGTCTCACTTCTTGACCTGCAACTGACAAATTTGCCACCACCAGTATTGCCAGCAGACAATGTATCGGTAAATGTAAGGATCTGGTAATATTACAGGTACAGGCGCCCCTGCTGGCTGCCACACTTTTCTCATGCTCCTGACCTCTCCAGGAATTACCTTCATTATAACCTCCTTACGTTCAAAATTCACCAAAAATTTTCCAAGGACCAATCTTGACAGCACATCCCACATACCTGGATTTACCAAAATTTAACGGATGGCATTACTACACTGAGATACACAGCGGATTGAAATATACTTCCCCTGGACCCTCTTACTGCTAAGAAGAGATACCTTCACCTGAACACCACAAACAAGGTACATTGAAATTATAAAACTGAATTACCTCCAGTTGTTATTTGGGTTTTGCATTTGATCATCCATTCAGCAATACTAATATTTCATTTTTAAACACTCAGAAAACATATTGATGAAAAATAGATATATATATTTCACAGTAGCACACTGGTTTTGAATCCCTGTAATCTGACCTGCAGGCATGCTTTAACTATGTTATCTACAAATCAGCCTGAAGTGCAAAATTCCACACCTCACACTGGCCTGCATCATATAGAACAAGGCAATGTGACCATCACCCACAGCTGACATCCCTGCAAAACTTAGAGGCTATGTTATCCCTATCAATGCTGTGGAAATGATGACCTATACTCATCTCCAGTTGATAATTGGGCTTTGGATTTGATCATTCATTCAGCAATACTCAGATTTCTACACACTCAGAAAACTTAATGACGAAAAACAAACAAGCAAACAAACAAAAAATCAACTGTATACTTCATTGAAACACACTGGTTTTGAACACTGCAGTCTGACCTGCATGCATACTTTCTTATCTGTTATCTACAAAGCATCCTGAAGTGCAAAATTCCACACCTCGCACTGGCCTGCATCCTATAGAACAGGACAATGTGATCATCCCCCACAGCTGCAAAACTCAAAGGCTATTTAACCCCTTCACTGCTGAAGGAATGATCAACTATACTGCCTAATATCTACAACCCCAAAAAGCAGTCTCTCCAGTCAGTCCCTCGCAAGTGGTTACCCTAAAATAACTTGGCATCTTCAAAGGCACTCACAGGGGCTGCCGTGGTGGAAAATCAAAACTTAAAGTTCAATCTCCTGATACTACCATAGCCACTCAGCCACTTTGTTTACCTGCAAACCGAATTGAAGTCATTCAACCCAGAAGCCACAAAAAGCACACAATCAAATCAAGGAAACCTCATTGTGTGATCCCTGTAAGAAGACACACCGTTTCCAAAGTACAGAGCAAGAACTCAGAACCCCAAAACTGTCCTATCAGATCAATCCTGTGCAATGCCAGATCAATAAAGAACAAAACAGCTATTATCGCTGACCTTATTGAAACATGTCAATTAGCTTGCATTACAGAATCATGGCTAGATGACAATGCGGGGCCTATCCTAGAAGCAGCTGTTCCAGGCAACGTGTTTCACTGCCCGAGACAAGAGCGCAAAGGAGATGGAGTAATGATTTGTGTCAAATCATCCTTAAACTCCAGGCCAATATCAGTATATACACCCCAATCTTTTGAATGCATACCTACTAGCATCTCAATAGATAGAGGATTTTGGATACTCTTAATATACAGACCCCCAGGAGATGGGAAGAGGTTCCTTCAAGAATGCTCAGACCTTTTGACTGTTTTAATCCTTTAACACCCTAGATGGCTTATATTGGGAGACTTCAACACTTGGATTGATGACACACTATCCCAGCTTGGGCAGGATCTCCTCAGCCTGATGAGTACGCTCGGCTTCAATCAAATCGTTGCCGCTTCAACCCACAGAAAAGGTCATACACTTGATCTAGTGTTCCAGTCTGGACTAGAAGTGTCACCAGTAACTCTAAATACAGTTGGATGGTCAGACCACCACTCCATACACTTTTCCATTGTATCACAATCAGTCAGACCCCAGCCTCAGAACCTGGTCAAACACCACTCATTAAAAGGGGTGACACCATTGGATGTAATATCAAATATGGCTCTAAGTGAACTGATGAGCACTTGTGATAACCCCAGCTCCTTAGTCCAACTGTACAACTGTACAACAAAACCATGAGAGACACCCTAGAAAGCATTGCACCAACACGCAAACGCACTATCAAAACTCACAACAATGCACCTTGGTTTGATAGAACCATCAGAGAAATGAAGAGAACAGGCCATAAACTCGAGAGAAGGTGGGGTAGGACAAGTGACCCAGAGGACAAAGCTGCTCAATGAATATCAGTTTAAGATAACTCAGAAAAAATCTTCATTTTTGTCACGCAAAATTACACTCTCCCGCAACAGACCCAAGCAACTGTTTCGCACAGTAGAAAGGCTCTGCAAACCAGCATGCATGCATATACCCACCAACTTTTCTCAGGATAAGTGTGAGGAATTTGCAACCTTCTTCACAGACAAGATTTCCTCCATCCGAGCCTCTATCACAGCAGGCCAGCCGGTTACCCACCTGAACCACTACAGTGGAATGCCAGATTACCCCAGTTTATGGTGTACCTTTACAAATGTGGATATAGAGGAAGATAAAAGAACCATGCAAAAGTTGCACCCCACTACATGTGACTTAGACCCTGCCCCAACTCGTTTTATATCCGCATGCACTGAAACACTAGCTCCAGCCCTCATAAATATAGTGCAGTGTTCACTAAAAACTGGAAACTTCCCGGATCCTCTAAAACAAGCAGTGGTAAAACCCCACCTGAAGAAACCTTCATTAGACCCAGACTGCATAGCAAATTACAGACCAGTATCCAACCTTCCATTTCTGGGGAAAATCATTGAAAAAGTAGTGGTAACTCAGCTGGAGGCCCATCTATCAAGCTATAACATATTTGATCCTCTCCAGTCAGGTTTCAGATGCCACCACAGCATGGAAACAGCGTTAGTCCGAGTGCTAAATAATTTCCTTATGGCGAGAGACAAAGGTGATTACTCCATCCTAATCCTCCTGGATCTCTCAGCCACATTTGACACCATTGACCATGGGATTTTAATAGAGCACTTGCAGCACATCTGTGGTCTAGGAGGCACAGTTCTGAACTAGTTTAAATCTTTCCTCACTGGTAGATCATAGAGAGTAACATCACTATCTTGTTCATCGGCACCAGAATTAGCCTGCGGAGTTCCACAAGGTTCTATCCTGTCTCCCATGCTATTCGCAATTTACTTGCTACCACTGGGGGACATTATCAGGCGACATGGCCTAAGATATCATTGCTATGCAGATGACACACAACTCTACTTCTCCTTTGCTCCAGATACTAAAGACCCAACATGCCTCACAGGCAGTTGCTTAACAGACCTCACAGAGTGGATGAATGCTAGTTGGCTAAAAGTGAACCCTGACAAAACATAATTACTCTTGGTGAGGGGACCCTGGACAACAAGAATATCTCATGATCACCCAACTGTTCTGGAATTTGGAGGCTCTGAACTCATTAGTTCAACAGAGGTATGAAATCTCAGAGTGATTATTGATTTTCTTCCGTAATAAAATCTGCCTTCTTTCATCTGAGAAACATAGCCAGGATACAACACTTAATTCCACCAGATGATATGCCAACATTATTGCAAGCATTTGTGTCCTCTCGTCTAGATTACTGTAATGGACTTTACTTGGACCTCCCAGAAAAAGAACTCCATCGCCTACAGACAGTACAAAATGCAGCAGCCAGACTACTGACCAATCAAACTCGCTCATGTCACATAACACCTGTTCTCCACTTGCTGCACTGGCCTCCAATTAAATAGCGCACATATTTTAAAATTGGCCTGCTGTCTTTTCAAAGCCTTAAATCAAAGCCCACAGTACCTGAAAGAGCTCCTGACACCCTATATTCAATACCGCTCACTGCGGTCAGCCAACAGATCCCTCCTGTCAGTACCCAGAATAAAGACAACCTCAGGTTCCCAGGCATTCAGCCATGCTGCCCCACATTCTGGAACTCTTTACCATCCTCAATCAGAGAGGCACCATCATTACAGACTTTTTTAAAAAAAGCTAAAGACCCATCTCTTTTATCATGCATTCAGTCAACTCATCTGATCATAAGGAACTCTTAATTTTTATGTCTGTATATTTGTAAAGCGCTTTGTGTCTCACAGGGAGAAAAGCACTATAAAAATCACAAATTATTATTATTTCTCCACACTTTGCATATTGTGAGGTGCAATCACAGCACATAACATTGTAGTGGAGACAACAGGATGCAGTTGATAAGGGAGCATCTGCAGACTGTCCACCTTACAGAACACATCATATTGGGGAGAGTCAACTCTTTTTATTGAGTAGTGAGGAATGACCCATGGGAAATGCCATTCATCCTACTCCCCACCACTACCAGTCAGTTTCACATGTTCTTTTTTGTATGATTACAAAGGTACACAGTGACTGGCACCACGAGATTTCTTATAGCATGGGTTAACAAGCTTCTTTAAAACACACATGTTAAGGTGTCTGATCCCTGTCCTTCACACTCTTCACAAGGTTTTCAAATACTGTTCACATTGTAGTTGTTGATAACTGCAGAGTCCTTCCCAGCTCCCAAGGAAAAATATTCCATCATTCACATTTTTAGAAGAGGTGGAAGAGGAGAATGATTATGGACATGGTGACTGGATAACTTCTACCCAGTTGCACTGCAAGTGGTTGTGGCTTGCTGTGGTGCTACTGCTGCTGCCTCAGTGCTAGGACTAGCAATAACCACCACCTCCTGTCCTATGTTACTACTGGTGCTGCTGGTTCCATCAACATAATGTGTGGGGATGATGATCCCAGTTCCACTCCCACCACCATTACTACAACCCATGGACATGTTGGATACAGCAGCTGATCCTGTGAAGTTTCATGATCTCAGTCATCACAGTAGTAGGAACTAAATTAGCAAACACCATAATGACACTGGTGACATAATGTTCCAGCCAGGTGGTGGCTTGTCATGCAGTAAGTAATATTGAATTCCAACTACAAGGGACCTCCATTTTCAGATAGTGAGGGTGCAGCTGGTTATGCTCTTCTATGGAATATAATTAATTGCAATACGATTTTGCATATGATATTCAGCATTTTTCTGATAGTTTTGGATTCTGAGAGAAAGTGATTGACTACTAGTTTATGAACGTAGATAACAGATGGTAAATGCACCATATCTATCATTCTCAGGGCAGCTATTATGTTGGAGCCATTGTCAGCAGACACAAATCCAGCTTTCAAGCTGCAAGATACAAGCCATGCATCTACCACTGCTGCAACTTTGTGGGATTGTCTTAAGTGTCATGGGACTGTCTCTCAAAGCTCTCCATCCATAAAGCGCCATACCAGTGGTATGGGCTATTCTGTAGATGAACTTTATTACAACAGACAGAACTGGTGGTGGTGGTGGTGGTGACAGCTGTTGATGCTGCCTGCTCCTGTCTGCTGTTGGAAAGGTGAGTGTTCTTGCCAAATGATGTTTCCATCCCTTTGTCCATTAGACTAACTATTAGCTTGTACAACTCTGATACAACCATCCTTGGAAAATAACGTTGGTTTAGAATGGACCAACTGAGTGCAACACACGTAACATAAAAACCTCCGTTTTTAACATAACAATAGGACAACATGTCATCTGTCAACATTTTGGCAAGGTAAGTGTTAATTGTCAGGACATAAAAAACCTGTGAAACAATTGATTTAACAACATGACTACTACTTGTTCTGTTGGTGGTGGAGGTGATGTCAGTGGAACAGGTGTTTGTGGGGACTGTATGATTCTTGTGAACTCCCCCTAACTTATAGTCATCCCCATCTATCCCATCTATGTTTTTAATTTGCATAACAACAGAAGGAGACATGGGTGTTATAGTTAGTGAGAAAAATACTGTCCCACTCCCACTGTCTGACATCTGTAATACTAGTATTAGATGTCCCTTGGCTCTGTCCACTTTTAGAAGTGGTTCTACTGCTGCTACTCATCTGATTTTCTGTTTGTGTGTCTCAATATCAATAGAAAACATGTTTAGCTTTTAGACTGTCAGTGGAGTATTGCATTGCAGTTTTCATATGAGGGGCACCACAACTACTATAGGGGCTAGATGTTGTGTTGATATAAGCAGTATATGTCAGTGGCTCTGCACTTTGAGCAGCAGCATAAGTAGAAGCATTGTAGATATTGATACCTTGTGTTTCTGCTTCATTGACAACAGTGAGTATGACTCAGTGGGGTTTGACTAGTGATGCTGATGATATTGATTAAGATGATGATTGTGTAGTTTTAGGTGTGTTTAATTCTCCAGAGCCAGACCTTTCACTTAATATCTCAAAGAGTTTAGAAACCGACATATTGCCCCTTTTATAGTGATGGAAGATTGGGTATTTTCAGTTATTTTTTGGCCACATTATCATAAATCTCACTCTCTACTTCATCTGTATTAGAAGAATGGAAGGAGGGTATCATCATCAATAATTATGTCTTTAGCAGGAGCACCTTTCATCCCCTACCTACTAATTTCATATTCGTCTGGACAATTTAAATTCTACTGTAGGTGGAACTCTTATTCCCAGTGTCTATGTAAATTATTCCTTAGACTTCAGTAAAGGATTCTCTTTGTAGCTGAACAAGTGGTACAAGATTTATTTCCATTTAATATGTGACAATCTCCAGTAAATTTAGTGTGTAGAGAGTTTTCCACTTGCATCCCAAGATGGCTATTTATATGAAATATATGGTTTAGCCCTCTGAGTGCCAGGCAGTGCACAATATACATCTTAGCAATGCACAACATACCACTCCGGCATCCAAAGGGCAAACTATATTTACTGTGTGGAATAACGTGAAATAATTTCCTTGTCACGGTTCAGGCTACAGTTCATATTGTTAAACTTGGTAATCAATTTATACTCAAGATCTTTTTATCTCTCTGTGTCAAAAAGTTTCCCATCAGTACAGTTGCCCTGAGACCTTTGCTGCTGTGACCAGTTTTGCAAAAATATTCATCCCCTGGGTGTCTCTTTTCTTGTTCACACTGGACCTATGAGAAATCATCTATTTTCTTAGAGTTTGTCCTGTCTCACCTACATATAATTATTTGTTGGGACATTTTACACACATGGTGAGGTAGATCCACAAAGAATTGCCCTTGATGTTGTGGTTTTGGTAAGAATTTGGTATGGGCACCTTATTTAGCGTACATGTGTGTACAGGTTCCACATCTCTTTTGTAGATAGGGAAAAGTCCCATTTTCTGTTGGACTCTTAAGGCCTAGCTCTTTACTAACATTTTTTTTCAGGTTGTGGCACTGTTTATAGTAGAAGAGCGGAGATTTTGGGAATATTCTTTTTAATCTTTCATCAGTGTGTAGTATTGTTTGGAATTATTTTGAGATTTTGTACACAACTTTGAGCTAGTGGTTGTAAGTGGCTTCTAACAGTCACTAATTAGTCATAATGTTTTTTTGTTTTATTAATTCATTAATTTATTTATTTTTAATGTATTTAAACTATCCTGTCTCCTTTCACATTAATAACCAGAGAACTGGTACTGAGTATCACCAATGATATTATCAAGAAGCTGCAGCAAGTTGTCTTTGTATCTCTGTTACACTAGCTAGCATCAAAAGCTCATATTCTTTCCCTCTCTCTCTCTCTCTCTCTCTCTCTCTCACACACACACACACACACCCAAGTACAGACTGACAGCATGCAGTTAACTGGCACCCCCTTTTATACATTAGCATTGCAACAATCAATGGGGAAAACTCCGCGAGGAGGGGGGATACATTTTTATAATTGATTTCAAAGCAATGAGAAAAGTGGAAAAACTGCACTTTTCATGGCAATGCCTGTGGAAGGTGAGAAGTGCTGTTTTTCACTTTTGAGTAATAAGACCATGATCCTTTTGTACTAAGAAGTGGAGTAATTCTGGAGCAAATCATCTGTACCATATCACTGGACACACCTCTCTAGCAGTCAGATGGTTACTAAAGTCCAAATTGTTCCATTTCATACTGTTGTTGACTTGCTCTTTGTTTTTAATTTCCAAAGTAAAAGTCACCAAAACGCAGCCAGAACAGTTGAGAAGACAGACAAATGTACTGCCTTGGATAAGGCAGGATACAAGTCTGGAGAATTCTGTTGTCTGTAATGTTGGTAATCATATGCACAGGGGTAGCTTAGGAATTCCACTTTCATGCTGACTGACCAAACAGGAGGCAGATCTGCAAGGTAGAGTAGGAATTCTATGTTAATCCCTAATACCCCAGGCCTTGGTATTGAACAGGCAAGTAGTTGCATAGCTAGACTTTACTACATAATACTGGACAGGAAATGATACAGAACTAGAGAGAAAATAAAGTTATTAAGCACCTGCTAGCACTAGTTCAGGACTGCTAGGAAGATAGAACAAACAATCTAAGTTGCTGCAAAAGAGTTGATATTGAGCAAAACTGTGGTATGTTGCTTGAGAGAAATGTTAATTTCAATGTGATCTTGATGCAGCTAATAGCCATTGGTAAAGTCGTTGCTCACAAGGTTGAATAGCTACAGTCAAATGAGCCATATCTGGACCAATATTAATGCAGAGGGAAGAAGCACATACGAGACTGCAAATTAGGGTTTTAAACAGGTAATACAAGAAACCAGAAGTGCAGAATTCAGATCAGGAAGTAGAATCTATGTCAGGAACACAGCAGAGGTAGGGACAGGCAGCATATTCATAATGTCATAAACAAGAAAAGGTCATACACAATAAACTGAAAACAATGCTCTGAAATACTAGTCAATGTAAACAATTTGCATCCACACTGCAAAGCTAGAGAGCCTTCTAGATATAGGCGTTAGAGGTATGTCCAGCAGTGCAATCAGGATCACAGGTAATTTCTGAGCAGGAATGAGTGCATCCAAAGAAGCAAACATAACTACAGATAAAAACAGAACAGAATCTTTGGGAGTGGTTTCTCACTACTATTAATGCTATTAATTTTTTTACATGTGGAAGTAATTGGTCGATTGGATTATCTACGTGTCTTTTATTCCACTTAGTACTGAAGATAAAGGATGTCCAGATGTGTGATTCTGGCCAACTAAGTGGTTTCCAATTAAAGTTATGTGAGTGGATATTTGGCATAAATTTTAGTTGAATTTTATTTGTACTCAATACACTATATGTATCTAATTTTCTCCTTTTTTATGCTTTATGTGGAAGGTGTGGTAAAATCCTGGACCATGTGTAGATTTTTTGTTTTTTGAGCAAAGGCATTCAATTTAAACAACTATTTAGGGACACTTAGATAGTTTTATTATTGAAAGATATTGAAATATTTATTTTATATTCTATAACCACTTCACAAAGGCCAAGTATCACTCCAAGAGAATCTTGGGAGAAGAACTGCCTATGAAGCCGGGGCCTGCAGGGGAGCAGAATAGGGGTCTAAAAAGAGACCCCCTGAGACTTCATTATTGGTCCCTTAGCAGACACTGAACTGAAAGACTGAAGTATCATTCCATCAATTGAGTACAGCTCCACAGACCCTCTGCTTTGGGCTTGAAAGGATATATAGGGATGGGGCATGCAACAAGCCAAGTTTGTGGAGTAGAGGTAGATTAGGGCATTAGTTTTATTACACCCCTTCAAATGACTACTACATTTTCATGCTGAACAATTACTCTTGAAGGAGTGAATTTTGCACACTTTGTAGGTTTTTTTTATCCCTATGGTGCAAATACATTATATTACAGATAAAACCATGTTTCCTTTCAGTTTCGGATGTTCTGTCAGAATGCACTGACAGGCAGCCAGTACAAATATAATTAACAGTTCCTGTATTACACTTTGTGGGATCAAGGATAATGTGGTTTTTAAAAGGCCAAAGCCTTCTTCATATTCCTTACCAATGTAGTTTTAGTGAATAATGGTACTTTTGTAATACAAAAAAGATTATGCTTTTCAATGTGTTTCAAAGAATCCTGTGTATGCAATGTACATTGCCACAGCACTAATAACCAATATATAAAGGGTAGAAAGCAAAAAAAAAAAAATAAATAGCAGCCTGTACAATTGGGGGAGGGAGGTTTAATAAAAATGTGCATTGATTTAAAGTTTAAAAGCGCGCTTGAACAAATGAGAATTTTAAGATTTTTTATACCTTTCCTATGTGCAGTTATTTGCTCTTTTATTTCATTACAAAAATATACATCACAATGGAGCATCTGATGTTAATGTTGGTTTTAGAGTAAATTCTAGTTATTACAAATCATTTTAATAATCTCATAGTATGTTTTCAAAGAACAGGATCATTTTAATGGATATTGGTTTCTCAGACATCTGCAGCAAGATAAATCAGATCTCTTTCATAAAATCCCAAATACTCAGCCGAACAATTTATAATTCATTGAAAGAACTGTGTAAATTTAAGCTTCTTATTTGAAAATCTCAGGCTCCATACCACAAAAGAGATGGAAGGAATGCTTCTATCTGTATCTGTTGTGGGCATATATATATTTATTACATGTTAGAGAGAAAACAAATATTTTTCAAATCATATTTGTATTAGAGGGAAAACTGCAAGTAAAGCCAAATTTAAACAAGTTTGGAGTAACTTTAGACCCATGAAACAATGGCTTCAGAATCATAAAAACATAGATTTTGTCAGAAGATGAGAACCAACTGGCCCAACTAATCTCTCCTGTTTAGTTGGCTCAGACTTATTTTAATATTGTAATAGTGAAGTCATATGTAGGGGTGGGCGGCTCTCTCCATGTTCCTGAGAGAAATCCCGCCAAAAATCAGACAACAACGTGGTTTTCATGGAATTTCTCACATGAACACGGCGAAAGCTTTCACCCACCCCTACATATGACTTCACTATTACAATATTAAAATAGGTCTGAACCAACTAAAAACCAAAGATTAAAATCTTCGTATTTTTTGCCCATTGGCCAAAATTCTTTGCCATTTTTTCAATGGCTAAAAAGTTTCCGCCCATTGATTTACGTGTGTTTTGCTTTCGCACTATAAAAACGTGACATATTTCAGGAAGTGAAACACAATAAAAGCCGCTACAGAGTGAGGTAGACGTGCTGTGATGTTCTGCTGTTATTTGATTGTTAAATTGAGGCAGGAGAGACTCATAGTGACTGCTATCACTATGAGTAGTAAAAGGAGGAACTGGAAGGACCACTGAGTATGAGGAGGAGAAGGAGGAGGAACTGAGCAGTACTAAACCAATGCTGTCCAGTTCCCCTAAATCACTCCAAGGGATCTTAGGGAATTTCATGGGAAGTGAGGGAGAAAAGGGAATGGGAAAGGAGGGATAAAAGGGAATGGGAAGAGAGGGAGAAAAGGATAATACTAGTGAGAGCAGGGCAGGTCAGCTGCCTGTGTCTGCTGCAAGACGTGCTGCCCCTGCTGCCTGCACCACCATTTCTGTACCTGCAGCCACCATTGCTGTGTCTGCTGCCAGATGTGCTGCCCCTGCTGCCACCAGTGTTGTACCTGCAGCCACCATTACTGTACCTGCTGCCAGACATGATATCCCTGCTGCCACCAGTGCTGTACCTGCAGCCACCATTGCTGTACCTGGTGCCATCTACCTGCTGCCTCTATCACTTTAGATACAATCTTCTGATTTTATTTTTTTTATAAACTGTCCCCCCAATACCAGTCAAGAACCCCCTCCAAAACAAATTCCATTTTCAGATGATTCATTCAGACCCCTTTTATACCATGTCTTATGGGTTTAATTGTATTTAGGATTTATTTTAACTGCCCCCAATCCCAGTAAACAAATCCCCCCCAAAAAAGCATCCTCTGTTCAACTAATTCTTTCTCCACACCCCACCAACACAGGCTCCCTCATTCACCTTTTATACTGTGCCTTTGGGAAATAAAATAATATTTGTTATGTGTTGTGTATAAATTCAATATTTCCATTGATTTCAATGGAATGAGCTAAGCAAAATAAAGCAGAAAAACAACTTTTTGCACTAAAAAAATTACTCGCCAAGTCGAAAGTGTCATTATTCACCAATTTCAGTTTGAGGTGTAAATTTTCACCCATCCCTAATTATATGTCTATTTTAAATTCATTTTCCATTTTAGCCTCAACCACTTATCCTGAAAAGCGATTGCATTGTCTAAAATAAAGACAATAAAGTATTTTTTTCTTACATTTCCTCAAATTTTCCACCTTTCAATCTTAAGGCATACCCCCCTGTAGTATTCATTTTGTTGTAGAAAATGGATTCCTACTGAACTTTTTTACACACCTTAATATATTTGAAAATTTCAATCTTATTACCCTCTGACTTCTTTTAACCTAACAATATGTTTTAGTGTCCTGGAATCTTTCCCGATCTTTTGTTTTTTTGGCCCATGCATTTAGTTGTTGCTTTTTTTTCCAGTAATCTGTAATTTACTGATTTTCATTTGGAGATATGAGGATAGATTCTTTTGCAGGTGCTAAATGTTAACACCAATTTCATCAAACATTTTCCTGTTGAAGTCTGTTGGGAAAACCGGAGATAAAAGCAATGATAAAATTAGCACCTGTAATAGATCCAGCCCATGGTCTCCAGATACGGGTTTGCTATGGACGTGTCGCCCTGTATTTGGCAACCTTCAAATGGCCGAGATCATAATGTCTCCTGAATTAAAAGGGCAACATCAGAATGTTGCCCACATTAAAAGGACAACATTCTGATGTTGCACGCAAAAGTGTTGCTCTGAGTACCCTTCATCTGTGCCTTAACTCTTTGCCCCTGGCTGCTGGCATGCCTTTTTCTTGTTCTGCTGCTAATGTCTCTCCCTGTTTTCAACATGACTTTTCTACATTGCTTGCTTAACTTTATATCATGAGCTATATCTAATCCATGTCCCTTTCCTTTACTTTTGTTGTTAACGGAGTATATTACATCTATATTCTACCCATTTGTGTCCTTTATGCATAATGTTACATTTTGTGGAATTACATTTTAAACCCTGTAATCTTGTCCATTCCTCTAATATTTTTTAAATCACATCATTTCACTTACCCCTCTAGGAATGTCAACCCTGTTACAGATCTTAGTGTCATCTGCAACAAATGTCTAATACAACATGTACATTACTTTCAACTTTGTTTTTAGGTCATAGTGTTGCTTTAAGACTTCCATGATGGTAAATAGACTTGATTAATTTTTCTCGCCATTACTCTGTTCTTGTAACACTGGCTTCCAATCTTCGTAGCCACTGTAAAAATGGAGTAAACATAAATAATAATTTAAACAGTGAACTATTTCCTTATCAACCACCACATATTTATCCTCATTTGTCTGAAGTCTAATACCTCCTTTTATTTTTTTCTTGTCATTAACATACCTAAAGAAATCTTTGCCATCCTTTCTCAGAGAAGGGGTTATTTTGTCTTCTGCATGTCAAACGTATGTGAGAGGCTCTGAGAATATACTACTGGTTCCTTTAGAGCTGTTTAATCTAATACATCTGGTGGTGTTGTGGATAGTTGAAGGAAAATGATATAATTTTTAATTGTGACTTATTTAATTCTTTTTCTTTTAGATTGTGGATTATGGGGTCGCATGCTACGAAACAAGTAATCATCGGCTAGTATGCCTGTGTAATAGAAATATACTTGTATGCGTCCTGATACTTTTAGTGTACAATTATATGCATATTGCTTACGTTCCCATGGCAACCAGTCTGGGAGGTCGCGCTCCGGTGAGGTCACAGATGCGTCAGCCCGGAAGCATTGGAGCGTGCCTCGTATGCTGGAGACCTTGGGGAAGAGGAGGGGTATTTAAAAGTGGCAATTTTCAAGGTATTCATGTATAGTGGCCGAGCTGAGGAAGGGGAATTCCCCCAAAACGTACTGATGGCCTGAGAGCATTTATGCCTGTAAAACATTCTTGTAAGAAAATTTTGAATAAAGCATTGGAGATTTTCTGCCATTGGTGATAGCCTTTCTTCTTTCTTCAAAATGAACAAATGCAAATAATGCTGGCTCTGCAGCTACTCACTGCTGAGCATCAAAATTTAGCTCTCTACTGCCATCACAGAGGAGAATTTTCCATGCATATATGAATGAGGCTATTCCTGCAGAACAGTTCTGAAATGACAGGTAAGACGCCACTAAACAGGCATCATCAATGATGAGCAGCTGGTTTCCCTAATCACCGAAAGCAAGGGATCTACATCTAAATTACTGTTTACCCTTAGGGAAGCAACTTAAAGCTTTTCAAAAACGTCAAAAGTAGGTGAGAGGTACTAGGATGAACAAAAGTAAATACTGTCTGATCAACAGCTAGTCGCCACTCATAAGCATCACATTTTAGCTCTTTGTTGCAATCCTCACTGCACTGAATGTACTAGCTCTCTTTAAAGGGATAGTAATGTTTCATAATAAAATCAGCTCTAATTAATCATCATAGTATTTGGACCTTGGAGAGTGTTATTGCAATACTGTCAGAGTTGTAGTTAAAGAGTAATTCAATAACAAAGTATCCCCCTCCCGCCCTTTTTACTGATGTAACACTGCTCAGCCAGATCAGAAGGGAGGTGCCCAGGTAGATTGCAAAGAGGGACAATCTTCAATTAAGATAAGGGAAAAACCTGAAAAGCTTGTCAAGGGGGGCAGGGCTTTCATTGTTCTCATAGGAAGAAGACTGTCCCCTTCTGTTATCTGTCTGGTCTATGGACTGCATTCCACATCTGAGAAGAAATGGCTTACAATAGGTAAAAGGGGTGGGGAGGGGAAACTTTGCTTGTGAATATCTCTTAAATCATAAAGGTTTGAGAGATAAGACTTATATCATTCTTCATGTTTTTTTAATGCATACAAAATAAAATAAAGTTAAAACAAAGTATTACTATCCCTTTAAGCATTTGTTTCAGCATTGCTTGGACATCAAAAGTAGGTGGTTTCCCTAACCACTGAGAGCAAGGGAACCACATTTGGATTATCCTTTAGAAACACAGTCTAAAGGTTTTCAAAAACATGCAAAAAGTATGCAAGAGACTCTGAGAACAAACAAAAGCAATTATTACCTGTCTACATGTCTACATGTACATATTAGCCTTGTCTCAACAAAAAGTGTATTTCTAAAAAAGGCAAATTCTCTCTATTTGCATGGACAATGCCAGCTAACAATCACATGTACATTGAGGCTTCATCTGGATCTTGTCAATGACTTGCAGCTGGTTGTCAGAAACACTGATAGCAAAGGATCCACATCTGGATTATCCTTTACCCCATGGATACACCCCAAGGGTTTTCAAAAACATGGCAAATATATATGAGAGATGAAAAAAAAGCAACTATTTTGTACATCACATTTTCCCTTTCTATTGCCACTACAGAGGAGATATTTCCATGTTTATATTATACTCATCCCACCCTGTCTAAAATGTGCAAGGATGCTTTTCATCTGTAATGGAACTAAAGGTGTATTGTAGTGATGAGCGAGCACCCCAATGCTCGGATGTTCGGGTGCTCTGACCGAGCACCCCCTGAGGCTCGAGTGCTCGGCCGAGCATCCGAGCCCCATTGAAGTCAATGGGAGGACTCGAGCATTACACCAGGCACCCCCTGCTCTGATGAGGGGAGGGTGCCTGGTCCATAGGAAAAGGGCAGAAAAGGATGGAAACACCACAGAAATGGTTCAGGGACAGCATAGGGAGGATGTCTGGATGCATCTTGGACTCCAACATCGCTGCTGGGAACGATCTTTCGCCCGTAGTACGCCATTTTTACAGACTGACCATAAAACACACAAAAAGGAAAATAAAAACGACTTTAGGCGAAAAATTGTTACCAAACAATATTTGCTGTATATTTACTTGTATATCATCTGCAAATTCTCCCAAAAATTTCCTTGATTTTCAGAACTGAGGCCATGATTAAGAGGGAAACGTGCGCAGAGGCAAATTCTCCCCAAAATTTCCTTGATTTTCAGAACTGAGGCCATGATTAAGAGGGAAACGTGCGCAGAGGCAAATTCTCCCAAAAATTTCCTTGATTTTCAGAACTGAGGCCATGATTAAGAGGGAAACGTGCGCAGAGGCAAATTCTCCCAAAAATTTCCTTGATTTTCAGAACTGAGGCCATGATTAAGAGGGAAACATGCGCTGAGCTGACCATCTAAAACATTATGGGTGAGGGTCTGCTGCAGAGCTGACCATCCTAAACATTATATGCGAAGGCCCGCTAGTGAGCTGACGCTATAAAACATTATATGCGAAGGCCCGCTAGTGAGCTGACGCTATAAAACATTATATGAGAGGGCCCGCTAGAGAGCTGACCCAATAAAACATTATATGAGAAGGCCCGCTGGTGAGCTGACCTATATAAAAATTGTCAAACAGGGCCCGCTGGTGAGCTGGCCCTATATAAAAATTATATCACAGGGCCCGCTGGTGAGCTGGCCCTATATAAAAATTATATCACAGGGCCCGCTGGTGAGCTGGCCCTATATAAAAATTATATCACAGGGTATATGGAAGAGGAGGAGGAGGATGAGAAGATTAAGAGTCAACCATATACCCGTTTTTTTGGGTGGAAGGGGTGAATGGGAATACAGAGTATTCCCATCATTGTAAATAACATATGTAAAGTGAGTTTATGTTCCCCCGGGGCTTTCCTCCAGTGGAGTGGAGAAGTCAGGGGAAATCCAGGCCTTGTTCATTTTTATAAGTGTCAACCTATCAGCATTGTCGGTGGAAAGGCGGATACGCTTATCTGTTATGATGCCACCAGCAGCACTAAATACCCGCTCAGACAGAACGCTGGCGGCAGGGCAGGCCAGCACCTCCAAGGCGTAGAGTGCCAGTTCATACCACGTGTCCAGCTTGGACACCCAGTAGTTGTAAGGCACAGAGGGATCATTGAGGACGCTGACACGGTCTGCTACGTACTCCTTCACCATCTTCCAAAACTTTTCCCTCCTTGTGACACTAGGCTGCGCATCAGGGTGAGGGTGCTGGCGGGGTGTCATGAAGGTGTCCCACGCCTTGGAGAGTGTTGCCCTGCCTTTCTCGGAACTGCTGTGTGCTCCCCTTTTCTCCCCTTCTCGGTTGGCCAAGGTAGCACGTACTCTGCCGCCAGCGTTGTCAGATGGAAAATTTTGGAGCAATTTTTCAACAAGAACCTTCTGGTATTGCACCATTTTGCTTGTCCTCTCCACCGGAGGAATGAGAGATGAGAAATTCTCTTTGTAGCGGGGGTCCAGAAGGGTGAACACCCAGTAATCCGTGTTGTTTAAAATGCGTATAACGCGTGGGTCACGGGAAAGGCAGCCTAACATAAAGTCAGCCATGTGTGCCAGAGTACCAACAGTCAAGATTTCGCTGTCCTCACCAGGAGGATGACTCTCAATATCCTTATCCTCTTCCTCCTCTTCTGCCCACCCACGCTGAAGAGATGGAACTAAAGTTCCATGGCTACCCTCTGTAGCGGAGGCAACCGTGTCTTCCTCCTCCTCCTCCTCCTCCGCCTCCTCCAATTGTCGCTGAGAAGACGAAGTGAGGGTGCTCTGGCTATCACCTTGTGTAAGCTCTTCCTCCCCCATTTCCACCTCTTCCACATGCAAAGCGTCGGTTTTAATTGTGAGCAGCGAGCGTTTCAGTAGACACAGAAGTGGGATGGTGACACTGATAATAGCGTTATCGCCGCTCACCATCTGTGTCGATTCCTCAAAATTGCGTAAAACCTCGCAGAGGTCTGACATCCATTCCCACTCCTCACTTCTGATTACAGGAAGTTGTGTGGAGAGGCGACGACCGTGTAACAGCTGGTACTCCACTACTGCCCTCTGCTGCTCACAAAGCCGGGCCAACATGTGGAAGGTGGAGTTCCAGCGCGTGCTCACGTCACACAGCAGCCGGTGAGCTGGCAATTGTAAGCGCTGCTGCAGCTTCAACAGGCCGGCCGAAGCTGTAGATGACTTACGGAAATGTGCACACACGCGGCGCACCTTGGTCAAGAGATCATGCACATTGGGGTAGGTTTTTAGAAATCGCTGCACCACTAAATTAAATACATGCGCTAGGCATGGTACGTGTGTGAGCTTGCCGAGCTCCAAAGCCGCCACCAAGTTACGCCCATTATCACACACAACCATGCCTGGTTGCAGGTTGAGTGGCGAGAGCCACTGCTCGGTCTGGTGACTAATCCCCTGCAACAGCTCTGAGGCCGTGTGCTGTTTGTTCCCAAGGCAGATCAGCTTCAGCACGGCCTGTTGACGCTTCCCCACTGCAGTGCTACACTGCTTCCAGCTACTGGCTGATGGGGGAGTGGCGCTGCGTGTAGAGAATTCGGAGGTGGAAACGGAGGAGGAGGAGCCAATAACGTAGGTGCTGGCGGAAACCCTGATGGAGGTAGGGCCCGCAATCCTCGGCGTGGGTAGCACCCGTGCCATCCCAGGGTCCGAGTCGCTCCCAGCCTCCACGACATTCACCCAGTGTGCCGTCAGGGAAATGTAGCGTCCCTGGCCACAAGCACTTGTCCATGTGTCAGTCGTTAAGTGGACCTTCCCAGTAACTGCGTTGGTCAGGGCACGGGTGATGTTACGGGACACATGGTGGTGTAATGCGGGGATGGCACACCGGGAAAAGTAGTGGCGGCTGGGGACCGCGTACCGAGGGACAGTTGCTGCCATCAGGCTGCGGAAGGACTCAGTGTCCACAAGCCTAAATGGCAGCATTTCGATGGCCAGTAATTTGGAAAGGTGTGAGGTTAGTGCTATGGCCTGTGGGTGGGTGGCTGGGTACTTTCTCTTGCGCTCAAATGCCTGGGGTAACGACATTTGGACGCTGCGCTGGGACAGGGAAGTGGATGTGGTCGCTGATGGTGCTTCAGATGGTACAGGTGCAGGGCGGGAGGTATGCGGGCCTGCGCCTTCGACAGGCGATTGGCCGGCACCGAAAACAGGGGAAGAGGAGGCAGTGGTGTGGCCTGCAGACACAGATGGGCGATCCAGGCGTTCCTCCCACTTACTACGGTGCTTGGATGCCATGTGTCGGATCATGCTGGTGGTGGTGAGGTTTCTAGTGTTCATGCCTCGGCTCATTCTGGTGTGGCACAGGTTGCAAACTACAATTCTTTTGTCGTCCGCACTTTCCTTAAAAAAACGCCATACCGCGGAACACCTACCCTTTGGCAAGGTAGATTTACGCAAGGGGGTGCTCCGTGGAACATTTGCGGGCCGGTTTGGTGCGGTCCGCCTTCTTTCTGTAGCCACACCACTGCCTCTTCCAGCCTGTTGCGGTGCTGCAGATGGCTCACCCTCAGGACTGCTGTCATCGCTCGGCTCTACACCTTCCCAGGTGGGGTCAGTCACCTCATCGTCCACCAAGTCCTCCTCCACTTCCTCACTCTGATCATCCTCCTCAAGTCTTGATCCCACCACATACTCAGTCATTGACAACTGTATAACATTCTCCTCAACAAGGTCTTGAGACGGAAATAGTGGTTGATTTAATGGCAACTGTGTCTCATCATCATCATCATCATCCACTACTTCCTTTGACCTTAAATGCCGTTCACATCTGTCATCTTCTTGTGATTGGGTAGCCTCTAGAGGTTGTGAATCAGGGCACAAGATGTCATGTTCCTCTGCAAGCGTGCTTGGAGAGAGGGTCAAATGAAGGATTGGTGATGAGACGAGCTCCTCACTATATCCCAGTGTGGGATCACTTCTTTGACCAGACCGTGTATGGTGGGAGGAAGGATGATCAGAGTGAGGATTATGTTGACCAGACTCTTGGCTACTGAGAGTGGACTTGGTGGAAGACAGGGTGGTGCTTAACCGACTGGAAGCAGTATCAGCTGTCATCCAACCGACCACCTGTTCGCAGTGGTCGGACCTCGAGAGTGATGTCCTGCGACGCCCTGTAAAATTAGACATGAAGCTAGGTATGGTGGATGTCTTTCTTTCTTGTGCTCTGGCACCAGGCACAGTTTCTCCGCGTCCTGACCCGCGCCCTGAACTATCAGGATCACGTCCACTTCCCCGTCCCTTTTTACCCGCCTTCTTCATCTTACACGGAATATGTGACTTTAATATTTGAGTTTGAAAACTTAACAGTATTTCTTCCTATTCTGCAACTGTGCAGAGTACACAGAATAGGCTGCTAAACTGCGGTGACACACACTGAATGGAATATGTGACTTTGATATTTTAGTTTGAAGACTTAACAGTATTTCTTCCTATTCTGCAACTGTGCAGAGTACACAGAATAGGCTGCTAAACTGCGGTGACACACACTGAATGGAATAAGTGACTTTAATATTTGAGTTTGAAAACTTAACAGTATTTCTTCCTATTCTGCAACTGTGCAGAGTACACAGAATAGGCTGCTAAACTGCGGTGACACACACTGAATGGAATAAGTGACTTTAATATTTGAGTTTGAAAACTTAACAGTATTTCTTCCTATTCTGCAACTGTGCAGAGTACACAGAATAGGCTGCTAAACTGCGGTGACGAACACAGAATGGAATATGTGACTTTAATATTTGAGTTTGAAAACTTAACAGTATTTCTTCCTAGTCTGCAACTGTGCAGAGTACACAGAATAGGCTGCTAAACGGCGGTGACACACACTGAATGGAATATGTGACTTTAATATTTGAGTTTGAAAACTTAACAGTATTTCTTCCTATTCTGCAACTGTGCAGAGTACACAGAATAGGCTGCTAAACGGCGGTGACACACACTGAATGGAATATGTGACTTTAATATTTGAGTTTGAAAACTTAACAGTATTTCTTCCTATTCTGCAACTGTGCAGAGTACACAGAATAGGCTGCTAAACGGCGGTGACACACACTGAATGGAATATGTGACTTTAATATTTGAGTTTGAAAACTTAACAGTATTTCTTCCTATTCTGCAACTGTGCAGAGTACACAGAATAGGCTGCTAAACTGCGGTGACACACACTGAATGGAATAAGTGACTTTAATATTTGAGTTTGAAAACTTAACAGTATTTCTTCCTATTCTGCAACTGTGCAGAGTACACAGAATAGGCTGCTAAACTGCGGTGACACACACTGAATGGAATAAGTGACTTTAATATTTGAGTTTGAAAACTTAACAGTATTTCTTCCTATTCTGCAACTGTGCAGAGTACACAGAATAGGCTGCTAAACTGCGGTGACGAACACAGAATGGAATATGTGACTTTAATATTTGAGTTTGAAAACTTAACAGTATTTCTTCCTAGTCTGCAACTGTGCAGAGTACACAGAATAGGCTGCTAAACGGCGGTGACACACACTGAATGGAATATGTGACTTTAATATTTGAGTTTGAAAACTTAACAGTATTTCTTCCTATTCTGCAACTGTGCAGAGTACACAGAATAGGCTGCTAAACGGCGGTGACACACACTGAATGGAATATGTGACTTTAATATTTGAGTTTGAAAACTTAACAGTATTTCTTCCTATTCTGCAACTGTGCAGAGTACACAGAATAGGCTGCTAAACTGCGGTGACACACACTGAATGGAATAAGTGACTTTAATATTTGAGTTTGAAAACTTAACAGTATTTCTTCCTATTCTGCAACTGTGCAGAGTACACAGAATAGGCTGCTAAACTGTGGTGACGAACACAGAATGGAATATGTGACTTTAATATTTGAGTTTGAAAACTTAACAGTATTTCTTCCTAGTCTGCAACTGTGCAGAGTACACAGAATAGGCTGCTAAACGGCGGTGACACACACTGAATGGAATATGTGACTTTAATATTTGAGTTTGAAGACTTAACAGTATTTCTTCCTATTCTGCAACTGTGCAGAGTACACAGAATAGGCTGCTAAACGGCGGTGACACACACTGAATGGAATATGTGACTTTAATATTTGAGTTTGAAAACTTAACAGTATTTCTTCCTATTCTGCAACTGTGCAGAGTACACAGAATAGGCTGCTAAACGGCGGTGACACAAACTGAATGGAATATGTGACTTTAATATTTGAGTTTGAAAACTTAACAGTATTTCTTCCTATTCTGCAACTGTGCAGAGTACACAGAATAGGCTGCTAAACGGCGGTGACACACACTGAATGGAATATGTGACTTTAATATTTGAGTTTGAAAACTTAACAGTATTTCTTCCTATTCTGCAACTGTGCAGAGTACACAGAATAGGCTGCTAAACGGCGGTGACACACACTGAATGGAATATGTGACTTTAATATTTGAGTTTGAAAACTTAACAGTATTTCTTCCTATTCTGCAACTGTGCAGAGTACACAGAATAGGCTGCTAAACGGCGGTGACACACACTGAATGGAATATGTGACTTTAATATTTGAGTTTGAAAACTTAACAGTATTTCTTCCTAGTCTGCAACTGTGCAGAGTACACAGAATAGGCTGCTAAACTGCGGTGACACACACTGAATGGAATATGTGACTTTAATATTTGAGTTTGAAAACTTAACAGTATTTCTTCCTATTCTGCAACTGTGCAGAGTACACAGAATAGGCTGCTAAACTGCGGTGACACACACTGAATGGAATAAGTGACTTTAATATTTGAGTTTGAAAACTTAACAGTATTTCTTCCTATTCTGCAACTGTGCAGAGTACACAGAATAGGCTGCTAAACTGCGGTGACGAACACAGAATGGAATATGTGACTTTAATATTTGAGTTTGAAAACTTAACAGTATTTCTTCCTAGTCTGCAACTGTGCAGAGTACACAGAATAGGCTGCTAAACGGCGGTGACACACACTGAATGGAATATGTGACTTTAATATTTGAGTTTGAAAACTTAACAGTATTTCTTCCTATTCTGCAACTGTGCAGAGTACACAGAATAGGCTGCTAAACGGCGGTGACACACACTGAATGGAATATGTGACTTTAATATTTGAGTTTGAAAACTTAACAGTATTTCTTCCTATTCTGCAACTGTGCAGAGTACACAGAATAGGCTGCTAAACGGCGGTGACACACACTGAATGGAATATGTGACTTTAATATTTGAGTTTGAAAACTTAACAGTATTTCTTCCTATTCTGCAACTGTGCAGAGTACACAGAATAGGCTGCTAAACTGCGGTGACACACACTGAATGGAATAAGTGACTTTAATATTTGAGTTTGAAAACTTAACAGTATTTCTTCCTATTCTGCAACTGTGCAGAGTACACAGAATAGGCTGCTAAACTGCGGTGACGAACACAGAATGGAATATGTGACTTTAATATTTGAGTTTGAAAACTTAACAGTATTTCTTCCTAGTCTGCAACTGTGCAGAGTACACAGAATAGGCTGCTAAACGGCGGTGACACACACTGAATGGAATATGTGACTTTAATATTTGAGTTTGAAGACTTAATAGTATTTCTTCCTATTCTGCAACTGTGCAGAGTACACAGAATAGGCTGCTAAACGGCGGTGACACACACTGAATGGAATATGTGACTTTAATATTTGAGTTTGAAAACTTAACAGTATTTCTTCCTATTCTGCAACTGTGCACAGTACACAGAATAGGCTGCTAAACGGCGGTGACACACACTGAATGGAATATGTGACTTTAATATTTGAGTTTGAAAACTTAACAGTATTTCTTCCTATTCTGCAACTGTGCAGAGTACACAGAATAGGCTGCTAAACGGCGGTGACACACACTGAATGGAATATGTGACTTTAATATTTGAGTTTGAAAACTTAACAGTATTTCTTCCTATTCTGCAACTGTGCAGAGTACACAGAATAGGCTGCTAAACGGCGGTGACACACACTGAATGGAATATGTGACTTTAATATTTGAGTTTGAAAACTTAACAGTATTTCTTCCTATTCTGCAACTGTGCAGAGTACACAGAATAGGCTGCTAAACGGCGGTGACACACACTGAATGGAATATGTGACTTTAATATTTGAGTTTGAAAACTTAACAGTATTTCTTCCTAGTCTGCAACTGTGCAGAGTACACAGAATAGGCTGCTAAACTGCGGTGACACACACTGAATGGAATATGTGACTTTAATATTTTAGTTTGAAGACTTAACAGTATTTCTTCCTATTCTGCAACTCTGCACAGTACACAGAATGTGCTGCTACACTGCGGCGAAGCACACTGAATGGAATATGTGACTTTGATATTTTAGTTTGAAGACTTAACAGTATTTCTTCCTATTCTGCAACTCTGCACAGTACACAGAATGTGCTGCTAAACTGCGGCGAAGCACACTGAATGGAATATGTGTCTTTGATATTTTAGTTTGAAGACTTAACAGTATTTCTTCCTATTCTGCAACTCTGCACAGTACACAGAATGTGCTGCTAAACTGCGGCGAAGCACACTGAATGGAATATGTGACTTTGATATTTTAGTTTGAAGACTTAACAGTATTTCTTCCTATTCTGCAACTCTGCACAGTACACAGAATGTGCTTCTAAACTGCGGCGAAGCACACTGAATGGAATATGTGACTTTGATATTTTAGTTTGAAGAGTTAACAGTATTTCTTCCTATTCTGCAACTCTGCACAGTACACAGAATGTGCTGCTAAACTGCGGCGACGCACACTGAATGGAATATGTGACTTTGATATTTTAGTTTGAAGACTTAACAGAATGTGCTCTAATCTGCAACTTTGCACACTAAACAGAATGTGCTCTAATCTGCAACTTTGCACACTAAACAGAATGTGCTCTAATCTGCAACTGTGCACACTAAACAGAATGTGCTCTAATCTGCAACTTTGCACACTAAACAGAATATATGAATTTTTTTTTTTTTTTTTTTTCCCCCCACACAAAATAACCTGCTGCCCCCACACACAGTAGTCCTAAAAAGGACTTTTGGTTCTTTTTTTTCACAATTTTGCTTGTTTTCCTCCCTACACTGCCTTTCCCTTCCTATCCTCAGCTCTCCCTGGCTAAGACTGAGCCGAACTCGATGGTCAGGTGCTATACAGCACCCGACCACGGGTTCTGGCCAGCCAATCAGTGTAATGCCAGCAGCCAACATGGCTGCTGGCATTACACCGATGTCAGAGCCTTCCTGCACGTTCATTGGCTGCGCAGCAGCCGCAAAACGTGCGGGGAGGAGACCCGAACATGGCGGGTGAGCACATGCGGTACTCGTACGAGTACCGCCATGTGCCGAGCAGAGCGATGCTCGAGCCGATCCGAGCATCGGCCGAGCATGCTCGCTCAACACTAGTGTATTGCACTGAGTAGTGGCTAGCTGCTGAACAGGCAACATTTTAGTTTGTTCATCCTCAGAGCCTCTCAGATACTTTAGGCTTGTTTTTGAAATCCCTTCACCCTATGCATTGCGTATCCCACTGGTACTCAAAGGGTTAAGATGTCTCCCTAAGGGGAAATAATAATTCAGATGTGAATCCCTTGCTATCAGTTTCTAAGGTAAAACATTCTGTACCTCACTGGCAAGGCTCAAACATGGCTGAATTGTATGCATGGGGTTAGCTGGTATTTTCTGGGCAGAGAAGGTTTTTGAGCTGGCCTTAAATTCATTTAATATATACATGGAGATTTCTGATCTGCAATGGCTAAATAGAGCTAAAATGTGATGCTACTGAGCTTTGACTAGCTGCAGAACAGGCAATATTTGCATTTGTTTCTTCTCAGAGCCTCTGATGTGAAAGGGTTAATCAGAGGGTTTGGAAAATCAATAAAATAATGTTTTATATATATATATATATATATATATATATACATATATATATATATATATATATATATATATAAGAAGACTTTGTGCCTGACAAAACACACCCAGGGACAACAGCAAGGAGGAGTTACTGCTTCCATTGGGTGATTCAATGGAGGCGTGATTTTCACAGGAGTTGCAGTGGCCGAAGGTCATTACTACTCCTGTGAAAATCATGCAGGGAGTTGGCCTGCCCTCACTATCCAGCCCGCCCACCACTATCCAAGTGACTGAAAAAAAAATGTCTGCCACTCGCTCCTACACCACAGACACACACACAAGCAGCCACACACGCTCACAAACCACACACACACAAGGAGGTGACGGACACATCCTCTTCAAAGCTTTCCCCTATCAATTTCGGATGTTATGCTTATTTTCGTCATCTTTGGATTTGCAATTCTATTGATTGAACCATATAGTGAAGGAAAGCCATGTCGGGGAATCATGAAGAAGCGCTTAGAAAACTGCCCGACATCATTAATACTTTGAATGCCACTCTGGCACTCAAATGGTTAACCACTGGAATGCCAACCAGCTCAACCTGTTTAACATTAGTCAACCAACAGAGGTGAGTGCCCATCCCGAGTCAGGCTGCAGCAGTAAGGCCCAAAAGTGTGAAGGCTTTTTCTGCACCTTCTTTATGTACATGCTTATAAATGTAGTTGTATTTTAACTTACTTAGAATGTGCGCTTTCCTGTAGCATGTCTATTTTTTTTTGTTACTTTTCAAAAGAGCTGTGTATAGCTGTACTTTTTATCCTCATGTGCAGGTGTTTTTTCAAATTTCCATTTTTAGGTTTTGTATTAAATTACAGCGAATGGCTGCTTCTTTCATCCACATGTCAACTGTCCCAGAATTCCTGCGCCTACACGTTTTTACAGGAAAATTTGTTCTATGAAGTTACAGTAATTATACAATGATTTACTTACTTTTCTATATTCACACAGTTGGCTTAACAGTAAAAACTAATGGAAGTCGCTGTCGAATGATGATAAAACTTCTATTGCAGCAATTGGGTTTAAGGACCGCAGAAAACCATAATAAGCAACTTTCACAGGAGCCTTTACTGTTGTCAGTCCCTCCTCTTTCCCCGCTTTGCTTTCTTTCAGCTGTTCCCATTTCATACACCACTGAAAGCCTACATTTGAGAATAAAAGTGCAATTGGACTCCATATGTTCGTGTTTGTTTGCTAATTCTTTCAACTCCCTGTGCAGTATTGTGTGCTCCATAATGTACTGAGTGCCAGAGAGGTATGGAAAATGTTTTTGTCATGATATGGGAGGCAGGTGGTGGTATCATGACTCAGTGAACTGCCAAACTTAATACAGCACCTACACTCCTGACTTAATAACTCAGCTTCCTTGCTTGATGGATGTAAGCCGTTTCTTTTAAAGAATGCCTTATCATACCAATCAACTCTTAAACTACCAGTAATTACACATTCTCTATCTCTCTCTCTTTCTGCACAATTTCCTTAATCAAGTTGTCTTGTGTAAAACAGGCCACATTCTTAATTTTTGGGCACATGCAAAAACTCAGGAAAAGACACAGATGAAATCTGATGATGCAGATCATTCCATGGCTGACAAAACTCGTCCTGCACTGTCTTAACATTGTATGAAGCCAAATCATTTGTCTCACGGATGACAACATCGAAGGCATATCCATGTCCTGCTGCCACAACAGTTATTACAATACACTTTTCCCTCTGAGCAAATGCTCCAGAAAAAGACATACATTTCCATTTTTTATTTTTTATTTTATTGTGATGTCAAGATCTTACAGAGTAGGTAGAGAGATACAAGAATGCAAAACCAGTACAGTTTACATCAACCAATTGGAAAGTATATTTGAATTATACAAAATACCAGACAGAAGACTAATGATGAATGGTTCTATGGTAAGCTAAAGTAAACAAACAAATGTTAGAAGGATATATAATATGTATCAGAGCTGGGGAAAACTGTTGAGATAAAATATAATAAAATGGAATTTAAAAACTAGATTAATGAGAGAAAAAAGAGGAGGGGAAAGAAAAAAAAAAATAAACAAAGAAACCTCAAGTCATCTCTACTCTACCAAACTCAGCCCAAGTCCGAAAGAAAGCAACATGACTGTTGTGTTTTCATTATCTTTCAAGGCAATACCTCTGACAACAGGGAACTTACCTAAGACTACCTTCAAGTCTGCTGACACCACACCACTTATTCAACAAGTGCAGTAAGGAAGTTACAGAAAGACACAGACTGAGTAACATGCAGCTGATCCTCTTCTTCACAGTAGCTCAGACTGCCATTCTCCTAATTGCTGTCTGAAACAAAGGTGCTTCTAAATTTGTAACTTAGAAGAACCCAAATGCACAGACAACCTATTAATGGCCAAGATTTCATTATTGCTGATTATCCCTTTGAAATTCCTGGAAGCTATTTCAATCTTATCACACTTATTCATTATTGGGAATCACGCACAAAAAAAGTTAAAAAATCAAATGATACCCCTCTTGCAAATATAAAATTATATACTTTAACTAGTACAAATGAACATCTTCCATATGAAGCAAAAATGGGCTGATCATAACTATCATATGTACAATATTCAACCATGAAAATGACAAAATACTCTAAATGTGGATTGGGACCCCTAAATGACATTTAACCTCCTTTTTGAGTTTATATATTCTTCAAGTGCATAATATGCAAGATAAAATTGCCTATACTTTTTATTATTGTTTATTCATCTTCACCAATTTTTTCACTTTTATGTCACAAACATGGAACACTTTGGCATGTTACTTGTGTCAAAATAACTAAACCATAGAGCATTGACTCTCACTCCATGCCCTCAAGGCCCACAAACAGGCCAAACCTTGAAGATTTCAGAGCTTGAGCACAGTTGTGTTGCTCACAATGACTAAACCGATGATCAGCCCACTAAACCATAGAGCAGTGACTCTCACACCATGCCCTCTGGACCCACTAACATGCCAGTAATTGATGATTACACAGAATGAGCACAGTCGTGTTGCTCACAATGATTGAGCCACTGATCCACTTATTGTGTTTAAGCTGGCAGATCCTCAATTCCTAATCTGTTACAGGACCCTGAGGGTGTAGTGTGAGAACCACTACTATCAAAGAAAAATCCAAGGATAAATATCATCTTTACTATTGTTTTTAATCCTTGAAAGCTTGATGGGTCTGCAACACAGAGTGAAACAATGCATTGGAGACTAATTGAGCATTCAAGGTATTGAATTAATTGTGTTTGTTTTGGAATATGGAACTTGGCCCATCTGGTGTACTTGGCTTGCCTGAAAAAATTGGGCAACCTGAGGCTCTCCTGCCGTTATGGCCTACTACTCATATCTTCCTCAACCAGTCGTTGGTCTGCCAGGGAAGATGGGAGTGGCTTTCTACAACAGCTGGATGCCCCTTATACCCTTGCTGTGCTCCCTAGTTCTTCCCAATCCTGGACTAAAACAAGGGAATATTCTTTTGAACCTAAAGCCCACATATTGTCTAAGAGGCATCTAAGACCTTATTTTGAGAGACCATTGGATATTCTTATGACATTGAAACGATTGTGGTGTTGTTGGGTGGGGGTTAATCAAACATTATGGAAGAAAACTTAGAAAACTAGGGCAGGGGTACAGTTTTCATCCTCTAAAGACAAGAGGGTAGGTCTTGTTTAGCAATGTGTTGAACAACTGTCTGATCTTCAAAAGGTTGAAAAACTCTGGATAACTACAGTAAAATTTCATGTAGAATAAGCACATGCATAAAATGCACAGGTGTAAATGATAGCCTGTAATACACTAATACAGACCCATGATTACTTACTTTCCCTCCAATTATGTACCAAAAAATACAATTTTGGTGTCTGTGCCCCTCAAACCTTCTCCTTCCCTGAAATACATATATATATATAAGGATATAATAAACCAAATTTTGTCCTTTTTCACCTAATGTGAAGTGGGGGGTGCATCTAATACATGAGAGAAAAAAAACACAAAAAAATTATTATCCTGTTTCCATTGCCCCCAATCCTCTCTCCCTCCCGTCCACCCATCTCTATATGTGCCCACCTTTCCCTCCATCTACTCACCTACATCACACTGACCCCCTCTGGAGGCAGCCAGGGGATCAGTCAAGTGGGCGGCATGCTTGTATTTGTTGTATCTCCCTGTGAGGACTTCTGCTACCCAGCCAATCAGGAATGAGGACAAGGGGTCATGGATATGTAATACGTGACCCCTTCCTCTTCTCTGATTGGACTGAGGAAGGGGTCATGTATTGCATATACCTGACCTCTTGTCATCAATACTGACTGGCTGGGAAGTCAGGTTTCTCCTGGAGGAAGGTCAGGCAGCATTAAGGTTTTTTATTTTACTTTTTTTTGTATATGTAGTGGAGACATGTGTCAGCAAGGCATTTTTTGGTTAGGTGTATGAATAAGATTACCATAACATCACAGATACTGCTGGACCTCTAACATCTAAGTGAGTATATGTTTTGAACATACACACACTACATGAGAGATACGAAAGGCATCTTAAAGGGATAGTAATACTTCGTTTTAACTTTATTTTATTTTGTAGACATTAAAAAAACATGAAGAATGATATAAGTCTTATCTCTCAAACCTTTACGGTTTATGAGATATTCACAAGCAAAGTTTCCCCCTCCCGCCCATTTTACCTAGAGTAAGCAATCTCTTCTCAGATGTGGAATGCAGTCTATAGACCAGACAGATAACAGAAGGAGACACTCTTATTCCTATGAAAACAATGAAAGCCCTGCCCCCCTTGACAAGTTTTTCAGGTTTTTCCCTTATCTTAATTGAAGATTGTCCATTTCTGCAATCTGCCTGGGCACCTCCCTTCTGCTCTGGCTGAGCAGAGTTACATTAGTAAAAGGGGTGGCAGGGGAACACTGTCATTGAATTACTCTTGAACTACAACTCTGACAGAATTGAAATAACACTCTCCAAAGTCCAAATACTATGATGATTAATTAGAGCTGCTTTTATTATGAAACATTACTATCCCTTTAAGGACCTCTTCCAGTTTTATTTTCATTAATATGAGGGCATCATACCCCATAGTAATTGTTGAGACACATTCCAACAATTAAAAATTATATGGAGTGACTGTATATCATATATATATATATATATATATATATATATATATATATATATATTTTGTAGTCATTAACCCTGACATTACCAGTTCGGCTAATTGTAGCCACCATGACAACAGAGGTGTTAATCTTGTTTGTGGAAAGGAGAGTTTGGAGGTGATGGGATATTTTTTTCTTCACTAATCATGTTACCCCTTATGTTGCCAGAGCAGCAAAAATGCTGTGATCCAGCAAAAGGATGGTGTAGTTGCTGTGGGGTGGTAATACAGTTTATTTTTTATTCAACGTGGTGATTGATTTGAAAATGCCCACTCAGAAAATATTTCTGGCTGAAATGGAATCTCTTCCGAAACTGGTGCTGGAACAGATTTATTTTGTGCTTCATCTGTAAATGCCTATTTGCTAAGCTACTTAGACAAAAACTCATCTCTTTGTAATGTGTACATAGAAAGGTGGGTAGTGTGGGAATAATTGTA
Organism: Rhinophrynus dorsalis; assembly: GCA_037306005.1. Taxonomy (NCBI): domain Eukaryota; kingdom Metazoa; phylum Chordata; class Amphibia; order Anura; family Rhinophrynidae; genus Rhinophrynus; species Rhinophrynus dorsalis. Next base: position 225,240,172 of record CM074724.1, read on the forward strand.
CATTTCGGGCTATTCCATTACCCTGAAGTTTGTATTTCACTATGTACTAAGAAAGCAAAGAGAAACCTTGTATTCAATTAAACCATTTTCCAGCACAAGTTACAGGTAGAGTGTTTGGACTTGCTCACAATAAAGTCTTAATAATAGTGGAATGTTTGAGTTGGGATGCACTAGTTGGTATATACCTACAAAAAGCAGGCAAGTGCAGAAAATGAGTTACACCAGAAAATTCATACATTCTCCCCACAAAAAGTTCTCATTCAAATAAACAAAGGGAGACAAAAAGAGAGTTGTGAGGAACACACATCAAGCACGAACAAGATTAAGTGTCTTGTTCTAAGGCATGGGAGCCTCTCAATGGTGCTACAATTCACGTTTTTCACTCCCATGTGCCATTGCAGAGAGAAAATCTCCATATCAGACTGGTCCCCCCCACAGACAGCCCAGCTCCAAAATGTCAGGCAAAAACCACAGACGTACGTTTTAGCCTATGTGAACCTCATCAGTGTGGTGCAGCCAAATCCCTCTAGGCACATGGAAGCAAGGGCCCATGCCTGGGATACCCTTAAACTTAGGGAGACAAAAAGAGAATTGTGAGGAGCACACATCAAGCACAAACAAGATTAAGTGTTTTGTTCTAAGGCATGGTAGCCTCTCAATGGTACTACAACTCACGTTTTTCACTCCCATGTGCCATTGCAGAGAGGAAATCTCCATCTCCATCTGGTTCTGCCCACAGCAAACCCTCTCCGCACGAGAGAAATGGCAAAACCACAGATGTACATTTCGGCCTATGTGAGCCTCGTCAGCGTGGTGCAGCCGAATCCCTCTAGGCACATGGAAGCAAGGGCCCATGCCTGGGATACCCTTAAACTTAGGGAGACAAAAAGAGAGTTGTGAGAAACACACATCAAGCACGAACAAGATCAAGTGTCTTGTTCTAAGGCATGGTAGCCTCTCAATGGTGCTACAACTAACGTTTTTCACTCCCATGTGCCACTGCAGAGAGGAAATCTCCATATCCGACTGGTCCCGCCCACAGACAACCCAGCCCCGAAATGTCAGGAAAATCCTCTCCGCACGAGAGAAATGGCAAAACCACAGACGTACATTTCAACCTATGAGAGCCTCGTCAGTGTGGTGCAGCCGAATCCCTCTAGGCACATGGAAGCAAGGGCCCATGCCTGGGATACCCTTAAACTCAGGGAGACAAAAAGAGAGTTGTGAGGAGCACACATAAAGCACGAACAAGATCAAGTGTCTTGTTCTAAGGCATGGTAGCCTCTCAATGGTGCTACAACTCACATTTTTCACTCCTATGTGCCAGTGCAGAGAGGAAATCTCTATATCCAACTGGTCCCGTCCATAGACAGCCCAGCTCCGAAATATCAGGCAAATCCTCTCCGCACAAGAGAAACGGCAATACCACAGACGTACGTTTCAGCCTATGTGAGCATCGTCAGTGTGGTGCAGATGAATCCCTCTAGGCACATGGAAGCAAGGGCCCATGCCTGGGATACCCTTAAACTTAGGGAGACAAAAAGAGAGTTGTGAGGAGCACACATCAAACACAAACAAGATTAAGTGTCTTGTTCTAAGGCATGGAAGCCTCTCAATGGTGCTACAACTCAGTTTTTCACTCCCATGTGGCATTGCAGAGAGGAAATCTCCATATCCATATCAGATTGGTCCCGTCCACAGACAGCCCAGCTCCAAAATGTCAGGCAAATCCTCTCTGCACGAGACAAACAGCAAAACCACAGACGTACGTTTCAGCCTATGGGAGACTCGTCAGTGTGGTGCAGACGAATTCCTCCAGACACATAGAAGCAAGGGCCCATGCCTGGGATACCCTTAAACTTAGGGAGACAAAAAGAGAGTTGTGAGGAGCACACATCAAGCACAAACAAGATTAAGTGTCTTGTTCTAAGGCATGGTAGCCTCTCAATGGTGCTACAACTCACGTTTTTCACTCCCATGTGCCATTGTAGAGAGGAAATCTCCATATCCATATCCATATCCATATCAGACTGGACCCGCCCACAGACAGCCCAGCTCCAAAATGTCAGGCAAATACTCTCTGCACGAGAGAAATAGCAAAACCACAGCCGTACGTTTCAGCTTATGCGAGGATCGTCAGTGTGGTGCAGCCGAATCCCTCTAGGCACATATAAGCAAGGGCCCATGCCTGGGATACCCTTAAACTTAGGGAGACAAAAAGAGAGTTGTGAGGAGCACACATCAAGCACGAACAAGATTAAGTGTCTTGTTCTAAGGCATGGTAGCTTCTCAGTGGTGCTACAACTCATGTTTTTCACTCCCATGTGCCATTACAGAGAGGAAATCTCAATATCCATATCCATATCCATATCCATATCCATATCCATATCCATATCCATATCCGACTGGTCTCGCCCACAGACAGCCCAGCTCCAAAACGTCAGGCAAATCCTCTCTGCACAAGAAAAACGGCAAAACCACAGCTGTGTGTTTCAGCCTATGTGAGCCTCATCAGTGTGGTGCAGCTGAATCCCTCTAAGCACATGGAAGCAAGGGGCCATGCCTGGGATACCCTTAAACTTAGGGAGACAAAAAGAGAGTTGTGAGGAGCACACATCAAGCACGAACAAGATTAAAGGGATAGTAATACTTAAAATGTAAAAAAAAATATGTTGTAGGGTTTATCCCCCTGAGTAAAACAAGAGTACTCCCACTGCTGAAAGGTGTTTCATTCAAAAGTTATTAATTTTCAAAGTTGAATTTTTTAGGTGCAATATCACAGTGGCCTGAAATTGTATAGTGGCGCTGTTGCTACACGATCCTATGGACAGCTCTGGTCAGTTGACCATAAATCTCCATAGGATGGTGTAGCAACAGCGCCACTGTACAATTTCAGGCCACTGTGATATTGCACCTAAAAAAATCAAATTTGAAAATCAATAACTTTTGAATGAAACATATTTCAGCAGTGGGAGTGCCCTTGTTTTACTCAGGGGGATAAACTCTACAACATATTTTTTTTTACATTTTAAGTATTACTATCCCTTTAAGTGTCTTGTTCTAAGGCCTGGTAGCCCATCAATGGTGCTACAACTCACGTTTTTCACTCTCATGTGCCATTGCAGAGAGGAAATCTCCATATCCGACTGGTCCCGCCCACAGACAGCCCAGCTCCAAAATGTCAGGCAAATCCTCTCCGCACGAGAAAAACGACAAAACCACAGCCGTACGTTTCAGCTTATGTAAGCCTCGTCAGTGTGGTGCAGCCGAATCCCTCTAGACACATAGAAGCAAGGGCCCATGCCTGGGATACCCTTAAACTTAGGGAGACAAAAAGAGAGTTGTGAGGAGCACACATCAAGCACGAACAAGATTAAGTGTCTTGTTCTAAGGCATGGTAGCCTCTCAGTGGTGCTACAGCTCATGTTTTTCACTCCCATGTGCAATTACAGAGAGGAAATCTCCATATCCATATCCGACTGGTCTCGCCCACAGACAGCCCAGCTCCAAAATGTCAGGCAAATCCTCTCTGCACGAGAGAAACGGCAAAACCACAGCTGTGTGTTTCAGCCTATGTGAGCCTCATCAGTGTGGTGCAGCCGAATGCCTCTAGGCACATGGAAGCATGGGCCCATGCCTGGCATTCCCTTAAACTTAGGGAGACAAAAAGAAAGTTGTGAGGAGCACACATCAAGCACGAACAAGATTAAGTGTCTTGTTCGAAGGCATGGTAGCCTCTCAATGGTGCTACAACTCACATTTTTCACTCCCATGTGCCATTGCCAAGAAAAAAAATCTCCATATCCCTATCCCTATCAGACTGGTCCCGCTCACAGACAGCCCAGCTCCAAAATGTCAGGCAAATCCTCTCCGTACGAGAGAAACGGCAAAACCACTGCCGTACGTTTCAGCCTATGTGAGTCTCGTCAGTGTGGTGCAGTCAAATCCCTCTAGGCACATGTAGGCAAGGGCCCATGCCTGGGATATCCTTAAACTTAGGGAGACAAAAAGAGAGTTGTGAGGAGCACACACCAAGCACGAACAAGATTAAGTGTCTTGTTCTAAGGCACGGGAGCCTCTCAATGGTGCTACAACTCACGTTTTTTACTCCCATGTGCCATTGCAGAGAGGAAATCTCCATATCCATATCCATATCCGACTGGTCCCGCCCACAGACAGCCCAGCTCCAAAATGTCAGGCAAATCCTTTCTGCACGAGAGAAATGGCAAAACCACAGCCGTACGTTTCAGCCTATGTGAACCTCATCAGTGTGGTGCAGCCGAATCCCTCTAGGCACATGGAAGCAAGGGGCCATGCCTGGGATACCCTTAAACTTAGGGAGACAAAAAGAGAGTTGTGAGGAGCACACATCAAGCACGAACAAGATTAAGTGTCTTGTTCTAAGGCATGGTAGCCTCTCAATGGTGCTACAACTCACGTTTTTCACTCCCATGTGCCATTGCAGAGAGAAAATCTCCATATCCATATTAGACTGGTCCCACCCACAGACAGCCCAGCTCCAAAATGGCAGGCAAATCTTCTCCACACGAGAGAAACGGCAAAACCACAGACGTACGTTTCGACCTATGTGAGCCTCGTCAGTGTGGTGCAGACGAATTCCTCCAGACAAATGGAAGCAAGGGCCCATGCCTGGGATACCCTTAAACTTAGGGAGACAAAAAGAGAGTTGTGAGGAGCACACATCAAGCACAAACAAGATTAAGTGTCTTGTTCTAAGGTATGGTAGCCTCTCAATGGTGCTACAACTGACATTTTTCACTCCCATGTGCCATTGCAGAGAGGAAATATCCATATCCATATCCATATCCGACTGGTCCCGCCCACAGACAGCCCATCTCCAAAATGTCAGGCAAAACCACAGCTGTATATTTCAGCCTATGTGACTCTCGTCAGTGTGGTGCAGCTGAATCCCTCTAGGCACATGGAAGCAAGGGTCCATGCCTGGGATACCCTTAAACTTAGGGAGACAAAAAGAGAGTTTTGAGGAGCACACATCAAGCACGAACAAGATTAAGTGTCTTGTTCTAAGACATGGTAGCCTCTCAATGGTGCTACAACTCACATATTTCACTCACATGTGCCATTGCAGAGAAAAAAAATCTCCATATCCCTATCAAACTGGTCCCGCTCACAGACAGGCCAGCTAAAAAACGCCAGGCAAATCCTCTCCGTACGAGAGAAACGGCAAAACCACAGCCGTACGTTTCTGCCTATGTGAGCCTCGTCAGTGTGGTGCAGCCGAATCCCTCTAGGCACATGGAGGCAAGGGCCCATGCCTGGGATATCCTTAAACTTAGGGAGACAAAAAGAGAGTTGTGAGGAGCACACACCAAGCACGAACAAGATTAAGTGTCTTGTTCTAAGGCATGGTAGCCTCTCAATGGTGCTACAACTCACGTTTTTCACTCCCATGTGCCATTGCAGAGAGGAAATCTCCATATGCATATGCATATCCATATCCATATCCATATCCATATCCATATCCATATCCATCTGGTCTCGCCCACAGACAGCCCAGCTCCAAAACGTCAGGCAAATCCTTTCTGCACGAGAGAAACGGCAAAACCACAGCTGTATGTTTCAGTCTATGTGAGCCTCATCAGTGTGGTGCAGCCGAACCCCTCTAGGCACATGGAAACATGGGCCCATGCCTGGGATACCCTTAAACTTAGGGAGACAAAAAGAGAGTTGTGAGGAGCACACATCAAGCACGAACAAGATTAAGTGTCTTGTTCTAAGGCATTGTAGCCTCTCAATGGTGCTACAAATCACATTTTTCACTCCCATGTGCCATTGCAGTGAAAAAAATCTCCATATCCCTATCAGACTGGTCCCGCTCACAAACAGCCCAGCTCCAAAATGTCAGGCAAATCCTCTCCGTACGAGAGAAACGGCAAAACCACAGCCGTACGTTTCAGCCTATGTGAGCCTCGTCAGTGTGGTGCAGCCGAATCCCTCTAAGCACATGGAGGCAAGGGCCCATGCCTGGGATATCCTTAAACTTAGGGAGGCAAAAAGAGAGTTGTGAGGAGCACACACCAAGCACGAACAAGATTAAGTGTCTTGTTCTAAGGCATGGTAGCCTCTCAATGGTGCTACAACTCACGTTTTTCACTCTCATGTGCCATTGCAGAGAGGAAATCTCCATATCCATATCAGACTGGTCCCGCCCACAGACAGCCCAGCTCCAAAATGTCAGGCAAATCCTCTCTGCACGAGAGAGATGGCAAAACCACAGCCGTACGTTTCAGCCTATGTGAACCTCGTCAGTATGGTGCAGCCGAATCCCTCTAGGCACATGGAAGCAAGGGGCCATGCCTGGGATACCCTTAAACTTAGGGAGACAAAAAGAGAGCTGTGAGGAGTACACATCAAGCACGAACAAGATTAAGTGTCTTGTTCTAAGGCATGGTAGCCTCTCAATGGTGCTACAACTCACGTTTTTCACTCCCATGTGCCATTGCAGAGAGGAAATCTCCATATCTATATCCATATCCATCTGGTCCCGCCCACAGACAGTCCATCTCCAAAATGTCAGGCAAAACCACAGCCGTACATTTCAGCCTATATAACCCTCGTCAGTGTGGTGCAGCTGAATCCCTCTAGGCACATGGAAGCAAGGGCCCATGCTTGGGATACCCTTAAACTTAGGGAGACAAAAAGAGAGTTGTGAGGAGCACACATCAAGCACGAACAAGATTAAGTGTCTTGTTCTAAGGCATGGTAGCCTCTCAATGGTGCTACAACTCACATTTTTCACTCCCATGTACCATTGCAGAGAAAAAAATCTCCATATCCCTATCAGACTGGTCCCGCTCACAGACAGCCCAGCTCCAAACCGTCAGGCAAATCCTCTCCGTACGAGAGAAACGGCAAAACCACAGCCGTACGTTTCAGCCTATGTGAGCCTCGTCAGTGTGGTGCAGCCGAATCCCTCTAGGCACATGGAGGCAAGGGCCCATGCCTGGGATATCCTTAAACTTAGGGAGACAAAAAGAGAGTTGTGAGGAGCACACACCAAGCACGAACAAGATTAAGTGTCTTGTTCTAAGGCATGGTAGCCTCTCAATGGTGCTACAACTCACATTTTTCACTCCCATGTGCCATTGCAGAGAGGAAATCTCCATATGCATATCCATATCCATATCCGACTGGTCTCGCCCACCGACAGCCCAGCTCCAAAACGTCAGGCAAATGCTCTCCGTTCGAGAGAAACGGCAAAACCACAGCCGTACGTTTCAGCCTGTGTGAGCCTCGTCAGTGTGGTGCAGCCGAATCCCTCTAGGCCCATGGAGGCAAGGGCCCATGCCTGGGATATCCTTAAACTTAGGGAGACAAAAAGAGAGTTGTGAGGAGCACACACCAAGCACGAACAAGATTAAGTGTCATGTTCTAAGGCATGGTAGCTTCTCAATGGTGCTACAACTCACGTTTTTCACTCCCATGTGCCATTGCAGAGAGGAAATCTCCATATCCATATCCAACTGGGCCCGCCCACAGACAGCCCAGCTCCAAAATGTCAGGCAAATCCTCTCTGCACGAAAGAGATGGCAAAACCACAGCCGTCCGTTTCGGCCTATGCGAACCTCGTCAGTGTGGTGCAGCCGAATCCCTCTATGCACATGGAAGCAAGGGGCCATGCCTGGGATACCCTTAAACTTAGGGAGACAAAAAGAGAGTTGTGAGGAGCACACATCAAGCACAAACAAGATTAAGTGTCTTGTTCTAAGGCATGGGAGCCTCTCAATGGTGCTACAACTCACGTTTTTCACTCCCATGTGCCATTGCAGAGAGAAAATCTCCATATCCATATCAGACTGGTCCCGCCCACAGACAGCCCAGCTCCGAAATGTCAAATAAAGAAAAGCTGAGAAATTCATATCAAGGTTTTACTCAAGAGAAGAAAAGCTTGCCCTCGTCCTTAAATCAATTAAACACAATTACAAGGGATCAGATTAGCATGAAAGCCTTTTTCTATAAATCAGTTAAACAGACTTTGATGTCCATCACCGTGCAAACATTTCTGAGACACATTTGAAAGAAATTGTATCATTATTTGCATGGGACTGATCAACTGACTGATCAAAACCAGCAAAACATTTCTCCTTTACCTTTTAACACATTAACAATAATGTTGAATGAATGTAAAGGGATAGTAATACTTGCAAATTACTAATCCCCATAGTGTAGCTTTGTTAAAAAGAAACTTATTGCCCCCAGTATCATCCCTCAAACCCTTATGGTTTGAGCGATGATAGCGTTCAAAGTCCCCCCCCCCCCCCCCCCCCCCTTTCTCTGACTGAATGCTAACTGCAGGGGAAGATGTTTTATGTGCATCAGGCAGTTCTGCAGCTGAGCTAAGATCGCGTTTATATATAAAAAAAAAAAAAAAAAAAAAATTCTTTCACTGAAATGGTCATCTACATGTTCTTGGTTTGCAGGCACACGTAGAAGACCATTTTAGTGAAAGATTTCTTTTTTATAAACACGATCTCGTCAATGCTGCAGAGCCGCCTAATGCAAGTAATACCGGATATCCCTGCAGTCAGCATTCCGCCAGGGAAGGGGGAGGGAGGGGGAACTTTGAGCACTATTATCTCTCAAACCATAAGGGTTTGAGAGATAACACTGGGGCAATAAGTTTATTTTTTAAAAAAAGCTACAATATGGGGATTAGTAATTTATAAGTATTACTATCCTTTTAAATGATCATTGCATGCAATCAATCAAGCATTTGATTAATAAAAATACAGAAACCCATTTACTTATAACATTTTTCCTCCTCCTTCTGGAGGATCAGTTTAGACATAGATTGAAAACTATGTAACATATCAATCAACAATGTAAAGATATGTAAATTATTCAAGACTCATCAAGCAAGAGAGCAATCAAAACACATTTACACCATGAGTTCATGAGAGCTGTACCACATATGGTTATTTAATTGCAAAGCACAGTGCACTGTTTTACAGTATGAGCTGTACAAGCTAAAGTCTGCTCTGTGCATGTTCTTGAATTATAAACTGCTCATGCACTGGACTGTAATGCGAACAATAGAAATGCCTGGATTTGGAAAAGGGAGCACTTTTCTACTTTAATCAGTTATAACATCATAAGATTTATTTGTGTATAAAAGGGAGAAATAAGCATGATGGCATACAAATCAATTTGGGAAAACTATGTTGATATATGTACTTCTCTCTCAAAAATAATGAACAGATTTGTTCAATATTTCTAGGTTTTATAAGGACTGGATGTGGGACCTATAATCCAACTTTTCAGCCAAATCTATATATAAAAAAGAAAACATCATGTGACTGAAAAGCTTGTCCAAAGCCCAACACACTCAGGGGCAGCAGTAAGGAGGAGTTATGCATTTCTCCTCTATACTGCCTGTTCTATTGGTGTAAGCATGGGGTGTGATTTTCACAGGAGTGGGCAGGGGGCATAGTTGTGCTACACTTGCTAGTTTTTAATACAGTTAAAATCTGGATTTAACATAGATCGTATTTTTGAACCTTAATTGTGGCAACACTACTGTGCTATCATAAATTAAGTTGTTATCAAGTAGTAATTTTTATTGTTATACAGTTTAATAACTGCCCAGAATAATATGGCAATTGAAGAGCTTTTTCTGACTCTGGAGTTTCCTCATCACTTGGCAAATTTAGGCTTAAGTGTCATGATGAGTTACAGGTCTGTATCTTTAAAGGGATAGTAATGTTTCATAATAAAAGCAGCTGTAATTAATCATCATAGTATTTGGACTTTGGAGAGTGTTAATTCAATTCTGTCACAGTTGTAGTTCAAGAGTAATTCAATGACAAAGTATCCCCCTCCCGCCACTTCTACTGATGTAACACTGTAGAGCCAGATCAGAAGGGAGTGTCCAGGTAGACTGCAGAGAGGGACAATCTTCAATTAAGATAAGGGAAAAAACTGAAAAACTTGTCAAGGGGGGTAGGGCCTTCATTGTTCTCATAGGAAGAAGATTGTCCCCTGCTGTTATCTGTCTGGTCTATGGACTACATTCCACATCTGAGAAGAGGTGGCTTACACTAGGTAAAAGGGGCGGGAGGGGAAACTTGTGAATATCTCTCAATCCATAAAGGTTTGAGAGATAAGACTTATATCGTTCTTCATGTTTTTTTAATGCCTACAAAATAAAATAAAGAGAAAACGAAGTATTACTATCCCTTTTAGGCTGTGGGGAAACATAAGAGTCTAGAAACCTATACAGTACCTAGGATGAAAGATTGCTGAAGTCTGTTCTTCAGTTGTGTTTTGGAGAAGATGAGAGATCTTTCAATTTAAAGACAACAGAAGGTTAATTTTTTATTCTATGAAAGTTTGGTATCAAGCTCATTCTTCAAACAAAGACAGTCATATTATTTCCTCCAATTTCTTCAGACTGAGATTACAAATAAATCCTAGCTGTTTTCCACACCAGGGATTCTTTTCTTGTCTGTGGCCATTTCATCCGAATGTGTATATGTCAAGCGTAAAGATGAATAAGTTGAAACACTGTTGCTTGAGTTACTCCCAATTCCTATCTCCGCCATAATTTGTTCCCTGCTCTTTCTGAATAGAAAACTAATTATTCCACGTCCTGTTCTTTCAGGGCTTCATTCAAGAAAATTATTACTGTGATTCATGAAACAAGGATCTCTACACAGTTGCAAAATCATTTTCAACTGAATTTTTTTTCATTATTATTGTAGGAACACAGGATTATACAACATCTTTAAAGCGCTGAATGGGATAACTGGGTATACAAAAGTCAGCAATGTTGCAATGAACACAATTCCATTTAAAGCTTAAAAAACATAAACATAAAGATAAAAAACTAATGTGGAATCATGACAGAAAGCTAATGTGCTCTAGTATGTATATTCAGAAATAAACATTACAGGAATCTATGCGAGTAGGCAGCTGTGGAACAAAATGAATACAGAAACTATCATTTTCATAATGCATCTTGTGCCATATTCAGGGTTTTGCTTTACAGTGTTAGACCACTGTTGGTGAAATGTGAAATGATGCTCAACAACACCCTATACAAAACACAGAGAAACACTCATTTACCCCAGTGTGTTGCCATTTGTAGACACATTGTATTCATTCATATTCCTGGACATATTTAGGAATGATTCTATTTGATCTGTCTCCCTGCACTTTGATAAATCAAAATCTTTGCTTTCTCTCATTCCAACACACTGCCATTGTTTCCTGCCTTCTAGTCACTAGGATAATGTTAAACTCTTTACCCCCTTCCCATGGGTTGCTGAACAGAGAAAATATCAACAATACTTAATATTATAGGAGGGAAAGACATTGCTCTCTCATATGTTTACCACTTGGGCTCCTTTTCCTGGTATCCACTTATGCTTTTTCTTTCTTACTGTGTTATCCTGATGCTCACTACTACTTTCCCTGCACTGTTATCCCACCTGCTCTCTCTCTCTCATTCATATTCATTTTTCTCACTTTTCTCCTCCATGCTTTTATATTTTCTCTTTCTCCTCACATGAACAGTTTACTACTACTCTTTCAATTAACCATCTTCTTTTTTCATGTATACTGCTTTATCTGCAATTTCCTTTTCTCCCCACTGTACTCCTCTTCCTATTGCTTTATTTTCTCCTCTTTTTCTACTGCTGCTCTTTATTCTTTTTACCATACCCTGCAATCTTCCATTTTTTTGATTCTTGATTCTGCTTGCTCCTTGTTCCTCCACTCATCCCTGCATTTCTTTCTTCTATTCTTCTGTTCTTCTCTTTTTCTCTCTGCCATGCATTCTTCCTAGTGCACATTCATCATCTCTGCTCTTTCATCTTCTTTTGTTTCTGTCCTCAGCCCTCAGAATTATATTTTTCTATTTTGAACTTCTCTTTACACTACTTTACTTTTACTTCACTTTTGCTGCTCAGCCACTTGTTCCTCTCTTTCTGCTCACCTCCTTTCCTCCTACTTTGTCTTGTACTTCTCTTCCTATGTGTCTTCCTTTTCCTGCACAGTCCTGTGCTTATTTTCCTGCTTAAATAACTTCTTCCTGTCTTGTCTTGCACTTCAGTTCATGCTTCACTCCCTTCTTCCTGCTCTGATCTGTGCTTCACTTCATGCTCTGACCTGTGCTTCACTTCATTCTTCTCTCCCTTCTTCTTACTCCTGTCTGTTCATATTGCCGTGTCCGAGACTTCTCTGCCATCTCTTCTCTCCCTGCTCTTCTCTAGAGTTCTCTTCCTATAGCTCTCACTTCTTCCTGCTCTGTCCTGCATCATTCTTCTTGTCAATTTCCCTTTAGCCTGCTCTGCTCTGTGTTTCTTTTCATGCTCATATCCTTTCTTCTTGCTCTTTTCCCAATGCTCTTACTTTTCCTGCTCTTTCCTGCAACTGACTTCTGGCTATTCCCTTCATCCTGTTCTGGACTAAGTTTTTATGGATATCCCCTCTGCCCCCCACTCACTTATTCCTGCTCTGTTCTGCAATAATATTCTGTCCACTTTCTCTTCATCCTGTTTTGGCCTACACGTCTCTTCATGTTTGTCTCCCATCTTCCTGCTCTTCCAATACTTTCTTCCTGCTCCTCTCTCTTCTCCCTTCTCTGTCCTGTGGTTCTCCTTACTTCCTCTTTCATGATCATACTCTTCCCTGGGTCTCTTTTCCTAAGTATCTCATATATAACTTATCTGTCCTGAAACTGTCTTTTGGCTGCTTTCCCTTTATCCTGCTCTGTATTATGTATTTCTCTTTCTACCTTTTTCTACCTCTCATCTTACTTCCTGATTTTCCCTGGGCTTCTTTTCCTTCTTCTCTTACTTCTTACTTCTCTGCATTGCAACTATCTTCTGTCTGCTTTCCCATCCTGCTATGACCTGCTCTTCTCTTTATTCTTTCCTCCCTGCTTCCTAGTCTGTTCTGAGCTTCCACTCCTACTCATCTCGATTGTTCCTGATCTTCTCTGCCCTACCAATCTTTTCTGGCTGTTTCCCTTCTTCCTGGTCTATGTGTCTCCTCATGTTGGACTCTCATCTTTCTGCTCCACCCTCTGCTTTTCTTCCTACATTTTCCCTTCTTTATGTTCTGCTCTGCGATTTGGTTCCTGCTTGACTGTGTTCTGACCTGTTCCAATCTCCTGACTTTCCTCTGTTCAAACTTCTCTTCTTGTTGCTCTTACTTCTTCATGTTTGCCCAGCACATCTCTTCATACTGCTCTCTGCGCTTCCTGCATATCACTGTGCTTTTCCCCCTTTTGCTCTCTTCCCCCTCCCTGCTCTTCTTCTCTCCTCTTCTTGTGATATAGTATACAACATTATTTTCATTGCTTAGTTTAAAGACATCAATTTGTGTATACAAACAGCAGACAGAGTAATTTGAAAAATAAAGGAGCGCATCAATAATGACATTATCTTTTTCTGAAATAAATGGCTGAAGCTGCATTTCATGACCTTATAATTTAAGTTTGGTTTGCTGCTTCAATATGTTACATAATACAGAATAGTAGACAAAATATCAATCATGTGAAGAAAATGTATAAACAGCTAATCAACTTGGTACTTTGGCATCTGAGCTGTTAAACAATGTTGTCTCATGTTTGGGGCACAACATTTAACTAGTAAAGTTTTATTAGCTACTTCTTTGTTAATAGAGGTTAGATATAATTAACAAAATAAACCTATGGAATATTCAGTGTTTAGAAGAAAACCTGATAAATACAAATTCTTAGCTGGTAACGGTAGAGATTTATGTGCCCCAGAGTTTAATCATTACCTTGGTTCCTCAGGGACTAAATAACTAGTAGAATATTCTGCATAAAAATAGTCTGATCATAAATTGTAAAGTGCTGCGTACACTTGTGGCGCTATATAAATAAACATATTCATTCATTCATTCATTCATTCATAAAGTAATCTATTATAAATGTATCAAATGAGTATAAATTAAGTGCTCTGTGAGGCTGAATTACTAAAAATTTGACACATTTTTTCAATTCTGGACAGTGGTCATAAACACTCTCTCGACTATGCTGGGAAGGGAAGTTCCTTGTACCCTTAAACTAGGTATTTTGTCAATCATTCTTGATGACTTTGCTAAGGGTTATATTGGCACTCTACTGCAGGAATTTTTGGTGGTGGCAAGGAAAGTTGTAGCTGCAGAGTTGATGTTGGCTGCTTTTCCCTCTCCCTTCCACTAGATAAATGGTATCAAACTGAAAATGCCACACTTCCATCTGATCTATGTACACAGGTGCCAGCAACAAAAATATGACTTAATTTGGGGCCCGTGGTATGATTTCTTTAATAAGACCTGAGGGTTAAAGCCCAATTTAACCAATAGAAATGGTTTGTACCAGAATTGTTACCCTTTCCATTTGAGTATATGTCCTCAAATACCCAAGTCCAAATGTAGACAATGTATTAATGTGGTAAAAAGGGCACACCAGTAGGAAGTGTGGGATTACCTATGAAATCACAGATGTACTGTAATCAGTTGATGTTCCCTTTGCTAAATCCTATACTATTCAGTTTGTGTCCTTTGTGAACTTCTGTATACCCTTTGTGAGCCCTTTCAATTGTTTCTATTTGAGTCCTCTTAGTATTCAACTTGTCCAGTTTACTTTATGCTCTCTTTCAATTTTTTGTGTCCTACAACTGAGTTTACATTATGTCTACCAATGTCCTGTCTGCCACACTAGCCTTTTTGTATTCTCCATTTGCTCTTTTGTGACCTCTCCTTTTATATGCTGTCTGCACTGACCCTTTTGTGAATTCTAAAATGGTTAACTTTGTGTCTGCCTACTCTGTTCCCTTTTTTGCCACACACACTGTTCCCCCTGCATCCCCCATACTACTCCCTCTCACACTACTCCTTTTGTTTACATTGGATTCTCCTTCACTGTTTCCATTTAAGAATGGGCAAAAGGTCAGGGAAATTCTGAGAAAAAACAAAGATTTTCCACTTTTTTTTGCCAAAATTTTCACCCATAGAAAATGCATAAAATGTTCTCTTCTTCACCACTGCCAATAAATTTAAAGCTAAAGGTTTGCCATATTTCTCCTATGTTTTCTATGAAGGCAAGATTTCCCACCACAATATTACTTCTTCTGAGGGATGAAGTAGAGATATAAATAGCTGAAAGTCAAAGTTGTGAGTCCCATAGCAAAATATGCCTTGAAACAATTGTTAGCAGGCTGAGAGCTTTATCCTTTGCCCCCAAAACACAGCCATTCTTGAAAAGTAACTGTGGCTTTGGATATTCCAGCAGGGTGCAACACATGAAATAATTTCTTTAAAGCCTCTGTTTTGTACAAAAGAAAAGGGCAGCATGTCAACCGCCAACATTTTGGCATGTTTACTGTTCCATAGGAGTACCTTTGCATTATGTTTGTGCAGGTTTTGACTTTTTTTCTAAGAACATAATAAGTGTCGGTTGGCAGTACATAGTAGAAGAACTGTGCAACTTTATTGATTTAATGCCTTCACTTGTGGATGTGGTGGTATGTGTAAGCACTCTATGACTCTTGTCATTTCCAAAAACAAACTCAGAGTCATACTCCTCCGCAGCAGAGGCAGAAAATCTTGGCACTTTCTCAATTGGACTTCTATTATGCGCCCCAGTACTTCTGCTGTTGCTAATTGTGAAACCTCTGGTGTGTTCCTGATGTGTCTAACAGTCAGACTTGATTATGTAAAGGATTACTTAAAGTAACCTATTACTAGTCATTTTAAGCCTAAATCTATTTTTAATTCAATGAAATATTAAGGAAAATTTGTGGAGACATTTTATTCAATAGTACTTAAAGATCTTAGAACTCTAGTAGAGAATACAGATGTAATTCACTCACCTAATAATTCAAGAAAAGAGTTTCAGGGAACAGAGTCTTTAAGAAACAATCACAAAATTATTATAAAAGAGGCAGACAAAGGTGGGGGTATAGTGATACAAACTATTGAAACATATATACATGAAGCAGACAGAATATTTATAAATGTAGAATATTATGAACCTGGTGAGTGACCCTTCTGGGGCTTTTGGACAGTTGCTCTGTAAATTAATAGAAAAAAGCATATTTAGATAAAACCGTAAGTAAACACAAAAGGGGCTTTCTACACATCAAAAATCCAAAAATAGCTCATTATTATCACTTACCCAAGATACACAAAGACACAAAAAATCCTCCTGGATTATTTCAGGTATAAATTCAGTAACATAAAATCTCTCTGAGTTCATTGACCACCATATCCAGCCTTATGTGAATAATCTAATAGCATATTTAAAAGATACCTATTATCTGTTGAAAACCTGCAATGAAATTACCTGGGATCCAGATTACATATGAGTATCTTTTGACGTAGTTTCTTAATACTTAAATATCATTCATAGTTATAGTCTAGAACAGGGCTCAAAATTTCCACTTGCTTTCAGGTGGGTTAATAATTAAAAAAAAGATGATACCTCCAAGTGAATATAGATGCAAAAATCAAAAACAAAACCTGAAGTCCACATGTTTAACCGTCACAACTTTAACACCAATTACAGAAATCTTCAAATGTGGTAAATCAAGATGTTTTACCTATAATTATATTACTAACAGAAGTAACTCATTCTTATCCACAGTAACAGGGAAAATTATCCTATTTAAAGCCTGATGGCATGTGAGTCACAGTTTATTATTTATCTTGTTCATGTGGACTCCAATACATTGGCAGTACCACACAACATTTAAAGGGATAGTAACCCCCCCCAACAACTTGACGCCAAAATATAGCAATCATACAAACATACTGAACGCACTTAGTCCCATCTCTCAAACCTTTATGGTTTGAGAGATGTAAGGCAAGACAGTCATCCGGTCCCTCTCCCTTCTGCCTGACGAGCTGTAAAGCTGTCAGAGGCAGAATCCGGTCGGCCGACTTTAGGCGGTTCTGCAGGAGCTCTGACATCTAGATATCTCCGTATAATTACTTCAAAGGAATGGTCTACAACATGTGCTTGCAAGCCAGACACATGTTTTAGACCATACCCATGAAGTAATAATACGGAGATATCTAGATAACAGCGCTCCTGCAGAGCCTCCGTCTGGTGCTGGAAGCAGGATCTCATGACATCCACTATACAGCGGACGTATGAGACGGGGGAGGGACCGGAGGTCTGTCTTGCCTTACATCTCTCAAACCATAAAGGTTTGAGAGATGGGACTAAGTGCGTTCAGTATGTATGTATGATTGCGGTATTTTGGCGTCAAATTGTCGGGGGGGTTACTATCCCTTTAAGAACACGTTTCAGCCAACATTTATGAAATAAAAAGGATTTCCTACTACATGACTTGTCAAAACACTGCAGGTGTCAACATAACTCTGAAACAAATTGTATTAAAAGTACTTCCATTGAAAAAACTGAAGGCCTTGATAATTTTAGCAAATATGAAACTGATAAATAGGAATCCTTTTGGATATTTACCCTCTGTCCTTGCAACCTGAAGGACTAAATTAATGTTTAGAAACAACTATATAATTTAACTTTTGTTTTTTTTTATCTCCTTTGTTCATTTTCCAATGCTTGCAAGAGTCTTTCCTTATTTGTATTAAACTTTCCTCTGCTTTCTTTGAAAACATCAAATCAAATATATATTTATTAATTTTGGAGCTTTTTATTATTATTATTTTTATTTCTCTGTATAAACATCATTGCCATGTACTAAGATGTATGACTGAAAATTGTTTGTAGACGTATCTTCTAAATTGCGGGTTCCCTAAGATTAGATCTTTTCGTATTATGGTTTTTTTATTCTAGATTTTGTTAAAAGGATAGTAATGTTTCATAATAAAAGCAGCTCTAATTAATCATCATAGTATTTGGACTTTGGAGACTTATTTCAATTCTGTCAGAGTTGTAGTTCAAGAGTAATTCAATAACAAAGTATCCCCCTCCCGCCCCTTTTACTGATGTAACACTGTTCAGCCAGTTCAGAAGGGAGGTGCCCAGGTAGACTGCAGAGAGGGACAATCTTCAATTAAGATAAGGGAAAAACCTGGAAAACTTGTCAAGGCGGGCAGGGCCTTCATTGTTCTCATAGGAAGAAGATTGTCCCCTTCTGTTATCTGTCTGGTCTTACAACCAGATTCCACATCTGAGATATGGCTTACACTAGGTAAAAGGGGCAGGAGGGGAATATTTGCTTGTGAATATCTCTTAAACCATAAAGGTTTGAGAGATAAGACTTTTATCGTTCTTCATGTTTTTTTAATGCCTACAAAACAAAATAAAGATAAAATGAAGTATTACTATCCCTTTAATTTATCCAATTGTCATGAGAAAATGTGTATAATACTACTATTTTGCACAAAATTGTACAACAATAATTCTTTGTGGCTGTATCACCACAGTTTGGAATATTTTAACAACTATTTATTTAAATTGCTGCAAAGGGAAACTTCACTTTTTTAGTCAAAATTTGATGTCCATGTGTAGACATACCTATCCTGTACCCAACTGTGATATATACATCCAACAGCATTTGGACTTGACTCATTCATTTCCTCTTTTATGAAGATATATTCAAAGCAGATACATTGTATACATTTTCTTGAAGTAACTGGCCTCATTTTATTTTAAATTATCCATTTCTATATGGAAAGCGATCATCAATGGATCATGGTATTTATCCCTTTGAGCAATACGTTGAGTACCTCACTGGCACTCAGAGGGTTATAATAACCCGCTCCATCACAGGATGCATTCAGGTTCCCATTGGTTGAATATATGTTAAAATTTAGTACATGCTGTATTATTTTTGGATTAATCCTTTCAAGCATTAGATTCATATTGGTTTTTTTTCCACGATGACCATTTGGATACATAATCTTTGTGTTTTATCTTCTTTGGTGGATACAATACTTTATAGTATGGTGCTTTTGGGTGACCCCAATTTTATTGATAGGTGTATTTGTGATATTTCTTGCCTATTAATGAATATGCCCAACAAGGCCGAAAAGTACATCTGGGGTTGGCAGCTTCTCTTGTTCAGAGGGGAATTACCTGGCACTTCATGGCTGGACTGCCTTTTGGTAGGATCAGTATGATGTGCTTTAGGATATTTTCTCCCTGTGAAAGGCACTAGTGAGCTAAAAGAGATTGAACTCTGGATAGGATACTTATCCTACAGAGCCTCATCAATTCGAGGGCAGGCTCGTTCCTAGGCGAGCATCTCTGACTAGCTCTTTGCATATGTAACTTCCCTTGGGATTGGTCAACCAAAGGGTAGGGTAATCCAGACATGGACCCCTTGCTCACTGTGCTTAGAGAGATCAGCTGCACCTCACTGACGAGGCACAACAAGGCCGAAATGTACATCTGGGGTTGGCTGCTTCTCTTGTTCAGAGGGGAATTGCCTGGCACTTCGTGGCTGGACTACCTTTTGGTAGGATCAGTATGATGTGCTTTAGGATATTTCCTCTCTGTGAAAGGCACTAATGAGCTAAAAGAGATTGCACCTTGGGTAGGATACTTATCCTATACAGCTTCATCAATTTGAGGGCAGACTCGTTCCTAGTTGAGCATCTCTGACCAGGGGCGGACTGACAGGACTCAAGGCCCCTGGTCCAAAAACAGGTCTGGGCCCCTCACTCCATGACATCCTAAGCCCTGCCCAATTACATCATTGTCCTGGGGGGGTACTGGATGGCCTTGGGGGTAGGGTTACCACTTGTCTGTAATGCCCGGGACAGTCCTTTACTTTACATCTCAGTCCCGACCTACCCCCACCGGGACAATTAGTGGTCCTGGAATGAAGCCTCAGGTGCCACTCTCTGACTCACACATAGAGCCAACCTCCTAAGAATGGTAATGACACACGTATGTAGAAGCAATCTGTGCTGCGATGATGGCTGCTACCTCACTCTGCTGAGACAATGGCCCACCAGCGACCTCAACTGTGGACACTAAGCAAACTGCTCCACCAGCCAATGAGAGGTGCGCAGTGTTGATGCTCCTCTCTCACTGGCTGGCTGATGTATGAGCGAGATGGCAGGGGTGGAGTCTGGGAGCAGCTGCACAGTCAGTCACACAACAAGAACTGGGCAGGACCAACACAGCAGCTACTGGGTCAAACTGTGAATGACAGTGTGGTCTACACTGACTGGGACCGCTGAGTAACACTTGGCATCCCCAGCCACCGGGTAAAAACATTACAATTCTAAATGAGATGTTCACACATAGTGCAGTGTCTCAGGTAATATAGCTCACTGCTGCTGAGATCTACAGTGTGCAGTGCACTGCTGCTTGTTAGGTGATGCCTTATTTCCTTCTAATGTTGGTACTTAGACTTACAGGGAAATAATGCATCAATTAGAACCAAGAGCTCAATGCACAAATTGGTATATTTCAGCAACAATTTGCAATATTACATAAGACTGATAGTTATATTTTTCTGCTGGAGAGCCACAAGTAGTTGGCCAACTTAAATATTACAAATTCAAATACAAGAGCACGCTGGCTGAATTTAAATTAACAGCTCTGGTTGCAAGTTCACAATTATGCTTATCACTATTCTTCAGAGTTTTAAATTGCAGAGTAATTGAAACAGAGAGCTTGCGATCAAAAAGACAACATGCTTACAGTGTGCTCTGGAACTACTGTAGGAAGGTTGCAGTCAATTGATGCTGTTCCATAGAGCAAGGTTAGGAATTCAGGCTCTGCATCTACTGGAGACTAAAACATCAGTCATTCTGGACCAGCAGCTCCCTGGAGGGTTGTCATCTCAACAGCTAGATAGTCCAATGTCCCCTGGCGGTAGTCATTTAAACACTGCATTCACTAAAACAGACTGATACTCCCAAACACACACACAAATCACATTCTGTTAGTGGTCACGAGCCTTATTTAATGCTAATACCTCTGGATCAGACAAGGCTCCCCTATTTGTGCCTTGTTCCACACTGTCTATGACTGTGACACATCTGTTTTAAACTGAGTCTGATGCACCACCAACCACCAAACAAAAAACAATGACAGCCCACTGCCGAAGTATACTACATTGAGCTAATTGGCTATTGGTTCTAACTGATGTATTATGTCCTTGTAATGCATGACTTAATACCTACCTTACAAGGAAATGATGCATTAGTTAAACCAAGTGGCTGATTTGCACATGATTTGTTTTCTGCTGAAAATAAAAATTACACTCTCTCCCAAAACTTATAGCAAAACTTATAGCAGCTCAAACTTGCATCATTTAGTTGCAGTATTTCCATGGGAGGATTCTCAGCATAGGCAGCTTAATATAAATAAATATATATATATATATATATATATATATATATATATATATATATATATATAGGAAAGACAGATGCATCTCCATTCCAATGATTTCAGCTTCTATTTTAAAGAAGAATTGTATTTGAACACACCCTTGTCTGGGTCCTGACTGTGCCATAACTGGTACTGGCTTACCTGTGCTGTGTTTGCTGCCTGGGTCACTCTTTCTTCAGTATCACTGTTTACTGCTGTGCTGCAGATTTCTGGTTGGGGCCTGGGGTGAGTGAGTCCTCCACTGCTGATCCTTCTTGGGTTGGTGACTCTGATGTGCATTGTCCTTGGCGGGCTGCTGTCCCCTGAGTGGCTCTGACTCCCCAAACTCCCTCCCCTCTCATCATCACGAGCCCCGTCGGACCGTGATGACATAATTTGCATGCAGCGCAGACCAAGAGGTCGCGTAGGCATGCATAGAGCAGAGGGAAGAGTACTGGCACTTGCTGAGAAGCGCTTGCTGCCAGACAGTGATGGAGTGAGTCTGGCAGCAAGACGCGTTGATATGTTGGATGTACCATGTGTGACATGACAGTGGCTGTATGCAGCCTTAATGAGGGGAGCAGCATGTTTTAAAAACTAAACTGCAAGCAGGCAGAGAGTTCATATAAAAATATAAATGCTGGTGGTGGCAACGGCGGCGGGCCCCCCTCGGTCGCGGGCCCTCGGTCCGTGACCGAATGCCCGACTGGTCAGTCCGCCCCTGTCTCTGACTAGCTCTTTGCACTATTTATGAATACACTATGTATGTTGATACAATATTCTGAAATTTCTGAATTAACTAGTTTATTAATTAGTTTTTCTTACATCATTTCTGAGTATTTACATTTCAGCACAAGATGTTTACAAACCTTTATTAATTTTTGGGCTCCTAAGGAAATAGCCCTATAGACTATGAAATGTATTTAGGACAATACTAGTGTTGTCTTACATACTTTTTAATTTATTGCTAGCTGTTTTTATTATAATCATGAAAAAAATATTTCATATTTTACTTGTACAACGCGGTACATTCTCTTTTAGAACAGTTGGAACTTGCCATATATATTGAACCTTGTTTTGGACAACAGAGAGCTGTCCGCCTAGACCTCTGGAGATAGCTGAGTGAGGGTAGTTCTCAAATTACCCTCACCAGCGTTCTTAGCCCCGGTTGGATCCTATCCTCGAGCCACCACAAAGTGTGAGTACTAACATCTGTGCTGCTAATACTTATGATACTGGCTGAGGACAACATCCACTGTGGATCAATATCAATCCATATAGCTGAGTGAGGGCAGCTTATAATGTCTCCTCACATGCTACTATAGCTTGCCTGGACAAATGAGCCAGCCAAGGATCCATCACTAGATGTACGTCTTCCCACATCCAGAACACCTTTTCAATTCTATTGAGTTATCTAACATGCAGCGAGACCGTCATCTCTGAAATTCATATTACAAGCGAAGATTTTTTTATTGATGCAACTTTTTTTTATTGTAACATATTACGCTATGTATGGTTTTTGTTTCTTTCTTACATGTACATTATAAGTATTCAGGAGAATCACTGACTGGTCATTTATGAACAAACATCACTTTTAAATATAAGAAAGGTCAGATACGTCTCTCTCAATACAGTGTGACCAGTGTGAGTACTGTTCTGTATTGTACATTTCACATATTATTCTTATTTGGTAATGAATTCATTTGATATACACATTGATATTTGGTTGTACACTATTCACTTTCTATTTCATGTGATTATTATACATTTTCACTATAATACTTTGAATATGTTTTTGAATTGATCAGCACTCACTTAAATTTTTAGATCATTCTGTCTTCTAATGCTGTTCACTTTTTGACCTCTTCTGCTGTTCTTTTTCAGTCCGCCCACACTGCTTTTATTGGATTCGGGAGCATACCAAGTGTACAGTGTAAGTGGATACTTGTGCCCTTTCACACTGTTCCCTATATGTCCTCTTAATCTGTTCTCTGGATATGTTTCCAGTCTATTCCATTAATATCCTGCTGTACTGCTCTCTTTGTGATGTCTGACTCTGTTCACATTTTGTTCTCCTGTGCTTCCACAATGCTCTTATTGATTCCTCTTACATATGCTCTTATTGAGTCTTTTTACATAGATTTATCTGTTCTCTCTCACATTGCTCCATTTATATCCTCACATCCACTTTTCTTTTTATCCTCTAACACCCCTTTCTTAATATCTTCTCACTCTTTTCTCTTTGCCTTCTCTCACTTTTTATTCTCTAACACTATTGTTGTGGGGTGTTCCATTTATGCCCTTCCATGCTGTTTTCTTTGTTCCCTGTGAACACACTATTCTCTTTATCCACTTACACTGTTCACTTGGTATGTGTCACGGAGTGACTAGGAATAACACACTGACAAGTACAACCGAACTTAACGTAAAACATTATTAAGTAATGAAAAGGCAGGATGTAAGTCAACAGGCAAATAAATGACACAGTAGTAAGAGACTGAAGTAAATGGCAGCCGACAGTGGCACACCTTCACGAGACCAGAGAGGAACAGTGTAGGCATTTTCCTCACCCTTCACAGGACAGGTGGATAACAGTAGAATGGCCCTTGACTACACAATTAGGTGGGTATAGTGCAGAGCACTCTGTACCCTAAAAGGATGGCACACTTTCACGAGACCAGAGAGGAACAGTGTAAGCACTTTCCTCACCCTTCACAGGACAGGTGGATAACAGCGGGATGGCCCTTGACTACACAGTTAGGTGTGCAGAGCACTCTGTACCCTGATAGGATGGTACACCTTCACGAGACCAGAGAGGCAGTGTAGGCACTTTCCTCACCCTTCACAGGACAGGTGGATAACAGCGGAATGGCCCTTGACTACACAGTAAGTGTGAGGGCAGTGCAGAGCGCTCCCAAGCACTGAGTCGGCAAATAAACGGAGCAGACCAGTATTCCCACAGGGGATACACAATATGGTAGCCGATGGAGATAGGCTAGGCAACACGGACTGGCACTGCCATGGGAGGTCAGACACACGGAGTGACCGACAAGTGTAACTTCTAACGGAAGCAAGCACAAAGCAGAAGCCACAGGCAGAACAATAACCAACCCGTACAACGGGAAGGTAACAGAGCGCAACGTAAGGGTAAACCAGGAGACAGCCAAGGGTCACACCCAATCGGTAGTAAGACGTCACCAATGGTCATAACCAGAACAGGTAGTCAGTGAAGCCAGAGGTCAGGACCGGAACGTGTAGTCAGAACCGGAACGGGTAGTCAGACGAGCCAGGTAATACACAGGAATGGTAAGCACCACACAGAACTAAGCTCAGGTACACCACAAAAGGGCAATAGGAGTGACACAGAGAGAGGTGTAAAAACCCTGATGGGTAGGTGGAGCAATGACCTCATCAGCGTCGCGCCCTATAAGAATAGCGACTCAGCAAGAGCGACAGTAGCATGTAAACAATGTCGCTTCCAGGGCAAATGTCAGTCACAGGCAATCACGGGCACCGTGATAGTATGCTCCCGACCTATTATGTTTTGCACATGACTTTTTGCATCCTCACATACTGTTCCCTTTATATACTTTATAATTATTATTTTCGTTATAATCTCTCACACGTTCCCTTTTGTGTTCTCTTGAACTGTTGGCTTTGCATCCTCTTGCATGGTTCGCTTTGTCTCTATGTTTATTGCTCTGTTTATGTTCTTTCTTATTGTTCCCTTAGTTTTCCCTTTGTATCCTCCCAATACTATTGCCTCCCACTCTGTTTATTGCATTACTCTTATGTTCTGTCAGACTGCTCCAGTTATGTACTTGCACTCTTCATTTTGTGTTTTCCCATGTTTTTTGCTTTGTGTCCTTCCACAATAATCCCATTAGTCCCCTCATATTGCATTCATTTCTCATGTGTCCACTCAAACTGCTCAATTTGTGTCTCTTGTGCAACCACAACCATTCAACAGTTAGAATTTGGGGTCGAATATTACGTGTGAAGTGCTATACTTCAAACTTAAAAATAATCTTAATCTAATATTTTATAGGGAGCTGTTAGAGAAGAGTGTTGCTCATATATATATATATATATATAAAATAGTGTTTGAATATGCAAAAAAAAGCCCTAGACTGAAAAGTGATCACACATTTGGTAGACCTCAGCTTTGAGGTCTTGAAGGAACTCAAGTTTTGAAATGCAATTTCAATTAATAGTTTTGGCACCCTTCACAATTCCTGTATTAAGGCCTTATGATATTGTGTAGAGGAAAACAGAATGAAAGATAATTGAAGTATAAATAAAGGAAATTAGTAAAGGAAATGCATTGTGGTTCAATTCAGGAGCAAGATCTGTTGCAAAACAAATTATTATCAAACTTTGTCTTATGTATTAAGTATGATATCCTTATTATGAAGCTGTGGAACATAATTCATTTGAAGATGGATAAAAGAATTGGAATGGGCAAAATGATAATTTCTCCTAAATGCAGGACATTTTGTAAATGGAATATTTGCTTTTCCTTTCCGTGAATATTCTTGCAGCAAGAAAAATCAGTTGAAAACATTAAAATTGATGGATAGAAGGTTAAACATATGGCATCATGTACGCACAAGCACGTGTCATTATGCACGCACTACTCATGCATACATACACAGGCAAACAGGAATGCATATGTGTACAAACATAAACTTTGCCAGACAGAAGATGATAGCGGAAATGGACTTCTCATGGTAATTCCTATGGAATGAGGAAGGTTCTAGTTTCCACTAATTTCTTCATCATGATGAAAACTTTACCCAACCTTATCAAATAGTTAAGTACCACTCCAATAGATTTCATTTTGAAAAATGCCATACCAGCTACCCATAGTGTTTTGCAATAAAATAAATATTTTTTTTTACATCCTTCATGGACATGGGGCTCCCCAGATACTGATGGGACCATCAAAGTAAAGTTTAGAAATCTCTCACACCCACTTCAAGCTTTCCTTACAAGTGCTCAATCACATATCTCCTACAAAACATGTATGAAATGTACCTCTATAGGCCAGAGTGTCTTATTAAATATATAACCAGACTCAAACAAATGGGTCAGACCTAGTTTTCATTGGAGCAGCTTTGTGTTTACTTGTTGTCATTGACAAATCAATGTTTGTCATTGTTCTTCTTCCCTTCGAGTAATCAAACATATTACCTTAGAGATTTGCTATATTTAAAAAATTATTGTTCCCAATTGATTGCTAAGAAAAAAGCATACATGATCTATGAGTAGAACGAAAAAGAAAATAATCTAAAGCAGGATGTTTTTACTTTCACCTTGCTTGCATCTCCATGAGTAATGAAGCATGTCAAAACATGATGTTGCACTATCAAAGAATTATTGTTAATTAACTGTACTCTGTAAAATGAGCCCTGCTTGTCCTGACAGTGATACCGTTTATGTTATTTTATGGTAATAGAAGGACATAGCTATCATTCACCAAACAAAACATAATAAGGAAATTACAGGGAAAAATGACTCCAATGCAGACATGATGCAACTCAGTTTATAAAATGCTTTCACTGCTACCACTGTCAATAAGATATATACCATCACTTTTTAACTGTTAGCCAAGTGGTTCCAAATGTTTTTGGTACATACTCTTACACACAGTCTGTCTTTTGTAGGGCACCACTAATATTTCAAGGGCAAAGCAAAAAGGGAAAATACAAACAATCACTCTTAGATCAGAATTGCAAAATTGACTATAGCAAAAACATTGTATAGCATATACACATATCCCTATATTTACAATTTAAAATCAATAAACACATTATTGATTAAGCCTTCAAAGCAAGACTGTGGAACCTAACTAGTGTTCATAGCATACAAGTCCCCGTACTATATGCTGGAGAAAACTGACTATAGAGAATACTCTTTAATTACAGCTAACAAATATTTACATTTTAAGGCGAACTAAAGTTTAAAACTGATTTTCATTACAAACACAGTCCACTTGCTCGTGTAATCCTCATTGCTCTAACTAAATTGAATGTGACAACAATAAAATTACATAAAACTCAAATTTTTTCCTGTTCCAAAAGATGGTGTTTTACAGAAACACAAATCAGTCATTCCCCTTTTGAAGGACTTTGTTATATGTAACAGATTTTAGGGGTTTATTCCTCCTTAAAAGGGTAGTACCTTCTGAGATAAAGTTGAGATAAATAAAGTAACATGTTGAGGGAAGACAATAAAACACGTGTGTTTTTATCATTATTATTTTAATCTCTTTTTCACATCAAACACTTTTTTAGATTTGTATCCATTGCCATAACAGCACAAGTAGGTTAGTTAGTACATGCCTCATTTTTTATTTCTCCTCTGGTGACAACAGCTTCTGAAAAATCATCCACCCTCTCAGACCATGCTCCTCCTACACATTTTGATTAGCGGGTGTTTGCCTTTGAAAATCAGTAGCTTGATTAAAAATATAGTATTTCCTGCTTTCTTTATTGAAATGAAAAGTGCATTGACTAATTTATTTAAATATTTCTCATCTCTTGACTTTTTCTAACATCAATAGGTTTATCCTAAAAGTTTACTAAATGGTCAGCTGACCTTTTAAAAGGGAAACCCACCTTTCTGGGTAGTTTTAATACATACTGAGCATTGACTAAAGCTCAATTAAAGCATAGTAGAAATGAAAACGAGTTTCTTTCTTTGAATGAAAACAAACTTTTTTCATGGCAACCACTCAACCATGTTGGTCATTCCGCTTATAATGGGAAAATGATGACATCAGGTAAAGAGGAGGGAGTCTTAAAAAATGCACTAATCATAGCTAAGGTTGTGAATGTTAAGAACCTGTGTTGCTGTTGTGTGTGGCTGAGTGGGACTTGGTCAACCACAGTCCAATCATTGCATTTCATTCCCTCAGAACTTCTGCCAATCCTGAAGCAGGCCTTTGTGTTGTTACATCTTTATTATTAAATTGTGTTTTACCGAAGACTTGCTGAAAGGGAACTCAACCACCTGTGGTTGGTACAGTATGTAATGGCTATGTTAGGAGTTCTGTTCTCTGCACTGACTGTAAATTGGCATGTTGGTTTTAAAGTTGGATTATGGACTTTTAACCCCTTGAATGCTAGAGAGAGATAAAATAATTGTGTTTATGAGTAAAGTCCCCATAATAAAGATAGATACCAAATACTTGATTTAACTTCTTACTCTCATATACCATACCATGTAATTAGCAGGCAAATTACAAATAAATGTACCCAGAATTTGATTAGCATCATTAGATGTTCTGGATATAACCATGTGAAGGAGCATTTTACTCAATAGAGTCTGAGAAGCTTCATCAGTTTGACTTAAAAAGAGACTCAAGGCTCAACTGTTTAGGTAAGCTTATGACTAACACCTAACATCTGTCCGGCTCTTCAAGCAGGACATGCAATTTTCTTAAAGGGACCATATAGGGTCAATACAAGACCTTTTTATCCCACTGCCAGTGCCCTCTGAATTACGAAAACAAATTTCCAATAGCTCATAACTCACACATTGTCTTTTGGTTTGCTGTGCAGATCACCAATATCTTTACACAGCACTCAGAGTAGGTTTTTACTGACTATATGAAACCTCTTGGAAGCTCTGTGTTGGTGTCAATTGGCTTTTATGGAGAGTGGAAAAAAGCTGCTGTTATTACAGTTCTGATGTCATCCAACTATGCAGCTACCACTGATAATATGTTTAATTTCAGAATTGTTATTTACATCCTTGGTAATTTTAACCTTGTTCCAAATGTAAAGCACTATGGGACTCATTAGGAGAAAATTCCTATTAGTTATTATAAATATTATTATTATTAAGTTATATAATAAAATCAAAATAATGTACTTTGAGTTGTTGTTATGTATTTGCATATTTATACTTTCATGCCATATTCAGGCACCTCAAAAGAAGTCCTTCTGCCAGTCTGCCATTCTTTAGGTCACCAAGAAATGGCAAGTGTGACATTAGGGGACCATCTATCACATTTCTCATCACCTCCTCAGACGCATCACTGGAGCTAGTCGTGGCAAGTGGAACATTCATCATCCATCACCCAATTTATTGCTGTTGTTGATCCCATTCCTTTTGAGCTGCCTAATCATCCTACTGCTTAAATAACTCAGCAGCAGCAAGAACAGCAGTAGCAAATTCCACATCTACATCAGGGCATTTGACAGTGGCCATTGACCAGCATGACATGACCTGCTGGCACTAGTCCAGCAGGGCATTTTTTTCTCAGGGCTTATGCTTTAAAAAAAAATTACATAGAAAAAAAAGGATAGGCCTACAAAAAAATAAGCAATTTTTGTGTGTTTGTTTCTAACAAGCCTAAGTCCTACAAATTAATGTTTCCTTAGGGTTTGTGCCAAACAAGCTTAATTCCTACTAATCAATGTTTCCTCAGGGCTTGGGCCTCTAACTTTAACAAAAAATCTTACAGATTATCCTCTACAAAATACTCTGTCATGTCAAGTATCAGTCTACCCCAGTGGCAGCTTATGTTAGAGGGTCCCTGTGTCTACCAGTTACATACAAATTTCTTATTTTATTGATTTATTTTTTTATTAACTGTCCCCCCCAATACCAGTCAACAAACTCCACCAAAACAAATTACCTGTTCAACTGATTCATTCCCCAGACTCCACCCACCAACACAGGCACCCTCCTCAGACCCCTTTTATACCATGTCTTATGTTCTTTTTTTTTTTTTTTTTAATTGTATTTAGGATTTATTTTGTATTAACTGCCCCCCAATCCCAATAAACAACCCCCCCAAAAAAAATTCCCTGTTCAACTGATTCTTTCCCCACACCCCACTGTGTTGGCACCCTCATGCCCCCTTTATACTATGCCTTTGGGAAATAATATTTGCTATGTGTTGTGTGTAACTTCAAAGTTCCCATTCATTTCAATGTAATGAGCTTTGCAAAAAAAGCGGTCAAGCGGAAAGTGCCATTTTTTTCCCGTTTTCAGTTTGAGGAGGACATTTTCGCCCATCCCTACTCTTTATCACTTCTTAGTACATCTCCTCCAGGGGAACCCTGGATAGTATTCTACAAAGACCAAGGCAGAGAGACAGTACACTCACAGATCTAAATTCAATATTTATGAGCATTCTTGAAAACATACAGTTAAATGGATGGCCCCCCAAGCAGTTATACACTCTTATTAGTTTACATGACATTTCAAACGTCCTAGTGACAACATATATTTTATGTCTTTCACATTTATCCATATTATGATGCATTTTATATTTTTAAGTTCTACAATACAATCTGTTTTTTTGTTTTTTTTCCTCAACAGTCTGGGAATTTTGTGATTCTGAACTTTAAATGAAATATGTTTCTTTGCTTAATTAGGACTTATATCATTAGGAAAAAGTGTCTTATACTTTAACAGAAGTAGAATACGTAGGATGACGTCTTTCATACATTAGTCCTATATATCTATTTATATACTTTTGCATTTGTCTATATTTACCAAGTTCTATTCTAGTTTGCTTTTTATTTCACATTTTCTTAAAATTTTCTTAAAGGATGGTAAAACTTCATTTTATCTTTATTTTATTTTGTAGGCATTAAAAAAATTAAGAATGATATGTCTTATTTCTCAAACCTTTATGGTTTGAGAGATATTCACAAGCAAAGTTTCCCCCTCCTGCCCCTTTTACCTAGTGTAAGCCATCTCTTCTCAGATGTGGAATCCAATCCATAGACCAGACAGATAACAGCAGGGGACAATCTTCTTTCTATGAAAACAATGAAAACCCTGCCCCACTTGACAAGTTTTTCAGGTTTTTCCCTTATCTTAATTGAAAATTGTCCCTCTCTGCAGTCTACCTGGGCACCTCCCTTCTGATCTGGCTGAACAGTGTTACATCAGTAAAAGGGACGTGAGGGGGATACTTTGTCGTTGAATTACTCTTGAACTACAACTCTGACAGAATTGAAATGACACTCTCCAAAGTCCAAATACTATGATGATTAATTAGAGCTGTTTTTATTATGAAACATTACTATCCCTTTAACTGAATCACATATACTATAGAAAAAAATGTTCCATTCACTGTTCCTTAGAATCATGTAAGCAGTTTTAATTTATGAAATGGAATTGCCCAGTTTTAAATTACAAAGTAAATCCTTCCACCTTTTGCTATAGCTATAGTTCATCTTCAAATATACAAATACTCTGCATTTGACAAAATATGCTTAAAATGAATACAGTTGGTATACTGGCAATCTTATTTTACTGACCATAAATGAAGTCATAAAATAAATTAAATGTTGCAATACTGAATAATAAGTGGTAAAACTGTTATCAATGACATGTGAATGGGATTCATTGTCCTTTCTCAGTACTGTAAATACAGGAAGGCATGAAGAAATGAACAATAAGTGTCAATGGAAATATAGTGTGTGTTTAGTGAAAGCAAGGAAACAGGGAATCAGCATAGCAAAGTGAGAATTAAACAGAGCAAGATGTCATGTATCTCTCAATATGTGAGGTTAGAGGTACCAATAACAGGAGGAGGAAGGAAGGGAGAGTCATCTCTACTAATAAAACAAAAGGATTTCCAACACAAATGTGAAATGATGAAATGATGTCCCTAACACCTTTCTTTTGGAACAATTATTATGTATAAAAATATAAATCAAGTTCAAAGTGAAAATCAGACTAAAATGGTAAAAACAAAATAAGAAAAGATACTGTTTTAACCTGTAGAACACAGGGAAGTGAGCAAAGCATTGGTCTGCAATGAGGTGCTTACCTCACTGGCTCTCCATGGGTTATGCACTAAAATTACTGATGTACTAATAAGAACTGGTGCAGTTCTGGAGCAAACAACTACATCACAGGGGCAAATAAAATCCTCATTGATTGAAATGAAGTTATAGACATCATTAACATTCATGGGGGGAGATTCACTAAGCTGGGAAAAAAAGGTGATAAAGGGGAGATGACTTCTCCAGTTTATCACTTCTCCAATTCCTATGTTATTCTATGGAGCCTATGCACTAATATTTCTTCAACTTTGGAGATCTTAGTGAACAGGCTCCATAGAATAACATAGGAATTGAAGAAGTGATAAACTGGAGAAGTCATCTCCACTTTATCACCTCTTTATCACTGGTTAGTGAATCTCCCCCAAGGAATTTAAAACTCAATTTAAATAAGTAGAGCTTTTTCTGATTTTTTTTTTTTATCTCTCCAGAGTTACACCACTTTTTCTTAGTAAATAATCCTCACTTATGGACATTGGGCAATATATAAAGGAGTGGGATGTAGTAACTACCATAGTTTTGTACTACTATAAAGAGAAAACATTCAAGCTTACAGCAGCTTTGCACAATTTCAGTCTTCTATTTAACTTATTACAATGTCATTTGCTCACACACAGAAAATACATTTTTGACAGTACACTTATTCAGACCACCTGTTCACTTGAAGAGGAATTCACATCTGTAAACACCGATACAACACATTTTCTCTGTGGTAATCCAGCAGTTTCCTTTTGACATCAAATACAACTTGACAAAGAGCTAGGAGGCTTGAAACATTGGTTCTTATCCATTAAATTAAAGAGGTATGATTCTGGAGAAAAGCGACTGCACCATAGGGGTGAAATGCAAATTCTGAAAATTCCCAATGATTTCCACAGGGCTTTTAAGTCCTTGAATGTTAGTGAGATTTTCAATGCATTGCGAAGCAATGTGTTGGAGACCTCTCTTTCAGTGAAGAGGTTAAGGACTCATTTAAAACAATAAGGATTTTCATTGTCATTCCATTTGGAGGAGCATATTTGCCCCAATTGCACCCTTTTAGCTTGACAAATAAGGTCCTTTGTCGATTAGATAACAAGAGAATACGCCTGTCCTTATGTAATCCATGTGACCACTTGTTACAATGTTACTCTGTATTTGATATCATTAAGTATATAACCACATAACTGCAGAGAAAATCAGGTATGTTGTTATCTCTTTATTGTGCTCACCAGGGATGGGCAAAAACTTTCACCCAAAAAGAGAAAAGTGAGCAAAACATAATTTTCACCTTCTGTAAGAATTTCCATGAAAAGTACAATTTATGTGCATTTATTCTGCCATGATCCCCAGCCTTATTTCACTGCAGTAGAATCACACATACTGACCCTCATTCTTGTGCCTCTGTAGCCATAGAAGCACATCTGCTGGCTTTGTACCACTGCACTAGTAGCCAAACAACACACTAACCCCCCAGCTTTTCTCCATGGTAGCCATACAACCTGACACACTCATACGTCTCAAGTGCCCTCTTTATGAGGGACAGTCCCTCTTTCCCATCCGGGTGTCCCTCTTTATGAGGGACAGTGCCTCTTTGAAACCCAAATCCCTCTATCCCTCTTTTCCATGCTGGTGTCCCTCTTTTTAGGATATTAGACTCTGTGGTGTATATAAGTGTATGACCTTGCTCCATTAATGTGTGTTTAAACTTCAGTATATGTATTTATACTTTAGTCTGTGTAAATAAAATCATTTGGTCTTGTTCTAAATAATTTATTCAGTTACACAAAGAGGTGTCAATAGATCATGAAATAACCTAACCATCTACACCCATAGTAACACCACCTAAAATAAAAGCGTCCCTCTTTGGCCATTTGAAATGTTGGGAGGTATGCATACTGAATACCCAGCCTTCTCACGTCTGGTAGTCAAGATGGGCAATATGAGGCCCTGTATCTGCTCTCAGACTACAACTCAAACAGTCGACTAATGGAGAATGATGGGAGTCTGGCAGCACCAGGAGAGTTTCAATTTTCCAGCCACTGCTATCACCCCCAGACTTGTCCCATGGTAGCCATAGAAGTACAAATACTCACCCCCAATCTTGTCCTAGTGTCCCCATACACACTGACCCCCAGACTTATCCCACTTCACTGGTAGCCATAGAACCACAAATACCAACATCCAGCCATGCCAATCTGCACTCCTATATCCAGAACCACACATAAAATAACACAACCCTCCAGTAGGAAACAGCAATGTTAGCAAAAACATGGGAAACTTAGAGGGTTTCTAGGAGTGGGGATGTTTGAGGAAAAAATGTAAAATAGCAGGTTTTCTGCCAAGATTTCCACAGGAAATAAACTGGACTTCTTGTCCATCTTAGTGCTCACTCCTAGGTTCAAAAGTTCTTCCACCTAGCTTGAGTATTCTACTGTGGCTTCAAACCATGCCAGTTTTTTAATCTGTTTTATTCATCGATCAGGTTGAATTGTGTATCTAAAATTACTGGGAAGAAGGCTATTCAGAATGTTCTATACTATGCTGCAAGAGTGACAGAGTTTCTCCTCATTGTTGGAGGGCTTTTTTTTGCCATGAACAGCTATCCATTTCCCATGTTACAGTGGCCTTGAAAGCGATTAGCCCTATACCTTTGACATTAGATGTTCTAAATTATTTTTAAAAA
Organism: Rhinophrynus dorsalis; assembly: GCA_037306005.1. Classification (NCBI taxonomy): domain Eukaryota; kingdom Metazoa; phylum Chordata; class Amphibia; order Anura; family Rhinophrynidae; genus Rhinophrynus; species Rhinophrynus dorsalis. The sequence continues at coordinate 225,274,964 of CM074724.1, forward strand.
TGTCCATTTCAACACATACTTCTATTTTGAAGAAATACAGATGCCACTCAATTTGCCCTACATTTTTACTGTATTTCTTAACACTTTGAGTGCCAGAGAGCCATTGGATACCCCTCCAGTATGCAAATGGTTAAATAATGACTGTTGAACATACAGTAAAGGCCCAGGGCTGGGAATATCATGCTTGTTTTTATCCACTTTAAACAATTCATGGAATTTGTAAGACAGAGCAGCTGATCCTTCTGCTAGCTACAGTGCTCCACAGATCTCCTAAGAATGTAGAAGGCTAATACAGTACTAGTACTGGACAAGCTAGCATAGGCTTGAGCAAGGCTTGAACCAATTGTCTGGCTCTGCTCAGCTTTTGATGGGAGGAATGATCCAGAGTCAATCCAGACATGGCCTACCATCATTATTCTCTCTAAGCTGCATGAGTGCACAATGAGGAATGCTGTTTCCCATTCGACTTCTAGTAAAGGATATCCCCTGTTTGCTAGGGAGGATTCTCCTAGGGCTTACCTCCCTTTGGTTTTCGTCTTGAGCCCAGTCACAATAAGGTTGCTTGTGTGGTGAGGTTATGAATAGAAAAGCATTAGCCAATTCCCATTCAGCCCAGTACACTCCTTCCCACACGAGGCACAAACACAGATTAGTTCCTGAGGGCACTGCCATGCTTGTGCAAATCAGCATATTCTCAGCTCCATGCAAAGCCTAGTAACCAAGTGCTCTTTGGCCATCTATGACCATTTTTCATTGTTGCAATTTAAAAGCAGAGAACCAACATGACGTGCTGTGTCATGGATAATAATCCATAACTCATGATAGATCCCATGTACACATTTTAAGCATGTAATGGAATCAATAATTAGACAGTCACCTTCTTAATAACACATTATTAAATCAGTCATACTAAAATTATTTATTTAATGCCACTTAAAGGGGAGAGTAGCATGGGAATTAAGCAAACTACCACTTGAATCATCTCCCCTTGACAGCTTCAACTATATTTCACAACATCCCATCTTCATCTTACCCAAGTCCTCTCCTTTAACAGCATGATTATCTACAGTCTGGCTTTCACATTCAACTGGCCTGCAAATTCTACCCTCTTATGGCCTCAGCAGCCCAGTCCTGACATGGTTTTCCTCCTTACTTAGTAACTGCTCCTTCAGAGTTTTCATTTCTGGTTCTTCTGCTACTTCTCTTTTTAATTCATTTGGGGTACTCCAAGGATAAGTCCTAGGCCCTTTGCAATTTTTCATATATATATATATATATATATATATATATATATATATATATATATCCTCCCTTCTGAAAATTATAACTCCTATGGCCTTCAATGTCACCTTTATTCTGATAACATGCAAATATACACCTCCTCTCCCACCATACTTTTGCATATCACCAATCTAGGGGATAAACTCTTAAACCGGCCAAAACCTTTCCCTTCTCTCTAACTAAATGGAATCCCATTTGAATGTGCTTTGTGTTTCACAGTTTGCCTTCTTCCATTAGATTGTAAGCTCTCACGAGCAAAGTCTTCACCATTTTACATGGGTCATGTTTTTAATGAGTTCTTGAATTGCACAGCACTGTGGAATATGTTGAAGCTTTATAAATTAATGACAGTCATAAGTTCAGGGAGTTCCTTTCCTCTGCACATTGTTTAACATGATGCATTAAACATTGTACAGAGGAAATGGTGTAATTTAACTAGATTGGGGGCATTCAGGGCTTTCTATGTGTGTGCTGATATGGACTAAAATGATTATATGTTCTACTGCACACCCTGAAGGGCAGGCATATGAATTGCTAGATAACTCCAGTATAATTGTGCTAACAGGTATGTACATTTCCCTCAAGGATCTTTGGCTGTAATGCAGTTACTTAATGGTTTGGTTGTTATGGAGGTTTCTAATGCATTGCAAAGTTTGCAATCAAAAACAGTTCTGGGATGCATTTAAATACATTTCAACATGTGTTGCAATCCAAACTGTTGAACCTTTAACTCAGAGGGTTAAAAGTTTATCATCAGTACAAATCCACTCAGAGTCCTTGGTATCTGTACAATCATTACACCTTATATACAAAAGCAAAAGAGGACCAATCAACTGCGCTCAATTCTTAGACCAATCAACTGCGCTCTAAGGCAAGATTAAGCATTCCCCAAATTCTTATTAATTTAAATGTATCTTTTGACCCATTGAATGATAAAGAGGCTTGGAAATCATTACTGCTCAATGTACTGGAGACCTCTCAGAACCTAATTTAAAACATAATTTAACCCTTTGAGTGCCAGAGGGGTACAGAACACATTGATTTGGCACTCAAGGGGTTAACTCAGTGGGGAGTTTTAGATGTCCCCTATGGTACAGTGGTTTTATACATATGACTCACCCTATGAGGAAGATTTATAAAAAAACATTCTAAGGGACATATGTTGAAAAGAAATGTGGAGGAGTTCTGTCACACACGCTTTGCGCTATAGGGGGAAACTAAAAACTCCCATTGATTTAAATGGGGATTTTAACCCCTTGAATGCTAGAGATGTCTCCAATGAATTGGAATGTTCAGCTCTCCCCTGTAGTGAAAATGGTTTGCTCCAGAACTCCCCAGCTTTCCATTTGAACATGTGACCTTCTCTAAAGTTCACAATGATGGATCATATTAATAAGGAAGTAAAGTCAATTTATACATTTGTCTATCTGAATGTTTTCTGAGAAAATTCTTGGAAAATTTGCAAATGAGAATATTTTTTGCATACGTAATGATCACTATGTATATCCATTAAAAAGACAGTAATACTTAAGATGTAAAAAAATGTATGTTGTAGAGTTTATGTCCCCGAATAAAAAAAAGAGTACTCCCACTGCTGAGAGATATTTTATTAAACAATTATAACAGCTTAAACATGAATTTTTTAGTTGCAATATCACAGTAGCCTGAAAATTTGCAGTGGTGCCGTTGCTACATCATCCTATGGAGAGTTATGGTCTATGGACCAGAGCAGTCCATATGATGGTGTAGCAACAGCGCCACTGTAAATTTTCAGGCCACTGTGATATTGCACCTAAAAAATTCAAGTTTGAGCGGTTATAATTTTTTAATAAAATATCTCTCAGCAGTGGGAGTACCCTTGTTTTACTCAGGGGGATAAACCCTACAACATATTTTTTTAAAAATTTTAAGTATTTCTATACCTCTAATACCAGCCTATACCTTGCATTAATATTTAATTACTAGAACAGCCTTTATTAAAAAAAAAAAAAACAAGCCAAAGGATGCGAGACACTCTGAGCATGAACAAAAGCAATGCTGACTGTTCTTAAGTTTTAATGGCACTAGCAAGCTAAAATGTGATGTTCTTGAGAGATGACTAGCTGCAGAACAGACAACATTGTTTTTTCATGATCAGAGCCTCTCACATCTCTTGTATTGTTTTTTGTAAAACTCTTAGGGTCTCTCCCTAAGATTAAAGGGTAATCCAGACAAAAGGGTAATCCAGACATGGATCCCTTGCTCTCAATGCCCAGGGAAACTAACTGCACCTTTCTGCAGAAGCCAAAGCAAAAGTCAAAGCTGGCTGGCTGGCTGGCTGGCTGGCTGGCTGGCTGGCTTTTTCTGTGTGCAGGGGTCTTTAAAGGGATAGTAATACTTCATTTTTATTTTATTTTGTAGGCATTAAAAAAACATGAAGAATGATATAAGTCTTATCTCTGAAACCTTTATGGTTTAAGAGATATTCACAAACAAAGTATCCCTTCACTGTTCAACCAGATCAGAAGGGAGATGCCCAGGTAGACTGCAGAGAGGGACAATCTTCAATTAAGATAATGGAAAAAGCTGAAAAACTTGTCAAGGGGGGAAGGGCTTTCATTGTTTTCATACAAAGAAAATTGTCCCCTTCTGTTATCTGTACTGTCATACAACCAGAGTCACATTTGAGAAGAGATGGCTTACACTAGGAAAAATGGGCGGGGAGGGGAACTTTGCTTGTGAATATCTCATAAACCATAAAGGTTTGAGAGATAAGACTTATATCATTCTTCATGTTTTTTTAATGCCTACAAAATAAAATAAAGTTAAAACGAAGTATTACTATCCCTTTAATATCGTTTTAGAACTGACCTGTCCTTTTAGGTAGGATCAGTCTAATATGTGTGTTTAAGGATTAATTCTCTGTAATGGCACTGTAGAGTTAAAAAATAATGCTCTTGACCAGTGACTAGCTGGGAACCTCTCATATCCCTTGGTTTATTCTTTAAAAACTCTTAGTGTCTCTCCATAAAAGTAAAGGAAAATTGAGAAGTTGATACCTTGCTCTCAGTGCTTAGGAAAACCAGCTGCATCTCTCTTACAAGGCCCACACAGTTCCAAAATGTATGTTTGGGGTTATCTGGCATTTCTTGTGTAGAGGCGATGCTCTTGACTGTTTACTAGCCATAGAACAGAAGTAGTATAATATAAGGGAACAGTAATATTGTTAGTGTAAAATACTGCAGGTCTTATAATTATATATATGAAACAAAAAACAAAAATAAGGGAAAAACCTAGAGGGAAAATACCAAAGTCCCCTCAAGGCTAGACAGAAAAATGCACTGTCCAGTCATACAGGGAAATCTCTGCCTCTAATGATAATCCCTATAGAGACCAGTTCAGTATTATTATCAGAGACTATTGACCTTAAAATCACCTTTATTTATATCTGTAATGGCACTAGTGAGCTAAAATGTTATGGTCTTTAGCGGTGACCAGCTGTAGAAAAGGCAAAATTGCTTTTGTTCCTGCTCACGGTCTCTCACATCTCTTGGCTTGTTTTTGAAAAAAATCTTAGGGTTTTTCCCTAAGAGTAAAGGGTGATCCAGACTTGTACCCCTTGCTTTCAGTGCCTAGGCAAACCAGCTATACAGCAAACAAGGCTGAAGCTTGTATCTGGTTAACTGGGTTTCCCCATGCAGAGGGGACTTGTTCATCATTTTGGAAGTGACTGCCCTTTTGGGCAGAATTAGTATAATGTGTATGTTGAGATCTCTCCCCTAAAATGGTGCTAGAGAGCTAAAATGAGTGGTGACTAGCCATAGAACGTGCAACATTGCTTTTTGTTAGTGCTCAGAGCCTCCCACATCTCTTGGCTTGTTTATGAAAAACCCTTGGCTGGAATCAAATGCAGAAGATAAATGTTATCTCCCGTTTTATAAAAAAATGTGCTTATTGAAGTCTATAGGGATACCAGGAGATAAAAGAAGAGATAAAATTAGCACAAGCATTTGAATCCAGCCCTTAGTGTCTCCCTAATGGTAAAGGGTAATCCACAAGTGTACCCTTTGCTCTCAGTACCTAGGGAAGCAAATCCAAAATGTACTTCTCATGTTAATTAGTATTTCCCATACTGATGTGACTTGTGCTTCATTTTGGATGAAGTTATTCTAATTAATTAATTAATTAATTAATTAATTAATTAATATATATATATATATATATATATATATATATGTAAAAAGGTTTATTCTGTAATGACATTAGAGAGTTTAAATGTGATGCTCTTGAGAGGTGAGATGTAGAACAGGCAGCATTTCTTTTATTGATGCACAGAGATTCTCACATCTCTTGGCTTGTAATGAAAAACTCTTAGGGTCTCTCTCTAAGACTAGACTAATCCAGAAGTGGACCCCTTACTCTTAGTACCTAGTGAAACCCCCTATATCTTACAGAAAAAGCCCAAATAGGGCTGAAACCGATGTTAAGGGTAGTTGGTATTTCCCATGCAGAGGGGATTTGCCCAACATTGTGTAACTGGACCTCCCTTTTGGCTGGAAAAGTCTAATATGCACATGGAACTTTATTCTCTGTAATGGCACTAGAGAGCTAAAATGTATTGCTCTTGAGCATTGGCTAGCTGTAGAGTAGACAACATTGCTTTTGTTCCTGCTCAGGGCTTCTCACATCTCTTGGTTTGAAAAGCTCTTAGGATCTCACCCAAAGCCTAAAGAGTAATCCAGGAGTGGAACCCTTCCTCTCAGTGCCTAGGGGAACCAGCTGCATCTTATCAATGAGGCACAGACAAGGTCGTAATGTACATCTGAGGTTAGTTGGTATTTTTTTTAGCGCAGTGGACTTGCCCATCATTTTCAAATGGGACTACCATTATGGAAATAATTATTCTAATATATATGTGGAAATGTATCCTCTGTATTAGCACTAGAGAGGTAAAATGTGATGTTCTTGAGTGGTGACTAGCTGTAAAACAGACAACATTGCTTTTGTTAGATCTCAGAGCGTCTCACATCTCTTGGCTTGTTTTTGTAAAGCTCTCAAGGACTACCTGCAAGAGCAGGGGTGGGCAAAAAGTGAGAAAAATTTCCTTCATGACCTCAACTTTCCCACCACAATATTAAAACTTCTGACGTTGAAGTGAAGAAATAAATAACTAAAAGTCAAAGCTGTGAGTCCTACAACAACATATGCCTTGAAAAAGTTGTTAGCAGGCTGAGTGCCTTAGTCCTTTGCCCACAACACTAGCTTCCTACTTGTGTAGCATTGGCACATCCATCCTTGAAAAGTAACTGCGGCTTGGGATATTCCAGCAGGTTGCAACACATGGCATCAGTTCTTTGAAGCCTCTGTTTTCAACAAAAGAAAAGGGTAGTATATCAAATGCCAAAATTTTGGAAAGTTTACTATACCATAGTTGTACATTTGCATTGTGTTTGTGCAAGTGTTGACTTCTTTCTAAGAACTTAGTGAGTGTGGTTGTATGTGTAGGCACTCTATGACACTTATCATATCCTACAGCAAATCTATAGTCATCATACTCCTCTTTTCCAGGAGTCGTCAGTGTTATTGGGAATTAACTATTTGCAGTGACACATTCTCTGGCATATCAATAACATCATCACTACTTCTCTTATCTGCCACAGTGCCCTGAGAACTTTTTTGAGTGCTTCTGTTGCTGCTAGTTATGCCACCTGTGACATGTTCATGATGTGTCTCCCAGTCAAAACTGTGGCTGTGCTTGGGCGAGATGTTGATGCAATTATACTGCTACTATTACTAGGTGTCAAAGATGCAGCACTTCCAGCAGCAGCAGCAGAGGCACTTGTTATATCTAAGGTTGTGGATGTTCATAACCTGTGTTGTTGTTGCTGCTGGTTACTTAACATACGTGTGTGGCTGAGTGGGGTTGGACTTTTAAGCACTGATGATTAGTGTTGAGCGAGCACCCCGATGCTCGGGTGCTCGGGTGCTCTGACCGAGCACCCCCTGAGGCTCGAGTGCTCGGCCGAGCACCCGAGCCCCATTGAATTGAATGGGGCGACACGAGCATTACACCAGGCACCCCCTGCTCTGATGAGGGGAGGGTGCCTGGTCAATGCCCCCCTTCATCTCCGCAATGTCCCCCTTCATCTCCGCAATGTCCCCCTTCATCTCCGCTATGCCCCCTTCATCTCCGCTATGCCCCTCTTCCACAATGTCCCCCTTCATCTCCGCTATGCCCGTCTTCCACAATGTCCCCCTTCATCTCCGCTATGCCCCTCTTCCACAATGTCCCCCTTCATCTCCTCTATGCCCCTCTTCCACAATGTCCCCCTTCATCTCCGCTATGCCCCTCTTCCACAATGTCCCCCTTCATCTCCGCTATGCCCGTCTTCCACAATGTCCCCCTTCATCTCCGCTATGCCCCTCTTCCACAATGTCCCCCTTCATCTCCGCTATGCCCCTCTTCCACAATGTCCCCCTTCATCTCCGCTATGCCAGTCTTCCACAATGTCCCCCTTCATCTCCGCTATGCCCGTCTTCCACAATGTCCCCCTTCATCTCCGCTATGCCCGTCTTCCACAATGTCCCCCTTCATCTCCGCTATGCCCCTCTTCCACAATGTCCCCCTTCATCTCCGCTATGCCAGTCTTCCACAATGTCCCCCTTCATCTCCGCTATGCCCGTCTTCCACAATGTCCCCCTTCATCTCCGCTATGCCCGTCTTCCACAATGTCCCCCTTCATCTCCGCTATGCCCCTCTTCCACAATGTCCCCCTTCATCTCCTCTATGCCCCTCTTCCACAATGTCCCCCTTCATCTCCGCTATGCCCGTCTTCCACAATGTCCCCCTTCATCTCCGCTATGCCCCTCTTCCACAATGTCCCCCTTCATCTCCGCTATGCCCGTCTTCCACAATGTCCCCCTTCATCTCCGCTATGCCCCTCTTCCACAATGTCCCCCTTCATCTCCTCTATGCCCCTCTTCCACAATGTCCCCCTTCATCTCCGCTATGCCCCTCTTCCACAATGTCCCCCTTCATCTCCGCTATGCCCGTCTTCCACAATGTCCCCCTTCATCTCCGCTATGCCCCTCTTCCACAATGTCCCCCTTCATCTCCGCTATGCCCCTCTTCCACAATGTCCCCCTTCATCTCCGCTATGCCAGTCTTCCACAATGTCCCCCTTCATCTCCGCTATGCCCGTCTTCCACAATGTCCCCCTTCATCTCCGCTATGCCCGTCTTCCACAATGTCCCCCTTCATCTCCGCTATGCCCCTCTTCCACAATGTCCCCCTTCATCTCCTCTATGCCCCTCTTCCACAATGTCCCCCTTCATCTCCGCTATGCCCGTCTTCCACAATGTCCCCCTTCATCTCCGCTATGCCCCTCTTCCACAATGTCCCCCTTCATCTCCGCTATGCCAGTCTTCCACAATGTCCCCCTTCATCTCCGCTATGCCCGTCTTCCACAATGTCCCCCTTCATCTCCGCTATGCCCGTCTTCCACAATGTCCCCCTTCATCTCCGCTATGCCCCTCTTCCACAATGTCCCCCTTCATCTCCTCTATGCCCCTCTTCCACAATGTCCCCCTTCATCTCCGCTATGCCCGTCTTCCACAATGTCCCCCTTCATCTCCGCTATGCCCCTCTTCCACAATGTCCCCCTTCATCTCCGCTATGCCCGTCTTCCACAATGTCCCCCTTCATCTCCGCTATGCCCGTCTTCCACAATGTCCCCCTTCATCTCCGCTATGCCCCTCTTCCACAATGTCCCCCTTCATCTCCGCTATGCCCGTCTTCCACAATGTCCCCCTTCATCTCCGCTATGCCCCTCTTCCACAATGTCCCCCTTCATCTCCTCTATGCCCGTCTTCCACAATGTCCCCCTTCATCTCCGCTATGCCCCTCTTCCACAATGTCCCCCTTCATCTCCTCTATGCCCCTCTTCCACAATGTCCCCCTTCATCTCCGCTATGCCCGTCTTCCACAATGTCCCCCTTCATCTCCGCTATGCCCCTCTTCCACAATGTCCCCCTTCATCTCCTCTATGCCCCTCTTCCACAATGTCCCCCTTCATCTCCGCTATGCCCGTCTTCCACAATGTCCCCCTTCATCTCCGCTATGCCCGTCTTCCACAATGTCCCCCTTCATCTCCGCTATGCCCCTCTTCCACAATGTCCCCCTTCATCTCCTCTATGCCCCTCTTCCACAATGTCCCCCTTCATCTCCGCAATGCCCCCTTCATCTCCGCAATGCCCCCTACCTCCAGTCCCTGGTGGTCCAGCGGAGCGTCTTCAGATCTGTGCCTCCTTCGGCACAGATCCCCGCCACCCGAACATGCCGGCGAGCACATGGCGGTACTCGTACGAGTACCGCCATGTGCTGAGCAGAGGGATGCTCGAGCCGATCCGAGCATCGGCCGAGCATGCTCGCTCAACACTACTGATGATGCTAATGATGACTGACAGGATGACCTTGTATTTTTAGGTATCTTTGCTTGTACAGGGTTAGAGTTTCCATCTGTAAGTGAGCAATAGGAGAAAGCTGGAGGGATATATTCTAGATCTACATCATCATCATCAGTCATCATTAGGTCATCCTCAGCATTGTCCACCATGTCTTGCCCACTACCCTTATATTCCTCTAATCTTTTAGATGTGTCAAACAATTTCTTTTTAATTTCATAAAGTTCATAACTTTGAGGACAGGTGTTTTGGTGCTTGTTTGTCTCACTGTCAGATGCAGCAATTTGTTCAGCTTCTACACCTTCCTCCATTATGCCATCATCAACACTAGAATGCAAATAGTTCTGTTCTTCAGTGATCTTCTTATATGGTTTTTCTATAGCACTGGATCTGGTGGTGGAACTTTTGGTAGGACCTTGACAAACTGCATCCTCTTAGGAGGAGAGGGATCGTCATCTTTTATTGCATGTGCTGCAGCAACCATGGCTGCAGTCAGTTTTTGAACAACCACTTTAGTCCCACATCTCTGAACTGCTCCTCCTTTCCACCACTCGAGTTTGCTGTACATTACTCAAGTACTTGTGTGTGTGTTTTTACTTCACAATAGAACTGTTGGAGTGTGATGTTTTGCCTTGGTACTCAACAAAATAGTCACTCTTGTCTGCTATCTTTCAAGCATACAAATAGATGGTCAGAGATGCTTGAATAGAGACAAGCCTTCACTGAAATTGAAGAGGCTCTATAAGAAAAGTGTCCTACCTAGAGTACAACGTCTTTTAGCTCACTAGTGCTTTTCACAGATAGAAAATATCCTATCCTAGCAAATGGTAGCCCAGCCGTGAAGCATCAGGTGATGATTCTATATATTATTATTATTGATTAATTTATTTATTATAATTATATATATATTTTTTTTTTATTTATTTTTTTTTGGGGTGGGTGGGGGAGGGCTTCCACAGTGATGAGTAGTTGATATCTCTAAGCACTGTGAGCAAGGGGTCTACATCTGGATTCCTCTGTTCGCCTTAGGGTGACCAATCCCAAGAGTAATTTGCATATGCAAAGAGCTGGTCAGAGATGCTCGAATTGAGGAGGCTCTATAGGAAAAGTGTCCTTCCCAGGACAATCTCTTTTAGCTCACTAGTGCCTTTCACATCTCTGACTAGCTCTTTGCATATGCAAATTAGTATTGGGATTGGTCACCCTAAGTGTAACGGGGGACCTCTTGCTCACAGTACCTAGAGAGAGATCAATTGCACTTCACTAATGAGGTTCATCAAGATAGAAACATACAGTTGGTGTTTGCTGATGCTGGCTTTTTTTTTTTTTTTTTTTTTCTCTCTCTCTTTTCTCTTTTCTCTTTTCTCTTTTTTCTTTTCTTCAGAGAGTAATTGCTGGCACTTTGTGGCTGGGTTGCCTTTTGGTAGGATTAGTATGATTTACTTTATGAAAGGCACTAATGAGCTAAAATAGATTGTACTCAGGGTAGGACACTTTCTCACTTTAAAGGCATTCTTGTTCCTAGTTGAGCATCTCTAACTAGCTCTTTGCATAGCTATCAAGTCTGCCTTAGTCACACTGATCGTGTCAGTGTCCCAGTCAGCTGTCTGTCACCTAATTATTATTATTATTATTATATATTTTATTTTTTTTTTTTTTTACAGTTGTCCACACTATCTTATCACTGTCAAAAAAATAAAAAATAAAAATTTTCTCCAGATATACGTTTTTACTCATCAATATGGTGCAGCTGGTTTTCTTAGGCATATGAGCAAGGTGTCCATGTCTCGATTACCCTTTACCTTTAGGGAGAGAGCATAAGAGTTTTTCAAAAACAAGCAAAGAGATATGAGAGGCCCTGAGCATGAACAAAAGCAATGTTGCCTTGAGTCTCTGCTCAAGAGAATCATAGTTTACTTCTCTAGTGCCATAACAGAAAATAAATGTCCATATTCATATTATACTAATTCATCCCAAAAGGGTGGTCCAGTTCCAAATTGATGAGCAAGTGACTTCTGCATAGGAAACTCCAATTAGACTAAAATGTATGTGTTAGCTTTGTTTGGTCCTTTTTTGGTGAGGTGCAGCTGCTTTCCCTAAGCTCTGGGAGCAAGGGGTACAAGTCTGGATTACCCAGTCAGCTGTCTATCACCTAATTTTTTTTTTTTTTTTTTATAGTTGTCCAAAAATACCAGCTTTCTCCAGTTATACGTTTTAACTCATCAATTATGTGCCACTAATTTTCTTTGGCAGTGACAGCAAGGGATCCATGTCTCGATTACACTTTACCTTTGGGGAGAGAATATAAGAGTGTTTCTAATACAAGCCAAGAGTGTGAGGCCCCAAACTCCATTGGTATTCTAAGAAAAAGGCTTAATGGCCTTAACTTTGGCCAGTAAACACTTCATGAAAAATATGAAAGTAGTCTTTCTTGACTAATCCATAAAACAATTTGAACAGATTACATTTGGAAAAATTTAACTGGTTACTTTCAACTGTTTTTTTAAGTAAGTAAGATTTAGAAGTGATACACACTCACAGATTACTTGATAATCCTATTTGATCTCTTGCGCTAGTAAATATATTACATGAACTATGTACCACTCCTTGCATATTTGAACTAAAAGACTGTATGGGTTAAAATAGGATTCAAACAGTATACTGCCCTCTTAAGTGATTCCAAGGAGGGGCTAAGGGTATATATTTGGTCAACTGGTCGGTGACAGCAAACTCTTGACAAAGCAGTAATGTGAAACCGGTTGAGCTGGGAGTGCTTTATGAGACAGCTCTCCCTTTTCTTTATTTTCCTTTCCTTTCTTTTGATTTTATATTTTGATACAATGATTTAGTACTCAGGGAATAGAATTGGGGCTAATGGGAATCGGAAGTGATGCTCCGTAGTGGCACTTGTGGGCAAATGAGATTCCAGTTTAATGCCTTGAACCAATCCCCACTTTAATATTTGTTCTTGTAAGACGGTGAACGCTAACAACATTAGAGTAGACTCGCTATCTCTATCATGCTGATTGAGACGGACAGATGAAAACTGCCCATTTCATTTATACTTGCCTGGATACAGCCTCTGTCTGACCAGTAGTTATAGACTCTGTTTAACCCCTGAAGGCACGTTAGTCACAAAACTACTATATCTTTCTGCATTTCCAGATAGGTGCTGATGATACTAGCAGTGAGCCTTCTTACTATCTAGGGTTACCAGTATGTTATTAATATTAAGAATTACATGTGATACTTAGATAACCTTAATCCATATTTAAATAACAAAGTAGCAGCAAGTTAATGAGCGAGACAGCGTTGCATGAACTACACTGTAACGCTATGAGTTGGATACAATTCCAAGTCAGAAGTCAGCGATGATTGAATAGATTGTTTCTATATTGATTACTGATGACATAAGGGCCTTAAGACACGGACCGAGGCTTCATGACACAAGAGTCTCAGAATATGGACTGAGGCTTCTACGTTCCCCTACCATTCATAATTAGTGTTGACTTTGATATACAGCCTAACAACAACTGGCTTATTTCTACTAATCTGTGCCTAATTACTTTTAAACTATTTGCACTTGGTAGAGACAAAGTATTATATGAGCTGTACAGCAGTGTTGCAGTTTAACACTTAAGGGTTACACAAATACAACAAACCTTGTATTTATTATCTATTTACTAACGATTAATAAAATTGAAAGTTATTGTCTACAAATAGTAAAGGATTGCAAGCCCTCAATTTATCCCAGACCATCTCTAGAATAATATTGGATTAATATTATTTATAATATAATACAACTTTTTAGAAATTGAGGACACATACATTATCTCCTTTTCCTTGAGCCGACACCTATACCAATTAGCAGAGATTCAGTAACCCCCTATCTAATAGAATAAGGACAAACTAATACTGACTCTTAAGCGAGACTAATTTGATTATTTAGATACATCATAACCCAAGAATCCCTGAATCTCATTTCATGCTGTTAATAATAATCTTCTTTTCACCATTCTTATTTTCTTCTATCCATGTTCATATATTTTAATTATTTGAAATAAAATGTATTTCTTTTAATTGATACTGTTGTTGAGTGCCTCAAACACAGGTTCTGTGGAACATGAGGGTGAGAATCCCTGACCCCCCCCCCTTTTCTTCTCTAAGAAATGTATTATCTGTAATGCTAGAGAGATAATGCTAGAGAGATAATGCTAGAGAGATAAAATGTTATGCTATTCAGCAGTGGAACAGGCAGCATTGCTTTTGTTCTTGCTACGGGGCTCTAACATCACGTGTCTTCTTTTTGAAAAACTCTTAGGGTCTCTCCCTAAGTATAAAGGCTAATCCTGATGTGGACCTGTTGCTCTCAGTGCCTAGCAAAATGAGTTGTACTTCATTGAAGGATGAGACAAGGTGGAAATATATGTTTGTGGTTGGTGGGTAATTTCCATAGTGAGGGGGTTTGCCCATCATTTTGAGCCACGATTGTCCTTTGGGGTGGGATTAGTCTAATATATATGTGGAAATGTCTTCTCTGAAATAGTACAATATATTGAAAATGTGATGCTCTTGAGTGGTGACGAGTCATAGAAAGCTTTTGTTTGTGCTCTGGGTCTCTCACATCACTTGGATTGTTTTTAGTGTTGAGCGAGCATGCTCGGCCGATGCTCGGATCGGCTCGAGCATCGCTCTGCTCGGCACATGGCGGTACTCGTACGAGTACCGCATGTGCTCGCCCGCCATGTTCGGGTCTCCTCCCCGCACGTTTTGCGCCTGCTGCGCAGCCAATAAACGTGCAGGGAGGCTCTGACATCGGTGTAATGCCAGCAGCCATGTTGGCTGCTGGCATTACACTGATTGGCTGGCCAGAACCCGTGGTCAGGTGCTGTATAGCACCTGACCATCGAGTTCGGCTCAGTCTGAGCCAGGGAGAGCTGAGGATAGGAAGGGAAAGGCAGTGTAGGGAGGAAAAAAACAAAAATTGTGAAAAAAAAAGAACCAAAAGTCCTTTTTAGGACTACTGTGTGTGGGGGCAGCAGGTTATTTGGTGTGGGGGGAAAAAAACAAAAAAAAAAAAAAAAAATATATATATATTCTGTTTAGTGTGCAAAGTTGCAGATTAGAGCACATTCTGTTTAGTGTGCACAGTTGCAGATTAGAGCACATTCTGTTTAGTGTGCAAAGTTGCAGATTAGAGCACATTCTGTTTAGTGTGCAAAGTTGCAGATTAGAGCACATTCTGTTAAGTCTTCAAACTAAAATATCAAAGTCACGTATTCCATTCAGTGTGCGTCGCCGCAGTTTAGCAGCACATTCTGAGTACTGTGCAGAGTTGCAGAATAGGAAGAAATACTGTTAAGTCTTCAAACTAAAATATCAAAGTCACATATTCCATTCAGTGTGCTTCGCCGCAGTTTAGCAGCCTATTCTGTGTACTGTGCAGAGTTGCAGAATAGGAAGAAATACTGTTAAGTCTTCAAACTAAAATTTAAAAGTCACATATTCCATTCAGTGTGCTTCGCCGCAGTGTAGCAGCACATTCTGTGTACTGTGCAGAGTTGCAGAATAGGAAGAAATACTGTTAAGTCTTCAAACTAAAATATCAAAGTCACATATTCCATTCAGTGTCTTTCACCGCCGTTTAACAGCCTATTCTGTGTACTCTGCAGAGTTGCAGAATTATAAGAAATACTGTTAAGTTTTCAAACTCAAATATTAAAGTCACATATTCCATTCAGTGTCTTTCACCGCCGTTTAACAGCCTATTCTGTGTACTCTGTACAGTTCCAGAATTATAAGAAATACTGTTAAGTTTTCAAACTCAAATATTAAAGTCACATATTCCATTCAGTGTGTTTCAACGCCGTTTAACAGCCTATTCTGTGTACTCTGTACAGTTCCAGAATTATAAGAAATACTGTTAAGTTTTCAAACTCAAATATTAAAGTCACATATTCCATTCAGTGTCTTTCACCGCCGTTTAACAGCCTATTCTGTGTACTCTGTACAGTTGCAGAATTATAAGAAATACTGTTAAGTTTTCAAACTCAAATATTAAAGTCACATATTCCATTCAGTGTCTTTCACCGCCGTTTAACAGCCTATTCTGTGTACTCTGTACAGTTGCAGAATTATAAGAAATACTGTTAAGTTTTCAAACTCAAATATTAAAGTCACATATTCCATTCAGTGTGTTTCAACGCCGTTTAACAGCCTATTCTGTGTACTCTGTACAGTTGCAGAATTGTAAGAAATACTGTTAAGTTTTCAAACTCAAATATTAAAGTCACATATTCCATTCAGTGTGTTTCAACGCCGTTTAACAGCCTATTCTGTGTACTCTGCAGAGTTGCAGAATAGTAAGAAATACTGTTAAGTTTTCAAACTCAAATATTAAAGTCACATATTCCATTCAGTGTGTTTCAACGCCGTTTAACAGCCTATTCTGTGTACTCTGCAGAGTTGCAGAATAGTAAGAAATACTGTTAAGTTTTCAAACTCAAATATTAAAGTCACATATTCCATTCAGTGTGTTTCAACGCCGTTTAACAGCCTATTCTGTGTACTCTGTACAGTTCCAGAATTATAAGAAATACTGTTAAGTTTTCAAACTCAAATATTAAAGTCACATATTCCATTCAGTGTCTTTCACCGCCGTTTAACAGCCTATTCTGTGTACTCTGTACAGTTCCAGAATTATAAGAAATACTGTTAAGTTTTCAAACTCAAATATTAAAGTCACATATTCCATTCAGTGTGTTTCAACGCCGTTTAACAGCCTATTCTGTGTACTCTGCAGAGTTGCAGAATAGTAAGAAATACTGTTAAGTTTTCAAACTCAAATATTAAAGTCACATATTCCATTCAGTGTGTTTCAACGCCGTTTAACAGCCTATTCTGTGTACTCTGCAGAGTTGCAGAATAGTAAGAAATACTGTTAAGTTTTCAAACTCAAATATTAAAGTCACATATTCCATTCAGTGTGTTTCAACGCCGTTTAACAGCCTATTCTGTGTACTCTGTACAGTTCCAGAATTATAAGAAATACTGTTAAGTTTTCAAACTCAAATATTAAAGTCACATATTCCATTCAGTGTCTTTCACCGCCGTTTAACAGCCTATTCTGTGTACTCTGTACAGTTCCAGAATTATAAGAAATACTGTTAAGTTTTCAAACTCAAATATTAAAGTCACATATTCCATTCAGTGTGTTTCAACGCCGTTTAACAGCCTATTCTGTGTACTCTGCAGAGTTGCAGAATAGTAAGAAATACTGTTAAGTTTTCAAACTCAAATATTAAAGTCACATATTCCATTCAGTGTGTTTCAACGCCGTTTAACAGCCTATTCTGTGTACTCTGCAGAGTTGCAGAATAGTAAGAAATACTGTTAAGTTTTCAAACTCAAATATTAAAGTCACATATTCCATTCAGTGTGTTTCAACGCCGTTTAACAGCCTATTCTGTGTACTCTGTACAGTTCCAGAATTATAAGAAATACTGTTAAGTTTTCAAACTCAAATATTAAAGTCACATATTCCATTCAGTGTGTGTCACCGCAGTTTAGCAGCCTATTCTGTGTACTCTGCAGAGTTGCAGAATAGTAAGAAATACTGTTAAGTTTTCAAACTCATATATATTAAAGTCATATATATCGTGTAAGATGAAGAAGGCGGGTAAAAAGGGACGGGGAAGTGGACGTGATCCTGAAAGTTCAGGGCGCGGGTCAGGACGCGGAGAAACTGTGCCTGGTGCCAGAGCACAAGAAAGAAAGACATCCACCATACCTAGCTTCATGTCTGATTTCACAGGGCGTCGCAGGACATCACTCTCGAGGTCCGACCAGTGCGAACAGGTGGTCGGTTGGATGACAGCTGATACTGCTTCCAGTCGGTTAAGCACCACCCTGTCTTCCACCAAGTCCACTCTCAGTAGCCAAGAGTCTGGTCAACATAATCCTCACTCTGATCATCCTTCCTCCCACCATACACGGTCTGGTCAAAGAAGTGATCCCACACTGGGATATAGTGATGAGCTCGTCTCATCACCAATCCTTCATTTGACCCTCTCTCCAAGCACGCTTGCAGAGGAACATGACATCTTGTGCCCTGATTCACAACCTCTAGAGGCTACCCAATCACAAGAAGATGACAGATGTGAACGGCATTTAAGGTCAAAGGAAGTAGTGGATGATGATGATGATGATGAGACACAGTTGCCATTAAATCAACCACTATTTCCGTCTCAAGACCTTGTTGAGGAGAATGTTATACAGTTGTCAATGACTGAGTATGTGGTGGGATCAAGACTTGAGGAGGATGATCAGAGTGAGGAAGTGGAGGAGGACTTGGTGGACGATGAGGTGACTGACCCCACCTGGGAAGGTGTAGAGCCGAGCGATGACAGCAGTCCTGAGGGTGAGCCATCTGCAGCACCGCAACAGGCTGGAAGAGGCAGTGGTGTGGCTACAGAAAGAAGGCGGACCGCACCAAACCGGCCCGCAAATGTTCCACGGAGCACCCCCTTGCGTAAATCTACCTTGCCAAGGGGTAGGTGTTCCGCGGTATGGCGTTTTTTTAAGGAAAGTGCGGACGACAAAAGATTTGTAGTTTGCAACCTGTGCCACACCAGAATGAGCCGAGGCATGAACACTAGAAACCTCACCACCACCAGCATGATCCGACACATGGCATCCAAGCACCGTAGTAAGTGGGAGGAACGCCTGGATCGCCCATCTGTGTCTGCAGGCCACACCACTGCCTCCTCTTCCCCTGTTTTCGGTGCCGGCCAATCGCCTGTCGAAGGAGCAGGCCCGCATACCTCCCGCCCTGCACCTGTAGCATCTGAAGCACCATCAGCGACCACATCCACTTCCCTGTCCCAGCACAGCGTCCAAATGTCGTTACCCCAGGCATTTGAGCGCAAGAGAAAATACCCAGCCACCCACCCACAGGCCATAGCACTAACCTCACACCTTTCCAAATTACTGGCCATCGAAATGCTGCCATTTAGGCTTGTGGACACTGAGTCCTTCCGCAGCCTGATGGCAGCAGCTGTCCCTCGGTACGCGGTCCCCAGCCGCCACTACTTTTCCCGGTGTGCCATCCCCGCATTACACCACCATGTGTCCCGTAACATCACCCGTGCCCTGACCAACGCAGTTACTGGGAAGGTCCACTTAACGACTGACACATGGACAAGTGCTTGTGGCCAGGGACGCTACATTTCCCTGACGGCACACTGGGTGAATGTCGTGGAGGCTGGGAGCGACTCGGACCCTGGGATGGCACGGGTGCTACCCACGCCGAGGATTGCGGGCCCTACCTCCATCAGGGTTTCCACCAGCACCTACGTTATTGGCTCCTCCTCCTCCGTTTCCACCTCCGAATTCTCTACACACACCGCCACTCCCCCATCAGCCAGTAGCTGGAAGCAGTGTAGCACTGCAGTGGGGAAGCGTCAACAGGCCGTGCTGAAGCTGATCTGCCTTGGGGACAAACAGCACACGGCCTCAGAGCTGTTGCAGGGGATTAGTCACCAGACCGAGCAGTGGCTCTCGCCACTCAACCTGCAACCAGGCATGGTTGTGTGTGATAATGGGCGTAACTTGGTGGCGGCTTTGGAGCTCGGCAAGCTCACACACGTACCATGCCTAGCGCATGTATTTAATTTAGTGGTGCAGCGATTTCTAAAAACCTACCCCAATGTGC
This sequence comes from Rhinophrynus dorsalis, assembly GCA_037306005.1. Taxonomy (NCBI): domain Eukaryota; kingdom Metazoa; phylum Chordata; class Amphibia; order Anura; family Rhinophrynidae; genus Rhinophrynus; species Rhinophrynus dorsalis. Next base: position 225,294,399 of record CM074724.1, read on the forward strand.
ATGATCTCTTGACCAAGGTGCGCCGCGTGTGTGCACATTTCCGTAAGTCATCAACAGCTTCAGCCGGCCTGTTGAAGCTGCAGCAGCGCTTACAATTGCCAGCTCACCGGCTGCTGTGTGACGTGAGCACGCGCTGGAACTCCACCTTCCACATGTTGGCCCGGCTTTGTGAGCAGCAGAGGGCAGTAGTGGAGTACCAGCTGTTACACGGTCGTCGCCTCTCCGTTCAACTTCCTGTAATCAGAAGTGAGGAGTGGGAATGGATGTCAGACCTCTGCGAGGTTTTACGCAATTTTGAGGAATCGACACAGATGGTGAGCGGCGATAACGCTATTATCAGTGTAACCATCCCACTTCTGTGTCTACTGAAACGCTCGCTGCTCACAATTAAAACCGACGCTTTGCATGTGGAAGAGGTGGAAATGGGGGAGGAAGAGCTTACACAAGGTGATAGCCAGAGCACCCTCACTTCGTCTTCTCAGCGACAATTGGAGGAGGCGGAGGAGGAGGAGGAGGAGGAGGAGGAGGAGGAAGACACTGTTGCCTCCGCTACAGAGGGTAGCCATGGAACTTTAGTTCCATCTCTTCAGAGTGGGTGGGCAGAAGAGGAGGAAGAGGATGAGGATATTGAGAGTCAGCCTCCTGGTGAGGACAGCGAAATCTTGCCTGTTGGTACTCTGGCACACATGGCTGACTTTATGTTAGGCTGCCTTTCCCGTGACCCACGCGTTGTACGCATTTTAGACAACACGGATTACTGGGTGTTCACCCTTCTGGACCCCCGCTACAAAGAGAATTTCTCATCTCTCATTCCTCCGGTGGAGAGGACAAGCAAAATGGTGCAATACCAGAAGGTTCTTGTTGAAAAATTGCTCCAAAATTTTCCATCTGACAACGCTGGCGGCAGAGTACGTGCTACCTTGGCCAACCGAGAAGGGGAGAAAAGGGGAGCACACAGCAGTTCCGAGAAAGGCAGGGCAACACTCTCCAAGGCGTGGGACACCTTCATGACACCCCGCCAGCACCCTCACCCTGATGCGCAGCCTAGTGTCACAAGGAGGGAAAAGTTTTGGAAGATGGTGAAGGAGTACGTAGCAGACCGTGTCAGCGTCCTCAATGATCCCTCTGTGCCTTACAACTACTGGGTGTCCAAGCTGGACACGTGGTATGAACTGGCACTCTACGCCTTGGAGGTGCTGGCCTGCCCTGCCGCCAGCGTTCTGTCTGAGCGGGTATTTAGTGCTGCTGGTGGCATCATAACAGATAAGCGTATCCGCCTTTCCACCGACAATGCTGATAGGTTGACACTTATAAAAATGAACAAGGCCTGGATTTCCCCTGACTTCTCCACTCCACTGGAGGAAAGCCCCGGGGGAACATAAACTCACTTTATATATGTTATTTACAATGATGGGAATACTCTGTATTCCCATTCACCCCTTCCACCCCAAAAACGGGTATATGGTTGACTCTTAATCTTCTCATCCTCCTCCTCCTCTTCCATATGCCCTGGGATATAATTTTTATATAGGGCCAGCTCACCAGCGTGCCCTGGGATATAATTTTTATATAGGGCCAGCTCACCAGCGGGCCCTGTGATATAATTTTTATATAGGGCCAGCTCACCAGCGGGCCCTGTTTGCCAATTTTTATATAGGTCAGCTCACCAGCGGGCCTTCTCATATAATGTTTTATAGCGTCAGCTCACTAGCGGGCCTTCGCATATAATGTTTAGGATGGTCAGCTCTGCAGCAGACCCTCACCCATAATGTTTTAGATGGTCAGCTCAGCGCACGTTTCCATCTTAATCATGGCCTCAGTTCTGAAAATCAAGGAAATTTTTGGGAGAATTTGCCTCTGCGCACGTTTCCCTCTTAATCATGGCCTCAGTTCTGAAAATCAAGGAAATTTTTGGGAGAATTTGCCTCTGCACACGTTTCCCTCTTAATCATGGCCTCAGTTCTGAAAATCAAGGAAATTTTTGGGAGAATTTGCCTCTGCGCACGTTTCCCTCTTAATCATGGCCTCAGTTCTGAAAATCAAGGAAATTTTTGGGATAATTTGCCTCTGCGCACGTTTCCCTCTTAATCATGGCCTCAGTTCTGAAAATCAAGGAAATTTTTGGGAGAATTTGCAGATGATATACAAGTAAATATACAGCAAATACTGTTTGGTAACAATTTTTCGCCTAAAGTCGTTTTTATTTTCCTTTTTGTGTGTTTTACGGTCAGTCTGTAAAAATGGCGTACTACGGGTGAAAGATCGTTCCCAGCAGCGATGTTGGAGTCCAAGGTGCATCCAGACATCCTCCCTATGCTGTCCCTGAACCATTTCTGTAGTGTTTCCATCTTTTTCTGCCCTTTTCCTATGGACCAGGCACCCTCCCCTCATCAGAGCAGGGGGTGCCTGGTGTAATGCTCGAGTCCTCCCATTGACTTCAATGGGGCTCGGATGCTCGGCCGAGCACTCGAGCCTCAGGGGGTGCTCGGTCAGAGCACCCGAACATCCGAGCATTGGGGTGCTCGCTCATCACTAATTGTTTTTAAAAAACTCTTAGGGTCTCTCTCTAAGAGTAAAGGGGGATCCAGACTTGTTTTCAGTGCCTAGGAAATCCAGCAGCATCTCACTGAAGAGTGCCAAAAAAGGCCAAAATGTATGTCTGGGGTTAGCTGGTATTTACCATGTGGAGGAGACTTACTCATCATTCTGTAACTGGACTGCATTTTTGGGTGGTATTAGTCTAATATCTATGTAGAAATGTATTTTCTATAGTTGCATTAGAAAACTAAAATATGCTGCTTTTGAGTGTTGACTAGTCGTATAAAAGGCAACGTTGTTTTTGTTTGGGCTCAGGGCCTCTCTCATCTCTTGTCTCTCCTATATATTTTTCATTATTTAAAAATGTCTTTGTCCATACAGTGCCACAAAATTTTTTTGTTGGATAATACCATTTCTTCTTCACTTTTCAAAAACGTCAACTGACTGGAGTGAAAATGTCTCTAAATGTGTATACATATATTTATGTTGTTTTGAGTCAATTTTACCCACACCTTTTTTATTACTTCAGTTTTATACATCTCCCCTTATATGGGCCTTATGTATAAAGTCAAAGTGGATACAAGGATCTCTGCAGCTATTTATTCCAAGGCCTGATCAGGTGACCAGGGGACACCCCTTGAGATTAGAGGAAAGGAGGATTAGGCTTCAGCAGAGGAAGGGATTTTTTACAGTAAGGTTTGTTATATTGTGGAATTCTTTGCCCAAGGAGGTGGTTATGGCAGATACAATAGATATATTTAAGAGACGATTAGATACATTTCTTTCAAAAGGGAACATACAGAAGTATACTGTTTATCAATAGGTAGATCAGGAAGGTCTGATAAAGACTAACTCATTTGGTAGCAGGAAAGCTATAAAATTGTCAGCCACTGGGGTATGAGGCAAAGATTGAACTTGATGGACTTGTATCTTTATTCAACCTAATTTACTATGTTACTGTGTTACTATTCTGGAGCCAGCCAACTTCTCTGTGAGTGAAAAATCCAAATTCCTTAAATTTTCATTGATGTAAATAAGTATTTTAACCTTCTGGATGCTAGAGAGGTCTCCAATGCATTGCAAAGCAATGTGCTGGAGACATCTCTTTCATTCAAGATGTTAAAGGCCTCATTTAAATCAAATGGAATTTTGTGTTAACTATAGTGAAGAATTGCTTCACTTTGATTTTATACATAATGACCATTGTTTTCTCTGGGATGTTGTGGGTCTGCATGCTCTAAACTTGCTTTGGTTATGTATAGTGTTGAGCGAGCATGCTCGGCCGATGCTCGGATCGGCTCGAGCATCGCTCTGCTCGGCACATGGCGGTACTCGTACGAGTACCGCATGTGCTCGCCCGCCATGTTCGGGTCTCCTCCCCGCACGTTTTGCGGCTGCTGCGCAGCCAATAAACGTGCAGGGAGGCTCTGACATCGGTGTAATGCCAGCAGCCATGTTGGCTGCTGGCATTACACTGATTGGCTGGCCAGAACCCGTGGTCAGGTGCTGTATAGCACCTGACCATCGAGTTCGGCTCAGTCTGAGCCAGGGAGAGCTGAGGATAGGAAGGGAAAGGCAGTGTAGGGAGGAAAAAAACAAAAATTGTGAAAAAAAAAGAACCAAAAGTCCTTTTTAGGACTACTGTGTGTGGGGGCAGCAGGTTATTTGGTGTGGGGGGAAAAAAAAAAAAAAAAAATATATATATATTCTGTTTAGTGTGCAAAGTTGCAGATTAGAGCACATTCTGTTTAGTGTGCACAGTTGCAGATTAGAGCACATTCTGTTTAGTGTGCAAAGTTGCAGATTAGAGCACATTCTGTTTAGTGTGCAAAGTTGCAGATTAGAGCACATTCTGTTAAGTCTTCAAACTAAAATATCAAAGTCACATATTCCATTCAGTGTGCTTCGCCGCAGTTTAGCAGCCTATTCTGTGTACTGTGCAGAGTTGCAGAATAGGAAGAAATACTGTTAAGTCTTCAAACTAAAATATCAAAGTCACATATTCCATTCAGTGTGCTTCGCCGCAGTGTAGCAGCACATTCTGTGTACTGTGCAGAGTTGCAGAATAGGAAGAAATACTGTTAAGTCTTCAAACTAAAATATCAAAGTCACATATTCCATTCAGTGTGCTTCGCCGCAGTTTAGCAGCACATTCTGTGTACTGTGCAGAGTTGCAGAATAGGAAGAAATACTGTTAAGTCTTCAAACTAAAATTTCAAAGTCACATATTCCATTCAGTGTGCTTCGCCGCAGTTTAGCAGCACATTCTGTGTACTGTGCAGAGTTGCAGAATAGGAAGAAATACTGTTAAGTCTTCAAACTAAAATATCAAAGTCACATATTCCATTCAGTGTGCTTCGCCGCAGTGTAGCAGCACATTCTGTGTACTGTGCAGAGTTGCAGAATAGGAAGAAATACTGTTAAGTCTTCAAACTAAAATATCAAAGTCACATATTCCATTCAGTGTGCTTCGCCGCAGTGTAGCAGCACATTCTGTGTACTGTGCAGAGTTGCAGAATAGGAAGAAATACTGTTAAGTCTTCAAACTAAAATATCAAAGTCACATATTCCATTCAGTGTGCTTCGCCGCAGTGTAGCAGCACATTCTGTGTACTGTGCAGAGTTGCAGAATAGGAAGAAATACTGTTAAGTCTTCAAACTAAAATATCAAAGTCACATATTCCATTCAGTGTGTTTCACCGCAGTTTAGCAGCTTTTTCTGTGTACTCTGCAGAGTTGCAGAATAATAAGAAATACTGTTAAGTTTTCAAACTCAAATATTAAAGTCACATATTCCATTCAGTGTGTTTCACCGCCGTTTAACAGCCTATTCTGTGTACTCTGTACAGTTGCAGAATAATAAGAAATACTGTTAAGTTTTCAAACTCAAATATTAAAGTCACATATTCCATTCAGTGTGTTTCACCGCCGTTTAACAGCCTATTCTGTGTACTCTGTACAGTTGCAGAATAATAAGAAATACTGTTAAGTTTTCAAACTCAAATATTAAAGTCACATATTCCATTCAGTGTGTTTCAACGCCGTTTAACAGCCTATTCTGTGTACTCTGTACAGTTGCAGAATTATAAGAAATACTGTTAAGTTTTCAAACTCAAATATTAAAGTCACATATTCCATTCAGTGTGTTTCAACGCCGTTTAACAGCCTATTCTGTGTACTCTGTACAGTTGCAGAATTATAAGAAATACTGTTAAGTTTTCAAACTCAAATATTAAAGTCACATATTCCATTCAGTGTGTTTCAACGCCGTTTAACAGCCTATTCTGTGTACTGTGCAGAGTTGCAGAATAGGAAGAAATACTGTTAAGTCTTCAAACTAAAATATCAAAGTCACATATTCCATTCAGTGTGTTTCACCGCAGTTTAGCAGCCTTTTCTGTGTACTCTGCAGAGTTGCAGAATAATAAGAAATACTGTTAAGTTTTCAAACTCAAATATTAAAGTCACATATTCCATTCAGTGTGTTTCAACGCCGTTTAACAGCCTATTCTGTGTACTCTGTACAGTTGCAGAATTATAAGAAATACTGTTAAGTTTTCAAACTCAAATATTAAAGTCACATATTCCATTCAGTGTGTTTCAACGCCGTTTAACAGCCTATTCTGTGTACTCTGTACAGTTGCAGAATTATAAGAAATACTGTTAAGTTTTCAAACTCAAATATTAAAGTCACATATTCCATTCAGTGTGTTTCAACGCCGTTTAACAGCCTATTCTGTGTACTCTGTACAGTTGCAGAATTATAAGAAATACTGTTAAGTTTTCAAACTCAAATATTAAAGTCACATATTCCATTCAGTGTGTTTCAACGCCGTTTAACAGCCTATTCTGTGTACTCTGTACAGTTGCAGAATTATAAGAAATACTGTTAAGTTTTCAAACTCAAATATTAAAGTCACATATTCCATTCAGTGTGTTTCAACGCCGTTTAACAGCCTATTCTGTGTACTCTGTACAGTTGCAGAATTAAAAGAAATACTGTTAAGTTTTCAAACTCAAATATTAAAGTCACATATTCCATTCAGTGTGTTTCAACGCCGTTTAACAGCCTATTCTGTGTACTCTGTACAGTTGCAGAATTATAAGAAATACTGTTAAGTTTTCAAACTCAAATATTAAAGTCACATATTCCATTCAGTGTGTTTCAACGCCGTTTAACAGCCTATTCTGTGTACTCTGTACAGTTGCAGAATTATAAGAAATACTGTTAAGTTTTCAAACTCAAATATTAAAGTCACATATTCCATTCAGTGTGTTTCAACGCCGTTTAACAGCCTATTCTGTGTACTCTGTACAGTTGCAGAATTATAAGAAATACTGTTAAGTTTTCAAACTCAAATATTAAAGTCACATATTCCATTCAGTGTGTTTCAACGCCGTTTAACAGCCTATTCTGTGTACTGTGCAGAGTTGCAGAATAGGAAGAAATACTGTTAAGTCTTCAAACTAAAATATCAAAGTCACATATTCCATTCAGTGTGTTTCACCGCAGTTTAGCAGCCTTTTCTGTGTACTCTGCAGAGTTGCAGAATAATAAGAAATACTGTTAAGTTTTCAAACTCAAATATTAAAGTCACATATTCTGTGTAAGATGAAGAAGGCGGGTAAAAAGGGACGGGGAAGTGGACGTGATCCTGAAAGTTCAGGGCGCGGGTCAGGACGCGGAGAAACTGTGCCTGGTGCCAGAGCACAAGAAAGAAAGACATCCACCATACCTAGCTTCATGTCTGATTTCACAGGGCGTCGCAGGACATCACTCTCGAGGTCCGACCAGTGCGAACAGGTGGTCGGTTGGATGACAGCTGATACTGCTTCCAGTCGGTTAAGCACCACCCTGTCTTCCACCAAGTCCACTCTCAGTAGCCAAGAGTCTGGTCAACATAATCCTCACTCTGATCATCCTTCCTCCCACCATAGACGGTCTGGTCAAAGAAGTGATCCCACACTGGGATATAGTGATGAGCTCGTCTCATCACCAATCCTTCATTTGACCCTCTCTCCAAGCACGCTTGCAGAGGAACATGACATCTTGTGCCCTGATTCACAACCTCTAGAGGCTACCCAATCACAAGAAGATGACAGATGTGAACGGCATTTAAGGTCAAAGGAAGTAGTGGATGATGATGATGATGATGATGAGACACAGTTGCCATTAAATCAACCACTATTTCCGTCTCAAGACCTTGTTGAGGAGAATGTTATACAGTTGTCAATGACTGAGTATGTGGTGGGATCAAGACTTGAGGAGGATGATCAGAGTGAGGAAGTGGAGGAGGACTTGGTGGACGATGAGGTGACTGACCCCACCTGGGAAGGTGTAGAGCCGAGCGATGACAGCAGTCCTGAGGGTGAGCCATCTGCAGCACCGCAACAGGCTGGAAGAGGCAGTGGTGTGGCTACAGAAAGAAGGCGGACCGCACCAAACCGGCCCGCAAATGTTCCACGGAGCACCCCCTTGCGTAAATCTACCTTGCCAAAGGGTAGGTGTTCCGCGGTATGGCGTTTTTTTAAGGAAAGTGCGGACGACAAAAGAATTGTAGTTTGCAACCTGTGCCACACCAGAATGAGCCGAGGCATGAACACTAGAAACCTCACCACCACCAGCATGATCCGACACATGGCATCCAAGCACCGTAGTAAGTGGGAGGAACGCCTGGATCGCCCACCTGTGTCTGCAGGCCACACCACTGCCTCCTCTTCCCCTGTTTTCGGTGCCGGCCAATCGCCTGTCGAAGGCGCAGGCCCGCATACCTCCCGCCCTGCACCTGTAGCATCTGAAGCACCATCAGCGACCACATCCACTTCCCTGTCCCAGCACAGCGTCCAAATGTCGTTACCCCAGGCATTTGAGCGCAAGAGAAAGTACCCAGCCACCCACCCACAGGCCATAGCACTAACCTCACACCTTTCAAAATTACTGGCCATCGAAATGCTGCCATTTAGGCTTGTGGACACTGAGTCCTTCCGCAGCCTGATGGCAGCAGCTGTCCCTCGGTACGCGGTCCCCAGCCGCCACTACTTTTCCCGGTGTGCCATCCCCGCATTACACCACCATGTGTCCCGTAACATCACCCGTGCCCTGACCAACGCAGTTACTGGGAAGGTCCACTTAACGACTGACACATGGACAAGTGCTTGTGGCCAGGGACGCTACATTTCCCTGACGGCACACTGGGTGAATGTCGTGGAGGCTGGGAGCGACTCGGACCCTGGGATGGCACGGGTGCTACCCACGCCGAGGATTGCGGGCCCTACCTCCATCAGGGTTTCCACCAGCACCTACGTTATTGGCTCCTCCTCCTCCGTTTCCACCTCCGAATTCTCTACACACACCGCCACTCCCCCATCAGCCAGTAGCTGGAAGCAGTGTAGCACTGCAGTGGGGAAGCGTCAACAGGCCGTGCTGAAGCTGATCTGCCTTGGGGACAAACAGCACACGGCCTCAGAGCTGTTGCAGGGGATTAGTCACCAGACCGAGCAGTGGCTCTCGCCACTCAACCTGCAAGCAGGCATGGTTGTGTGTGATAATGGGCGTAACTTGGTGGCGGCTTTGGAGCTCGGCAAGCTCACACACGTACCATGCCTAGCGCATGTATTTAATTTAGTGGTGCAGCGATTTCTAAAAACCTACCCCAATGTGCATGATCTCTTGACCAAGGTGCGCCGCGTGTGTGCACATTTCCGTAAGTCATCAACAGCTTCAGCCGGCCTGTTGAAGCTGCAGCAGCGCTTACAATTGCCAGCTCACCGGCTGCTGTGTGACGTGAGCACGCGCTGGAACTCCACCTTCCACATGTTGGCCCGGCTTTGTGAGCAGCAGAGGGCAGTAGTGGAGTACCAGCTGTTACACGGTCGTCGCCTCTCCGTTCAACTTCCTGTAATCAGAAGTGAGGAGTGGTAATGGATGTCAGACCTCTGCGAGGTTTTACGCAATTTTGAGGAATCGACAGAGATGGTGAGCGGCGATAACGCTATTATCAGTGTAACCATCCCACTTCTGTGTCTACTGAAACGCTCGCTGCTCACAATTAAAACCGACGCTTTGCATGTGGAAGAGGTGGAAATGGGGGAGGAAGAGCTTACACAAGGTGATAGCCAGAGCACCCTCACTTCGTCTTCTCAGCGACAATTGGAGGAGGCGGAGGAGGAGGAGGAGGAGGAAGACACGGTTGCCTCCGCTACAGAGGGTAGCCATGGAACTTTAGTTCCATCTCTTCAGCGTGGGTGGGCAGAAGAGGAGGAAGAGGATGAGGATATTGAGAGTCAGCCTCCTGGTGAGGACAGCGAAATCTTGACTGTTGGTACTCTGGCACACATGGCTGACTTTATGTTAGGCTGCCTTTCCCGTGACCCACGCGTTGTACGCATTTTAGACAACACGGATTACTGGGTGTTCACCCTTCTGGACCCCCGCTACAAAGAGAATTTCTCATCTCTCATTCCTCCGGTGGAGAGGACAAGCAAAATGGTGCAATACCAGAAGGTTCTTGTTGAAAAATTGCTCCAAAATTTTCCATCTGACAACGCTGGCGGCAGAGTACGTGCTACCTTGGCCAACAGAGAAGGGGAGAAAAGGGGAGCACACAGCAGTTCCGACAAAGGCAGGGCAACACTCTCCAAGGCGTGGGACACCTTCATGACACCCCGCCAGCACCCTCACCCTGATGCGCAGCCTAGTGTCACAAGGAGGGAAAAGTTTTGGAAGATGGTGAAGGAGTACGTAGCAGACCGTGTCAGCGTCCTCAATGATCCCTCTGTGCCTTACAACTACTGGGTGTCCAAGCTGGACACGTGGTATGAACTGGCACTCTACGCCTTGGAGGTGCTGGCCTGCCCTGCCGCCAGCGTTCTGTCTGAGCGGGTATTTAGTGCTGCTGGTGGCATCATAACAGATAAGCGTATCCGCCTTTCCACCGACAATGCTGATAGGTTGACACTTATAAAAATGAACAAGGCCTGGATTTCCCCTGACTTCTCCACTCCACTGGAGGAAAGCCCCGGGGGAACATAAACTCACTTTATATATGTTATTTACAATGATGGGAATACTCTGTATTCCCATTCACCCCTTCCACCCAAAAAACGGGTATATGGTTGACTCTTAATCTTCTCATCCTCCTCCTCCTCTTCCATATGCCCTGTGCTATAATTTTTATATAGGGCCAGCTCACCAGCGTGCCCTGGGATATAATTTTTATATAGGGCCAGCTCACCAGCGGGCCCTGTGATATAATTTTTATATAGGGCCAGCTCACCAGCGGGCCCTGTTTGACAATTTTTATATAGGTCAGCTCACCAGCGGGCCTTCTCATATAATGTTTTATTGGGTCAGCTCTCTAGCGGGCCCTCTCATATAATGTTTTATAGCGTCAGCTCACTAGCGGGCCTTCGCATATAATGTTTAGGATGGTCAGCTCTGCAGCAGACCCTCACCCATAATGTTTTAGATGGTCAGCTCAGCGCACGTTTCCATCTTAATCATGGCCTCAGTTCTGAAAATCAAGGAAATTTTTGGGAGAATTTGCCTCTGCGCACGTTTCCCTCTTAATCATGGCCTCAGTTCTGAAAATCAAGGAAATTTTTGGGAGAATTTGCCTCTGCGCACGTTTCCCTCTTAATCATGGCCTCAGTTCTGAAAATCAAGGAAATTTTTGGGAGAATTTGCAGATGATATACAAGTAAATATACAGCAAATATTGTTTGGTAACAATTTTTCGCCTAAAGTCGTTTTTATTTTCCTTTTTGTGTGTTTTATGGTCAGTCTGTAAAAATGGCGTACTACGGGCGAAAGATCGTTCCCAGCAGCGATGTTGGAGTCCAAGGTGCATCCAGACATCCTCCCTATGCTGTCCCTGAACCATTTCTGTAGTGTTTCCATCTTTTTCTGCCCTTTTCCTATGGACCAGGCACCCTCCCCTCATCAGAGCAGGGGGTGCCTGGTGTAATGCTCGAGTCCTCCCATTGACTTCAATGGGGCTCGGGTGCTCGGCCGAGCACTCGAGCCTCAGGGGGTGCTCGGTCAGAGCACCCGAACATCCGAGCATTGGGGTGCTCGCTCATCACTAGTTATGTACAATCATCACTGTTGTACAATATACACTCTTTCAAACCATATTTTGAAAAGATGATGCTTTACTTACTGTATGTTTGCTTTAGGAATTATACTGGAGGTTTCCACTTATAATATTGTGTGAGTCAAGTTCTGAAGAGGGATCTGTCTAGCTAAGATTATGAAAATACCCAGGAACTCTTTACATTTGCCCAACATGTCCTTCTAAGTATTGAATCTCTGCAGTATACCCACTTTATGTGTGATTACCCCACTTTTCTTTTCATTTTATTAACTTTCAGACCCAGCTCTAACTAGTTTGCTCCTTTGCCCTATATATTCTACCTGCACATGCTACTTTATCCTCCACCCATGGCACTAATTGGGGCATTGTTTTACTTAGCAGGGAAAGCTCTATAACATATACATTTTCATAAAAAAGTTTACTACTCCTTTGAAATAAATGTAGAATCGCTGAAGATATTCACAACAAAAACATAGCCTAATTCAAACCCAAAGATGAGCTTTCAAGTAAAGAGTATACAGCATAATATATTTGCATTATATTGTGCACACCCCAGGTCCTTAATTGTTAAAATGGTGGCTGCATGTACAATAAATAATTCCAGTGTGAGAGGAATTTTATTGACAAACACAGGAACTGACTAGAAAAACAAGCATCGGTAGATGTTTTCTCAGTCAATCAAATTCCGTCTGGAAATGAGAAACTGCCAGAGAATTATACAATGATAATTAGTCAACTTAATTCTTAATTTGGTTGTGTTGTTTTTCCAGTGGTACATAAAATAAAATCCTCATTAAGTATGTAACTGTCACTTAATTAATGCTTCATAGTAAATATTCAATAGAAGCTTTCCCGGATCTGAAAAAATGAGTTTCCATTTCAAATTGATTTTGTGACAAGAGTTGACAAATATGAAACTGGGCTGCTGGAATGTGTTTCTGGGTCATTTTGCACCCACGTTAATGAATAAACAGATCGTAAATGAAGAATCTTATTGGTTTTGCATGTTTCAGGCTTCCCGCTAATTAACATGATGGCTTTGATTTTCTCAAGTTTTTAGTTTCATCGATCAGACTTTCTGTCCACTTCTCTTGGTTTCAGGGAAAGTGTAAGTATCAAAATAACATTTTTCAACCACATAGGTATAATTTGGGGATCTACATTAAAGGAGAGGGTTCTGCATTAAAGGAACACAAACACATAAAATTAACTCTAGTTATATATCCTGTGCTTAATGTTAGAATCTAAAAATTTTCTACTTGTTTTTTAAAGCTTAAAATCTAGTCTAACATATGCTCTGGGGGAGCAGACAATCCTGCCTTTTCCATGACTCTAGGGCTTACATTAATTGTTTAAGATTATCTGTAATTGGGCTGAGATAGCATAACAGTAGTTCTGAACACCACAGCAGTGTGCAATAATCAAATTATTTATATTAGCTCTTACCTCTATACAAACAGCACAAATAACATTCAATAAATGCAATCTGGATAGAACAAATTGCACAATCAAGTTTATTATTCAAATATAGGTATGCAACATATGAATAATTAATTTGTACAAATGAAAGCTTTAAGTACATGATATTTAAAGTAATATGAATCTAAGACTAAATCCCCACACTTACTTTACTATGGTCAGAATATCCTAATGTCCATTGTGAATTTTGCTCTTTGTTCAAGCAATTGCTTATTCAGTCAATCCTGGATGTCATGACTGTGTAGTTGAAAGTAACAGTTATTAGTAGGAACACAAGACACAAACTCTGCCCTCTACTCATGGTAAATTTACCCCTTTAAGGACAAGATAGGTAGGGATGGGTTAATATCTTCAACTCAAACTGAAATCAGTGAAAAATAGCACCTTCCTCTTGGTGAAAAATCTCCAGCGAAAAATGCAATTTTTCCTGCTTTTTCCCACTTTTTTTGCCTAGCTCATTGCATTGAAATCAATAGGTAGAACATTTTTTCTCCAACTCACAAAAGTTTTCTACAGCCATATAAAAGGCAGCCAGGCTCCCAGAGCATGCCATTCTGTATTTGAGAGAGAAGAGAGCAGCATGTTTTTGAGCTAGAGAAAATAGGCAAATAATTGAATTAATCTTAGTTTTAGGGAGTCATTTAGGTAGGACATTTGTTCTCTGTAGTAGGGGAGTCTGGGGGGTACAATGGGGAGAGGAAGGGAGGAAGGAGATTGATCCAAAATATCGCAAAATTTGGTGTGACTGACTGGCAAGACACAGGCAGCTGGGTTCCAAATTGCTTGCTGATTTTACTTTTATTGTCTCTGTGCTGGGGAAGTCTGGGGAAAGAAGTTGTTGATTTTGTTTTTTTAGTTATATATATATTTTTGGGGACTAACTGTGATAAGATATGGTGAAACATAGGTTATATGCTGTTTAATTAATAAAGGGGGCAATTGTCGCCCCAATGCTAGAGGGGTGTCATGAGGGGTCATGATACCCCTCTTGAGGTCTGAAGTACTTTTTTTAATACAAATTACATATATAATTATATATAATATAATTAATATATTACATATATATAATTTAAAAAAAGGAAATCATTGTTACACATAAATTAAATATTTAATTACATTTTCACACAAATTACATATATAATGAAAACGAACACCTTTTTGTATACATATACAGGTTGCCTATTAATCCTGTGAGTACCAGAGGGGTAGCAAACACATTACAATACCTCTCTGGTACTCATAGGGTTAATCTTGCAATACAAAATATGAAGGCATATCAAATATAATAGGAGAAGAAAAATGTTGGATAAAAATGGTGAAAGAAAATCATGAGAGCACTGTAGTCGACTTTTCAAGGGGGAGGGGGGTTAAAATGTCGGATATACAATATTTGTTGAATTAATATGGTGAAAGAAAGCACTGTAAGTCGGATTTGGAAGAGGAAGGCTTAATTGTCGACTATGAACAATAGTTGTCGGATTAATGTGGTGGAAGAAAGCACTGCAAGTCGACTTTTAAAAGGGGGGTTAATATGTTGAGGGGGTACTTTATGTCCGATTTCTATGCTGTATACTGTATTATACACTGCTTTTGTTCGAACAACGATGGTTTTGAAACTGTCGTTATGGCTTCTACGCCTCAACCTCTGAGGTGCAAAATTTCTGACTTAAATGTACCCACAAAACAGGCGGTAATACTGAGCGTGGGTAATAGGATACTAATTGCATGTTGTTTTCAGTTGATTCCTATGGGATTTTTTTTAGACTGACGGTAAGTATAATTACCGCTGATTTTGCTTTCACAAGTCAGATAATAGGATAGCAAAAACTGACTTAAAAAAAAAAAGCCTGTTTTATTTTTAGCACTGGTAATAGAATCGAGCTCTAAGTTGGCTTATATACCCTGCCTGTATCTTTTTAAAAACTTTAAACAACTGTGATGTATGCCTCTATGGACAGGAAATCCAAGACTGAGTAAAGATGTTCCCTCTTGGACAAAGACCGAAGGGCAAAATTCATAGAGGGGTCATAAGCATATTCTGGTAAATAGGGGGTTATTGCTAGGAGGTGTTACTTCTCCTTTAACTCTTTGAGTGCCAGAGGGGCGCAGAATGCATTGCTTTGCAATGCATTCCATACCCCTCTGGCACTCGAAGGGTTAATAGAAGTAATAGCTGAAATGTGCTGTAAAACACCTTCTAAAGAAAAGAAATACCTTTCAAAGTAAAATAATTTCCATTTTATTTGTAGGGCTATTTAAACAAGCATGAATTGATTCATTACATTTAAACTCAGAGATTCAAAAAGTGAATAACCATAGCAACACGGAACAGCAATTTTGAGAGTACGGTTAAGCACAAATATCGTTGACATTTCTATTGTATAAATGGAAAAGCTAAAAGGTTTTGAATATGAGGAACAGTAAAGAATGCCTCCTCTCATATGTTGCTTGTTTACCCCACTGGTCATGGCTCACTAGGCCTTGGAGGTGGGTCCCTGGCTTCACTTTGTTGGTTGTGTACACATCCTTCCCTTTCTCAAGTTGCTTCTGGTCATTCTCAAAGTAATGTGTACATACATGTAATCCAGTTCCTGCGCGTGGACACTTGTATGTTTATGCATGCTCTGGTTTGTAAATGCAGTAATTTGTGTTCATGTACACGTGACATCTAATGTGATTTGTACATGAGGGTTTATATGTATGTGTATGCATGCTTCTGTTTCCATTTGTAGTCACTGTTGTATGCATTGACTCTTATGGGCCTATGCAGATTTTGGCACCTATTTAAACATTCTTTGCTTTCAGTAATATTCTTAGCTGTTAGGCTCTTTAGCTGAATACTTGGTCCTTGTAATTTTATATCTGCTTCTGTTATCCTGTCTTTGGCTGGACTTTGGATTACACGTGAACTCAATCTGCCCTGACATCCAGCTCATATTTTGACAATACTTGAACTTAGCCTGTCTTGACCCTTGGTCTGTCCCCGGTTCTGCTCTTTTCTTCTTTGTTTGATATATGGACCGAATTTACCTCTCTTTTCACTCGCATCCACACAACCCTTGCACATCAACCCCTGTGGAAGAGTGGGTGTCTCTATGTGGCACAGGATCTTGTTAATTAATGTATGTGCTGTCTTGTATATGTTCAGTACTTGAACCTCTATTCAGTCCTTCAACCTTTCACTAAAATCAGGTATCTTTCCATGGCACAGTGTTTTACAGTAAATGTGATTCAGTTCTCCCCAGTACCTCATAACACATTTACATGTGGTGATGCCTTTGAATTTATTATTTTAATGTGAAAACTGATCTAATTATTTCTCTTTAGCAGATAAGATCAGACCTTTGGAGAATATACAGAGAGAGTTGAATTATGACCATTGCATGACCTTTACAGCAAAAGAAAACAGTCCTTCCGTGAGTGAAGTCAAATATCTTGATATTCAGTTTTGTAGCCCAGACTCCATGCTAACCATGGTTTCTGACCCGCAATATAAATTACAGCAGCTGTTTTGGAATGTGCTTGGTGCAATTCCTAGATACTTATTTAACTTACCCTTCAATGGGACAAACTTAGAATAGCATGGCTGTTGACCTTTAATCTTTTTAGATACAATAGCCTTGGCATTATGTACTTTAAGAGACAACTAACATGTGGATAGCTCCCTACCAGCGGAACTGATCCTACAGAAACAGACATGCTAGTTAAGCCATGCCTACACTGACCTCAGAGTTGCAACTGGGGATCAGAATGGTGGGTGAAAATAAGCACACAAGGTTCCCTCATTTGTACCATGACAAGAGACTGTACTTCAAGACTTCAGTCTTGCAGACCTCATAAATAGGGATGGGTGGAAAATTTTGCCTCAAACTGAAATCAGTGAATAATAGCACTTCCCACTTGGCGAATAATTTTCAGCGAAAAGTGATGATTTTCTGCTTTTTTCGCCTAGCTCATTCCATTGAATTCAATGGGAACATTGAATTTGCACACAACACAAAACAAATATTGTTTTATTTCCCAAAGGCATATTATAAAAGGGTAAGTCGGGCACTCCTGTTGGGATGGAGGTGAAGAAAAGCTATTGAAGTTTGTTGAGCACTTAAACAACTTAGAGACACCAATTAGAATGACTCTCAATTATAATGCCACTGAGATTAACTATCTTGATGTACTAATCAGAAAGGTTGCTACTGGCATACACACCTCATTATATACTAAACCCACAGACTACAATACACTGCTTAATGCCCAAAGTCAACATCCCACATCACTTAAGAGGGGACTACCGACATCACAACTGATGCGTTTTAAGAGAATAGTATCAGACCCCGATTAGCTAGCGCTGCAAATGAATAAAATGGCTGCTAAGTTCATGGAACAGGGCTATAAACAAAGTGATATCAGCCAATGTATTGACCAGGTAACAAAGATGGATAGAAAAACTCTCTTGGACAGTGCAACACAGTTCAAGCGAGCAATGGACAATCGTATGGTAATCACCACTACTTACTCAGACGTGGCAAAAGAGTTTAAGGAAACTACCCTAAAACACTGGAAACTGCTGGGAAAGGACCCTGAAATCGGGCACATGTTTGCACAAGCTCCAATGTTTGCTTACAAAAAAGGAAGGAGTATAAGGAATGAGCTAGTTAACTCTGACTCAGTAGGGAAATATAAGGGTGAACAACTTATTCAGAATATAGGTGTCTTTAAATGCATAGGATGCGTAACCTTCTCCCACATGATTACTGGAACACATTTTATGGCGTCCAAGTGTAATTTTAACATTAGAGTCAAGGACCATATCTCTTGCACCACCTCGTATGTAATTTATCTTTTGACATGTCCATGCCTTATAAGTTATGTGGGGAAAATGAGCAGACCTTTCAGGGAGAGACTGAGAGAGCACCGGTCTTTGATCAAATAAGGGTTAAACAGATAGTTGTCTGTGGTTGCTATGGTAACCTGATGGACGGAACAGGTGCAAATTGGACAGAGGAAGTTCATAAAAATGTAATTCTGCCAACATTCTGTAAGAGAGTTGTCCCTGAGGAAAGTCCCAAGTGGGATTGGAACGTCGGACTAGAACCAGCATTTTTAATGAAAGGGAATGTGTTAATGTGACGGGGGGTACAGGGGTTACTTATTGGTAGGCCGAGGGTTAAGAGATTTATCCAGCCAGACAAAAAGATAATAAATTGCATTTATTAGGGTAGTCACGGCACAAAACACAGGACAACAATTACAGGCAAACAAACAGGGGTAAAACATAAAAACTAAACACTTCTGCTGTTCTCTTCTTAGTTGCATAACTTGCCAGGGGTTACAAATAATACTCACAGTCCACTTTAGCTTAATGCTGGAGCTTATTCATAGTCCCACTAGAGGCAAGAGTAGGCATCCTGCCCACTACACATGCTGCTGGAGCACATGAAGGTTCCTTGTATCTTTTAGTCCTGGCAGAGGAGTTGGGGAAGACATCCTAAGATCCTTGTGGTAGGAACATCAGGGTACTCTCTCTCTGTGTCTGAAGCTTCCTTGACTTACAGCCCACAACTGAAACGGTGACCTGGCACTACAGTGCCCGCTCACTCTAACTCTTCTGGTGAGGGCACTCGCCAGTCCCAGTTTCTGCAGTGCTGCTTTAGGATGCCCAGGGACCCTAGGCCTCCCACCATTATGGAGAGGCCCTTTCTCCTGGCCCTACATTCTCCAACTACCCTCTCTCCCTCCCTTTCTCTCTCCCAGGTTCTCTCTACCCACCCCCTACAGGATGTGTTGTCATAGTTCCCATCTACCAGGTCTCTCTCTGCTTAGCCTAATGTGAGGGGGGAAGATGCACATCCCCCCTCCATCTAACCAACACTGGTTATCTCATAACACAATCTCTGGGTTTAGCTAGACTGAATGGCACCATTCCTCTGTCCATCCTACACACTAACTAACCCATTCACTGCTGGTAACTGGACAACCCTCTCTAATGCATGCACACACAGGGGACATTAAGGTTTCAAGAATGGGAACACGTTAAGACAATGGCAATCACTGAAAACAGACACATTTCTTTCTCTGGGTGACAACCATTTCGTCACAGTCTGTCCCCCCTTTCAGATGGGGACCCCAGAGTTCAGTCCACACGGACAGATCACTGGGTCCCCACATATTAACTACTTTCATATACTTCTATCAATACAGACATCAAGCCTACAAAGCATTTGTATATACAGTACATCATTTGTATCTTTAGTGGCGATAGTTCCAAAACAAAGTCCAGTGATTCAGGATACTTTCCAGGGCAAGACATATCCAATTAGGGTGCAGGAAAAAGCAGGCCCAAAACATTTCAAATAGGCAGATCTTCTGGTGTGGCAATGCATTTTCCTCACACACACACAATAGCTTACTGCCATCAAAATTAAGAGACCGTCCCAGAACACCATCCCACCTAAGTCAGTCCAACATAAAGAATCAGAACCAGTCCCATCACATTCAGTGCTCCCACAGGAGTGTCACTTACCCCTGCAAAGACTTCCAACATTGCTTTTGGGGTGGATTAACTTTTCCATTAAAATTCCCACTGTAACTGGTTTCTGAATAGCGCATCCTCCACTGGATTTTCCTTTAAGCTGAGAAGGTAGTGCAATGTTCTCTCTGGATTATCCTTCTGGTCTCTGTGTCACATTACTCCCATGCTTAGATTCTGTGGCATACAACACTGGTTTAGCACATTCTGAATTTCCACTCTGGATCTGGTTGCTTTGGAGCGCTGTTTTTTGATGTTTGACCACTTTGCTTTGAAGTACTGGATCATCCAGGCAAGTCTGTAAAGCTGTAGATCACTGCATTGCTAGGGCATAGTGGGTGCTGGATGCAGACTACACCCCTAGTCCCATTTTGTCTGGCAGTGCTGATAGGGTACTTGCTCACATGTCCCTTAGGCTAACTCTAAGGCAAAACAAAAATAACAGGAGGGGTTCCCATACTGTTGTCCTTGGCCGTGTCTTTTTGTCTGGGTGCTAAAGTGACCACGCTACTGAGCTGGCACAACTAGCACACATAGTGGTCAGGGTTGCCCTCAGACACCCTGAACACCTAAGCTGGATATCCCACCGCTGCCACCAGTGTGACGGGGGGTACAGGGGTTACTTATTGGTAGGCCGAGGGTTAAGAGATTTATCCAGCCAGACAAAAAGATAATAAATTGCATTTATTAGGGTAGTCACGGCACAAAACACAGGACAACAATTACAGGCAAACAAACAGGGGTAAAACATAAAAACTAAACACTTCTGCTGTTCTCTTCTTAGTTGCATAACTTGCCAGGGGTTACAAATAATACTCACAGTCCACTTTAGCTTAATGCTGGAGCTTATTCATAGTCCCACTAGAGGCAAGAGTAGGCATCCTGCCCACTACACATGCTGCTGGAGCACATGAAGGTTCCTTGTATCTTTTAGTCCTGGCAGAGGAGTTGGGGAAGACATCCTAAGATCCTTGTGGTAGGAACATCAGGGTACTCTCTCTCTGTGTCTGAAGCTTCCTTGACTTACAGCCCACAACTGAAACGGTGACCTGGCACTACAGTGCCCGCTCACTCTAACTCTTCTGGTGAGGGCACTCGCCAGTCCCAGTTTCTGCAGTGCTGCTTTAGGATGCCCAGGGACCCTAGGCCTCCCACCATTATGGAGAGGCCCTTTCTCCTGGCCCTACATTCTCCAACTACCCTCTCTCCCTCCCTTTCTCTCTCCCAGGTTCTCTCTACCCACCCCCTACAGGATGTGTTGTCATAGTTCCCATCTACCAGGTCTCTCTCTGCTTAGCCTAATGTGAGGGGGGAAGATGCACATCCCCCCTCCATCTAACCAACACTGGTTATCTCATAACACAATCTCTGGGTTTAGCTAGACTGAATGGCACCATTCCTCTGTCCATCCTACACACTAACTAACCCATTCACTGCTGGTAACTGGACAACCCTCTCTAATGCATGCACACACAGGGGACATTAAGGTTTCAAGAATGGGAACACGTTAAGACAATGGCAATCACTGAAAACAGACACATTTCTTTCTCTGGGTGACAACCATTTCGTCACAGTCAACAATAGCAGTAACATGGATGATGGATGATGAAGGTTCCACTTGCTGCCCATGAATAACTCCAATGATGCATCTGAGGCAGTAGCAGCAGAATAAGTAGCCCCCCATCTATGTGATGAAAAGAAGAAGTTGGCCAATAACTCTTCTCCACCTGCCCCCCCCTCCAAAATCATGAGTGTCTTGAGATAAGAATAGAAATGTTTCCCTTGAGAGCAGGAACTGTGGCTCTCATCAGCAACTGCAATGTGCACAATGTGTGTGTGGTAAATAACATCAGGGGGCACAACTGTCTCCAAACACCATGACACCAGAACCTAAGTACTGCCACTGTCACTATACCCTTTGGCCAGACCTCGCTAAGGACACATGACAACTTGCTGATAGTTTAATAGTAAAGATGAACCCTCCGTGCCAGCATCTTAGCATATTTTGCGGGATGGAATCTCCTCAGATGCAGCTTGATGCCCTGCTTGTGATTCTCCTCCACAACCATGGCATGTGTGGCCACTGCACCACACAGTGTGCACTGGGTGGAGACGAACTACATCCTAACATCAACAGAGTGGCTATCATTTGGCGGGGGAGGTAACAATGAACAAGGTGGATTGGCAGAATATGTAGCTGTTACCCTAGAGGAAGAAGGTGATAGTGATGGTGAGTTTCTCTCGTCATCTAACTTCCAGTCTCTGTTTCTCTGGGTTTCTCTATTCTTCCTCCACTTTGATCCCCACCTCACCTCTTGTTGCCTTTCTGGAGAGTCAGGGGGTACAGTAACAGAGGTGCTTGATTTCTGTGGTGGGTATTTGGCTTTAACATGTTTGACATAAATGTCATGGTGTCTGTGTTTCATATGTCAAATCAGTGAGGTTGTGCCAAAGTGTGGAAGCTCTCAAATTATTCCCCTACCACTCCCCTAACACTAGCCCCACCGACTGCTTCTGCCTACAGTTACTACTACTAACACCATGATGCTCTTGGGTCTGTTGGAAAGGTCAATCAACTAAGTTGTATTTTGATAGAAATTCCTTATCCCTGTTCAAACCACTACAAATTGCATTAAATTTTAACATTAATTTTACCTCCCATACCTTTCTGTCCCTCTGAGCATCGTAAATACCTCTAAAGCCTCAGAGGAAGAGTGCAATTTACCATTGACTGATCAAAGATATCTGGATCTGGACTGCATTCTGTTATCTGATTTCCATGCTAAACAATGTGATGTGTACTTGTATTTAAGAGAGATGTTTTCATATTTATCTGTATAACATGCCTGAGGAAGAGACCTAGGGCTAGATTTAAAGGCAACCGTTAAACCAGCCGCTAAGTGAAAAAGGCACATCGCTCGCAAATAATACAGGAGTTACGGCAGATTCAATAGCTACTCTTCGAGAATAGCTATCGAGCGTAGGCACACAAAAAACACGTAACACAAAAACCGTTGTCGCTCATGTTAATGCACAACGGGCGGCCAAATCACACGATAACAGCGCTCAAAACAACATCTAAAATAACGGCTGCCGTTGTCTAGCAACCATGATTGATGCCAAAACAAATTCAAACACACAGCCAATCACAAAGCCCCAATGTATCAAATAACTTCAAATACACCTATATATACCCAAAAATAACCGTCACACACTGTCTGTTATCGAGTTCTTCAGAGCCAGATATCAGGACCCAGGAGCGGAGGATAGTGATTAGAGAGAGGGAGAGAGGCGCGTTCATTGGAGGTAGAGGAGTTTTGCAGTTTGGAGAGAGGAGAGAGGTGCACTAAATATACACATATCACACTTTGCACATATTACATACACACATACAAACACATACACATACATACACATAGTCCTTTTATTTTATAACACCTTACACATTTTACTTTTTATTTTGACAGTGTGAATCTGGGAGTGAAAGTGTGTGACAGAGAGTGAGTGGATCGAGTGTGTCTGTGAGGGCCTGTGGGAGTTCCTGGGTGTGACTGGGTGAGTGATGGCCAGGAGAGGAGGACAGGAGAGAGGGATGGGGAGAGAAGTGGAGGAGGAGGAAGCTCAGGAGGGGATCCCTCAGCAGAGCAGGGCTGGGAGAGGGAGATCCGCAGGGCGGAGGGGGACCCGGCCCACAAGAGCAGGAACACAAAGAAGAGGGACAGAACCTGCAGTGGGACGAGGGGTAGTTCCTGGGGAGCACCCCACACAGGCAGGGTCAGACCAGGCAGGGCACTCCGGCTCTGAATCCTCCCATGCCGGAGCTGATGAGGGCAGGATCAGGGATCCCAGATATAGTGAGGAGGAGAACACGGCTCTCGTGGAAGCTGTCCTGGAGAGGCAGAGTGTTCTCCACCCGATGGCAAAGGTCCCTGGCCTGGCAGCGAGGAGGAAGGCAGCCTGGAATCAGATCTGCAGCCGGGTGAACGCGGTGGCTACATGCAGGCGGGACGTGGAGTCTGTGAAGAAGAGATGGGGCGACTGCCGGAGGGTGGTCAAGAACAAGATGTCTGACATGGCCAAGCAAGCCCGAGGCACCAGAGGTGGCCCATCTGTGCCCATCACATTCTGCGGCTGGGAGGAGATGGTGCGGCAGAACATGTCCCCGACCATTATCGAGGGGGTCGTGGGAGGAACTGACACTGGGGATGAGAGGAGCCTCCACACTACCGGTAAGTGCAACACTACATAACCACACACTACAGCAACCAACACCAGCTGCACACACAGTCACACCTCAACACTTGTCCATCACTCAGCCATACAACTGCACCAACACAGCACCATGAGGGTTAAAAAAAGGACACCACACCTGGACAAATGGCAACGTCCAACTTGGGACAAACCTGTCAAAGTCCTACTTCAACCCTCCTGTCGCTGTGCTCATTACACACAATACACAAACCTTCATGTTCAAAATGTCGACTGTCATAGATCATCACTGTTCACACACAATGTCACCCATGTCCCCACCCCCACCCTAACCCCTTGAGTGCTAGAGGGATCATCAATGCATCGATCAACAATGCATTGGCAACCCCTCTGGGACTCAAGGGGTTAACCTTACAACAAACAAGTCAATAGGACAACGATCACATGCTACACAGGGGACATTCACTAAGTGGTGACAAACAGATGGTGGACACAAAGTAACCCTCACACACCCTCACTTCACCAGTACCAGTGTTAGTCCATGGAGAATATGCCAAAACAAGAATCAAGTTCATAGGGTCCCATTGTACAGACTCCATGGAAAACACTGGAAATGGGGAAAGGAGATCACTGGAGAAGTCACCATCATGTTTACTTCATCAGTTCAACATCACCGCTTACTGAATCACAAAAAGGGGGCATCAGGTCACACATCACAGTGTCACACAGAATAAATGCTTGTAGGTGCAACACACAGGCCGAAAACTATTTTACAGAATTCAAGCTGGAAAAAGTAGGCACTGGTGTTGTGGCTGCAATCATTTACTCTGACTTGAAATTACATATCCCATATCTGATTCCCACATGGATCCACAGGGGTGCTGATGCCATGGATGGATGGTACACCAGCATCTCTATGCAGGATACATATGGGGAAACAAATAGCAAACATTGTACCTTGGTCACCAACAGGCCATGACTGATGGATATCTAGGACTGAGTACGGTTGCCTCACACAGGATGGATGGGCTCATACACAGACAAAAAAACAGGCCTCAATCAAAGATATCCCTCACTACTGGCTGGATTGTTGCCCTTAGGATTCAAATATTACTAAATATGTTCCAACATGATGTGAACACAGAGATCACTTCACTGGATGTGATTGCCTTACTGGCCAGATATGTGCACCCATCACAAATCAACCTACATTGCTACCATCCAAATACACATACATAGTATATCACACTCTACGTAGATGGGATATACAAGGTATGTTCATATCCATCATATCAATACAATGTCTTGTTGGATGGGTGCACATATATAGCCAGTAAGGCAATCACACCTAATGAAATGCTCTCTGGCATCACATCTTGGAAGGATATTACTGTATCCATATGAAGGGTACATATCCACATACATATATGACCATTTCTACTTGTGTGTAACTGTAATGGGATAGCAATGGGTAATGTCATCATGATGTCATATCATTGCCATCGTTAACAGATGTGTCTTGATCTAAGTCACATCCCTCCAACACTCATGGTTATACAGATATTGCTCTATGTGACAGGTGAAGATATCCATCATTTGACCACACGGAGGCTCTTCAGCAGAGCCAAAGTCACAACATATCGAGAGAAATACCTCTTTGGAATGGTCCACAGAGTGTGCTTGTAAACCATGCACACCCTGTACACCATTCCAATTAAGTATTGTTCTCTAAATGGGGCGATTTTGTCTCTGCTGAAAAGCCCTCGTGTGGACAAATGACTGAAATCTCCATCTGTCACATAGAGCAATATCTGAACAACCATGAGGGTAGGAGGGATAGGACTAACAGAGAACAACATCTGTTCCCACAATGTCTACAATCTGACATCAAGATGGACTTAACCTTTGCCATCCCCCTGGAGGGATAGCCATCCCTACAAGTTGTGAAGACAAATATATGTTGTTGGATCCCCCCCCCCCCCGAGTTAAACAATGGTATTCCAACTGCTGAAAGGTGTGTTGATGCAAAAGGTATCACAGCTCAGACATGGATATGTCAGGGGCAATATCCCAGTGGCCTGATATTGTACAGTGGTGCTGTTACTACACAATCATATGGACAGCTCTGGTACAGGGACCAGATATCTACATGGAAGGGTGTAGCAACAGCCCCACTGTACTATTTCTGGACACTGTGATATTGCACCTCAAAATGAAACCTTCACCCGTAATAACTCAAACAACACCTTTCAGCAGTGGGACTACCCTTATTTACCCAGGGGGATTAACACAAACACATATATTTTTCTTCAACACATATCAAAGTAGAACTGTCTCCACAAACATATGGCTAAGGTCACTAATCACAACATCTTTTTCCTCCATACAGCTTACGGCCGTCAAGCCCAGCGGGAGACAGTGGAGGAGGCTATGTCACCCCCCAGTGAGGAGGACACAGAGGAGGGGACCAGCCGGTGGTCACCTTACCCACCATCACCATCCCCTCCAACACAGGCTGCACCACCACCTACTGCACCCCTTCAAGCTGCACCACCACAGGCTGCACCACTCCTTCCAGCTGCACCACCACAGGCTGCACCACCACAGGCTGCACCACCCCTTCCAGCTGCACCACCACAGGCTGCACCACCCCTTCCAGCTGCAACTCCCCAGTACAGTGACTGGATGCCACAGGAGGAGAGGTGGACATATCCATCCACCTCCACCAGCTACTACCCTCCATCAGCAGCACCACCACCACCAGGGAGACAATGGCTGCCAGGGACAGTGGCCACAAACCAATATGGCCCATATTCCTCACACATCAACCTACCCTCCTTGATGGCTCCACAACATGCCCCAAGGTATGATCCCAGGTGGGGTCCCAGCACCTATCAGTGGCCACCATATGAGCCTTGGCCACTGGACTACCCACACCTGGGCCTGATTGGTGAGCCCCAGCGCCCCCTACCCAGGGACATATTCACACCTCCACCAGCACACACATCTTTGGGCAGCTCTGCATCACTTGATGTGGTGGGCATATGCCCAGCATCTGCACCAGCCACTCCAACAGCAGCCACAGCACCCTCAACAGCAGCAGAGGGGGAAAGAGCACCCTCAACAGCAGCAGAGGAGGAAAGAGCACCCTCAACAGCAGAGGAGGTGGAAAGAGCACCCTCAACAGCAGAGGAGGAGGAAGGAGCACCCTCAACAGCAGCAGAGGAAACAGCAGCACCAGGGACACCGGGCACATCCACCTCCAGCACCGCACGCCTCACAGGCATGGAGGCGGAGTGTATGGCCCTTCAAAGAAGACTACTCCGGTCAAGCAGAAGTACAGACAGCAACATCACCAGGAGCAGGAGGCAATCCAGGAGGAACATTGCCCAATTGGAAACCAGAATCCAAGCTCTGGAGTCGGAGATGGCCAGGGGGAACACACTACTCCACCAGCTCAGGACTGGTCTCATGGACATGATGACACAGGTCCTTGTGGAGTTAAGGGAGATCAACCGCAGAGAGAACCTGAGGATGGAGAGGGTGAACTTGCGTTCCACCGAGGGGTCTACTGCAACCACCACCCCCTCCAGTGTTACCCATGAAGCAACACCTAGAGGGCAGAGGGTTACCAGGAGATCCACAAGGGCATCCACCTCTGGCACCCAGGCTAAGGCCCCCCACCCAAAGAAGAAAAAATGAAAGGCCCAACCTGTTAAGTTTCCCCTCAATAAAGAAAACATTTTTTTTTTTATTCCAGTCTGATCTGTTGTGTCTTCAGTTATGGATTGGGTGGAAGGGTTGTCTCCAATGCATTGCCATACAATGCAGTGAACACAACCTCTGCCTGGGAGAAATGTCTGTGGGATGCTACAGCATGGGTTCACACACACACACCGTTGTACAAATTCAACTGGAAATACATCCCTGGAGCCATATAACACCACTGTGTTATATGGCGTTGTTGTGTGTTGAATTTGAACAACAAAACATACCCCTTAGCACAAGAAATGGTACAACATTGAACATTCGTCTACATCATATGTTGTGTTTAACCCTGAGAGTGCCAGAGTGGTAGGCAACGCATTGCAAAGAAATGCGTTGGGGACCACTCTTACACTCAGTGGGTTAATGGGATAACCAGACAAACAGCTCTGTGACTTAGCAGGGACATTACAAGCAGGACAGATAAATGGGACATGTATCCATATTGTCTTGGATTCACACACTCATTGTGCAACTGACTTACTGGGGAAGCCAATGTTTTTAACCTAGGATTTCAATGTGTAGCACACACACATTGATATCCTGGGGTGAGCATTGGGGTCTCCAGTAAGTTGAGTTGCTGTTTCCCTAAGGGTGTAACAGACTTCACCAGTGATAACACATGTCCACTTAGTCTGTTTGTTCGTTGATATAGCCCATGTACTGAGATATGTCAAAGTGGAGCAAAATCTCAGAACATGGATTATACTGAGCAATACAGATACTGTGGACAGGTATTCACTGTGGAAGTATGTCCCCTGTATCACCTCTTTATCACTCCCGCTAAACATTGGTGCATACTGTGATACATCACAGAGTCCACTCACTGGCAAAAATGTGGTGGACTCCTGTGATGTGGGTGATGGCTTTCCATGTATGGGGGATACTCTACCCTGGGTGTGGTAACGCATTGACAAATGTGTTCTCAAATATATCCTCCTACAGACACAGATAGAATGGTGATGGTTCATCTTTATTGTGTCTCAAAGTACATTAGAATGTACATGTGTTTTCTGTGTGTATTGCCTATATGCATTGAACACCTGTATGAGAACACTAAATGTACTTTGAAACTAAATTGTACTACTTCAGTAACACTGCTGCCCAGCTCATGTGTTGTCCACAAGGTTTGACAACTCTGTAGCTGAGCATCCTAACTGTACAGGTTATAACACTCAAGAATTAGTGTTTTCTGTGTCTATATGATAATGTTCCAGTAGAGGTTTGTGTGAACCTCAGGTCAAACTTTGCATCACCAACAACATCACCAGAAACAGCAAGGGGTGATCTTCATGAAGGTGTTGTCAAGACATCAATCCAGTCACATAGAAGATCTTCAGTTCAAGGATGGATCATGTTACGGATGCCTGTGGAAGAAGAGGACAGGATTTGGAGCAGTAGACCTGAACTGATCATCAAGCAACAACAATTTAGTCTTTTTAATCCCCTCAATTTTCACAGTTACAGGTGAGTACACAAACCATTGCTTGACAATGTGTTGTGTACTCATCTGTAACCAATTCTGTGGGGAACTAAGGACATGTGCACCAGCCCTATGGATATGTGCCCCTGACATGTATACACACATTAACAAGTGTTCTGAGAGCTCCATGGAAGTAATGACATTGTGCTGCCACTGTGAAAGTGACAATGGCAGCCCAATGTCATTTGTTCCATGGAACTGTTAGGACATATTTGTTGATTCATTCCATTGAATTCAATGGGAACATTGAATTTACACACAACACAAAACAAATATTGTTTTATTTCCCAAAGGCATAGTATAAAAGGGTAAGTTGGGCACTCCTGTTGGGGTGGAGATGAAGAAAAGCTATTGAAGTTTGTTGAGCACTTAAACAACTTAGAGACACCAATTAGAATGACGCTCAATTATAATGCCACTGAGATTAACTATCTTGATGTATTGATCAGAAAGGTTGCTACTGGCATACACACCTCATTATATACTAAACCCACAGACTACAATACACTGCTTAATGCCCAAAGTCAACATCCCACATCACTTAAGAGGGGAATACCGACATCACAACTGATGCGTGTTAAGAGAATAGTATCAGACTCCGATTAGCTAGCGCTGCAAATGAATAAAATGGCTGCTAAGTTCATGGAACGGGGCTATAAACAAAGTGATATCAGCCAATGTATTGACCAGGTAACAAAGATGGATAGAAAAACTCTCTTGGACAGTGCAACACAGTCCAAGCGAGCAATGGACAATCGTATGGTAATCACCACTACTTACTCAGACGTGGCAAAAAAGTTTAAGGAAACTACCCTAAAACACTGGAAACTGCTGGGAAAGGACCCTGAAATCGGGCACATGTTTGCACAAGCTCCAATGTTTGCTTACAAAAAAGGAAGGAGTATAAGGAATGAGCTAGTTAACTCTGACTCAGTAGGGAAATATAAGGGTGAACAACTTATTCAGAATATAGGTGTCTTTAAATGCATAGGATGCGTAACCTTCTCCCACATGATTACTGGAACACATTTTATGGCGTCCAAGTGTAATTTTAACATTAGAGTCAAGGACCATATCTTTTGCACCACCTCGTATGTAATTTATCTTTTGACATGTCCATGCCTTATAAGTTATGTGGGGAAAATGAGCAGACCTTTCAGGGAGAGACTGAGAGAGCACCGGTCTTTGATCAAATAAGGGTTAAACAGATAGTTGTCTGTGGTTGCTATGGTAACCTGATGGACGGAACAGGTGCAAATTGGACAGAGGAAGTTCATAAAAATGTAATTCTGCCAACATTCTGTAAGAGAGTTGTCCCTGAGGAAAGTCCCAAGTGGGATTGGAACGTCGGACTAGAACCAGCATTTTTAATGAAAGGGAATGTGTTAACAATAGCAGTAACATGGATGATGGATGATGAAGGTTCCACTTGCTGCCCATGAATAACTCCAATGATGCATCTGAGGCAGTAGCAGCAGAATAAGTAGCCCCCCATCTATGTGATGAAAAGAAGAAGTTGGCCAATAACTCTTCTCCACCTGCCCCCCCCTCCAAAATCATGAGTGTCTTGAGATAAGAATAGAAATGTTTCCCTTGAGAGCAGGAACTGTGGCTCTCATCAGCAACTGCAATGTGCACAATGTGTGTGTGGTAAATAACATCAGGGGGCACAACTGTCTCCAAACACCATGACACCAGAACCTAAGTACTGCCACTGTCACTATACCCTTTGGCCAGACCTCGCTAAGGACACATGACAACTTGCTGATAGTTTAATAGTAAAGATGAACCCTCCGTGCCAGCATCTTAGCATATTTTGCGGGATGGAATCTCCTCAGATGCAGCTTGATGCCCTGCTTGTGATTCTCCTCCACAACCATGGCATGTGTGGCCACTGCACCACACAGTGTGCACTGGGTGGAGACGAACTACATCCTAACATCAACAGAGTGGCTATCATTTGGCGGGGGAGGTAACAATGAACAAGGTGGATTGGCAGAATATGTAGCTGTTACCCTAGAGGAAGAAGGTGATAGTGATGGTGAGTTTCTCTCGTCATCTAACTTCCAGTCTCTGTTTCTCTGGGTTTCTCTATTCTTCCTCCACTTTGATCCCCACCTCACCTCTTGTTGCCTTTCTGGAGAGTCAGGGGGTACAGTAACAGAGGTGCTTGATTTCTGTGGTGGGTATTTGGCTTTAACATGTTTGACATAAATGTCATGGTGTCTGTGTTTCATATGTCAAATCAGTGAGGTTGTGCCAAAGTGTGGAAGCTCTCAAATTATTCCCCTACCACTCCCCTAACACTAGCCCCACCGACTGCTTCTGCCTACAGTTACTACTACTAACACCATGATGCTCTTGGGTCTGTTGGAAAGGTCAATCAACTAAGTTGTATTTTGATAGAAATTCCTTATCCCTGTTCAAACCACTACAAATTGCATTAAATTTTAACATTAATTTTACCTCCCATACCTTTCTGTCCCTCTGAGCATCGTAAATACCTCTAAAGCCTCAGAGGAAGAGTGCAATTTACCATTGACTGATCAAAGATATCTGGATCTGGACTGCATTCTGTTATCTGATTTCCATGCTAAACAATGTGATGTGTACTTGTATTTAAGAGAGATGTTTTCATATTTATCTGTATAACATGCCTGAGGAAGAGACCTAGGGCTAGATTTAAAGGCAACCGTTAAACCAGCCGCTAAGTGAAAAAGGCACATCGCTCGCAAATAATACAGGAGTTACGGCAGATTCAATAGCTACTCTTCGAGAATAGCTATCGAGCGTAGGCACACAAAAAACACGTAACACAAAAACCGTTGTCGCTCATGTTAATGCACAACGGGCGGCCAAATCACACGATAACAGCGCTCAAAACAACATCTAAAATAACGGCTGCCGTTGTCTAGCAACCATGATTGATGCCAAAACAAATTCAAACACACAGCCAATCACAAAGCCCCAATGTATCAAATAACTTCAAATACACCTATATATACCCAAAAATAACCGTCACACACTGTCTGTTATCGAGTTCTTCAGAGCCAGATATCAGGACCCAGGAGCGGAGGATAGTGATTAGAGAGAGGGAGAGAGGCGCGTTCATTGGAGGTAGAGGAGTTTTGCAGTTTGGAGAGAGGAGAGAGGTGCACTAAATATACACATATCACACTTTGCACATATTACATACACACATACAAACACATACACATACATACACATAGTCCTTTTATTTTATAACACCTTACACATTTTACTTTTTATTTTGACAGTGTGAATCTGGGAGTGAAAGTGTGTGACAGAGAGTGAGTGGATCGAGTGTGTCTGTGAGGGCCTGTGGGAGTTCCTGGGTGTGACTGGGTGAGTGATGGCCAGGAGAGGAGGACAGGAGAGAGGGATGGGGAGAGAAGTGGAGGAGGAGGAAGCTCAGGAGGGGATCCCTCAGCAGAGCAGGGCTGGGAGAGGGAGATCCGCAGGGCGGAGGGGGACCCGGCCCACAAGAGCAGGAACACAAAGAAGAGGGACAGAACCTGCAGTGGGACGAGGGGTAGTTCCTGGGGAGCACCCCACACAGGCAGGGTCAGACCAGGCAGGGCACTCCGGCTCTGAATCCTCCCATGCCGGAGCTGATGAGGGCAGGATCAGGGATCCCAGATATAGTGAGGAGGAGAACACGGCTCTCGTGGAAGCTGTCCTGGAGAGGCAGAGTGTTCTCCACCCGATGGCAAAGGTCCCTGGCCTGGCAGCGAGGAGGAAGGCAGCCTGGAATCAGATCTGCAGCCGGGTGAACGCGGTGGCTACATGCAGGCGGGACGTGGAGTCTGTGAAGAAGAGATGGGGCGACTGCCGGAGGGTGGTCAAGAACAAGATGTCTGACATGGCCAAGCAAGCCCGAGGCACCAGAGGTGGCCCATCTGTGCCCATCACATTCTGCGGCTGGGAGGAGATGGTGCGGCAGAACATGTCCCCGACCATTATCGAGGGGGTCGTGGGAGGAACTGACACTGGGGATGTGAGGAGCCTCCACACTACCGGTAAGTGCAACACTACATAACCACACACTACAGCAACCAACACCAGCTGCACACACAGTCACACCTCAACACTTGTCCATCACTCAGCCATACAACTGCACCAACACAGCACCATGAGGGTTAAAAAAAGGACACCACACCTGGACAAATGGCAACGTCCAACTTGGGACAAACCTGTCAAAGTCCTACTTCAACCCTCCTGTCGCTGTGCTCATTACACACAATACACAAACCTTCATGTTCAAAATGTCGACTGTCATAGATCATCACTGTTCACACACAATGTCACCCATGTCCCCACCCCCACCCTAACCCCTTGAGTGCTAGAGGGATCATCAATGCATCGATCAACAATGCATTGGCAACCCCTCTGGGACTCAAGGGGTTAACCTTACAACAAACAAGTCAATAGGACAACGATCACATGCTACACAGGGGACATTCACTAAGTGGTGACAAACAGATGGTGGACACAAAGTAACCCTCACACACCCTCACTTCACCAGTACCAGTGTTAGTCCATGGAGAATATGCCAAAACAAGAATCAAGTTCATAGGGTCCCATTGTACAGACTCCATGGAAAACACTGGAAATGGGGAAAGGAGATCACTGGAGAAGTCACCATCATGTTTACTTCATCAGTTCAACATCACCGCTTACTGAATCACAAAAAGGGGGCATCAGGTCACACATCACAGTGTCACACAGAATAAATGCTTGTAGGTGCAACACACAGGCCGAAAACTATTTTACAGAATTCAAGCTGGAAAAAGTAGGCACTGGTGTTGTGGCTGCAATCATTTACTCTGACTTGAAATTACATATCCCATATCTGATTCCCACATGGATCCACAGGGGTGCTGATGCCATGGATGGATGGTACACCAGCATCTCTATGCAGGATACATATGGGGAAACAAATAGCAAACATTGTACCTTGGTCACCAACAGGCCATGACTGATGGATATCTAGGACTGAGTACGGTTGCCTCACACAGGATGGATGGGCTCATACACAGACAAAAAAACAGGCCTCAATCAAAGATATCCCTCACTACTGGCTGGATTGTTGCCCTTAGGATTCAAATATTACTAAATATGTTCCAACATGATGTGAACACAGAGATCACTTCACTGGATGTGATTGCCTTACTGGCCAGATATGTGCACCCATCACAAATCAACCTACATTGCTACCATCCAAATACACATACATAGTATATCACACTCTACGTAGATGGGATATACAAGGTATGTTCATATCCATCATATCAATACAATGTCTTGTTGGATGGGTGCACATATATAGCCAGTAAGGCAATCACACCTAATGAAATGCTCTCTGGCATCACATCTTGGAAGGATATTACTGTATCCATATGAAGGGTACATATCCACATACATATATGACCATTTCTACTTGTGTGTAACTGTAATGGGATAGCAATGGGTAATGTCATCATGATGTCATATCATTGCCATCATTAACAGATGTGTCTTGATCTAAGTCACATCCCTCCAACACTCATGGTTATACAGATATTGCTCTATGTGACAGGTGAAGATATCCATCATTTGACCACACGGAGGCTCTTCAGCAGAGCCAAAGTCACAACATATCGAGAGAAATACCTCTTTGGAATGGTCCACAGAGTGTGCTTGTAAACCATGCACACCCTGTACACCATTCCAATTAAGTATTGTTCTCTAAATGGGGCGATTTTGTCTCTGCTGAAAAGCCCTCGTGTGGACAAATGACTGAAATCTCCATCTGTCACATAGAGCAATATCTGAACAACCATGAGGGTAGGAGGGATAGGACTAACAGAGAACAACATCTGTTCCCACAATGTCTACAATCTGACATCAAGATGGACTTAACCTTTGCCATCCCCCTGGAGGGATAGCCATCCCTACAAGTTGTGAAGACAAATATATGTTGTTGGATCCCCCCCCCCCGAGTTAAACAATGGTATTCCAACTGCTGAAAGGTGTGTTGATGCAAAAGGTATCACAGCTCAGACATGGATATGTCAGGGGCAATATCCCAGTGGCCTGATATTGTACAGTGGTGCTGTTACTACACAATCATATGGACAGCTCTGGTACAGGGACCAGATATCTACATGGAAGGGTGTAGCAACAGCCCCACTGTACTATTTCTGGACACTGTGATATTGCACCTCAAAATGAAACCTTCACCCGTAATAACTCAAACAACACCTTTCAGCAGTGGGACTACCCTTATTTACCCAGGGGGATTAACACAAACACATATATTTTTCTTCAACACATATCAAAGTAGAACTGTCTCCACAAACATATGGCTAAGGTCACTAATCACAACATCTTTTTCCTCCATACAGCTTACGGCCGTCAAGCCCAGCGGGAGACAGTGGAGGAGGCTATGTCACCCCCCAGTGAGGAGGACACAGAGGAGGGGACCAGCCGGTGGTCACCTTACCCACCATCACCATCCCCTCCAACACAGGCTGCACCACCACCTACTGCACCCCTTCAAGCTGCACCACCACAGGCTGCACCACTCCTTCCAGCTGCACCACCACAGGCTGCACCACCACAGGCTGCACCACCCCTTCCAGCTGCACCACCACAGGCTGCACCACCCCTTCCAGCTGCAACTCCCCAGTACAGTGGCTGGATGCCACAGGAGGAGAGGTGGACATATCCATCCACCTCCACCAGCTACTACCCTCCATCAGCAGCACCACCACCACCAGGGAGACAATGGCTGCCAGGGACAGTGGCCACAAACCAATATGGCCCATATTCCTCACACATCAACCTACCCTCCTTGATGGCTCCACAACATGCCCCAAGGTATGATCCCAGGTGGGGTCCCAGCACCTATCAGTGGCCACCATATGAGCCTTGGCCACTGGACTACCCACACCTGGGCCTGATTGGTGAGCCCCAGCGCCCCCTACCCAGGGACATATTCACACCTCCACCAGCACACACATCTTTGGGCAGCTCTGCATCACTTGATGTGGTGGGCATATGCCCAGCATCTGCACCAGCCACTCCAACAGCAGCCACAGCACCCTCAACAGCAGCAGAGGGGGAAAGAGCACCCTCAACAGCAGCAGAGGAGGAAAGAGCACCCTCAACAGCAGAGGAGGTGGAAAGAGCACCCTCAACAGCAGAGGAGGAGGAAGGAGCACCCTCAACAGCAGCAGAGGAAACAGCAGCACCAGGGACACCGGGCACATCCACCTCCAGCACCGCACGCCTCACAGGCATGGAGGCGGAGTGTATGGCCCTTCAAAGAAGACTACTCCGGTCAAGCAGAAGTACAGACAGCAACATCACCAGGAGCAGGAGGCAATCCAGGAGGAACATTGCCCAATTGGAAACCAGAATCCAAGCTCTGGAGTCGGAGATGGCCAGGGGGAACACACTACTCCACCAGCTCAGGACTGGTCTCATGGACATGATGACACAGGTCCTTGTGGAGTTAAGGGAGATCAACCGCAGAGAGAACCTGAGGATGGAGAGGGTGAACTTGCGTTCCACCGAGGGGTCTACTGCAACCACCACCCCCTCCAGTGTTACCCATGAAGCAACACCTAGAGGGCAGAGGGTTACCAGGAGATCCACAAGGGCATCCACCTCTGGCACCCAGGCTAAGGCCCCCCACCCAAAGAAGAAAAAATGAAAGGCCCAACCTGTTAAGTTTCCCCTCAATAAAGAAAACATTTTTTTTTTTATTCCAGTCTGATCTGTTGTGTCTTCAGTTATGGATTGGGTGGAAGGGTTGTCTCCAATGCATTGCCATACAATGCAGTGAACACAACCTCTGCCTGGGAGAAATGTCTGTGGGATGCTACAGCATGGGTTCACACACACACACCGTTGTACAAATTCAACTGGAAATACATCCCTGGAGCCATATAACACCACTGTGTTATATGGCGTTGTTGTGTGTTGAATTTGAACAACAAAACATACCCCTTAGCACAAGAAATGGTACAACATTGAACATTCGTCTACATCATATGTTGTGTTTAACCCTGAGAGTGCCAGAGTGGTAGGCAACGCATTGCAAAGAAATGCGTTGGGGACCACTCTTACACTCAGTGGGTTAATGGGATAACCAGACAAACAGCTCTGTGACTTAGCAGGGACATTACAAGCAGGACAGATAAATGGGACATGTATCCATATTGTCTTGGATTCACACACTCATTGTGCAACTGACTTACTGGGGAAGCCAATGTTTTTAACCTAGGATTTCAATGTGTAGCACACACACATTGATATCCTGGGGTGAGCATTGGGGTCTCCAGTAAGTTGAGTTGCTGTTTCCCTAAGGGTGTAACAGACTTCACCAGTGATAACACATGTCCACTTAGTCTGTTTGTTCGTTGATATAGCCCATGTACTGAGATATGTCAAAGTGGAGCAAAATCTCAGAACATGGATTATACTGAGCAATACAGATACTGTGGACAGGTATTCACTGTGGAAGTATGTCCCCTGTATCACCTCTTTATCACTCCCGCTAAACATTGGTGCATACTGTGATACATCACAGAGTCCACTCACTGGCAAAAATGTGGTGGACTCCTGTGATGTGGGTGATGGCTTTCCATGTATGGGGGATACTCTACCCTGGGTGTGGTAACGCATTGACAAATGTGTTCTCAAATATATCCTCCTACAGACACAGATAGAATGGTGATGGTTCATCTTTATTGTGTCTCAAAGTACATTAGAATGTACATGTGTTTTCTGTGTGTATTGCCTATATGCATTGAACACCTGTATGAGAACACTAAATGTACTTTGAAACTAAATTGTACTACTTCAGTAACACTGCTGCCCAGCTCATGTGTTGTCCACAAGGTTTGACAACTCTGTAGCTGAGCATCCTAACTGTACAGGTTATAACACTCAAGAATTAGTGTTTTCTGTGTCTATATGAGAATGTTCCAGTAGAGGTTTGTGTGAACCTCAGGTCAAACTTTGCATCACCAACAACATCACCAGAAACAGCAAGGGGTGATCTTCATGAAGGTGTTGTCAAGACATCAATCCAGTCACATAGAAGATCTTCAGTTCAAGGATGGATCATGTTACGGATGCCTGTGGAAGAAGAGGACAGGATTTGGAGCAGTAGACCTGAACTGATCATCAAGCAACAACAATTTAGTCTTTTTAATCCCCTCAATTTTCACAGTTACAGGTGAGTACACAAACCATTGCTTGACAATGTGTTGTGTACTCATCTGTAACCAATTCTGTGGGGAACTAAGGACATGTGCACCAGCCCTATGGATATGTGCCCCTGACATGTATACACACATTAACAAGTGTTCTGAGAGCTCCATGGAAGTAATGACATTGTGCTGCCACTGTGAAAGTGACAATGGCAGCCCAATGTCATTTGTTCCATGGAACTGTTAGGACATATTTGTTGATGTGTGTATTCATGTCAGGGGCACATATGTCTGCACACTCACAGGTCAGCATGGAGTCCCTGGTAATCTGATCTATGTCTCATGACCTCTACATTGTGTGACAATACCACTGTACATCCACCCCTGTGCTGCTCTTCTCAGCTCTGGCACAGTACAGGTCACATATTGAGTCTAATGTCCCTTTAACCCCTGATGTGCCTGAGTATTATCCAATGCATATCATTAGATAATACTCTTTCGCTACTGGGCTAGCATGGTTG
The DNA here is from genome assembly GCA_037306005.1 of Rhinophrynus dorsalis. Lineage (NCBI taxonomy): Eukaryota > Metazoa > Chordata > Amphibia > Anura > Rhinophrynidae > Rhinophrynus > Rhinophrynus dorsalis. Next base: position 225,333,239 of record CM074724.1, read on the forward strand.
TTCAGGCTATAATCATGGCATATCCAGTTAGTTGCTGTCAATCAAGCCGTGTAAGGTGATGAACATGGGTAATATGTTGTACCTTGTTTCTCCTGTGGGTGTGCGTGATATCCTTGGGGTCTGTATGTCAACGTGGAGAGTGGAATGGAAGATGGTTTCTGAGTCCACACACACAATTTGCCACGTCCACTGCCAGTGCAGTGCTGTGTCACTGTTCCTGTGGGGTGAGACAGAACAAAATGTGCAGTGTGGTTAGTGTCACAGGACTGATGGGGGACTTGCATGGATTGTTTGCATGCGTGTGTTATGCTCACAGGTGAAGTGTTCCGTGATGAGCCTGTCTCTGATCTGTGCCCCTCTCATGGTCTCCTCCACATGCCCGATGTCCATGGCCACTTCCTGTATGGGGGGGTCCGGGATGTGCTCCAGCAGCCTGGTGTCCACTGCGATGTTGTGCAGTATTGCGCACGCCACAATGATGTCACACACCTTAGCCGGTGCATACTGCAGTGCTCCCCCAGAGTGGTCCAGACATCGGAATCTTGACTTGAGGAGGCCAAATGTTCGCTCAATGGCATTCCTCGTTCTGGCATGAGCCTGGTTGTACCTTTCCTGGGCATGTGTTTGGGGATTGGCCAGAGGGGTCAGTAGCCAGGACTTGCATCCATAGTCAGCATCACCTGTGTAACGTGAGTGACATGGTGAGACAGGGAGCACATGTTGTGTGAATGCTGTTTTGTGTGGTGGACGTAGTAGCTGTGGGTCAGGTGCATGCTGAGCAGCGTGGTGTGTACACCTGTGTATGTGGTGTGATTTTGTTTTGTGAACTCACCCACTAGCCATTCCCCTGTAAAGGTTCCATTCTCAAAATCTCTGTGTACTGAGGAGTTTTGTAGAATGTATGCATCATGTGAGCTGCCAGGATATTTTGCACAGACATTCATGATCCTCATGTTGCTGTCACACACCATCTGCACGTTGAGGGAGTGGAAGGTCTTCCTGATGATGAATAGCTGTGCGTCACATGCTGGGGCCTTAATCCGGACATGGGTGCAATCTATAGCACCCATGACCCTGGGCATGCCTCCCCTTGCGTAAAAGGCCTGCTTGACGTGCATCCAGTCCATGTCGGTGGTGGGAAAATGTATATAGCTACTGGCCTTGCTTTTGAGGGCTGGCAGGACCTGGGCCAGCACTCTGGAGAATGTGGCCTGTGACATGCCAGATGCGTAACCCTCAGTGGACTGGAAGGCCCCGCTTGCCATGAAGTGTATGGCACAGAGTAGTTTCTGCAGGCCAGTTAGGGCATGGTTGTGGATGTAGATGGGATCCACCTGCTCCTTGATGACCTCATACAAGGCAATGATGCTGTCAGGCCTCAACCTGTAGCGATCAATGACCTCGTCATCAGTCATTCCAAAGAGGGTGACCCTTGGGCGGTATACCCTGGGCCTTGGTGGTCGTCTATACATCCTCTGCCCTCCAGGTGGGGATGGACTCCTGTGTGGCTGCTGAGCCAGAGCCTCCTCACTTGCAACAGGTAAAGGCTGTTGATGAGGCGTGCTTGGAGGTTGCTGATGTTCCCTAGCTCTCTCCCTTGCACGCCTTCTCCGCAGTCTTGGCAACAATATGTAACCCAACATACTGTTTGCTCTCTCTATCTGTCTCTATCTGTCTCTCTCTCTCTACCTCTCTCTCTCTAGCTCGCTCGCTCTCTCTCTCTCTCTCTAGCTCTCTCTCTCTCTCTCTCTCTCCCTCCCTGAGTGGAAAACAAGCCACAAGTGAGTGTGTTGAGTTGTCCCTTTAAGTACTTGCTAGGGCGTTGTGTGGGTGTCGTGATGAGGTGAGTGCTGACCAATGGTGAGTTGTTTTTGTCCATGTAAGTGTTAGCAGGTGTGTGTGCCATTTGCAGGCGTGCAGTTGTGGGGTGCAGGTCGCGTGTTGATGTTGCCCAGGTGAGCTTGTATTTGCAGGTGTCCGCTTTGTGTGATAACCCCCATTGTTCCGTGCCATGTTGTGCTGGTGTTTTTTTGTGTGTTTTTGTCCCTGTGGTGTTGGTTGTTCTTGTGTGTGGAGTGATTTGTGCTGTGTGTGCATGTTTTTGTGTTGTTTTGGCATTGCACGGGTTAATTTTCCCATTTACATGGTTGTGCGGTAAGCATTTTGTGTATTTTCCTATGTAACGGGTGTTTTGTTTTGGCCGTTGAGTGTCTAACGTGTGAGAAAAGTGGTCTTAACTTTTAGCCGTTAGGTGTGTCTTTTTTTCAGCCGTTATCAGTACCGCAAGCCTTTGAATAGCTCTGGGGTATGTTGTTCCATGCGTCTGAATGCACGTAAGTGTATCGGCCGTTAGGATTCTGCAACTGCCGTTAGCTGTTCTTTAGACGGATCTTTGAATTGCAACATGACTCTTAACGCACCCGTTAGTGATTTTTTTTTACTAACGGCTGCCTTTAAATCGAGCCCCTAAGGTCTTGAAAGCTTGCATTTAAATCTGCTTAGTTAGCCAATAAAAGGTATCAAAAACTATATTTGCCTCTTGTTATTTAAAAGGCACAGAACCATTAAAACAGCCCTGTTTTGTAAATAACTATGCACATAAAGTCTGAAACTTGTGTGTATGTAGTGCTGTTTGTAACAACGCATTCAAAACTTTTAACCCTTTGTATATGAAGAAATGTGTTGGAGACCTCTCTAGCATTCAAGAAGTTAATACCATTGATAGCCCAGCCAAAAGCTATAACACACAGAATGGTGGATTGAAAATATGCCAAATGTCTCAACAATGATAATTTGTGACACAGCATTGGTTATAAAGGAGTGTACATAATGAATTAAGGTTTAATAAATATATTACCTTCTATGCCAATATGTAAGGGAGCACTAACTCTGATCTGTAAGGGGAATTATAACCTTATCCAGCTAACCAATGTATGCAGATCATGCTTATTAGAGCTAATTTCTAATTAGCACCTTGATTCAAAGAAATACAGTAAAACTGCCATTAAAGGGATAGTAATACTTAATAATTACTAACCCCTGTATTGAAGTCATATTAAAAAGAAATGTATTGCCCTCAGTGTCATCTCTCAAACATTTATTAAAGTCATATTAAAAAGAAATTTATTGTCCCCAGTGTCATCTCTCAAACCTTTATGGTGTGAGAGATAATCGCTCCTAAAGTTCCCCCTCCCTCCACCTTCCCTGAAGTCAGCGTTCTAGCTGACTGCAGGGAAGCCTGTCGTATGACCGTCAAGTGGCTCTGCAGCACAGCCAAGACTGCGTTAATAAAAAAAATCTTTCACTAAAACAGTATTCTACGTGTGCTTGCAAACCATTTTAGTGAAAGATTTTGGTTTTATTAACGAGATCTATACTCTGCTGCAGAGCCGCCTGATGATCGTAAGACTGGATTTCCCTTCAGCCAGCTACAATGCTGACTTCGGGGAAGGGGGAGCGAGGGGGAACTTTAGGAGCGATTATCTCTCACACCATAAAGGTTTGAGAGATGACACTGTGGACAATAAATTTCTTTTTAATATGACTTTAATATAGGGATTATTAATTATTAAATATTACTATCCCTTTAAGACAAAAGGCCCAATGGACATTAGCCATGTCTAACTTATGTAGCATTCAATACATACTCCAAAAAAGTCACGTAGCTCAAAAACTTGTGACGTAACTCTTTTGACCTCACCATGAGTCCAAATTTTGCAAAGGAAAAAGTTAAGGGTCGATGTTAACTATCAGCACTGAATGTTATAACACAGGTTCAAACTCACAGCCAATCACAACACACCAAAGTATCAAATACATCTAAATATACCACAAAATAACTGACATACCTTTTCTGTGTTTTGAGTTTTTGCAAGCTAGAGTCCAGGGCCCAGGAGTGGAGGATAACTATATATATAGAGAGGAGCATTTATTCAAGTGAGGTAGAAGGGGAGAGACTTGATACACCTACCACAACACATGCTATGCCTTTTGCACATTTACAATAAACACATACAAACACTAACATACACTCACATATCTCTTTTGCTTACAATACATTAGACAACTTTATTTTTTTATTTTAACAGTGACTGAGTGAGTGCAAGGGAATGACAGAGAGTGTGTCTGTGAGAGCCTGTGGGAGTGCCTGAGTGTGAGTCGGTACTTGATGGCAAGAAGAGGACATCCCCAGTCAGGGAAGGTGAGGAGGGCATCCCCAGTCAGGGAGTGGGAGAGGGAGACCAGCTGGGCTTAGGGGGACCCTGAGGTAGGAGAGGTACACAGAAGACAGGGAAAGAACTGCCAGTGGAATGAGAGGTAGATGTCACTGAGCACTCTACACAGTCAGGGACAGCACAGGCAGGCCCTGACTCACGCACATTTCCAACATGTCCCAGGCTGGTATTGAATAGGAGAGGCTGCAGAACCCCAAGTACTCCTATGAGAAGAATAGGGTCTTCGTACAGAGAATACTGGAAAGAGAGAGCATCCTGTACCTCAAGGCGAGAGTCAGTGGTTTGGATGCAAAGAACTAGGCTGTCTGGAGACTGGTACTAAGCAGAGTCAACTACATCTCCAGCTGCAAGGAGTCCATCGAGTACATAAAGAAGCGGCGGGGTGATTGAAAGCAGTTTGTCAAGGACAAAGTGGGAGAAGTTTCCATGCACGCCCAAGGCACTGGAAGCGGGCCCCCCTCGACATCATCTTCAACCCCTTGGAGGAGATGCTGAGGCAGGACCTGCCATTAACGGCTGTTGATTGAGTCCCTGTAGGAAGTGACACTGGTGACGACAGGACCCTCCAGACTATTGGTAAGTGTATCATTCAATAACAAGACACCACACAAACCTTCATACCTAGTACAGGCCAACACAGTGACAGTTGAACACATGGCCAGCATTCCTTCCCAAAATTTCACCAACACAGTTCTGAGGGGGTTCAAACAAAGACAGAATACTGGACAAACCAAGCAGATATAGGAAGGGTTAAGCAGGATAAATCCTGTCCAAGTCCAGGATTACCCCTTTCATTGCTGTGTTGATCAACTTTACTCACTGCGCTAAAACAATGCATGCCATCATGTTTTCATACAAATATCTGTTATGTTTCCTACAATGCTATACATGGAGCAACAGGGAGGTCAGCACCTAACCCCCTGGGGATGACCAACCCATTGAGTGACAATGCACTGGCTACCCCTCTGGCACTCAAATGGTTGACAGAGGATGAACATAATACAACAGGATTAAATTACACAGGTCCACAGGGGTCAGCACACACACACATCACACTTCTACTGATACAAACTGATTGCATGTGCAATACATAGGCCTCAAAAGTAAACACACTAGGGCCTCAAAACACATCAATGCACCATTGAAAAAACAATGACAAACAACTAGAAACAATGTCTGCAATGCAAACAGGCAAAGCAAGCAACAAGCAAACATACAAACATAGATGGAGGAACACAGCAACACAAGCAGCTGGAGGACACACCAGAAGAACCCCAGCAAAACACAACAAACACACATCCAACATGGCATGGTTGAGCCTTAGGTATCATATGTATCCTGAGGAGTGGGGATGGCAAAGAGGGGAAATTGTGTGTTTTCAGGCCCTAGTATTTTTGCATTGTTGTACATGCAATCAGTTTGTCTCAGCTGAACTGTGAATGTTCAGCTTTGGTTATCATATGTATCCTGAAGAGTGGGGATGGCAAGGAGGACTCTTCAGGATTCATATGCTAACCAAAGCTCAACCATTGTAGGTTTCTTGCATCAATGTACAGGATCTTGTCAAGGTCATCAATCAAAGCAATGCACTGGATACCATCATGGCACTCAAGAGTCCAGATTTGAATGTAATTGTCTTTCATCTCTCTTGTCACAGCTCAGGTGAATAATCACACCATGTCATTTACACACACAGCATCCATGGCTGCAGAACAGCAGGAGGAAGGTGAGGAGGATCCCTATGGTTTCTCCACCAATGGCACAGCCCCTGAGGAGCCAGAAGCATGACTTCATCACCACCACCAACAGAGTATGGGCTACAAGCACCACCACCCTCGGAATATAGGCTGCCACCCACCCCCATCACAGAGTGGATTCCTCCTAGGAGTTGGATGCCCACCACCAAACAAAGCCAGCATTGGATAGGACCAGCGCCACTACCACCGAAACAACACTGGATGCCCAGTACAGTGGACACCCCACAATACAGGTCATATAGGTCCACACCATGGCCACAGCCACCGACCTGGATGCAGCCACAGCATGAGCCCAGATATGACCCCACACCCAGATGGGTGGGAATTAGCTACCAGTGGCCATGGGATGAACTGTGGCCACTGGACTACGAGCACCTGGAACTCATTGGAGATCCACAGTGGCCTCAACCCCTTGAGGACTTCACACTCCCACCACAGACTCAAACAGAGGGAGACACATCCCAAAGGAGTGATGGTGGGGAACAAGCATCCTCAAAGTCCCTGCATGCTAGTCCTCTCACACCTGTCCCTCAGCACACCTCACCACCACCAGCAGAAGAAACAAAACACCTGGAGGAACCCATTGACAAACAGGAACAGGGAGAGGACACTGTAGAGCCATCCCCACCCCCAGACACACCACTATCCATACCCACATCCACAGCGACAGGTAGTCAAACCATGGAAATTGATGGGAAGTGTTGAACCATCCAAATGAGGTAGCTCAGGGAGTCCAGGAGGACAAATAGATACCTGAGGATGTTGCAGAGGGATGCCCTGGGGAATACAGCCACCCTCCGTGCACTTGAATACCAGCACGTGTACAAGCAGGGGAAGCGGCGAGGACAAGGCAGAGTGCCACCGGAAAACAGAGAAAGCGGCAACACAAAGAAGGGCCGCGAACTATAAGGTATGGGTGACAAATGCTTGTTATGGTTGTTTGTTCCCACAAATCTCACTAAATAGCACAAATTCTGGGAACATCAAAAACAGCGAGAGTGCACTAAAACTAGTCAGAAAATGTAACACTTACCTGTCATCCGCTGTCCGGCTTCTTCATCAATCTTTCCTTCTTAATTCTCTTCTGTATTTGTTTCTTCGGTTTCCTTTTCCTCCTCTGATCTTCTTTCTTCATTCTTGTTTTAAAATAAAAAAAAAATCCATTAGTATTTTGTCTTTTTTAAATAAAAAAAATACTCCCTCAAAGATGTCTTACTGTTAATATTAAAAATACATTTTCCTTATTGTGTATCCATATATATAAAAATGTTAAAATCCTTTACCTCCTTGCCTCCACCGCAGTCTCCGCTGGTGGCGGAAGGCATGTGGACTGGCACAGATGCAGCCTTCTGACCTTTCGGGCCGTTGCCCGAGTAAGACTGCCAGAATTTTGAACCGATATTGACTTTTATATGCCAGTCTGGGTTCACAATAAATTGGAAGTCTTCTATTGGCTGGGAAGTGTTTATGCACCTCCCATCCAATCAGCATCTAGCATGGGTGATGCACTTAGAAGGTTTATTTTTTACTCCAAACCTCAGACTTAAGACCTAAGCAATGCCATTGCCCTTTTTTGTTTTAATTATCTTTATATATAATAAACAGGGAGAATGGAGACCTCAGTAGAATACAGTATTGTGATTTGCTTAAAAGATTAAAATGACTAAAGGGGCAATATACCCCTGAAGGACATTAAGACTGAAAGCAGCCCCATCTCCTTCTTTCTATTCTGTGTTATGGCTACCACTCCTTTTCTGGGGGGCTTCCATTTGCCTAAGAGGAAGGGGGTGGGCCAACATTAGTAGAAGCTATTATCTTCTTTTTTATGTTTGCTTATCTTTTTTTTTTCTATCTCATACCTTCCATACATGCACCCTCATCCTATATAATAATTTGCTAAATGTGTGTTTGTCAGAAGCCGTCATGCACAGTAAAGACAGCTGCACACGATGCAGTCATGCGCACTACAGACTGCCCGCGCCATGGCTGATAACGGAGCAGGGCTCCAAATTCAGACCGTAGTCCTCTCTGCACACCTTCGGTGGACAGAGAGGACCACGGTCTGAATTCGGAGTGCCCCGATCCATATCAGCCGAGGCGCGGGCAGTCTCTACTGTGCATGACTGCATCGCGGCCGTTGCTGGGTGGCACTGTGGCCCATGTACACGGGCTCTTCAACTAGTTCATAATAATTCCTTTGACAATTAAACTTCTCACAGCCAGCTTGCTTAATTCACTTTTAACACAACATGTACATGTACTACAAATAAATACAAAAGAAAATAAAAAACTGTCATAATATATAGCCAAATATATAGCCAATTACTTAAAAATATCTCAACAATTTTCCCGGCTGCTAAAGAAGGCAAAACGATTAGTATATAGAAGGCTGTGTAACGGTTTTTAGGACACTCAGACCAGTTGGTAAAATAAAACACAATTTTATTTTAATAGCAAATAATGCAAACGAACGCCCTCTAGAGGCAGCAAGAATAAACACACAGTGATGACTGATATAACACAGAGAGTCAATACACAGTATAATTGACTTACAATATCTCCTCACAGAGAATGGTGTTCAGTACCCAAAGGGTTAAGAGCATAAATCAGTCAGTCTCAAATGTGGTGGTTTGGCACGCCCTAGGTGTTAAAAGGAGGTGCTGATAGAGACAGTTCACAGTGTTCTGGAAATCTAAATGCCTAGCCGAAGTGACCAAATAGTTTAAGCAGAACAGAAATCCAAATAGCCCCCGCGGGCGTACCTAACAGGAAGACTGATTCTGCGAGTGCGAGTGTGGATAGCCCCCACGGGCGTAACGGAAACCGGCCTGCAATGCAAGAGCTGGCAATAGCCTCCACAGGTGTTAACCAGAGACCAGCAATAGCGGTGATAGAGCCAATAGCCCCCACGGGCGTATACAATGAGAACCTGCCAGAGCTTGAGCCTTCCCTTTGCTGCCACACGAGCCCAGAGGCCACAGTAGATATCGCCCAGTAACTAACGTAAAAGTGAGAGCCAATGATGCCCTACCGGACCAACATAACGTGACTACTCTGCAGTAGGATAGATAGAGTCGCCGTCGGTAAGAGGCCAACTCAGCAGACGTAGCACAGCGAGTGAGGCTCTATACTGGGAATCAAGGTAGCGAGAGTAAAGCAGCACTGCAAGGGTTAATATGCACGTTTAAACACAAGGGTCTGTAAGGTATTGAAGCTCTGCAAGTGTAGTGAGGTTCATGGAGGAACGCACAGCTCTGCAAGACAACGGGACACTGCACTGATCGGAGGCAACACAAGGCTAGAGTGATCACACGGCAGCTGGCAACAGCAGGTGAAAAATGTCGTGGAGGCGACAACGGGAACAGAGGTCACTGGAACAGGCTGGAAGTCAATCTCGGAGCAGGAAGTCAGCCGGGCCGGGTCGTAGCACGAAGGAGGTAGTCATACAAGCCGGGTCATACACAAGCAGGAACGTCAGCCAAGCCGGGTCAGGAAACGGAGGTGGTTCTCAGACAAGCCGGGTCAAACACGATCAGGAACACTGGAGCGTAGTCAGGACAAGCCAAGTCGGTACACGAGAATCCGGAACACAGGAACACAGCAACCGCACTACTGGCTCAGAAACACCACGAAAGGGCCTCTGACAGATGTCTGGGCCAGACATAAGAAGGTCACCAGGGTCGGGCCAAACTGGCTCAGCAAATCAGAGCGAACCACAACTAAGAGTGACAGAGAATCACAGGCACTGTGATAGGCTGCCTCTGAGAATCCTCATTTTTTTAAATGCTTCCTGTCCAATAGGATCAAGCAATATACTTATTAGACTTTCCTTATTAGGGATGTTATAATGGCTCAAGTATTTCTAGTGATCCCAAATAATATAGAAATTAAAATATTAACCTTTATAGAAGCTTTGGGTATTCATTCAGCTTCCATGAATTTCCACTATATATATATATATATATATATATATATATATATATATATATATATATATATACACAAATCAGTTAACTAACACGTTACTCATATTTATACCCCTAACTATCGAAAATTCCTTTTCTTTTCAGTTATTTGCTTGAAAAGACATATTAGGGTGATACCATTTCTGTCTCCACATTGAAATCTGTGTTATGATATTGTGCCACATATGTTCCACATTTAACATACTTATTCTGAATCCATGTCAATGTATATCTCTAGGTTGTTTTTCTCTAGTGATATGATAACAATCATAACATTTTGATCTGTATTTCCTATCTCATTAGTTGGTGCAGTTTCTTGGTATCTTAATAAATTATATCTTATTCAAAAGTCGAATTGTTTGTATTGGTGCTAGATCAAGTTGTCTAGATGAAATGGAATTCTCTCTTTTATAATTTCTTTGATTTTCATTTGGAGAATATAATAATAAATCAATTCCAAGCTACCAAGCTTCCAATGCACAAATACTACTGCAATTATTAAACAAATGTCCCACCTGAAATTTGTGAATTTTATATAGAAACAATGTTATAACAGAGAAGACATTTAATTACATGACTATTTTCCTGGACCATGAAATAAAACAAATGAATTATAAAGAAGTAACCTCGTTAAAATACCCAATTTCCATAGCAAAGAATTAGGCCCAGGTGTATGCAGAGATTAGATAGCCCACTTTCTGTATTAGGCATACATTGTGTGGAGCCTGTTGGTGTAAGTTTACTGTTGACCCACCCTTTGCCATAAGGTGAAGGCTTTGTCCCTAAGTTTATAACAATTTGGGGGGGGAGCAGTGGCAGTTGGCTCATAAGTTAAAAGAATAGTAATGTTTCACAAAAAAACACAGCTCTGATTAATCTTCAAAAATAAACCAAAGGAGAGCGCTAAATGTATTGTATACACTAACACCAGATACCCAGTGTATGCAGACACCCCCTTCCTATCTCTATAAGCACACAATAGCGCGGAATATAAAGTACAAATATTTAATGAATGAAGTACAATGCCTATAACATATACACATAAAATACTATATATTCATGAATATAAATAATAAATTATATATATATATATATGTATATATATATATATATATATATATATATATATATATATATAAAGTGGTACCAGTGAAATATGGCTAAAAATATATAAGCATTGAAGCATAAACGGCCGGGCTGTTTGTTACAAAAGTCTGTGAGACTATCCTGTTGTTACCTCTCCCGTTCAATGGTAGCTGTATCCTCCAACTAAACGCTCCCCCCGACTTAAGAAGCTGATCTCGTGCATCGATGGTACTGTGATTATGTAATTCTCTGTTTCAGGGTGCCCCTCCGGTGGCAGCCGCTTGATGAACAAATTAGCAGCTGTCTAGCTCTCACCGGATATGCGTATTTCAGGCCTTCCCCATCCAAAGTGCCCAAGCGTCTGCAACTATATGCGGGCAGAGCATGGGAAGAATCAGTCAGATGTTATTAACAACACTCAGCAACCAATTTGTTTGTTGCGACCTGAGGATTTTGCCTCTGTGAGTTCTAGGACTTAGGCAGCAACCAGAGCTACATGGGAACTCTGTTAGATAACTGTATAAAAGGTCTCATCCAATGTGTTTCCTGCATCCTGGGCACTTCCTCAGGGATCCACTTTGATTCAGCTTCATTAGGGGACTACGCCCCTTCAGGAGTAGTTTCTAAGAAGGATGCAGGAAAGATTAAGCTAATTTTATATTCTATATTTATCATACCTGAAGGGAGCTCAGTTAATGACAACCTGGATAAAGCATTACAGTTGGTCAGAGCATCTGGCCCAGGAACCCTTATAGTGAGGATGGACATTGAGTCAGCATTTTTCTATAAATCTTGACATTTTTAAAATTCATGATACAAAAATAATAAGAAAAAAATATATATACAGTAATACAAAACTCTAGCTAAAATGTTTTCAAAATACCTACTACTCAGCAAAGAAGAAGGCTTTGGGAGCAGTTCAGTACAATGGACCATATCCAGACAGTGTAACTGGTTATAGAGTAGCATAATGAATATAATTTCATTATATGAAAAAACACCTACATCAATACAGGTCAACAATGATAACGTCCAGATCAACATAGAAAAGGCATCCATCAAGGAGACACAATCACCCCAAAACTATTTTCTTCTTGTTTAGAAGAAAATTTCTGCAGTCTAAAGTGGGACAAAAAAGGACTTAAGATCAATGGAGACTACCAGGTTGTTTTTTTGTGTTTATTTTACAGTAAGTTCTAGGGTATGGACAATGTCTATGCTAGTTTCAACTTTTTTATTGTGGGTTAAAATGTTTGTACCTTGAAGGTCTTGCAGCACATTGAATCTATTCGACAGTGCTAAATTCTTTTGATTTTTCAATAGCTGGCTAGTTTTGTTGACTTGATCATTTTCTTTCTAGTTTCAATTTTGACTTTTGCTCTCACTTGAAGATGGTCACTTCCAATGTTAAAATTATTTAAGACTGAGCAGGCAGTGAATATCGAATTGTTATTTTCAAGCATAAAGTCAGTTTCACTTGTATTACCATTAAGCATACCTGGGAACTCTCCGGTTTTGCCCCGGAGACTCTGGATTTCAGACTGAATTACCGGGTCTCCGGGGCAATCTGTGGATCACTGCGTGGGCAGAGTTTAAATAGAAACTCTGCCCACTTGTGCTCGGTTCTGCCTGGTTCCTCCCACTCCCCGCCCTCTTAGATACATTTTGCAGTTTTTTTTGTCCCGCCCCCTCCGTTACTAAGCCCCGCCCCTTCTATGATGCGAATCGCGCCATTTTCCCCCAGGTCGGCACTGACAGGGTTACCCTCTGGGTACCCCTGTTTCAAAAGTTCCCAGGTATGCCATTAAGGCTATTCCATGTTTATTTTCTTTGGGCTTTTTTTCCTGTTGAATGAATACATGATGTAAAAATGTTGTTCTTCTGCAAATTCCATCAGTTTATTGCCTCTATCATCTCTTTTTCCAGTTCCATGTTTTCCGATCGATTTTTAAAGCAGAGCTATCACCATCATAATATTGCACCCAATCCATTACTAATGCAGCGATAGATAAAGCCATGCTTTTATTATGCTGAAAAAGTCAGATTTATTAAAGTAAATCAACTTCTTCTGTAGGCATTCAGGGCACAGAGCTTACAAGAGAAGCTCTGTGTGCCTGCGCCTTCAGCAACTTCTGTTACCTTAAGGTAACCAAGAAACGTCACCACCAATCCGGGCAGTGCATGGGACAGACAGCGCAGACTCAGAGGCAACTTCCCTCTAATATGCCTGCGTTGTTGTCCACTGGATGCCTGCAGAAGAAGCTGCTTTAATTAATAACGTGGACTTTTTCAGCATAATAAAAGTATGGTTTTACTTATCGCTACAGTAGTAATGGATTTGCGTGAAATATTATCATGGTGATGGTTCCGCTTCAACAATTTTGGATCTTACCAATTCTCACATTGAAATCTCCCATTATAAATTTGTAGTGGTAATTGGCCTGTTTGTAGAGGCGTAATAAAACATCAAAACATTTTTCAAAATGTGGATGATTTGAAGAACAAAACGACTGTTTGGTTTGATAGCACAGGAAGCAATTCTTTCATAAATACTTTGTACTGCTGAGTGTGACAGTCTTTTATTAATCAAGAATACAATTACTCCACATCATTCATCATTGATTCATTTAGAGTATAGCCAGTGTCCATCTTCTAATCTGATGAAACCTTCGTCTTTTTTTTACAAGTCTCACATTAGCCAATAATGTCCCAGTTGATGTTATTCAGTTATTGTATTAGTTCCTCTAATAGATCAAATGTTAAGCATTCCAATGTCAAAATACCAAAGACAGCCCGATAGAATCTGGTAATTCTTAGCACCCTCTGTCATTAAGCTGGTCTTTTGGGTGCCGTAGGAAGAAGCTTGCAAGCATCAGAGGAATGAGGGTCATTTTTTTTGTTGTGAAGTCATGCTGTGGGAATGGACCATAATCTATCATGCTAGTCCAGTGTAAGTTAGCAGATTTTGGATCAATATAGTCTGGTGTCTTAGCTTTGATCTCTCCACTATGGGTGACCCTTTCAGGACTCGGAGTATATGCTCCCAATGGCATAGTTCTCAACTTCATTGACACACGCAAACACTCCTGCCACAATATGGTATCAACCCATGGGAGTGATTTTATATATATATATATATATATATATATATATAATGTGTTTACTTATAGTATTATATTTGCAGATACCTGTATATAGTGATCTCTGTTGAAGTCTGCCTCCAGTTTACACCTCCCCACAATAAATAATATAGTTCAATAGACCTGAATGAGTAGAAAGGGTAATTGATCGCTAGTAGACTGTAAGCAGAAACAATTTGCAGTAGGGTACAACAGAGATAAAAGGTATAGAAGTAATTCACATTGTGGAGAAGATTAATGTTTAAATATATGAAATCTAATTGAAAAATATTACCACTGGGTTAATTACTAGCAATAACATGTATAACCTTTGTTGAAAGATGATTTATGACTACCTACTAGCTTCAGAACTCAGGAGTTCAGAAAAAAATAAACACATACAAAACAATATGATAATGATTCCTATGCATTTTCTTAGAGAAGATTTCACAGCTGCACTTGATTTTTAAGTGCACCCATTTAAATTTGAAAAATAAATATAACATAAAATGGTTGTGCTCTGAAATTCATCATTTTGAGTACACTCCTCTTAGATTTCACTTTTAAAGTCACTTGCATCACACTACTTAATGTTTTTATAATGTTTGAGCTAGGAAACAGGGCTTAGATGTATCAAATGGTGCTGGAACAAAACCTCAAGGATTAAATTGTAATATAACCCATGCTATATTAAAAATGTCATCCAAACAGAGTTGGTTACAGGGGAAATTCAGATAGATTAGTGCTAGGTCTGAGCTTTTCAGCAAAGCTGACCATCATGTTATTTACTATTTTTATAAAAACAAAGAACAGTTTCTATACTCATGACTAGATTACACTGACCTGCATATGAATATTCACGACCTGCAATATATTATTAAATTAACACTACTACCAAAAAATGTAATTGCTTAAAGGGACAGTAATGTTTAACAATAAAAACAACTCCAATTAAACTTCGTAGTATTTGGGCTATGGAGAGTGTTAGTTCAATATGGCAGAGATGTAGTACAAGAGTAATTGAATGATGAAGTATCCCCTCCTGCCCCTTTTACTGATGTAACATTGCTCACCTCAGAGCAGCAAGACAGTCTGGATAGATCACAGAGAGGGACAATCTTCAGTGAACATTATGAAAAACCTGAAAAACCTGTCAACGGGGGGGGGGGGGGGGTGCAGGGCTTTCCTTATGCTCACAGTAAGAAGATTGTCCCTTGTTGTGAGATGTCTGGTTCTAGTACTAGAGTCCACATCTGAGGGGAGGTGGCTTGCATTAGGCAAAAGTGGCGTGAGGGGAATACTTTATTATTCAATTATTTTTGAACTACAATTCTGACAGTATCAAAATAACACTCTCCATGGCTCAAATACTATGAAGATTAATTGTAGTTTCAGTTTTTGGAATACACTACTATCCCTTTAATATATCTTTGAAATATCACATACATACAGGTAGCATATGTAACAAATAATTATTCATATCTTTCATCAGGGATAGGCAAAAAGTCAAAATATGTTTCCCTGAGATTTTTCAAGAAAATAAGCAATGTCTCACATTTTCCATAAAAATACCCACCTACAAAAATACATAATATATTCTCCATTTTGCCAATGCAAATACATTTACCAAGATTAATTTTTGCTTGTGCTTTCAATGACTTAATAGAATTACTTCAGTACTACTGCTGCTGAGAGTTGAAGTGGAGAAATCAGCAGCTGAAAGTAAGTTGTGAACACGCAGGCAGAGTCCTATAGCAATATAAATATATAAAATATATAAATTGAAAAATGTGTTAGCATGCTGAGTCCCTTTGTCTTTTGCTCACAATACTTGCTTGTTTAATTCTAGTACAGGCATTATTTAAAAATAACTGTGGCTTCTGATATATCAGCATGGTGCAAAACATGACATCCGTTCTTTAAAAGCTCTGTTTTCAACAAAAGAAAACGGATGCATGTCAACAACCAACATTTTGGCTAGCTTGATATTCCACTGGAGTACATATGGGTGCGTTTCATAAATTGGTGGGACATTGGTCTGTATAGGAACTTGATCTGTCTATGCACATTATCATGAAGAATACTAGTGCTTGGGGTACTAGTGGCAAGGGTCAGTGGACAAGTGGTAGTGGGAACTGGGGTGCTGCTCTCAATAGTGGTGATGGAGGTGGTATAGGGGTGACTTAATTACCTACTGATTACCTACACAAATTTCTAACTCATCATCCATCATTCAAAATGGGAGATTGGAATATAATTACTGGTTGAAAACAATACTCCCTGCAGAGTACTACTACCAACATTTTGGAGTCCTCCTGTCTATGCTAACACCATCAATGACCTTTTGAAGTTTATCCCACTGAAACCTCTGGTTGTGCTTTATGTGTGACCTTAACTTGGATGTGCCTAGATGAGATCCAGCTTTATCCCAGGTGACACATTTTTGACAAATACAACAGATAGCAATATGTTTGTTTTTTGATGCTTATAATGATTCTGGTTAGTAGTAGAACAAATAATGCAAGTAGGGGGGCTAGATTTTTTTCATAATATCAGTAGTACTACTACTTAGGCTTGACCTCTATGAAATTTGCTGTGACTCTTTGGAATTAGGAGGAAGAGGTGATGATGAGGATGATGATAAGGCTAGTGTAGTTTTACATTTCTATTTTCAGTCACTTTCTCAAAAAGACTAAAACAGACATTTTTCTCCTTTGCTGAGCTGAAAGTGGAACACCAACCTTAGACCAATCAGATAAAGTAGATTATTTTGGTTGTACATAATTGTCATTGCTAATTTGTACTTCTTTAGTGCCTGAAGAAGAACCTAAGGAGGAGAATCTGCGTGGAGGGGCATATTATAAATCAACATAATTTTCTTTGCTGGTAGCTAGAGGTGGGCAAAAAGTGAAAACAATTTCTTGCATGACTTTTCGTGAAAAACGGATGATTATTCTCTTTTTTTTTGCAAAAATTTTCTCCTTTCCTCCAATGCAAAATGTTCCTCCTTTTCGCCTATTCCAGCAAACTATTTGCCTATTCCAACACAATTTTCTCCTGTTCTAACACATTTTTTTGCCTAGTCAACACATTTTTCTCCTATTCCAACATATTTTCTCCTATTCTAACACATTTTCTTCAATTCTAACTCATTTTTCTCCTATTCTCAAACATTTTTCTCCAATTCTAACACATTTTTCTCCTATTCCAACACATTTTGTCCTATTCCAACACATTTTCTCCTATATTTAATATGGTGCAACATTTCCCAGCACAATATTACTTCTTCTGAGGGCTGTAGTAGAGAAATAAGTAGCTGGAAGTCAAAGTTGTGAGTCCTACAGTAACATGTACATTTCAAAATGTGTTAGCATGCAGAGTGAAACCTACAATGTGACAGATGTGTATGGTAGTGGTGGTGGGGGACTGGTGTGGTGTGATTGGTGGGACCTTGACAAACTGCATCCACCCTGGGAGGAGAGGGGGTCATCATTATTTATTGCACATGCTGCAGCAGCTATTGCTGAAGTCAGTTTTTGTACTAACACTTTAATCCCATGTCCCTGCACTGCTCCACCTTTCCTCCTCCGCTTGTGCATTTACTAGACATTACTCAACTACTGTGTGTGTTTTTACTGTCTACAGTACACAACTGATGGAGTGTGATGTCTTGGCTTAGCCCTCAACAAAATTCTCAATGTCATCTGCCGTCTATCAAGTCTGCCTCAGTCACAGAGCTTCCAGTCAGCTGTCTAATATATTTATTTGTTTAATTATTTATGTTTTTTATATTTGTATTTTTTTTTAAGCTGTCCACCCTATCTTATCACAGTTAGTTAAAAAAAATATATAACTAAAAAACAAAATCAGCAACTGCTTTACACAGAGTTCCCCAGCACAGCAACAATAAAAGTGTCTTGCCAGTCAGTCACACCAAATTTTGGGGTATTTTGGGTCAACATCCTTCCTCTCTTCTTCTCCCCCATTGTGCCCCCAGACTCCCCTACTTCCCAGAACAAATGTCCTACCTAAATGACTCTATAAACTAAGCTTCAATTCCCCTTTATCTGCCTATCTTCTCTAGCTCAAAAACATGCTGCTCTCTACTCTAACAAACACAGAATGGCATGCTGTCAGAGCCTGACACCCTTTTATATGACTGTAGAAAACTTTTGTGTGGTGGAGAAAAATGTTTTTACCCACTGATTTCAATGCAATGAGCTAGATGAAAAGAGCAGGAAAATGGCAATTTTCATGGGAAATTATTAGTCAAACTGAAAGTGCAATTTTTCACCAATTTTAGTTTGAGGTGAACATTTTTGCCCATCCCTACAGGTAGCATCATCTATATCCCCACTTTCAGACTCTGTCAAGCTAAAACAAACAATGATTATGCTGGTGGTGACGGTGAAAATGAGGATGAATTTATAGCTCACCTAGCATTTCCTTATAATGAAATGTAGTCCGCTCTTGTTCTCTGCTTTAAATTATTTGCTTATTTGTGTTTAATTTTATCCCAGTCTTCAACAAAGCTACACCACCATCACTTATCAATGACATGCCGTCATCTTCTCATTCTACCTCTAACACAGGATTTTGTCCATCTTCATGTGTCTCCATTAGTAGGCTAGGGCAGACACTACAATTATTGACTTAATGGTTAGATGTTATGGTGGGGGTGAAAGGTATAGTATTGTTAACTTCAGCATCATCCTCACAGCCTCTTACTTTTTAGCAGCAGGCAGTGGCACACTTAAAGATCTTCTCCTACATCCTTTATTTGAATGTGATTTGGAATTACTTTCTGCATCACATTTTCTACTAATAGAAGACCTGTCTGCATTAACTTCATTATGAATAGCTACTGCAACCATCTCAGCAGTATATGTTATATGATGACTACCACACCATCCAATCAATCCTTTTCCTCTTACACCTTTGGTTGACATGAAGATTGATGGCAAGTACCACTGTGGCACGTAACTAGTCACAAGCACAAAGGTCCTTTCCTGACAAAAGCTATATCATTAAGACTTTTTTTTTAACGAAATCTCACAAGACAAGGAGGGCATTCAGTAAGGCTTGATTAAGAGGTAATAAAGCGTGAGTGACTACTGGGCCAATGCACTAAGATTTCTCCAGCTTTGGCGATTTTCATGCATAAGTTTATCACAGTCTCCCACATTGGAGTGAGCCTGTGTCTCCTTCCCTGGTGGTGTGCTGGGCAGCAAGGTGGTGGCTACTTCCTCTTTACTGCATGGACAGACACTGGCCTGGACGCCTGTTTATGGGCCTATGCTACTTTCCCTAATTGGGTTCCG
The DNA here is from genome assembly GCA_037306005.1 of Rhinophrynus dorsalis. Lineage (NCBI taxonomy): Eukaryota > Metazoa > Chordata > Amphibia > Anura > Rhinophrynidae > Rhinophrynus > Rhinophrynus dorsalis. The sequence continues at coordinate 225,352,722 of CM074724.1, forward strand.
CCTCCTACTGCTCCTTTATATACCTTCCTATGTCTGGGAGCCATTGCCCTTACGTGGTGTTTCTGATAGCTTCTACTTGCTCCATTGTTATCCGTGCCTGTCCGAGTATTCACTCGGTGTATGACCCGGCTTGTCTGACTACCCGATATGTGCTGACCTCTGGTTCTGTCTAGATTTGCTCTGTGTATGACTACCCGCTACCGCGCTGACTACTTGCTCTGTCTGAGGACCCGCTCACAGTATGACCCTGGCTTGTCTGACTACCTGTTACCATGCTGACCACTGACTCTGTCTGAGGACTCACTCCGTGTATGACCCTGGCTTGTATCTACCCGCACCTGTTTGACCTGTGGACCTGTCTGTGTTTTCACTCAGTGTGTCCCCGGTAGACTTGTGCACGGGCAAAATTATTATTTTTTCTAATTCGGATGATCCTAATTTCGGACCGGGCCTATTCGATTCGGACGAAATTCTGATCCATTCCGAATTATTCGGCCGAATTTAACATGGGTTAAATTATAGCAGTGTGCCTCCGTGCACGCTGCTATCATTATTTGCAGACAGGGTGTGCATTTAGAAAAAGATCCATCACAAAAATGGACATTGTCGTACATTGAAAGTCTGTGCATGTCACCTCTACTCTAGCATGGCATGCCAGTCACAATGCAAACATCGAACATCGAAAACCCATGCCTGTCATTCAGTTTAGCATGTTCGAACATCGAAACCCCATGCCTGTCCTTCAATATAGCATATGTTCGAACATCGAAACCTCATGCCTGTCATTCAAGTTAGCATATGCTCGACATCGAAAACCCATGCCTGTCACATCCTACTCAACATAAGTGGTCGACTCGAACATGGACAAACTACATGTCACATTCTATGTTAGTACATGGGTAAAGATTAAGGTTTCATTTTCTGGTACCAGCCTCCTACCCTACTGTCCCTCTTTAGTACCCAAATTCCTCTCTCTCGTTTTCCTATCCTGATTTCCCCTCATATCAGATAACTCTATGTGTATATACATTGTAGAGTTTCATACTACATCAAGAATAAACATCAATGATTATAATGTGATAGATGTAATGTGTTAAAAAGAAAAATTGAGACATTCTGTTGTGAACAAACTGCAACACAGGAGAAAAATAAAAAAATGCTTGACATCTATACTGAAGAGGGGTCCACAGCATTGTCTTAGTATAGCAATATCACCGTTTTCCGTGAGTGTGCAATACAGGGCTCTACGGTAATTGCTGGGCATTTCCCAATGTCATAATCAGGGGATGATGGGAGTTGTATTCTAACTACTTTTAGGAAACACATAAGTGATGCACATTCATCTCCCACCTAGAAATTATTTACAGACGAGGCAACTCCCCCAAGTAATACCTAGCCCCTTTCCAAGTGAAAGGACTTCCAGAAAGGCTTCAGATCTCTTAGTGACTCACCTGTTATTGCCAGTCAGCGGGACCCGGAGAGTAGGAGGGGGTGATGCTATGGCTGCACGGCACGGTGCTCTTAGTTGGTCACTTGTCGCAATGTTGAAGCTCAGCCCGGCCAGCACCTTCTGGGTGGAGACACCTCACAGCAATCCTGTTCAGGACACATCATGCACTGTTGTGCACTCATACTAGGGATCCCAAATGTTTAGACTCATTTTGTACAGGGGGCACCCTCCTGTATTTGTAAAACCTCTCTAGCAAATCTGGGACGGTAGACCTATTTACTCAAGTCTTGACTTTAGGTGGGCGATAAACAATACAAAATAGGCATAATGTTTCACTATAACATAATTCACATCACTGAAGCAGCCAGCAGGCATCGCCACTGAGTGAGCATAGGACTGCCCGACTGCTGACAGTCACAATGGGACACCCTGCAACACAGAAATGGTGGAAGAGCACCACTGGGACCCATGTAAGGGCCGGCCCTGTATTCGAACAAATACCTAATATTTTTTTATATTTTGCACAGGAACAAATATTACTTGCTCTTGCAGTGGCAATAACTGGAACTAATGCTGGCTGCCTACCTATGCCTAGCCTAATGCTACCTGCCTGCCTACACAACAACTGTACACGCTCTAATCTCTTCTCTCTCTGAGCTCCAACAACCCAATGAGGAAATGCAGGCTGTCTGTCTGTATGACTGTGTCATTAGTCCAACCCCCATCATGAAACGAAGAAGGCTATTCGAATACAGACAAAAGAGGGAAGTAGTGCATGAAACGGAGAATGGAATTGGACTAGAGACATGGAGGGAAAATTATGGAGGGAAAGTAATTGAGCGAGCACAGGAAGTACAAAAAAGTCCTGGTCAAAAGTAGTCAAAACTTTTGGAAATGTGTCGATTGCCGAAACTTCCGAAAGTTTCGACGAATTTCGGACCTGGGCTGTTCGGAGTCGGATCATTTTTTCCGAATGACCCTTGAGTTTCGGATTGGCCGAATGTCTCCGAATGACCCCATTTTCGATGAAATCCGAATGTCTCCGAATGAATTCGCACATGTCTAGTCCCCGGTGTGCTTCCTATTGGCTCCAGCCACTGTCTGGCTCCGTGTGTCCTCAGTGCACCTACTCTTAGGCGCTGGCCTCTACTCGATTGTGGGATCTGGTGTGTCACCTCTGTCTCTTGTCTCTATCGCTCTTTGTAGTCTCCGTTTGTCAGGTCAGTGGCTTTGGCTAGGACCTGTGCCTGTGTAGTCCCAGTATGCCTAACCTATGGCTGTCACTGCCTACTCGCTCCCCATTGCCTCTGCTTCAAGACCTAGAGTAATCCTATGCTCTATCTGACTCTGGTGTTCTCCTCTACCTCTGTCTGAGGTCCTTCACAGTACAGTGCACAGCACAGTGTGCAGCTCCCGGTGGCGCCTGGGGCCAAGCTTGTCTGGGTAAGGGATTGTGTGGGTTATTATCTACCTTGCTACATTCTCAATAAAGGTGGTTAAATTTTATACTGTGTCTGTCATTATTTGCCTGAATACTGTGACAAAGCTCTGTAGAAAACATGGGAACTGGATAAGGGATATCAATGAAGAAGTCGCCTCCACTATATCACCTGTTTATCATGCCTTTGTTACGGTTTTCTGACACTCAGACCAGGGTATGAAGTAAAAACACAGTTTTATTTAATCAGGATAATAGAACAGTGCCCCTAGGGGCCAGCACAGGTATAAACAGTATTGGCAAATATAGACAAAGTAAGTGCAATACAAGATAGGAATATATGTACAAATATAGACTGGGAATAACCCCACAGGGTTAACAGGAGCAACTGGAGTATGGGTGATGTGAGTTGTAGTCTCGAACATTTTGAGGTTTAAGATTCACTATCCCTTGGGGGGGGGGTAAACTAATGTGAAACGAGCTTATGTTTCATTTAATTCATTTCTAATTTCTTATTCTCGTTTCTTGCAGGCCTCCATTTAGAAGTAATCACATGATGTTATTTCATTATCAAAAAAAAAAAGTTTGGTCTTATGGCTGGATTTTCCTTCTTTCCTTCCAGAGTTCCATTGTCTTTCAAAATCTGGGAATCTATTGAGGAAAACCTCATTATCCTGTTGTTTAGCGAGAGAAATCTTGTCAATCTTGTCAATGAGATATAAAAATAATAAAATGAAAGGACAAAATAGGGAGACATTTATCAATTTGAATGCTGTGTTACTGGCACAGTGGGTCATTTGTACAAAGAATAATGAGAAGCAATTCTAGGCAAACCAAACAAAAATTCCCATTGACTTAAATGGGGTTTTTAACTCCAACACAGTACCTTTAAACTATATATTTTCTTGTTGAATATTTATCAAAGTAGCTACAGCTGTATGCTACATCTTAACCCCTTAAGGACCGGGAAAATCAGAGGTGGATTTGACTTAAGGACCGGAGCAATTCTGACCTTTTTGACTATGTCTTTGTTCAACAGTGTTTTCCCTCTTAGGCTTTTATTCCACCCCCATAAATGATATACTGTTTTTTTACAAACAAACAGGGCTTTCCTTTGATACCCCACTTATATGGATAACCCACCATTTACTTTATTAAAATTAAAGAAAAAGGTAAAAAAAAAAGTAAAAAACCCACCATTTTTGTTTTTTCTCTTGGGATCAATTGGGCGCAAAGGGTTACATTTTTATGGAGACTGCATGAAAGGTATGACTAGTCAGTCATACCTACAAAATGTGCAGTTTAAAGTGGCCACTGTCCCCCCTGGGTGAAAATCCCCATGTCCCTTTTTCCCACCCTATTTTCCCACTTTTTTGTTCATTACATTTGGCGGTGTGTGTAAGTGTATTACATGACTCCACAACAATCACACTTCCAATTTTGTTTCTTGAGATGTTTTTTTTTTTTTAAATAAAATATTTTATTTGTAAAAAAAAAAAGTGTGTTGTTTTTATTTAAAAAAAAAAAAAAAAGTATTTAGCAGGTCAAAAATTGACCTGCATCTAGCCATCCTCCTGCACCAGCAGTGAAGGGGTTAACACCCCCAGCTGCTGTATTTTTTATTTCCACTAGGTGTCTCCTCCCTGCTTCTCTGTCCCTTACTTTGATGTAAGGGACGCATTGGCAGAGAGGAGACACTAGAGGCAGTAAGTAGCACTGCCTCATTCATTGTTTTAGAATGCCGGTACATGTGATCGCTGACGCAGCGATCACATGACCTGGCACAACCGACGGAGGCTGAGACTGAACGGTCCGGTAGTGGACCGCTCAGTCTCAGCCTGGATTGAATGATAGCAGCGTGCACGGCGGCGCACTGCTACCATTTAACACTTGACGTACCAGGACCGTCACTGGTCCTTAAAGCAAATTTACCCTTGACGGTCCTGGTACGTCAAGGGTCGTTAAGGGGTTAAACTTATGAGTGCTGGAGAGGTACATAACACATTGCCTTGCAATGTGTTACATACCCCTCCGGCGCACAAAGGGTTTACCATATACTTCAGTGGGAATGTTTATTGCATTGCAGAGGTGTCATTAAATTCCTGTGCAAAATAGAGAGAGGTGATTGCACCTTAGTAATAAATCAGTGTGCAGCTGAGCTTTCAATCACAAAATTGTCATTTATGAGTGAGGAGCAACTCTCGCTAACTAGAATGGACAGGCAGGACTTCAGATGAGCTTCTGTTAGGGATGGGCAAATAATTCATTTTCCTTCCCACAGAAATTTTGGTCTTTCCACAAAATTAGGCAAAAACTATAGGCAAACATTTAAGGACATTTATTTAAAGGGATAGTAATGTTTCATAATAAAAGCAGCTCTAATTAATCATCATAGTATTTGGACTTTGGAGAGTGTTATTTCAATTCTGTCAGAGTTGTAGTTCAAGAGTAATTCAATGACAAAATATTCCCCTCCCTCCCCTTTTACTGATGTAACACTTCTCAGCCAGAGCATAAGGGAGGTGCCCAGGTAAATTGCAGAGAGGGACAATCTTCAATTAAGATAAGGGAAAAACCTGAAAAACTTGTCAAGGGGGGAAGGGCTTTCATTGTTCTCATAGGAAGAAAATTGTCCCCTTCTGTTATCTGTCTTGTCTATAGACTGGATTCCACATCTGAGAAAAGATGGCTTACACTAGGTAAAAGGGGCGGGAGGGGAAACTTTGCTTGTGAATATCTCTCAAACCATAAAGGTTTGAGAGATAAGACTTATATCGTTCTTCATTTTTTTGAATGCCTACAAAATAAAATAAAGATGAAAGGAAGTATTACTAAATGGTCTTAACCTATTGACATGCACTCACATTAGCACACATGCACATATCTTAAAGGACAAATATGCACATATGTAATCACTCATATATGCATGTTCACATACATTATCAAGCTTGTACACATGGGCATAAGCAAACATCCGACTTCTCCCATTAGAAAGTGTGAGTGGTAATGGCCTTCTTACTTCCTCTACCTTCCTGCTTGGGGTGTTCTGTCCATTCATCAGTAAATGCATTGCTTCCTCACAGGGTAAGAGAAAGATCCCATATTTAAAGTCCACCTTGCAAGATTCAGGGTTTGATATCCAGCTTTCCTGTAAGTGTATCCTACCTTAAGCTGTTTCTGGAAGCAATATTTATATGGAGAGGTATAGGACATGTCTACCGCTAGGAAGCGCAAATCCTTACAAATTGGGAAGAATACACAGATGAGAGACTAAAGGATGGTCAACAAACCAGACAAACAACAATGCATCTTCCCACAATACAGTTATTGAGCTTGTTTCATTGGCATCTATGCTCAACACTGCACCATTTGTTGAGCTGATGTTATTTTTTTATTTTTTATTTTATTACAGTTACAGCTATTTTCTTATGAAATATCAGCTGCATGATTCTGAATAAGCTAGACTGGATTCATCAACACTGGACAATGGACAAACTTTAGCCCTGGGAGGAAGCAGTAACTATCTAATGTTATTTTGCCAGTTGTAGAAATGCCTTTGAGCACTGCACAATTGTGGGTTTTTTTTGCTTTTGTTTTAACGATGGGAGTTGTAACTAGGGGTGAGCGAAAATTTAGATTGGTAATCAGAACATCAATTTCTCCATCTTGTCTCATTTAAAATTAGCAGTCAAAATTTTCGCATTTTTCGCCCATTGGCCAAAATTTTTTGCCATTTTTTTCAATGGCTAGAAAGTTTCCGCCCATTGATTTACGTTGTTTTGACACATTGGCTATAAAAACGTGATGTTTTCGCTGAAGGCAGACACAATAAAAGCAGCTACAGAGCGAGAAAGACGTGCTGTGCTGTTCTCTTTTGATATTTTGCAAAAAGTGAGGCAGGAGAGGCTCATAGTGACTCCTATCACTGTGAGCAGGATAAAAAATAATCAATGGAGGAGCTTGAAGGACCATTATGTGTCCACTGAGTCTGAGGAGGAAGGGACCACTACTGTACCAATGCTGTCCAGTCCCCCTAAATCACCCCAAGGGATCTTGGGGAATTTAATGGGAAGGGAGGGAGAAAAGGGAATGGGAAGGGAGGAAGAAAAGGGTAGTACTAGTGAGAGCAGGACAGGTCAGCTGCCTATGCCTGCTGCAAGACATGCTGCCCCTGCTGCCAGTGCTACCATTTCTGTACCTGCAGCCACTAGTGTTGTACCTGCTGTCAGATGTCTGCCACTAGTGTTGAACCTGCTTCCAGTGCTAAACCTGCTGCCACTGTCACGGTTTACCAATAACGTTCAGGACTCAGTACGGTATAGTTAAATGCAAAATTTATTAATAATAGAAAAGTAGAGCACACTATATACACAAGTAGCAAGCAGAGGATTACAAGCCAGCGAGCACTGCTATCAGGAATAGTAGGCTGCCAAGCTTGACCACTCTGATGGAGACTAAGCCTCAGCCACTGGTAGTCTCTGTAGGAACCAAGAGCAGGAACAGGAACACTGGATCTTGATCCGACAAAGCGAGAGTATTGACTCATGCCTGCAGTCATTAGGGAGAGATATCTGACTCACTGTAATGGTTTGTTTGACTCACAGACACAGTGGTTAGGATAAAAACACAGTTTTATTGAATAAAACAATACAGTAAAAACCCTAACAGGTCCTGTAATATACAACAGTATAGTACAGACACACACAGGTAAATTATTCAATGCCCACACAGGTCCAGCATAACATGAAGGTACAGACAGTATATACTGACACAGGTCAGGCAAGAGAAGTAGGTTCCCATGACTCCGGCACTGCAGGAGTTAAAGTTCATCAATGATAGTAAACAGTCCCATGTGTGAAGGTACTGGAATGACACTTTAACAAGCCAAGGTCAGCAAACATACGTGAACTGCCAGCACAACTGAGGTAGAATGAGCACTACCGGAGCAATCACGGAGGCACACACTTGCAGCCGGTATGACAGTAGCGGAGAACTAGGCCAGAGGCGCTCTGACAGAGCAGTAACTGAGATAATACTTGGCAACCTGCCGGAGCATTGGCGGAGGACAAGCCAATGGCACTTTACCGGAGCAATCACGGAGGCAACACTTGCAACCGGTATGACAGTAGCGGAGGACTAGGCCAGAGGCGCTCTGACGGAGCAGTAACTGAGATAATACTTGGCAACCTGCCGGAGCAGTAACGGAGGACAAGCCAATGGCACTTTACCGGAGCAATCACGGAGGCAACACTTGCAACCGGTATGACAGTAGCGGAGGACTAGGACAGAGACGCTCTGCTGGAGCAGTAACTGAGACAACACTTGGCAACCTGCCAGAGCAGTAACGGAGGACAAGCCAATGGCACTTTACCGGAGAAATCACGGAGGCAACATTTGAAACCGGTATGACAGTAGCGGAGGACTAGGCCAGAGGCGCTCTGCCGGAGCAGTAACTGAGACAACACTTGGCAACCTGCCGGAGCAGAGGCGGAGGACAAGCCAATGATAACCAGATTGTAAGAATGTCGCCAAGGCGACAAGGACAAGGAAGCAGGAAAGTTGATCAAGCCGGGTCGGTGCACAGGAAAAGGAACGTCAGCCAGGCCGAGTCAGAACACAGGAGCAGGAAAGTCAGCCGGTCCGGGTCGGTACATAGGAGCAGGAACGTCAGCCAGGCTGGGTCAATACACAGGAGCAGATACTGAAGAGTAGTCAGGCAATCCGGGTCGGTACACAGGAGCAGGAACTGAAGAGTAGTCAGGCAGGCCAAGTCGGCACACTGGGCACTGGTACAGGAACACCACGAAAGGGCACCGTGTGGGTGCAGGAGCCCAGTATATAAAGGCCATACTGGGCAGGCTCAACACAGGGCAACCAATGAGAGCATTACACAGGATAACTGACAGCAAAACAAAAACAAGGGAGCACTGGCACCGCGATACTCATGCCTGTAGTCAGTATGAGGAAAAGGATAACTGACTCACGTCTGCAATCAGTATAAGGAAATTGATAACTGACTCACACCTGCAGTCATTATAAGGAAAGGGATACGTGACTCACACCTGCAGTCAGTATCGAAGCTAGTCTACCAGAGCCCCTGGTCCGCACTAGATTGGGTGTCTGCTAAGTACAAGGAACAAATGTAAGAATAGTCAGACAGAGCCACAAGTCAGCACCAGAGGGGGTAGTCAGACAAGCCAGGTCATACACAGTTCAGATAGTCATCCAGAGCCACAGGTCTGCACCAGGTTGGGTGTCCAATATAGGGATTGACAAAATAATAGTCAGGCAGAGCCACAGGTCAGCACCAGGTTGGATGGAAGACTAGCCAGGTCATACACAGAGCCCATGGTAATAGAACTGCTATGAACAACAACGCAAAGGCAACTGAATCAGGACTCAGACTGCCCTTTAAACTCCTCCTCAGGAAGTAGGTAGGAGGAGCAGCTCAGAGTAAGGAAGTAGGTAGGAGGGAACTACAGGAAGCACTGTACATAAAACAGAGGCCTGCTGCGTGCTTGAAGCCTTGCGACTGCAGATGACGCTGAAAACAAGGTAAGCTGTAACAGCCACCAATACTTTGCCAGCTGCTATTGTTTCTTGTAGTACTTGGGGGGGAAGGAGAAAATGATGCCATGTGTGACAGCAGGGGACCCTCTATCACATTGCTTGTCACCTCCTCCAAGCAGAAGTGAGAGGTCTGGAATAGAGCAGCAGCATGTAGGGACTAGTGGTGGTGGTGGTGTTGGAGAAGCTGGGGTGGAAGAGACATTGATGGGTTTTTTGGCAGAAACTGAGAAGGAATGGGAGACAGGGATGATGATGGGCATCACCACAGCCACTAGCAGTCAGCTTTTGAAATTAGCAGAAATTGCAACTGCTCTCACTTCTGCTGTTGCTGAGATGAAAGGGCAGCAGGGTGCTGAGGAGCAGGCTAGTGTGCCACAGACCACCGTGGACACAGTGGGAATGGGGTCAACAAGTAATGTGGAACTAGGACAGGTTCCACTTGCCAGCAGTAGCAATACTCCTCCTGATCCTAGCTGCAGTGCTAAATCTGAGGCAGTAGCAGGAACAGCAGCAACATTATCTGCTGACACAGAAAGTGAAGGGGAATGTGGAGGACAAGAAGAAAGAGGCCATTCTTCTCCACCTGTTCCCTATCCCTCCCCCAGAAGTCATGGGTGTGGGACTATTATTCTTTTCCGGCAGGCACAGTGCTGTCATCATCAACAATGGTACAGTGCAAAATTTGTGACAAGTAAGTGAGAAGGGGAAAGGAAGGAACACACCTTGGCACAACCACCCTGATAAAACACATGAAACACAGATACCATGACATTTACTCCAACTATGTTAAAGCCAAACACCCATTACAGAAATCTAGCACCGCTGTTACTGTACCCCCTGACTCTCCAGAAAGGTGGAGATCAAAGAGGAGGAAGAATAAAGAAACCCAGATAGACACTGGAAGTTCCATGACGAGCGAAACAACTAGCTCACTATCACCTAGGGTAACTACATCTTCTGCCAATCCCCCTCATTCATCTTTACCTCCCCCGCCAAATGATAGTCACTCTGTTAATGTTAGGATATGGCAGTTCATATCTACCCATTGCACACTGTGTGGTGCACTGACCACACATGCCAGTGTGGTGGAGGAGAATCGATACCAGGTCATCAGGTGGCATCTGAGGAGACTCCATCCGGCAGAATATGCTAGGATTCTGTCAGGGAGGGTTCATCATTACTATTAAACTATCAGCAAGTTGTCATGTATCCTTAGCGGGGTCTGGACAAGGGGTACAGTGACAGCAGCAGTACTTGATTTCGGGTGTCATGGTGTTTGGATACAGTTGTGCCCCCAGATGTTATTTACTACACACACTGCACATTGCAGTTGCTGATGGAAGCCACAGTTCCTGTTCTCAAGGGAAAATATATATTCTAATAACAACACACTCATGAAGATTTTTGAGGAGGGGCAGGTGGAGAAGAATTAATGGTCAACTTTTCTCCACATATACTGGGGGCTACTTATTCTTCTGCTACTGCCTCAGGCTCATCACTGGAGCCAGTCATGGCAAGTGGAACCTTCATCATCCATGTGACTGCTATTGTTGATCCCATTCCCTTTCAGCTGCCTAATCATCCTGCTGCTTAAACAACTCAGCAGAAACAGTACAAAAAGCAGTTGCAACTCAGGAGAACATTTGACTGTGGCCACTGGCCAACATGACCTGCTGACATTAGGCCAGTAGGGCATTTTTATTTTTTTCTCAGGGCTTGTGTTTTGATAAAAAAAAAATAAATAAAAGAAAAGAAACTAGTCCTACAAAAACTAAACGATTTTTGGGGGGGTTTGTTTCTAACAAGCCTAAGTCCTACAAATCAATGTTTCCTTAGGGCTTATGCCAAACAAGCTTAAGTCCTACAGATCAATGTTTTTTCAGGGCTTGGGCCTCTAATAAGTCTAAGTCCTACAAAGGCCTCTAACAACAAATCAAACAAATATCTTCTACAAAATACTCTATCAAAATACTCTATCAGTCCACCCCAGTGGCAGCTTGTCAGGGGGTTCCTGTCTCTGTCACTTTAAATATAAATGTCTTATTTTATTTTATTGATTTATTTTTTTATTAACTGTCCCCCCAATAGCATTCAAGAAAGCCCCCCAAAACAAATTCCTTGTTCAAATGATTAATTCATTCAACAACACAGGCACCTTCCTCAGACCTCTTTACACTATGGCTTATGGTTTTTATTTTATTTTATTTTATTTTATTTAGGATTTCTTTTTTATTAAGTGCCCCCCAATCCCAGTAAACAACCCCCCAAAAACATTCCCTGTTCAACTGATTCTTTCCCTACACCCCACCAACACAAGCACCCTCATGTTCCTTTTATTCAATGACTTTGGGGAATAAAATATTATTTGTAATGTGTTGTGTGTAACATCTATGTTCCCATTGATTTCAATGGGAGAAAAAAGCGGAAAAAAGCAGAAAATCGGCACTTTTCGCACTAAACTTCTTGCCAAGCGGAAAGTGCCATTTTTCGCCAATTTCAGTTTCATCCCTAGTTGTAACCCAACCACTAGATAGCTGAAGGTAGCAGAAACTAAAAAAACAAAATTAAGACATAGTTTTAAGATATATGAGATCAGTATGAGAATAACAGAAAATAGCTTTATGGGTATATTCTTATCCATTGTCATTGTAATTGTTTCAATAATTTTAGATCCTTTTGGAAGCAAACATTTTAGCTAAAACAAATATATGTGGCATTTTTAAGGTCAATGTTAATACTTTTTAGATGCAAATTTCATTATCATACATCACAAATCATAACAATTAAAAATAGGCACAGTGACTGGAAATATTATTTCTCTAAAAATCCTACTGGAAAACACGAAACAATTACATTTGTGAATGACTCAAAGGCCATTCTCCTCTTTTCTGACATTGTCGTTTTATTGTCAGCAACAAATTACCTGTACAGGAATTGTATCACTGAAATGACCTACAATATATGTGATCCTGCCTCACAGTAATCACATTCAGAACACACATAACATATATATCCCAAAGCCCTGAATCCCATGCCAAATACTGCACAACAATTGGATAACAAAAGAACAAGCAATTTATTAAATTCAAAAGATTGAAAGAGCTAACAAAGACATCCAAGTCAGGTCAGAATGTTTTTCCATTATCCATCACAAACAGTTATACAGCAAGTCATAAGTAATGTTCTAGAAATGTTGCTAACAAAAGCATCAGATAGCAAACAAAGGGTGTTCCTTGCAAATATTTTCACATTTCCTAAAAGGCATATTTATCCTCTTGATTAATGATTACTTAAGGCCCTATGTGCAAGACAAAAGTGGAGGAATTCAGAAGGAAATCAACCTCAGTGTATGGGAGAAATTAAAATATATCCCCCAAATCTCCACTGATTTAAATGAAGTTTACCCTTCTGAATGCTTGAGATATCCACATTTTGGGAGAGATGCACTAAGGGGTGATAAAAGGTGATATAGTGGAGATGACTTCTCAAGTGAAATCACATCTCTAATTGCTATGTTATTCTATGGAGCCAATGCACTAAGATTTCTCAAGTGGGAGAGATCCTTGTACATAGGCTCCATAGAATAAAATAGGAATTGTAGAAGTAATATCTCTGGAGACATCATATATACTTTATCACCTCCCCCATTGTGTCACAAATTCTCTAGATATCTTACTAGAATTCAAGGAGTTAAAAAGCCATTCAGATCAACTTGATTTTTTATTTCTCTCCATGATGCAGTTGATTTGCCCCACAATTACTCCACTATCCTTATGAACATAAGGCCCTTAAAAACCAAAGAATGTACAATATAGACAAAAGCATAAAGTCCACAGAGCTGAGGCTGTTGCTTGGTTCTCTAGTGCTTTGAATCTTATGGTTGACTAGGCAATCGTAACTGTCAATTTTCTGCATGGTTGCAACAGAACAGGGTCATTTCTGCTTTGGGGAGGCTTTACATGTGCTTATGGAAATTAAAGGTTTACCAAGAACAAATAGAAAAAAGTGATGAACTTCATGGTGTTATTTAATTGTTTAATCAATAAAAATGTTTTATTGTATTTACTATTCAGTAATGGAATATAAATAAATACATAAATACTGTCTATATACTTTTAGTAATTAGGCCCCCTGGTTAATAAAATATGCAGATGTAACCAGTACTATTGACTGATAATATGAAAGTTTATAACAAAGTGTCACAGTTTCTTCAAAATGATTCATTAGCTATATACTCTACTTATGTATCTGTCACAGTGTAACCCAGTCGCCATTATCCTAGGCTTCTCTTGAAGGTCACATCTTATAAAAAATGAATTCAGTAAATTTCTAGTGCTTAAAATCAACTAACTAATCAACTAACTATACAATGATTGTTTTAACACCTTAATGATTGTGAGGTCCGGGGGTGGGGTGCTCTGGAGGAACAGAAATGTGTGATCACTGCCCTGCATGCAGCTGCACTGAGATCACAAAATTCTGTGACGTGCCGGGACCGTCACAGGTCCTTAATGTCAGGTACTTGTGACTGCCCTGGCACATCATGCATCCTTAAGGGGTTAAAAGTTTAGAATTTCAGATGTGATTTGTAACTAAATAAAGTATAAAATCCTTATTGTTCTACTACTCCTTTTAGTTCAGGTGAAGTTTTTGTCACTGAATATTGCATGATATATTTGTTGTTTGCACATAACTGCAAATAACTGCAACTTGGGCTATGCACATAGGTCTCTAAAACCTCTGTTTTCAACCACCATTTGACTAGTGTGTTCTCAATTAGTATGTGTTGAGATGGGATCCTGCTTTTCCCCCTGCTTACATGCTTTTGCATAGACAACAGATAACAACATGTTTATCTTCTGGATTGTGAGTGTAATATATCCACACTGTAGATTTAATTGAATGAAAATTTCATGATGGACTAGTTCTACGGGATCCAGATGTTGCAATAGTACTTCTAGGTGTAAATTGAGCTGCACTTCAAACAGTAGCAAAAGCACTCATAATAGCTAGGTTTGTGGATGTTGATGACCTGTGCTGTTGCTTGCTTAACAAATAGTGTATGTGTGACTGAGTATGCATCAGACTTGGAAGTGGTGATGCTGAGGATGATGACTGAGAGGATGACTGTGTATTTTAAGGTATCTTTACTAGTGTTGAGCGAGCACCGCGATGCTCGGGTGCTCGGGTGCTCTGACCGAGCACCCCCTGCTGCTCGAGTGCTCGGCCGAGCACCCGAGCCCCATTCAAATGAATGGGAGCACTCGAGCATCAAACCAGGCACCCCCTGCTCTGATGAGCGGAGGGTGCCTGGTCAATGTCCCCCTTCATCTCCGCTATGCCCCTCTTCCACAATGTCCCCCTTCATCTCCTCTATGCCATAGAGGAGATGAAGGGGGACATTGTGGAAGAGGGGCATAGCGGAGATGAAGGGGGACATTGTGGAAGAGGGGCATAGACTCTATGCCCCTCTTCCACAATGTCCCCCTTCATCTCCGCTATGCCCCTCTTCCACAATGTCCCCCTTCATCTCCTCTATGGCATAGAGGAGATGAAGGGGGACATTGTGGAAGAGGGGCATAGCGGAGATGAAGGGGCACATTGTGACAGACGGGCATAGCGGAGATGAAGGGGGACATTGTGGAAGAGGGGCATAGAGTCTATGCCCCTCTTCCACAATGTCCCCCTTCATCTCCGCTATGCCCCCTTCATCTCCGCAATGCCCCTGTACCTCCATTCCCTGGTGGTCCAGCGGAGCGTCTTCGGATCTGTGCCTCTTCCGGCACAGATCCCCGCAACCCGAACATGTCGGGCGAGCACATGGCGGTACTCGTACGAGTACCGCCATGTGCCGAGCAGAGCGATGCTCGAGCCGATCCGAGCATCGGCCGAGCACGCTCGCTCAACATTAATCTTTACATATCCAGAGTCAAGCTTTCTAATTGATCTCTCAAAGATAAACGCATATTGCTTTATTTCAGTGGTGGAAGACTGAGCCTTTTCTTTCAGCTAAAATTATGACATTATCATCATCACTTTAACTTTTCATTTCATATGTATCAGAAGAAGGGGGGGCAGTGGAGGGATATAATCTATATCAATATCATCCTAGGTCATCATCAGCATCAGGTGGTTACTCACCACTACTTTCCTATTTTTCTAGGCTTTTTGAAATTTCATAAAGTTTATTTTAACTTCTCTTTAGGGGGTATTTACAGAACATTCAAAACCAAAGTCCAAAGAAGTACACCCTCAAGATAGGACTGTCCAGTAGACCATAAGAATCCTATTATAGAGGCACTCAAGAAGAAAGCATCATAGAATTTTATGTCAGGAGAATATTTTGATTTGTTTATTTTGGCCATCCCAGTCTAACTGTGGTATTTTTGGTGAATTATTGCTAGACTGGTAAGGGTGATTATATTCACGGATTTGTATTGTCTCTCGCCTTTTTTTTGTGTGTAGAATTGTATACAAGCTTTTTTAATTGTACTGAGTTATCTTTGATATACCTTGTCACTGATAGATATCTGGTAATCTATGATGCATTCTTCTTGAGTGCCTCTGTAATAGGGTTCTTTTTGGTTGGTTGGACAGTCCTAACTTCAGTATGTCCTTTGACCTTTGGTTTTGGAGGACTTATTAACCTGTGAGTGCACTGCATTATTTAGTGGTTATCTACAACTTGCAAGCCTCTTCTTTTGTATGGGTCTTTATTAGTTAAAGAGGATTGACTACTACTTGGTAGCGGGGTGTTACTGTCACTGTTAGGCTAGCAGTTTGTTTAACTGCTTAATTCTCCTAAGCTGTGATAACACTAGAATGTGACTTCTTGTCATCTTCAGTGTTTTTAAAAGTTTAGTACTTCTTATGGTAGCAGTGGAACTTTTCCTGTACATTTTAAAACAGACTCATCAAGAGGAGGAGGATCCTCATCATTTATTGCATAACATTTTAAGTATGACTTTACTACCATCAACATGTCCATGCACTCCTTCTACTCCTTCCCTCTTTCCCCTTTCCACTAGAATGTTTTCTGGGTTAATCAAAGTCATGTTGATGTTTACTGGAAAGTACATAACATAACTATTTATGTATGTAAAGATATTTTGCATCTCCGAAAATAATGTATAATGTATGTCTCTTTCTCTAGTATCTATCACTTTCAATCACAGTTCTAGCTCAAAGAATCTCCTGTCTGTCTCTGTCACCTATCCATCATTTTTTTTCTTTTTTTATAAATTGTTCCTGTTTGTCACTGTGTACAAAGAAATCAAACCCACAATCCCAGCAACCATAAGCACATATTTTGTAGAACATATTGTAATCATCACAAAAATAATGAATGCGTCTTAGGGAGACAGTATAACATTTGTGATGGTGGTCTCACTGAGATTTGCTCCCATAATATGAGCTGGTAATGGTAATGATGAAAATGAACACCATCTACCTCAAAGGAATAGTCACACTGCATGTGAGATGGTTGCAGCATACTTGTATGATAACTGTTTTCTGCTTAATTAATGAGCCACTTGCGTACTGGCAAAATAATCGTGTGCTTTGCCAGCATTCATGCATTCTGTTGTAGAAACCCTTACTTGGGCACGAGCAAGAGTGCAACCAGATTGTATTTTCAGTGCAGCTCTTTATCTAGTTAGTGACTGTACCACACATCTGTGCAGTAGAAATGTTGGAAGACTTATATTTTAAAAATGAACCAGCACCTAATACTATGAAACTATCATATAGCAGAAATGGGGAAAAACATAAAGGTCAGAGAAGTATACTGTACATACAGTAACAGCAGCATTGAGGAGGAGGAATAAGTATTTGCACAATGCCAACTGTGGCATGAACCCTGCCATATGGACTTTCTGGTACTTGTTATAAGGACTCTATCATAAAAGACTGTTCCATATGTGTGCTTAGTGTAATGTGCCATGTAGAGAATGGGAAAGGTGACATACACAGCAATTCAGTAACTAAAAGGTATCTTAGAATGCTGTGTCATAGCATACAGGAATTAAGACAGCAGTATAGGCCTTTGTATTTCCACATCAGTTCCTGTGTTGGTCAGGTCAGCACCATGGATGTTGTGGGGACTTGAGCTGTCTCTTTATTGACAGATAGATAAATCAAATCTGGTGGTACTTTTTTGGGATACATCTGTCAGTGGCAGAGCAAAGGGAGGAAGACCCTGAGGGCACTGGGGGTACAAATGGGATATTAGTAAAAGCCTGGCAACAACCATAGCACTAGATAATGGCAAAGGCAACTTTGTTAACATCCTGTGAAGACACATAAGACACATCTGATCTAAGGGTAAATCTGTGTGATGGATATATCAGAAAGACCCCTAAAAGGACCAGACTCACCAGATGGTGACTTGGAAATATGCGTCAAAAGCCCGACCCAACTATAGCCGTCTTCCCCAATATATGGTAACCCGATTCACTGTGAGCAGCCCAGGGACCGGTACATCAAAAGTCCTTAAGATGGAAATAAATAAAGCACATCTAATCTGAGAGTAAATCTGTTGTGTGGGTATAACCCAATTTAGGCCTCAAATGGACCAGACTCACCAGATTTTAGTTGTCTTCTTATGAAACAAGCCCGACCACGCCGTAACTCACACAATATCAGCAAAGGTCAATATGAAGTAAAAATATTATATACTTTATTGTATAAATATCCCTACACGTTTTGTGACTCTAATTGTCCACTTTGTCAGTAAATGAGAAGGATGATAATCCCACCACCACCACTACTACTACTACCCAGCATATGCTATGCTTTTGAGATTAACTGATGTTACTCATAGCTGCAGGAACTATTACTTAAGCAAACAATACAGTGTTTGACTGCTTGTGATACCAGTGATCTCACTTTTCTACTCCTGGTTGGTTTGAGATAGGAAAGCTCTGATCATCATCTGGTGAAGATGTTATCACTTGGACAAAGGCAAAAGGTCCATTATAATTGTATGGCCATGGCAAGGTAAGTGGAGGGGTTATTATTAGGGGTAGTTAAAATATGTACAAGTGAAAATATGCATATGTGTACATTGGGTTCTTCTTAGGCCTAGTTCTAACAATAATTAACAGATCACACACATTCATATTAACATATTATTGCTGATATATTTTATGTACAAATACACAGGCCATGTACAAAAATATACTATAGGGCCATATACAAAAAAAGGCATAATTCTGGGGTAAACTATTCGCCCTACTGAGAAGATATAAAAATCCCCACTAATTTAAAAATATACTTTTTATGCACCTGAATTCATTTGAGGTCTCCAAAGCATTGGTGAAGCATTCAAGGAGTTAAAAACTGCATCTTACCTGTTGAGTAGCCTCTGGTGCTCAAAGGGTTAAGTCAATGGGAATTTTAATTGTTTTGCTCCATAATTTATCCACTTAACATTGTGCATAAAGACTTTAATGCTGTATTTTATTATATATTTTGTATGATATGTTGAATTTTAAGATGCCCAAACTAAAAAGTAATTATCATGAAAGTCCATGATATCAGATTGAAAACTAAAATGTGAATATTATATAAATACACTTGTGACGTTTTGAAGATTAAAAAGCATAAATGTCTGTGACAAAAGAACAAGTTGAATCAATGGGTCAAGGGTGAGATCATCTGAATAAGTATGGAAATCAGACAGTATGGAGCTTTCAATGAAGATCAGAGACAGTAAGTTTTTCTATCAACATTTCCATCTAAACAATGACATTTAGCACAGATAAATTACGTGGCATATGAACCAGAAAGAAAAAAATCAAGCATCTAAATTAAACCAGATTTTTTTAATGTGTAAACATGATTGATTAAAGGAACACAAACACCTAAAAATAATACATTGGTTGATTTATCTATAAGCATGATGTACTTACAGCTAACATTTATAAATATAATCCTAAGCTTGTTTAACCCCTTACCGACCCATGACGTACATGTACGTCACGGGTTGTAAGTCCCTAAAGGACCAAGGACGTACGCGTATGTCATGGAATTCTGGGCTCCCCACGCGGCTGCACACCATTTGGGGAGCCTGGAACAGAAAGAAAAAAAAAAAGCTCCATGGTCCTTAAGTGCCGGCTGAATTGCATTCGCAGCTGGTTCTTTAAGGGGTTAATGCATGTTCTGTCTCTCCTATCTAAACACAAGTTGGCTAATTTTGTTTGTACTGCTTGTAATGAAATATAAGATCGTTATGTAAATAGGAGCTAGTGGAGCCCTACAAAAGTCAAATATGGAAGCTCCCATGGAGTATGTCAGACTAGATTTTAGGCCTCAGAAAGAATTGCTACACATTTGTCATCTGAGCCCCCCCCCACTAGAAGCTGATTGGCTGGAAGGTGCATAAGCACTTAGTGTCATGGGGTCCTCTGTGCAGCTCAAAATGCCTTTCACCACCAGTGGACACAGTAGCAGAGACAAAGGGGGACATACATTCCAACATTTACTCTATATGGACATTTTAAAAAATATGTCATATTTATATTTCATGTGGACTTTCAAATGCCATTTATAGCAACCCTTTGAGCTCCAGTGGGCTACTCCTCCAGCACTCAAAGGGTTAACAGTCATATCTATGAAAGAGCACTCAGATTTTTTTTTATTACAGTAAGAAAGAAGACAGAAGAAACAAGACAAGATTAATGAAGAAGTTGGACAGTGGCTGACAGGTAAGTGTTACATTTCTGACTAGTTTTAGCTTACTTTCATTGTTTGACACTGTCAGACAATGAGCGTTTGCACTTTTCCTTTGATGTTCCCACGAGTCGAGCTATTTAGTGTTGTGGGAACAAAAAACAACAACAAGCATTTTGCCAAAACATGAGTTTGACCAACAGTGCTCTTTTTTTGCCATGTACCTCACCTTGTTTTCCTATTACCCAGGTTGTTAGAACAAAACCAGCAGTAATTCTATGGAATGCCAGTCAAAAAAAGCCCATAAGAAACAACTAAAACAACACGCAAGTAGCATATTATTAACAACGGTCAGTATTACCGCATGTTTTGTGGTTACATTTTCTGCCAGGAATCCTGCGCCTCAGAGTTGAGGTGTAGAAGCCACAATGACGGATTTAAATCATCTTTGTTTCAACAAAAGCAGAGCAGAATACATTCATGCTTCTACTCAAAGGACAAAACAAATGGAGAAGTGTCAAGCTAAGCAGTAGATGGCCTAGATTCACTAAAGGTTAATGCTGTGGCAATATGATTTTGACGATGTATTCGAAACACTTCGATATTTCATATACAAGGAGATCAGTGTATGTCGAATAAAACTGAAGAAAGAAGAATGTTGAATGGGAGCATTATATGTCGAAATAAAAATGGAGAAAGTTAGTAGGTCGAAAGGGAGCACTATATGTCAACTTACAAAGGGGTGTTAATATGTCGAAGGGGAGCACTGTATGTCGGCTTTCTAACATGTTGTGCAGCATAGGGAACAACACCATTGTGTGTTAGCCCCATATACACTGCCTGACACCTCTGGCCTTCTTCCCTTGCCCAGGCAGTCGTCATGGGTATTTGTGGCTAGCAGTGGGCAAATGGAAAAGGCTAGAGAGGGTCAGACATTGTACATGGGGGATATGTGGTTACCAGTGGTCAAGGGAAGAAGGCTGGGGGTATATATATATATATATCTATATATATCTATATATATATATATATATATATATATATATATATATATATATATATATATTTATATATATATTCACATATAACAAAACATCTACAGACATTGTGATACAGTGACCCACTCTCTGATGTGTGTAATTCCTATCCCAAGGTGGATCTATGAGCTCTGAAAGCAGTAGACTGCAGTGGAGAGTCTACAGGTCATAATAATCTAAATTATATCCTTTTGATGCTAGTCATGCTACAATGTATTTTTTCTAAAGGGCAACAAACTATCAGCTGGGATGAGATCTTAAGCAGTTCAAAATCCATTTACATCAATTGTCACCATAACCTAAATATTCCTACCTCCAGTTCATGCACCATTATGGCCACAAAGGAACTTGTTGGTTTTTTAGATCTCTGATCCATTTTACTAGCTTTTACACTGTTCTGATCAAGGCCTTTCTCCCTGTTAATTTTCATGAAACACCATAGGCTACTTTGGGTTGTAGGTCTATGAAAGTTTTTTAGTGCCAGATGGGAAAAATGTTTTTTTAAGCAGTTTAGTTCTCGGAAACTACATAACCAATTTTTATGAACCAACTTGAAGGCACTGCCAGTCAGACCTGAAATTCAAAATTTAGCAGATTTTGCTAGTGAAGTCAAAAGTTATGGCCAAAATATAAACCTTAATTCAAACTTAACTATAGTTGCCCTATCAGGGGTCTGGAAAATACTCTGCAAAACTTGCATTATTCTAATTTAAACCCAATAGCTAAAATCTCATTAACAGCAAGGAGTAAATGGAATAAACAAAACTCATACAATACTTCCAGTGAGCCCTGCTTAATGGTTCAACACTCTGTAATATAATTTCTTTGTCCTGGGGATTCTAGAAGACACATGACCTTTAGCCATGTAAGTTAGATTTACCATTAAGGCGTTTGCTATTGCCAGTTTATGATAGACGTTGTAAGAGACATCGCCTTTCATCAACCTGCTTCATAAACAACGTGATTTATGATTGTAGCATGAAGAGACAGAGTCAGTTACAGCCATGCCTTCATAGGTTTGGTACAACACAATTCTGGAAGATTTCTCCACATCAAATAATATAAAAAAGGTCAGGGAAAGGGCAATGTTACTGGTCAATCCATCCATTACTTGCATGCTCAACATACAATCAAACACGGATTCAGCTACGTTGTTTTTTTTCTAAATAGTAAACAGTCTTGTCATTCCATCATATTGCATCCTGGGTATTCTCAAAATAGAGACTTCAGTAAATGGGTTTATGGGATGAAAACAAAGATATTCTTCGACAGAATATACCACACAGTATATTGCTAATTAAATAAGCATTTTTTTAAAGTTATGAGTGAGCCTTGAATATATGTGGTAACAGCATTGATTTATTGCACATAGTGCAATGATGACTAGGAGATCTCTACTCATAATTTTGATTACTTTGAAGCTATTGATGTTATTATTTTCATGTATCCGTACCTTCCACATGTATTCATGACAGTGAAACTGTACAGATTTTCTGGCAATAGGAATTTTTATTTGTCCACTATGCGCAGTTGGTGTGCTACACAATTGCGCTACTTTCTTTTTTATATGGCACGGTGAGTGCAATCTGTGACATTATTGTTTAGGATTTTACTGTTATTTCTTCATTTCTGTTTATGAAAGTTATATAACATGAAGCAATTTATTGTCAAAACTGGTGCAACACCAGTTTTTTGGCACATCTTAGATGTGTTTCCTTATCAAGTGGAGCCAAGAGAAGCTCATGGGATGAGACTGACTTTAAGCCATAGGCAAGACAAGGCAAGATGCACCTAGGTGCAGGGATAGTGCTATAATGAGGCAGAATGATAATTAGAGGAAGTGGCAAACAGGCTGCAGATGTGTTTCTCTTTACCCATCTGATGGCTATTACATTCTCCTGCTACCTTATGTTTCCAAGTCTATCACGTATCTGTGGACTCCCACTCTTGTGATTGGCTAGAACTCCACCCACTCCCTATAGGCAACTCCCACATGGTCATGTCTGATTTAAAGCACATGGGTAAAGATTATTTGGTATGGAGTGGGTGTATGTAGTGTGGTGCTTTACATAACCCAGAATGACACAAGAGTAAGTATGTAAATGATATAGTAGACAGACATCTTATGATGGAGCCTCTTTTCATATGTCAGCTGCTGCCAAATGCAGTAAACTGATGTGGCTTAATCAACACCACATTTCTGAAAATAATGGTCCTGCCCTCCTCAGTAGCGAAATTGTTCACCATTGTATCATTATGTCTGACAGCAATCTGTGCTGGGGATCTAGACTGTGAAAGCTATAAAGTCTGATCAAGCTGTCATAGCTAGCAACTGATGAAAAGCTTAATTTCCTTCCAGTTGGAATTTCTCATTAAATATGATAGATGTTTTTCCTTTCCCCACAAGTTTTCAAAGGAAAATGTTGGTGAAAATCTAATCATTTTGTATTCTGAAACATTATCATGAACGTATGGTCACATTACAACGCATGAATGAACATGTACACAAAAACGTACACTGAGCCATGCATATATTCACGCACACACTGATTTCACATCACATCTGCAGTTAAACATTGGAGGGAAACAACCTTCCTTCAGAAGGCAACAGAAGCTGATTTCCTACTATTTCTTCCCACTGCAAAATGTGTAACCAATACCCAATCCTAGTGGCTGAAAAGAAAATAGGGGTTGAATGGTCTTTGGTAGTGTCCAAACAACACATCCTAGCTTCTGGTTTAACCAGAATTATACCCGTTCAGTTTAGTACAGCCTCAATAAGTCTTGAACACTTTAATTCAGTTGGAATCTTACACTTCTGAACAAAGAAAAGTCAGTCAAATTTTCTATGTCTCTTTAAAGTATAACCTTTCCTATTGTCTCTTGTCACCAGTTATCTATCTGTCATGTATCTATGTATGTCCATATGATAATTAAAATGCATAACTGCTAATTAGAGATATGCAAAATGTCCTGTTCCTAAAAAAGTAGGATTTTCCACTTTTCCCACTGGAATTCCTGTGAATAGAAAAACCCATAGATTTTCCACCGTTTCGCTTACATTACCTAGTTTCTTGCGAGAACAGTTCCATTTTCTGCCAATGTTTTCCTCCCCCCATACTATAAAAAAAAGAATTTCCCATTATCCAATGTGATATAGTTTAGGAGAGAAAAAGACTAATTGCAGGCAGAGAGAGGGAGAGAGAGGGAAAAAAAATAAACATTAACATGAAAATAATATTTGTTTTAAGTGATGGCTAACACTATGACCAACAAGAGATGATGTATGGACCCTGATGCTGCTGAGTAGGGATGGGCAAAAGTTGTTGCCTTGTTCCCATGAGAAATTTTGCGAAAACCACGTTGTGGGAAAATCTGCTTTAAAACTAACGGTTAAAATATTCGCATCTTTCACCCATTGACCAAAATCTTTCGCCATATTTTCAATGGCTATAAAGTTTTCGTCCATTGGTTTACATTGTTTTTGCACTTCCACTATAAAAACATGACATTTTCACTGAAGGCAGACACAATAGAAGCAGCTACAGAGCGATATAGACATGCTGTGCTTTTCTGCTGTGATATTTTCCAAACAAAAAAAAAATCCTATCACTATGAGCAGCAAAAATTGGAACTGGAAGGACCCTTAATATGTGTCCACTGAGTCTGAGGTGGAGGAGGAAGTGACTAGCAGTACTGAACCAATGCTGTCCAGTCCGCCTAAATCACCCACCACAAGTGATCTTGGGGAATTTAATGAGAAGGGAGGGAGAAAAGGGAATGGGAAGGAAGGGAGAAAAAGGGAAGGAAGGGAGAAAAGGGAATGGGAAGGAAGGAAGAAAAGGGAATGGGAAGGGAAGGAGAAAAGGGTAGTACTAGTGAGAGAAGGAAAGGTCAGTTGCCTGTGCCTGCTGCAAGACGTGCTGCCCCTGCTGCCAGTGGCACCATTGCTGTTCCTCCTGCAGCCACTAGTTTTGTACCTGCTGCCAGATGTGCTGTCCCTGCTTCCAGCTCCACCATTGCTGTACCTGCAGCCACTAGTGTTGTACCTGCTGCCAGTGCTGAACCTGCTGCCCATGCTGAACCTGCTAACACCAATACTTTGCCTGATGCTAGTGTTTCTTGTAGTACTCAGGGGGAGGAAGGAGAAGATGATGCCAAGTGTGACAGCAAGGGACCCTAAATCACACTTGCCATTCCCAAGCAGTCCAGCCAGTGCTAGTACTATGCTACTAAGGTCCAGCAGCTTGTTAGCATTAGGAGTGAAGGAGGGTGTAATCAACAATATCCTCATATTACTAGTGACTGTGAGACAGAGGAGGAAGAGTCTGTGACTGAAGTTGATGTGGTTGGTGTTAGTAGCAGTAATGGTGAAGCAGCCGGAGTGGTAGGGGAAACATTTGAGAACATCCAGACTATCAATCAAGGGAGCCCACATTCCTCTGGCTCTGGGAGTCCCCTTCCCTTAACTACAGTGTGAAGTTGAACATGATCCTTAAGAGGCCAGAACTGGTGTTGTGGGAGATCAGGCTCAGAATTAATACCATCACCACCAGCAGGGGCACAGATCAGCTGCCTATACCTGCTGCTACTGCTGCTAGTGCTAGTCTGCCTTTTTCTTCAGGTCAAAAGGAAATGGCAAGTGTGACATTAGGGGACCCTCTGTCACATTGCTCGTCATCTCCTCTAAGCAGCAGTGAGATCTCTGGAATAGAGCAGCAGCAACAACAGCATGTAAGGAATAGTGGTGGTGATGATGATGCTGGAAAACCTGGGGTGGAAGAGACATTGATGGTCTTTTAGCAGAAATTGAGAAGGAACGGGAGACAGGGATAAGGATGAGCATTACCACCACCACCACTAGCAGTGAGATTTTTGAATTAGAGGAATTTGCAACTGCTCTAATTCCTTCTGATGCTGAGTTGCAAGGGCAGCAGGATACTGTGGAGCAGGCTAATGTGCCAGAGACCACCATGGACACAGTGGGAATGGGGTCAAATGGTGATGTGGGACTAGGACAGGTTCCACTTGCCAACAGTAGCAATACTCCTGATCCTAGTTGCAGTGCTGAATCTGAGGCAGTAGCAGCAACATTATCCGCTGCCACAGACAATAAAGGGGAATGTGGAGGACAAGAAGAAAGAGGTCATTCTTCTCCAGCATTTCCTTTCCCCCTGAAGTCATCATGGGTGTGGGACAATTTTTCTGTTGGGGTAGGCACAGTGCAATAATCAGCAATGGCACTTTGCACAATTTGTGACAAGTCAGTGAGAAGAGGAAAGGAGGGAACACACCTTGGCACAAGCGCCCTGATATCACACATGAAACACAGACACCATGACATTTACTCTAAACATGTTAAAGACAAACACCCACCACAGAAATCAAGCACCGCTTTTGCTGGCCCTGACTCTCCAGAAAGACAACAAGAGGCGAGGCAGAGATCAAAGAGGAGGAGGAATAGAACAACCCAGGCAGAGACTGGAAGTTCCAGGACAACTGAATCAACTATCTCACCATCACCTTCTAGGATAACTACATCTTCTGCCAATCCACCTCGTTCATTACCTCTCCATCAAAAGATAGCCACTCTGTCGATGTTAGGATATGGCAGTTCATCTCTACTCATTGCACACTGTGTGGTGCACTGACCACACATGCCAATGTGGTGGAGGAGAATCACAATCAGTGCATCAAGCGACATCTGAGGAGATTCCATCCTGCAGAATATATTAAGATCGTGACAGGGAGGGTTCATCATTACTATTAAACTGTCAGCAAGTTGTCATGTGTCCTTAGTGGGTCTGGAAAAGGGGTACAGTGACAGCGGCAGTACTTGGTTTCGGGTGTCATGGTGTTTGGATACAGTTGTGCCCCCAGGTGTTATTTACCACACACTGTGCACATTGCAGTTGCTGATGAGAGCCACAGTTCCTTCTCTCAAGGGAAAAAAATATATTATAATAACAACACGCCCATGATGATTTTGGAGGAGAGGCAGATGGAGAAGATTTAATGGCCAACTTCTTCTTTTCTCCACATATACTGGGGGCTAAATATTCTGCTGCTACTGCCTCAGGCGCATCACTGGAGGCAGTTGTGGCAAGTGGAACCTTCATCATTCATCTTCCATGTTACTGTTATTGTTGATCCCATTCCCTTTCAGCTTCCTAATCATCCTGCTGCTTAAACAACTCAGCAGCAGCAGTACGAACATCAGCTGCAAATCAGGAGGACATTTGACAGTAGCCACTGGCCAACATGTCCTGCTGGCAATAGGCCAGTAGGGCATTTTTATTTTTTTCTCAGGGCTTGTGTTTTGAAAAAAATAAATAAATAAATAAATAAAAGAAAAAAAACTAGTCCTACAAAAAAATAAACAATTTTTTTTTCTAACAAGCCTAAGTCCTACAAATCAATGTTTCCTTAGGGCTTGTCCAAACATTCTAAGTCCTACAAAGGCCTCTAACAACAAATCAAACAAATCATCCTCTACAAAATACTCTATCAAGTCAAGTATCAGTCCACCCCAGTAGCAGCTTATGTCAGGGGGTTCCTGTCTCTACCACTTTACATACAAATGTCTTCTTTTATTTTATTGATTTATTTTTTATTAACTGTCCCCCAATAGCAGTCAAGAAACCCCCAAAACAAATTCCCTGTTCAAATGATTCATTCATTCACCAACACAGACACCCACCTCAGACCCCTTTATACCATGTCTTATGATTTTATTTTATTTAGCATTTCTTTTTTATTAAGTGCCCCCCAATCCCAGTAAACAACCCCCCGAAAAATCATCCCCTGTTCAACTGATTCTTTCCCCACACCCCACCAACAAAGGCACCCTCATTCCCCTTTTATACTATGCCTTTGTGAAATTAAATAATATATATTTTATGCTGTGTGTATCTTCAATCTTCCCATTGATTTCAATGGAATGAGCTAGGCGAAAAAAGTGGAAAATCAGCACTTTTCGCAGGAAATTTCAGTTTGGGGCTGAGGTTGATACGGGGGGGGGGGGGGATACAGCAGCACCAGCATTAAAGGGAGCTTGTATACCCCTGACCCGATAATTTCCATTTCTCTCGGCATTGTCCCTCTGGGGAAGTATATTCAAGAAGGCAGAACTGGCTAGCAGTATTAGCGGCAGCACATATCAGCTGTCTGTGCCTGCTGCTATTGCTGTTAATTCACCTTCTACTAAGGATATGGCAAGTGTGACAAAAGGGGGTCCTATATAGAGCAGAAAGAGACTGATGGTGGTGATGATGATGAGAGTGAGGGTGATAGTGCAGCTGGGTGGAGGAGACTATGAAAGTTTTTTGTTGCAAAGCAATAAGAAATGGGAGATGGTGATCACTGCCACAACCAGCAGGGACATTATGGAGTTTGCTACTGCTGTAATTCCTGCTGCTGAGTCGACAGAGACAGACATTCATCTATCACGGCAGCAGGATGATGAGGAGAGGGCCACCATGGGACTGGCTTCTTCAAGCAGTGATATTGTACTAGGACAGGTTCCACTTGCCAGCAATACTATTGGTCCTAGCTCTAATGATGATACTATGGCAGCAGCAGCAGCATCATCTTCCCTGCCAGTGAAGCTGATTCTGGAGAAGAAGCAGAAGACCATTATTTTCTACCTCTCCCCTCACTGAAACCATGGGTAAGGGAATATTTTTCCCTTGGGGCACGCACAGTGCACTCATCAATGAATGCTCTGTGCACATTGTGCTACAAGGTAGTCAAAAGAAGAAAGGAGGGAACATACCTTGGCACATCTGCCCTCATAAAGCACATGCAACAAGGACACAACATGTATGTGCCAGGACCTTCACCAGTCCTTAAGTGCCGGAACCAGTGTGAAAGTCCTGGCACATCCAGGGTCATCCCAGAGGAAGATTAGAGAAATCCAGTCTAGAATTCGATGATGAGCATAACACCTGCATTTCATCATCTTCTTGTGCTAGAGTCCAGGTGTGGGAAGATACATCCACTGTGCCTACCCCGGCACCCTCAGAATCTTCTTCCTCCAAATCCGGTGTACCACCAGCTCATAACAAGTCTTTAGGTGTGAGGACGTGGCAGTTTGTGTCCAGCCATTGCATATTGTGTGTTGAAATTTAATACAGGCTATCATGGAGCATCTCCAGACATTCCATTCCATGGAATACACTAAGGTGGTATCAGTGAGGTTCCATAATCTTTACTCTTCTTCTATCTTCTTAACATCAAGTGTCCTCATTGAAGTGGACAAAGGGTAGAGTGACAGTAATACTTGGGTTCTTGGGGGATGGTTTTTACATTGCTGACGTAAGTGTCAAGGTGTTTGGTTGCAGTTATGCCTGTTGCTTAAAATGAAAGCACATAGTGTATATAGGGCATGAGCAATTCCTGCCTAGTAATGCACTACCTTATACCATATGTCCTTTTTATGTGTTTATTAATACAAATGTACATTTTAGGAAATAACTATGCATTAGAACTGCTAACAAACTTTATCTACATCATGAAGTTGACAAATTACTTATAAGAGTCTGAGCAAGCCCTAGAAATGCATGCAAAAGTGTAATTGTTTTGTACCACATTTACTAAACCTGTGTCTTGACACATAAAACCCAGAGTGACTACACGGCTCCCACCACATTGTAAGCAAAAAACCCCATACCACAGATATTCTGGCAATGACATTCCTTCTTCTTGCATTACATTTACTGTAAGTGTAAGTGTCTTTAAATGTTTGCAATAGATTTCTGTGTATATCCGTCTGTTTGTTTGTTTGTTTGTGTGTGAGTATGAGTCAGTTGATATCAGTGTCTATATGTAAATACATTTCTGTTTGTGAAAGTTAATGGGTTTACATATCTTTCTTTCTGTCTCTCCATCTGTCTATCCATGTGTCTGGCTGTATATTTCAAAATACATAACAAACTTTTGGAAGAGGTTATTTATTGTTTTATAATATTTATTTGTTCACATGTGTCTTGTGTTTTATAAATATTTGTAGGTTTGCACAGCTGTATGTGTTGACACTGTATATATATATATATATATATATATATATATATATATATGGATAATTGTACATGCAATCAAATATACACTTTTATATAATGCAAAACTTGTAATTGTTCTGTAGATGTCAATATGCAAAGAATGCTGGGTATCATTTATTGGATAAATGCTGAATCTCCGAACAATGATCACTGGTGCATTTTTATTGGCAGTTATTCCATGTCTTTTTAGTCTTTACTACTTAAAATTTTCACAGCTCACTGTAAAAGCTAATGGAACATCTATATTTTCATACATCTGGACTTTTATTACTGAAGGAGATTGGAAGAAAGGTGAGCAAAACATTTCCATTTGATTCAATGGAGATCTATTGGACGTCTCCTAGTCTTTTTTATTTTGTTAAAATGTATTCAGCTGAATCTTATGATGTTATGCCACCTATAATAAACCTAAAAAAAATGGAAGTTCAGTTTTTTGGTGCGCACTTTGAGATATTATATCTGTCAATGGGTTTTAAGAATTAAAGTGATAAGAAAGGCAGCAGATAATCTTGTCCATGAAGAGTGCCACTTTCCATCGGTATCACAAACCAAAACGAGTTAGTCACTTCAAATTATTTCCAGTGACTTACTTTATGTTAATGTCTCCGATTTCTTAGTGATTTCAGGGCCACACAACTATTATAATTCAGTTAGGAACTAATCCATGCTTTGTATTTTCATTTTCCCTGCAGATCTGTTCCATCTTGCATATCAAAGAGGGCAATGAAGATTGACCTTGCGTATGATTAGAGATTAAGAAAATGGCAGAAATTCATTATTTTGATAAGGCAAGAGTATGTAGTCTAACTGTGATAGAGACAATCCCCAGAGAAATGTCCCAATGGTTGAGCTAATCTTCTTATAAACATTGTTGTTTCATTATTTATTTATTATCAGGCTTGTGTAAATGCATCTATCTAAGCTCTAGACTTCCCATGGGAAAAGTTTTATCATACTTCAAGGTTGCTCCAGTGGACATTTTGTCATTATTGACAAGCAGACCAATTTGGTTATAATCTTGTTGTTTTTTGGTCCAGTACCTCCTACTGTCTTCTCTTGTCATACATTCTCTTCCTTAAACTGAATGTTAATTTAACATTCAGCTATGCCAGCTGTGACTTAGGGATAAAGTTATCAGAAGCCAAGATTTCCTTTTTGCCGAACTAATTAACATTCTTTTTAAATCATGTCTATGAGAAAATTCTTAAGACAGTCAGCCAAAACAGATCAGTTACATTAAGCAGAAAAATTGTCATTCATGAAAACAGACAAACCAAAAGGCAACGAAAAACAAAAAAATTACTTTAAAGAGACAAAGAAAATTTGACTGACTTCTTTACAAATGTGTAAGATTCCAATTAAATTACCGTAGCCAAGACTTACTTAGGCTGATGTATTAAGATAAACTGGAGTAATTTTACTTAATCCAGCTGCGACATAGGGGACAAATAAAATTTGCCATAAATATATATGGAGCTTTTAACACCCTGAGGAGATGTATTAAAGGGCTCAGGATGGCAACGCTGTGTTGGTTCTGTGTCAAAGGAACATTGCCTTTTGCCAGTATTCACTAACCTGTTATCATCTTCATATCCCTTTCAATCTGCCACCAATCCCCCATGCCTTCTACAGGTTTATGATTTTGGATTGAACATAACGACAGTGATTCATTTCCATGTGCAAATGCAGGTTAAAGGGATAGTAATGTCAGAAAAAAAGTATTAACTATATGGTAGATACAATTAAAAGAGAGTACTTGCACCTTTATGGTTTGAGAGATATAGGAAAATAAAGTTCTCAGCTCCCTCCCCTTTCTGCTTGATGAGCTGTAAAGCTGTCAGAAGCAGATTCTGGTTCCTGGATCAGATGGGGGCTCTTCAGCAGCGACGACATAGTGATTCCTAAAAATAAATACTTCATCAGAACGGTCTACAACGTGTGCCTGGTTTGCAAGCACACGTTGTAGACCTTTCCGATTAAGTATTTACTTTTTGATATTGTTATATCGGCACTGCTGAAGAGCCACAACTGGTCAAGAGACCAGAAACTGCTTCTGATAGCTTTACAGGTCGTCAAGCAGAAAGGGGAGGGAGTGGAGAACTTTATTTTCCTATATCTCTCAAACCATAACGGTTTGAGAGATACGAATAAGTGCAAGTACTCTCTTTTAATTGTATCTGCTATATAGTTAATACTTTTTTCTGACATTACTATCCTTTAATGAGCCATTTCCATATGAAAATGTAGATGAATGAGCAATTGTTGATTATGTTTATATGTGAATATGGCTGTTTGCCACATGCACTAAACTCTGATAGCAGCCTTTGCTGTCAGAGTTCACAGTCCCAACATCGCCTCTCTAAGGTTGGCGATGTTGGGATGTCATTGTAGCATCTTATGCAGTAACAGCCTTCACTCAATCATAAGCATGGACGATTGTCATCGTCTTGATGATGTGTAAGGAATGCCCTCCCTTACACATCGCCATTAGTAGACAACCCTAAAAGTCTGAGAACAGTTTAAAATCCTGTATGCTAATGGGGAGCTTCTCCTCCCCTCTTCTTGCATACTTAACCCTTTGAGTGCCAGAGGGGTATGCAACGCAGTGCAGAGCAATGGCACTGAAAGGGTTAATTCTTAGTGCATATGGCGATGTGTTCCCCACACATTGCCACAAGAAAGAACCTTATTGCACCTCCCCCACTGAATGCTAAAGAGGTCTCTAATGCATTGTGAAGCAATGCATTAAAGACCTCTCTAGTATTTAAGGAGTTAAAAGCTCCATTTAAATCAATCACTATTTTGAGAATGTCCCCGAATCCCTCCAGCACTTCTTAGTACATATTCTTAAGCCAGCCCTGAGAATGTGTTTCTTGCATTGAACACCAACAAATCAGTTTAAACTTATTTTATCCATAAAATGTGTATAAGAACATTTCAGTGCATAGAAAAAAACTGAGAACTGATATAAATAAATAGGTATATGTAGTAGTAACAAAAAGGTACTTTTCACTTGCATAGGACCAATTAATACTGGAATATTGTTCAACTTTCCTGAGAGCCTATTTTAAAGGAAAAATTGTCGATTTAAAGTCACAAGTCACTTTGTCAACTAGCTGTAACCTTCTAGGACAGTCATGTCAAACTTGCGGCCAATGGCCACTAACATATGGTCCTCCATAGAAAGAAATGTCTTAAATACCCAGAGGCCCAGCATCTTACCCTACCCACTTTACCTCAGCCTAGGTTTGACACTTGTCCAATTTAATGACTTCTCTCTCCTTGAATGCTAGAGAGGTCTCCAACTCTTTGCGAAGTAATAGATTGGACTCCTGTCTACTAATCGAGGGGTTAAAAGCCCCATTAAAGTCAATTTTTATATATGCCATATGACACAGTTGGTTTACCCCAGAATTGCTCCACTTTCCTTAGTGCACTATGGTGTCAACTTTTTTATTTTGCTTTTAAGTAATTTTAGTCTATGGGTGGTCTTCTGGAAAAGAGCACCTTTTTGATCAGTTTTTCTAGTGGGTCATCACTTGTGTATGTGGGGATGTGGAGAACCTGCAGAGATTTTGAAATATTTGTGATATTGGTTTGTGAGGGAAGGGAAAGAGAGAGAGAGCCTTGTCAGAGGAATAATGTGTGTGTGTGTGTGTTGTGTGTGTGTGTGTATTTGTGTGTGTGTGTAATGGGGGGTGGGGGCAGGAGAGAGACCTGGCTTAGGGAGACAGAGACCTTTTGAGGTGAAGAAAGAGAGACTGTGTGTAGTGGTGGAAGATAACTGTGGAGGGATGAAGAAGTGACAGAGACTAGGTTGGAGGTGCAGGGAAAGACACTATGATTGGAAAAAGGCTGATATGTCATACTGCATATGTGTGATTCTGTGACTACCATTGGGAAAAGGCTTGGGAGGCAGACAGTGGTAAGGCTTGGGAAGTAGACAGTGTAGGAATGGTTCTTTGAATTCTAGCAGACACTAGAAAAAGGATGGGTTAGCAGTCAGGGTATGGGTAGTTCTGTGGACAGTGGAGCAAGAATGGGATATCAGGTAGTTTATGTATTGTGTGGTGACTACCACGGGAAGTAGAACATGTCAGACAGTGTATCATAAATCCCAGCATTCACACATACATTATACATTTATCAGATAAGAGGAAGCAAGTACTCACAGGTCTTCCAAATCACCTTATCTTTAATATAGTGATGTTAATGTTTCTATATGTATAAACACATGTCCACCAGGATAATAAAGCAGCCCCTATACAACCCTGTATACATAAAATAAGAAAATACTGAACTCACCCCATATCATTCCACCGTTAATCATTATTCACCATGTAAAAACTAATAGGGTGACAAAACAAAGCATGAGTTACTAAATGAATGCATAGTAAGATAAGTGATGCACTTGCACTTGCTCTAAAAAATGGAAAATTTAACTGTAGACAGGTGTGGTCAACATTTCAATTTCTGGTGTGAATAAAACATTGATAGGCAACTAGATGGATACTAATTAAAATGGGAAAGTAACTCTTGAAAAGAAGATACTCCACAAATGTACTGATAACACCACAGAAAAAAATCTGAAAAATATTGAGATGAAGTACCCTATCTACACATAAAGAACATCCCATATCTATAGGAATACCTCATGTTCTTTATTACAGCACAAGCCCCAGTGAAATCAGATAAAATATTATGAATAATTGGGAAATTGGGACATTTTGAGTAGTGAGGGTTAGCTTTATGACTCCACCAGAAAAATACATATTTTGTTAGAAACATAATACTACCGAAAAAAAGAAGATAGAAAAGGCAATGACAGGATGTCCATGGAAGACCAGTTTAATACTGTATACTGCTGTAATCACATATACTAATGTGAAAGTAGAACAAAAACAAAAATAACTTTATTCATAAACAAAATGTGTGAATAGTTAAAACAACGTCAACCATATATGTGTTTTTATGAACATGATTGCAAAACCATCACTAATGATTGTCAAAAGAAGGGTCTATCCACCTAGAGTATTTGGTCTTATGGTATCCATAATCTATGAACTAAATGTAATCTATCACTGCTGCTCATATTTCCACAGCGGAATACCAAACCGCAGCGCACTCATACTCACCATCACCAGAGCGTGGCACTGGCAACTGGCCAATGCTTACTTGAATGTGCCATGCCCATTGGTCCACTCAGGCCCCACAGGGACAGTGTCCACAGATCCTCAACCTGTCAATGACATCTGTGACCAACAGTCACTCTGCCTTTTATCTCCTAGATCACTAAGCCACACGGCAACTGGGACCCACCTGACTCCTGCACTTCACACCTCTTGGGGCAGTGCTGGCTTGAGCAAGCCTTTACTCACTTCCCTTTGCCATCTGAGTGGAAATCACTCCTGCTGCTTTACCATTACCCCTTTAACAGCACCAGACTTTGCCCTAACTCCCATTATCCCTAACTGGGCTATCAAACCAGTATCAAACATTTAAGGCATGGCCTGTGTAGGCCCCACACACCCCAAAACTAGATCCCCTGGGTACCTGGCATCTGACAAATCCTGAAGCAGTAAGACTTCTTCAGCCTGCAGGTCCACTTTATCTAGATCTTCAAGGGCTATCCCTGAATCAGCAGGGGACAGTCCCTTAGCAACCACAGGGGAACCAGGAACATCATCAGGCCTCCCTGCTGCACCAGAAAGCCGATCATGTGACCAGCCTCTGGTGCCTGCTTCCTCTGCAGCCTGCATCAGCGGCATGCACAGCAGCACCTGCAGCCACTCTGTGTCTTCAGCTGTCAGGCGTCGCTGCACCCCGTCCAGTAATTCCACGTGAGGCATCTCAAGCAGAGGACATAGCACTGGGATGTGTGATTCCCCACCTGATCCCAAAAGGAAGGACTTCCTCCAGAAAGCTAGCTCTTAATCCCTCCTAAAATGGCAAATATAGTAAAAGAGAAAAAAGAAGCATTTAAGAAATATAAGCAGACGCAGAAGGAAGAAGATAGGTATCAGTACAAAACTAGGCTGAAGGAGGCCAAATGTATTATTAGATGTGCCAAAGCACACACAGAGGAAAAAATTGCCCAGTCAATAAGAAAGGGAGATAAAACATTTTTTAGATATATAAGTGAAAGGAGGAAAACGAAACAAAGAATAGTTAGACTGAAAACAAAAGATGGAAACTATGTAAATGAGAATAAAGGGCTAGCTGACTGTCTCAATGAATATTTCTGTTCAGTTTTTACAGAGGAAGAAGAAGGGAAGGGACCTCTGTTAGAAAAAAGAAATGGCAAGACGCGGGAAACATGCATGTTTACAGAGGAAGAAGTTCTACTTCAACTTTCCAAGTTAAAAACAGATAAATCAATGGGTCCAGATGGGATACACCCAAAGTTATTAAAAGAACTTAAGTGTGTTCTGGCAAAACCTTTAACAGAATTATTCAATCAGTCACTAGCAACATGAATAGTTCCAGAAGATTGGAAGGTAGCAAATATAGTACCGCATCACAAAAAACGTAACAAGGAAGAGTCTGGTAACTACAGACCAGTAAGTCTTACATCAGTAGTGGGAAAATTAATGGAGACTATGTTAAAGGAAAGAATTGTTGAATATCTGAATATGAATGGCTTGCAAGATACCAAACAGCATGGGTTTACAGCAGGGAGATCTTGTCAAACTAACCTCATAGATTTTTGGACTGGGTAACTAAAATAATAGATCAAGGGGGAGCAGTAGATATAGCTTATCTAGATTTCAGTAAAGCATTTGACACTGTCCCTCATAGAAGACACATAAATAAATTGCAGTGTTTGGGTCTAGATGTAAAAATAGTGAAATTGATAAGGCAATGGCTGAGTGACAGGAGACAGAAGGTGGTAGTCAATGGAGAATATTCGGAAGAAAGGAGTGTTACTAGTGGAGTACCTCAGGGATCTCTACTGGGGCCCATTCTTTTTAATATTTTAATTAGTGATATTGCAAAAGGTCTTCAAGGAAAGGTATGCCTTTTTGCAGATGATACAAAGATCTGCAATAGGGTAGACATTCCAGGGGGAATAAGCCAAATGGTGAATGATTTAGGTAAATTAGAAGAATGGTCAAGAGTGTGGCAGATGCAGTTTAACGTTGATAAATGTAAAATAATGCACTTGGGACATAAAAATCCAAAGGGAAAATATACTATTAAGGGTACTCTGCTGTCAGAGACAACAGAGGAAAGGGATTTGGGAGTAATTATTTCTAATGACTTAAAGGTAAGCAGGCAATGTAATAAGGCGGTGGGGAATGCAAGCAGAGCACTGGGTTGTATAGCTAGGGGCATTAGTAGCAGAAAAAGGGAAGTAGTCATGCCACTCTACAGATCTCTAGTTAGACCTCACCTAGAGTATTGTGTACAGTACTGGAGATCCCATCTCCAGAAGGATATTGATACTCTAGAGAAAATTCAAAGAAGGGCTACTAAAATGCTTACTGGTCTACAGGAAAAGAAATATCAGGATAGACTAAATGATCTAAATATGTATAGCTTGGAGGAGAGAAGAGAGAGAGGGGATATGATAGAAACATTCAAATACATGAAGGGATTCAACAAAGTACAGGATGGAAGTATATGTCAAAGGAGTAAAAATGGTAGAACAAGAGGCCATAGTCTAAAACTAGAGGGGACACAGGTTTAGACGTAATGTAAGAAAGTTTTACTTCACTGAGTAGATAAGTGGAATAGCCTAGCAGCAGAAGGGGTAGAAGTTAATACAGTGACAGAATTTAAGCATGCATTGGATAGGCATAAGGCGGTCCTTAACGTAAGAAAAGACCAAGGACCAAAAAAGATTTGAGGTTGTTTTTTTTATAGTAGGAAAATGGGCAGACTAGATGGGCCGAATGGTTCTTATCTGCCGTCAAATTCTATAAACTCCGCCTCCATCACCCTGGATCCTGAGGAGCAGATATGTTACTTGGCAGCAGTCAGAAGATAGTTAAGTAGAACAATTGCTACAGTAAAGTCATGATCAGGAAGAGTAGAATGGTGCTTCGGCTGAGTTGTTAAATGGCAGGGACACAGAGGATGGCTGTATGTGTATATATATTGAAATACAGTATGTGTGTGTAAATAGAGATATTGCGCAGTATACTGTCTATGTTTAAACAGTCTATAAACAGTCTTTGTTTCAATGTGTGTATTTGACCTGACGCTGTATAGTGTATAGCCCATGGTGCTGTGTGTATATGATTGCACTTTTATGAAGCACAAGGTTGTCATATCGCCATTTTAAACAGGGCGACATGGTTAATTCGGCTTCTAGCCGCACAATATTCTTCATGCAACTTTTCAAACGGAGACCATATGATCCTACAGCTTTTAGTTTAAAGTTTGTATCTTGATTTATAGATCTGGTCTAATGCTGTGTATATGATACAGATCTGTCCCAGTGTGTATAAGCACCCCCACCCCAACACACACTAGGCTCCTGCTCATGTTCTACTTAAGACACTAAAGTACTAAACGTAATGTACAGGTTGCAGTCCATCCTCCTCCCTTCACATGGATATTGCTGGTTTCTGCAATACATTACACTAGTTTCTGACATTCAGATGGTGCTGCACCATCTTTATGGTAACAGAATGTGTTTACTGTTGTTTATATCCCCTCTCCACAGGGTAGAAAGGATGTGTGCATTACTCCAATTAAGGAATCTATTTGTTACTGTGGGTAAACATTCTCATTTGGAATAATGTACAACTCCGCTCTGTCCAGCGCATAGTGCTCATAATGAAGCTTGATATAAACAGCATAACAAAATTTCATTAACACAGAAGGGAGCACATGATTGACAGATAACTGTGCAATGCATTTGAAGGTTTAATGCAATAACCACCCATCATCGTGACAAGGGAGAAGGATTGCACCCCAGAATTACTTTTGTTACTGAACTCTCTGAATGGCAAAAGGAGCAGGTAAGTAATATTATGTAACAGTGTGTGAATGTGTATATGTGTGTGTAAGAGAGAGCGATACACTGTCTGCATGTGTGTGTGCCTTACACAGTGAGTGCATCTGTGCGGGTGATTCACTATGTCTCTGTGCAAGTGAGTGTATGCATGTACTTTTGTGAGACATAGAGACTGTATGTGCATCTATATGAGGCTTTGTGCATTGTGTGTCGGATACTATGTATATGAGTCTGAATAACACGGACAACAGCTAAAAAAAAAAATTAGGCAATGCCCTCACCATATTGGTGTTAGAGGTCAGAGATATTCAATTAGGCAGGAGTGGTATGTTAGCTCACAATTGCCATACACAGAATGGATAACCTGAAGCACCTCACTCTTATCCTGCTCAGAAAAGAAAGTGCAAACACCAAACACAGCTTTTGCCCTCCTTCAACCCAATCAGTGATGTATACTCATGAGAAAGGGGTCCATGTCTACATTCCCATATTACCCTTAGGGTGGCCAAGCTCAATAGCAATTAGCATATGCAATGTAGCACTCAGAGGTGCTCAACTAGTCAAGACTGGTATCCTATCCATTTTGTTTTCTACTTTGCATATGCTACTCACCCTTGGGCTTGGTCATCAGATCAGGATCAGTATAATGTGACTCAGAATATTTAATCTCTATGTAAGTTTAAACTCTGGATAGGATGCCAGTCCTAGCTAGTTTAACAACCACTGGCTCCTTGTCCTTTCTCCTTGTCCAGTCATGGTTTTGGAGAGGTCCTTGCAATGTCATGATGGTTCCATATTTCTTCCACTTCTTAATAATTAGCATTACAATGTTCCATGATATATCTAATGTCTTTGAAATGCTTTTATCTCCCTCTCCTCATCTGTACCTTTAAACAATAAAATCAGGTCTATCATTTGTTAACACCTTATGGATCATGGCTATATCTGAAATATGCTTCCAAGACATCTTCAGGGAAATCCTTCAGCAACAACTAATTTTATTTAGGGCTAATCAGAATCACTTCAACTGATATCAGGAGAAGGCTAATTGCCTTTGTACATGATTTGGAATGTGATTATGTGGTTATAGCTGAATACAGTTACAAACCCCATTGTAAAAGGTATGTATAGTTAAGCAACAAAGGCATTGGCAGATTTTCATTTTTAATTATTTTTGTAAGGCATGATCCATTTTGTTTTTCGCTTAAATATTCTTGGTAACAAGATCTTATTAAAAATAAAAAGGTCTGACATGATTTGCCTAGTGTTTAGCCATTAAATAAAGGAAAGCTGCAATTTCAGTAAGAGTGTACAGATTATCCAAGTCCCAAAACTAGGGGAAAAATAAGGCAAAAGTATCCAAGAGGTTAAGTGCTCTTATTGTACTTGTATTTTATGGGATATGATTACTTTCATTGCCAGGCAACAATAGTTGGAGCTATGGCAGGTCATGTTAGAAGTAGGGGAGTGGTCATGGAAGGTTCACACACACACACGCACACACACACACACAAACACACACACACACACACACATAGACAGACATAGAGATATAGAATTATTTAGATACAGACATATGTATTTACAGTAGATACATAGAAATAATAAGGTTTTACTGTCCCTTTGCAATTTCCTTTATTCCATAGACTTTAAGTGGCAGAGTGTGTTCCACCAAAAGTGGTAATGAATTTAATGATTTTCATACTAAAAGTTTATAAACTACAATGGTTAAATGTTATATTTTTTGGCTTTAATTTGCATTGTTCAGTATGTAAGCTATTGCAGTTATATAGAAATTACTGTCATTATGTTGAAATCTTAGACAGACAAAAGTCATATCAGATAGCTTGTTGTAGAAAGGTTTGCACTGCAAACCCGGGAAGAAGCATAGTTTTGATTTGGAGATTAATTGTCCTGGTTCAGTGAATTGACTGTAGACAAGAATAAATCTACCAGTGTCCACTAAAAGAAGCTTGGGATGAAAATAAAATATATAAAAATGTAATTTTCTAGATGAAATGTTAAGCTCTCTGCATCATAATGGTAGATTAGATATAGGAACATGGAAAAGGATACATGTCCAAGGCACTGGGGACCTTTCTTTACAAGAAATCAATGATGGCTTGTCAGACTTAAGATTGTGGCAGAATTCTACCCATTAAACATTCCCCACACTTCTGTAGTCATTTAATTAATGTTTCAACCTTAAGATCCTTAGTAAATGGCTAAGTACCATGTCTGTTTAGATGAAATATGGTATGTGTACCAATAGCTATATTTTATCATGTTGCATACACTTAGGATGCAATGCATTCTATTGTTATTATTCTACTGAATTAAAGGACACTTATCATTCGTGTTCACTGTATCCAACAGTAAGGCATCGGGTCAGCGTCTATTGAAAAGTGGTCACACATTGATATTGTTCTGCTTTTCAGTAAGGAGATCCGTTAATGTATCTGTAAGTGCTAATCATCAGATAACCTAGAAGTGGCAAAAATGTGTAGAAAGGTAAGTGCATGCGTGAGTGAGTAGTGTGTGTGAGCATATGATTATCTAGATGAAAAGAGGAATAAGGAGGAAGAGAAGTGAGTGGTAGAGAAGCTAAGAATGATGAGAAATGTGAGTGAAAGGTGGGAAAGTATAAAGAGTGAAACAAAGGAAAAGGACGATAGGGGAAAGAAAAGAAAAGAGTCCGGATTTCGGGGGGTAACCAGAAGATGATCCAAGGGCCGGTAGCATCAAATGAAATGGAGCCTCACCCAATGTCATGGGTTGAAATGGTGACATCTCGTGATACCCTATCGTGGGTAAGTAGCGTCAGAAGTACTATAGAGTGGACACTTTCTCAAATCACGAAGGTCAGAGTGAACGTTGGATGTTGGCCCTAGAAGACCAGTCACCCCCTATCTTGGTGAACTTGGGAATAGAGTTTGTAGCCTAGGCATGACACTTTTCCATCAACATCAGATCATCCACTTTCTGGAGCCAAGTCGAAGCATTCGGAGGTGTGCTTTGCTTCCATAAAAGAGTAATTACGGATTTGTCTACATTGAGTAATGGGAAGAGGGTAGATCTTTGTAGTATTGCCAAGCTGGCTGATGAATGTTGGTCAATGGAAAGCAAAAAAAGAGCTGGATCTAATGGGACTTGTAATCCCAAGGCTGAAACATGTGTGATCTGACATTCTCCCAGTATTGGACAATAAGTGGGCAGGATTACCATATGTGGAACAGACAGCCAATATCTTTGGGGCACCGCCAGAGTAGGGGGAATGATGTTGGTAATATTCTAGCCAGCTTAAGAAGGGTAATTTAGCACCTGGTTAAGAGTTTGCAATTCAGTTCACGTAGCCTAGTGGATCTGGCTTATTTGTTGTGTTAGAGAAGTCACTCGCCCAGGATTGGAGGTCCAAAGTCAATTGAATTTCCCTCTCCATGATCACTGTTTTGACACTGCAGGTGAAATGGGATGTAGCCCTGGGAGTATTTTCTGGGGGGTCCGAACTATGGGGAGGCATGGTGGGGGTGTTGGGACTTTAATCAGGAGAATGTATTCTACATAGTTTGATTAATAGTATTTATTTTATAAATTAACCATTGTAACTTGTCTCACATTCATGTATGATATATGTGATGCTGTTCAACACAATGTCTGTATGGCTATTTGATGTATCTTAAGTTCATGTCCTTAATAAATACATTTAAAAAAGGACAGCTATAACTTTAGTTAGCATTATTCTGTGAAAATGGATGAATATGTGAAATAAGTTGAGAGGTAAAGAGAGGTAGAGAGATAATGCATACCAATTTATAATAGTCAAATATTTTATGGCCAACTCTATTAAATCAAGTTAGCAGAAACAGGCACTAAGGTTCAATGCTGTGGCGATGTGAGTCTGGCAATGTGTGGGGAGCACATCGCCTTAGCAATGTAGACACATTGCCATATGTACTAAGAATTAAGGATGCAAGGGGAAGTGGAGAAGCCCTTATTAGCATGGAGGGCTGTCAAACTGATGGCAATGTGGAAGGGATGCCCTCCCTTACACATCAAAAGAAATTCAACAACCCTGATGTCTGATAGTGTTCTCTCTCACTTGTCTTGTCTCTCACTTGTCCACTGGGGGGTGCTGTAACCTTTTCGGCACCACAGGGATTTGCATTGCACATCTGCATGGCACTGAAATAGTTAAAAGTTTCACCATTAACAGCAATTATTTGTTGTTGTTGTTGTTATATCTTTAATTTGGTGATTCTCACAATAGATTCCAAGACAGATTCCTCTTTTAGACTCACACATATATAGGTATACTTGAGAACACATATCCAAGTGTACTAGTATTAAAATCAACTTTATTATATGTATATTAAAAAATAAATCTAACAAAATATTTTAAAAGAAAATTTGAAGAAAAGAGCAAAAAATTTAAAAATTATGATGGGTTGAATGCACTTCCACATTACTTCAAGGAAATATAGGAACAAGAGTGGGTTTGATTCTTCCCCCTTGATTACACAGGATCAGGCATATCCTATTCCAAACCACTTTATCGACAGTGGAATAAATATGGAATATAAGTTCTAAGAATGATCATAAATTGATTCATTGGGGATTCATGTATCTTCTTGCTATTAGTAGTCATTATGGTTTGATACTCAACAACACTGTAATTGTTAGAGCTGGTGCTGAGTACCAGGATTCAGGTAAGTTAAATAACCTTGTGCCCCATTTTAATCATTTTATCTTTAATTTATCCAAAGTGAGAACCATTCATACCTTCCTTGTAACAAGCTTAGTATACCATAACAATTTTCTAGATCTTGTCTTCAAAAAGCATTTCTAAAATGTGTATGGCTACAATGAAGGTGTTGGGACATATCAGACACAGAGCGCTTACAATTTTGCTGTAGTAGAGTTAAAATCCTCATGTGTGTTACTTACTCTTGTCTTCCATATAATGGGATCATTTTAAGTTAATTAATTGGTCATCTCTTGAAGTATCATTATGCAATTGTGAAGAATTGCGGAAGAGCGGACCATGTCTGAGCATGCGCCACTCAAATTCTCATTGTAACCAAGATACTATATACCTCATTATGATCAACTTGCTAAAAATTTGTTTTCAAATTGAGGAGGGTAAATTGTCCTATGCGTAGGCAACTCAAATCTTTCTTGTAACAGAGATAATGTAACTCAATCAGTTCATATTACTGATGTCTCCAAACAACGCTAACAACGAGTGTTAGATCTTATAGTAATAAAGAAAAGCAAATAGTAAGTGAAATCCCTTTATGATTCACTGTTTTTCATTTTT
Source organism: Rhinophrynus dorsalis (assembly GCA_037306005.1). Classification (NCBI taxonomy): domain Eukaryota; kingdom Metazoa; phylum Chordata; class Amphibia; order Anura; family Rhinophrynidae; genus Rhinophrynus; species Rhinophrynus dorsalis. The sequence continues at coordinate 225,397,229 of CM074724.1, forward strand.
CATTTGAGGTTGGCTGTCTTCCTCCATGTATGGTTCTAAACTACCCAAGAGTGCTGCTACTGTAGTATTTTTTTCAAGCAGCATTTGCTGCTTCACCAAGCTGGCACCCCATTTGGAAAAGCATCTACTGAAAAAGGAGATCTCCATTTGGCATAGTATGTACTTTTCACCCCATTTCACCTTATGTGAAGTGAGGGGTGCATATTATACATGAGTAAAAAAAAATTAAATGCTGGTATGCCTTCAATCCCTCTTCTCACTTCCTCCTCTCCCCCCACCTCAATACCATATCTTGAGACCCCCACTTTCCCTCCCTCTAACACCTGCATTCCTACGAACTCCTAAGGAGGCAGCTAGGAGCTCTGTCCAGCAGGTGGCATGCTTCCATTTGCTACCCTCAGCTGAATACCATATAATTATTAAAAATCTATTTTGTGATTATAGATCATCTGAATACCACAACAACTAGCAAACTGTAAACTGCAAGTATTGGTAGATGGAATACCAAAAAATCATGCAAACTGTAAACTGTTAGCATAGTACAACATAACATCATATAATCGTGTGAACTGAAGATTGTGAGTAGGAAGGAGACTAGCAGAGTAAAAATGATACCTTTATTGACTGAGTGACTTTGGATACAAGCTTTCAAGACAACTAGGGTCTAAATTCAAATACAGGTGCTAATTTTAGCTTTGCTTTTATCTCCAGGTTTCCCCATAGACTTCAATAGGAAAATATTTGATAAAATGGGAGGTAACATTTATCTCCTGCATTTGGATCCAGCCCTAGGTCTCTTCTTCATGCATAATGAGAATTATAGTCTCTACTAGTCCTTTATTTTCTATGGTTAACACAGTACCACACTTGACCCATTGGGAGTATAGATCAATGGAATACAACCTGGCATTGTCATTCATGTGGTATTCAGTTGATATACCTGTGGTGTGCAATTGCGTATCACAGGTATACAGATCAACTGAACACTATTCTGGTCTTTGCACCATAGGGTACAAATAAACATCCTCAAAATTCTCAAAGTTCTGCCTTGATTTAAATGAATGTGAAAGTTCTCCAACACATCACCACAATGAAGGAATTAACCCCTTGAGCGCCAGAGGGGTACGCAACGCATTGCAAAGCAATGCGTTGCGTACCCCTCTGGCACTCAAAAAGTTAAAAGCCCCATTTAAATCAGCGGGAAATTTTAATGGGAGCTATTTATAATAGATGAAACATCCACTCATCTACTCTATAACATATATAGAAAATATTTGAATTTATAAGTGTACGTATATTAAACCATCTCCAAAGCTGCACTTATCTAACTTCCAATAACAAAGTGCTGCACTGAAAAAAGCGACCTTCTTAACACCTCAAGGTGACAAAACTATGTTGCAAGACATTTGATCCTAGCTGAAAAAAACCATATTCACTATAGAAAGCAAATCCTGGGGTCTTTATCCACAGATTTTTGAATGATATGTCTTCCCATGCTTAACAACACTATCCCATATTACCAAGCATGTGAAATATTATTAAACTAGTTGAAGAGCCCGTGTACATGGGCCACAGTGCCAGCTGGTAGTGGTGCAGTCATGCACAGTATAGACTGCTTCGCCGCGGCTGATATGGAGTGGGGCACTCTGAATTCAGACAGGAGTCCTCTCTGTGCACCTTCAGGTGCACAGACAGGACTCAGGTCTGACTTCGGAGCACCCAGCGTCCGTATCAGCCGCATCACAGGCAGTCTCTACTGTGCATGACTGCAGCACGCACAGCAGTCTCTACTGCGCATGACTACGTTGTGACAAACTTTTTATTGAATTATAATATAGGATTGGTTTATTAAACATTTAATGAATATAACAGAAAGTTGGAAACTTTTGTTACAAAGGGTGAGTGAATATGGTGTCTCATTTTGGCTTTTGCCCTCTTTGACACTACATATTTCCCACAATACTTATTACATTAGTCATCTTTACAAAGCATGTGGAATAATCTGTAAGCAGCTATAATGGCAGTGCAGCAGGAAAACCATGAAAATACTGTTATGTATTATTATCAGCTTTCTGATTAATCACTGCTGGGTACAACACTGCTGGGTACAAGCATGTCAAATATTATTAGGCTAGTTGAAGAGCCCGTGTACACGGGCCACAGTGCCAGCCGGTCGCAGTGCAGTCATGAACAGTAGAGACTGCTTCGCCGCGGCTAATACGGAGCGGGGTGCCCCGAATTCAGACCGGGTTCCTCTCTGTGCACCTGAAGGTGTGCAGAGGACTCTGGTCTGACTTCGGGGCACCCCACATCCGTATCAGCCACGTCACAGGCAGTCTCTACTGCGCATGACTGCAGCATGCGCAGCAGTTTCTACTGCGCATGACTGCATCATGACAAACATTTTATTGAATTATAATATAGGATTGGTTTATTAAACATTTAATGAATATAACAGAAAGTTGGAAACTTTTGTTAGAAAGGGTGAGTGAATATGGTGTCACATTGTGGCTCCTGCCCACTTTGACACTGCATATTTCCCACAATACTTATTATATTAGTCATCTTTACAAAGCATGTGGAATAATCTGTAAGCAGCTATAATGGCAGTGCAGCAGGAAAACCATGAAAATGCTGTTATGTATTATTATCAGCTTTCTGATTAATCACTGCTGGGTACGACAGAAAAAAGCTGTGCCCAGATTGTCTGCAGTTTTCATCCACTGAGTCTGTCTTAGGTAAGCCAGAGAGCTTGATACCTGCTTGGACTGGAGCGAGTAACTCACAGGTAGCAAGCTACTTGTTTGGGACCCTTGGTAAAGATGGTATTGTCCTGATTAGATGACATTAGTTCAAGTAGTAAGTAACAACATTTACCTTGTGGAGTGTCCAGGAGCCAGCAGAGTATTGTGTATACATCAAACAGCTGATAAGTGTGTTTACCATTACTAATTGATAGGCAGCATCACTCTGTAGTCCCCCTACAATAGCCATAGGACTGTTTATGTTTTAATGAATCATGTTTGGGGCTTTTGTAGCAATTTGGCTGGTTAGTTTAATGTCATGACCTAGCAAGAAGAAACTGAGCCCTTTGTGTATGGTACCAGGATAGTTGCCTTACTTACTGCATGGTAAGATGTGGCAAAATCTCCAGCATCATGGAAATGAATTGGTTTCTATGAGCTCAGACTGCACCGGAACAAAATGCATGTGGTGGCTAACATATAAACACTGCCTCATGAACTAGATAATGTATCATAGAAACATAGAATTCGACGGCAGATAAGAATCATTCGACCTCTCTAGTCTGCTCATTTTCCTACTGTAAAAACCTCAAACCATTTTTGGGCCTTGGTCTTTTCTTACGTTAAGGACAGCCTTATGCCTATCCCATGCATGCTTAAATTCTGTCACTGTAGTAACTTCTACCACTTCTGCTGGTAAGCTATTCCACTTATCTACTACTCTTTCAGTGAAGTAAATGTTTCTTACATTACATCTAAACCTGTGTCCCTCTAGTTTTAGACTATGGCCTCTTGTCCTAACATTTTTACTCCTTTGAAACATACTTTCATCCTGCACTTTGTTGAATCCCTTCATCTATTTGAATGTTTCAATCATATCCCCTCTCTCTCTTCTCTCCTCCAAGCTATACATGTTCAGATCCTTTAGTCTGTCCTGATATGTCTTTTCCTGTAAACCAGTAACCATTTTATTAGCCCTTCTCTGAATTTTCTCTAGAGTATCTATATTCTTGTGGAGATGGGGTCTCCAGTACTGCACACAATACTCTAGGTGAGTTCTAACTAGAGATCTGTAGAGTGGTATAACCACTTCCCTTTTTCTGCTACTAATGCCCCTAACTATACAACCCAGTACCATGCTTGCATTCCTCACTGCTTTATTACATTGCCTGCCTACCTTTAAGTCATTAGAAATAATTACTCCCAAATACCTTTCCTCTGTTGTCTCTGACAACCCAGTACCCATAATAGTATATTTTTCCTTTGGATTTTTAAGTCCCAAGTGCATTATTTTACATTTAGCAATGTTAAACTGCATCTGCCACATTCTTGTCCATTCTTCTAATTTACCTAAATAATTTGTCATTTGGCTTCTTCCCCCTGGAATGTCTACCCTATTGCAGATCTTGGTATTATCTGCAAAAAGGCATTATTTCAATATGCAAATTAGCCATTGAAAAATCATAGGTCAGGTGAAAGTATGGAGAAGACACGGCAATGTAGTTATTTAAGGCATAATCATAGGAATATGTGGGCAAAGACAGCTTAATGCTTAGCATGAGATGCATAAGGGTCCAGTTCACCACAGAATCACCATACTGGATGTTATCAAAGTTTCGTACATCTCACCCAAGGATGGCCTGAAACCCCTGAATTTCTTTAAGAGCACAATATTTCTATATAGATACTTCACTATCAGGCTCTGAATCATATATGAATTATATGTGGTTAGTCACACTTCTAAACTAAGTCAAGAAACATGTTATAATCTCACAAGATGTTGTATTGTTTTATTTACAAGCACAATAGTTATGTATTTACAGTATAGTAATTCTAGTAGATGTAATCTGAAAACTGTCACATTTAGTAAATATATGTGCAATTAAACGAATAACATATTTAAATTGTATGCATGCTGAAATGTATCCAAAATATAATATTAACACCATATTAATCTAAATACCGTTATAAATCAGCTACTTTGAATCTAAGAGTAGCAAAATAAATTATTTTGTTGAAAATGGCATACTTTTTTACCTTTGTGAATGCTATAAATTAGTTATTCACTGAAATGCTAATTATCATGTATTATCGGACTACAAGTTTGCAGAATCTATGATAAATGGCTCCTATATGTCATTATTATAAAATGTCCATAGGTAACATAGCAACCTGATAAGTAATTAGTGACTGAATATTGCAATATTAATAAGCCATGTCCAACAAACTCGCCAGTTTGTATGGGATGATTGATGTCAGGAACACACAGACAAAACGATTAATGCTGTTCTTTGTCAGCTCACTATGCATAGGCTGATTATGATGGTCATTGTGGCATTTGTACAAGGAGAATTATTTAATGATATGTATAGCCTGACCTGAAATCTGTGTCTAAGCATCTGTTTGCTATGGTTTCAAGGAAATAACAAAAACAAATATGACGGTAATGTTTGCAAATTATATAGCACATTGAATAAGCTAGCAGATATATTAGACAATCACATATCCCAAGAAATAGTGCAAAACATCCAGGAATTCCAGTGATATGTTGCAGAATGAGATGATTTACATGGTTGTTCAATTTAAGAAGCAATCTTATATTATGCATACATTTTTTTACAAATAACTTATGAAGAAGTTACATTGTCTGACAACTGCACATTTTCAGCTGCTCTTTTACTCACTATAGTTCTAGTTTTTTGATTTATTTAATGTTTTCCTACTCGCTTTTTTTTCTGTACTTTAGAAGTGTGACTGGTTTTGCTCTAATTTAAATGCTATTAACCATTATTAATCAAGCTGAAAAAGTGTATTCTGGAGCAAACAAAATGCATCCTAGGTCTCAAATGAAAATTTTGTAAAATGCCATTGGTTTAAATGGGACTTTTAAACCCTTAAATGATACTGTGGTCTGCAGAGCACTGCAAAGCAATGTATTGAAGACCACTCTAGCATTCAAGTGGTTAAAATCTTTATATAAAGCCTTAAGGACCAGTGGTCCAGGGAAGTTATCTTCCCTTAAGGATGTCTTTATCATTGCCAACTCTCCGGCACATGTGACCTCTTATGTATCGCAGAGTGCTGAGCGGGGGTCTGAGAGAGACTGCTCCAGTCTTGGAGCAGTCAATATCAGACCAGGGCCTTATTTACATCTCTGGAGTCTGTAGGCACAGAAATCTGAAGTGGCCCCCCACCTTGGCCATCTCCACTGGACACCTTCACAATGCTCCTAATCTTCACATTGCCCCCATCATCTCCATATTGCCCTCATATTGCCCCCCATCATCTCCAACTTTCCCCCATCAGCTCCACATTGCCCCCATCATCTCCATATTGCTCTTACATTGCCCCCCATCAGCTCCAACTTACCGCCCACCAGCTCCATATTGCCCTCACATTGCCCCCCACCCCATCGGCCCCAACTTGCCCCCCATTAACTCCACATTGCCCCACCATCTCCATATTGCTCTCACATTGCCCCCCCATCGGCTCCAACTTTCCCCCTCATCAGCTCCACATTGCCCCACCATTTCCATGTTGCCCTCACTCTGCCTCCCCCCTCCATTTTCCATTCCCTACCTCCCTGGCAGGAGAGATCTGCCATCTGTGCCTCCTTTGGCACAGTCCTGTAGCTGCTGGAGCTCCTGCACAGTCTCCTCTTCAGGAATGCAGAGCGTTGGGAGTTGATGTCATCTCCCAGTGCTCTGCATTACTAAAGAGCCAGCGAGGGAGCTCAGCAGCTACAGGACTGTGCCAAAAGAGGCACAGACCTGTCCTGCCAGGGAGGAAGGAAATGGACAACGGAGAGGAGGGGGCAATATGAGGGCAACATGGAGCTGGTGCCGGGTGGGGGGATTATTATTATTGCAAGGCTAATTAAAAAAAAATAACAAAAATAAATAAAAAATTGATCCAAATGACAGGCTCCTCTCTGTGGGGTGCTCCTGTAGGCAGATGCCTACTCTGCCTTATTGTAAATCCGGCCCTGTATCAGACCCTGTTTTTAATTACAGCGCTCCCGCAGGAGTGCTGTTAGTAAAAGGTACAGGACGTGCCAGGACCCCAGGACAGTCACCAGTCCTTAAGGGTAAAAAAGCCACTGACAGTCCTGGCATGTCACCGTTCCTTAAGGGGTTAATTAAAAGGGAATTTTCATTTTAACCCTGTGGTGTAGTTGGTCAGAATCTAACCTCTTTAGCTTAATGGATAAGGCCTACTATGTTTCAACAAGGAAACACTTTAGTAATGTCGACTAAATCAACTACTTATTTGTTTTACATATAATAGTTCTCTGTGTTATAAACCTTTGATGAATAATTGTCATTCTTGTGAAAAATTACTTTTCTATAAAGACAGGCTGTACAGTGCATGCCTGTGTAAATAGAGTAAATGAGTGATAAGAATTAATATTTTACACCTAAAATTATTACCTAGCCAGTAGTACTAAAACATCACACCTTGTAGTAACATGCTTTTGTATTTCTTTTTTCCACGTGGTGCACATTTATCAATGTGTCAAATATCTGTATTAGCATTTAAAACTGAAAGTCTGAAAACAGTTTCAGAATATATTTTCAAAAACTGGCTTACAAATACCCTGCACATAATTTCTTATTATTTAGCAAAAAATATAGAGTTTTTTAAAGGACAGACCATTAATGACAAAAAAAACTATCACAAATGTAAAGTTCTACTAGTGTCAGTTCAACTTTCACTAAATAGTGACATGTTGAAACATATGACCATGCTAAAAATGGCATCTGGTGATTGGAGCTGAATTGTGCACCGATAAGTATTAGATTTTTCCAGTTTTTAGGTACACCTCTGCTAGATGATTTTTTATCGATTTTGTTATGTTTAAACTTTTGATTACTTGATTGCCTGATTGATTATAGGATTGCAGGAACACACTCCCTTTCATTGCTCATATTACAAAGTATCCTGATAAAAGAATTATAGCTTGATGGTGTTCATGTAAAATGAGACATACACTAGCTAGTCTAACTCTTTTTCAGCCAATCCTGTTAACAATTTTGCCAGATACATGTGCTGTTGTTAAGTAGAGCTCATTTGTAATGGAACGTTTCCATTACATATTAAGTGGTTACTGTTTCTGCAGTGTACACAAGATTGATCTGTGACAATTTATTTAACTTGAAGGTGTAAAATACCATCTTGGCTCATTTTAATAATCTATTACTTTTATGGATTTAAGAATATTGCTATATAATGATAATAAACTGTTTTTATATAGAGCTTTTCTCCCCATGGGGACACAAGACACTTAGCTTTCATCCTTATAATAAGCAAACTGGGGGCAGCTCATAAATACTTTGTTAATATTACTGAAATCAGTATTCTCAGCAGGACGAGGTGCTGAGTTGATCCTTCCAGACTAGGGCCTGTGATACTGAAGTTTGAACATATTCTATAACTGTATTAACCACTTGTGCTATCTCACAATCTCACAATAAATATAAAGATATATCAGTAGTAAGTCAAACTAAGCTGAATTTATTCATGCAAAATGGCAAAACTCCTCAAAATATAAAATCCAAACATTTTGTGTATACATAACAAATGTGTCACATAAGAAATGTGTTATTTATGGGGTTACTTATCAGCTCACCCTCATACTATCATGCTTTCCTATGTCCCTCCAAGATTTGTTGTAGTGGCTGTATTCTGAGAGATCCAAATGTTCCGTGTTCTTCAGATAATTCTGCAAACTAATTGTGAATCTGTCACTCATACCTACTATTGAATACGTTTGGACAATAGTTACATTACTTTGATTCTAGTTTATTTCTTCAATGTTAGTTGAGTATGTGACCCTCAACTATATCTTAATTTGACACTGCTGCTCTAGACTAGTGATAAATAATAGAATATCAGTAGAAATTGTTCTCCCAATTAGCCTATGGGTCAAGAATACCTTCCTTTCCATTGTATGCTATATAAAGAGTTTTATCAACAAATTTAGGGGTATAGCAGCTAGAAACGAAAAATGCCTGAGATTTTTCTGTGTCAGAAAAATGAGTCAAGATAAGAGAAATTGCATATTAAACATGCAAACTTTTATTTGGGAATGTCTCTGGCCACATGTCTTGAATGGTAGCCCTCCCCTCAATCCTTGTTTCTTTAGCCTATATTTTGGTAACAATTGCTATTCACTCTAATTGGCTATATTGTCACGATGAAAGCTGTAGTTCAAGATCTGGTGCAGATTCACAGGTACCACCCCTACCCTTACCCCTCTTTTCAATATCAGCCAAGCCTTGTTTTACTTTGAATGTCTGTTGATTGCTAGAAGCTCACTTGTGAACATCCTGGATTCACTGAGAATATTAGAGTTACAGTAGACTACCATCAGCTATTTATACGTATGGACATGTTGACATATTGATTGGGTGTAGATGTTTGGGGGGGGGCAATATTCCCAATACATGTAGTGGTATATTTGGAATCTCTCTCAAAATACAATGGTGTTGCGTGTAGTAATTTTCCCCTGTCTTGCTACTTGGCCCTCATCCAACAGGTGAGGGAATGGGAAGGAAGGAGGGTTTAATGTTTTCAGCTTAAACAGACAAGGATGAATTGTTCTTGAAGCTATAATTTAAGCTATCATTGCACAACCCCAAGATCTTCGTGGTCTTAGCTTCATAAAGGCCAACTGTGCTGTTTCGGTATGGTTCTTCAATCACACATTCAAGCTGCAGACAGAAAAAGCACCCAGCTTCCTATAGCTCACCATATAACAATATTGGAAAAGGAATAAAAAGTCTCAGGCAGAAAATGAAGACATCTTGATCACTGGCTGAGCAGTGTTACATATAAGTAAAAGGGGCGGGAGGGGGATACTTTGCCATTGAATTACTCTTGAACTACAACTCTGACAGAATTGAAATCACACTCTCCAAAGTCCAAATACTATGATGATTGATTAGAGCTGCTTTTATTATGAAAAATGTATATCCCTTTAAAGCATTCCATTGAGTTGACTTTTTTATCATAAGAATGAAGAATAGAAGGCTGCACTGTAAGTTTTTCAGTTCTCAGTATTTCTTTACTGATATGTAATCCAGTATAAGGAAGTATGATTATCATTAATTTATCAATGTAACTATTCATGAAATAATCCAGTACTATTCAAAAATCATGATGATTATCTATAATCCTCATAAAGTTGACATTCAGCTAAACACACTCAACAGCTAAACACACATAAATATAATTACATACACAAACATACTTTTTTACACTTTCCATTTAAAATTCAAGGAGATTCGACCACTGTTAAATATATTTCATATAATTTTGAGAAACAATCTCATCTCTTCAAAATCTATACCCACACAATTAGTAATGTGTGTGATAAGACCATTATATATACCCACTCTAGAAGTAATTCCAGGATGAATTGAGGTGATTCTGGGACAAATCAAATAAACCAAAGGGGAACTACAAATCTCCAGTTATTTAAATTAGGCTCTAAACCTTTTGTGAAGCAGTGTGTTGGAGACCTGCCTAGCATGAAATAAGTTAAAATCCTCATTTAAAAGAATTGGAGTTTGGGGAATATTAATTTGTTTCCTCTCTTCTATATTTATCAAGTGGCAATGGAATCAACCTATACTGAGAAAATCAAATTGCCATATTAATATCAGTCCAGCTGTTGTAATGCAAATATATGGTGCTTTGGTATTTGATAATACTTTTTTTTTTTTTTAAATATATTTTATTATCAGATCACTCCATACACATCTTAATTACAAAAAAAGGGGAACACATATAAAATCGTTCAAATACCCAAAAGCATGGAAACAGGTATAGCAATGAAAAGAACATATGCATAGTAATAGGGCGTACAGAGTCGACCTGAGGTTTTTATAATTATTCCAACCTTCAATAACCTAAAATTCTAAAATCTAACTGAACTGAACTTCTACTATATCCCTCACTCCCAATTCCTCTCTCCTCCAAGCCTGCAGCACCCCCCCCCACGAGCGTCAGCCAATAATTTCACAAAATCCCTGTACAAATAGTATTCATCACAGTGTCGTGCATCAAGGATATGTTACAACCACCCACACCGCAAACAGGAATGACTTCAGTCAGCCATCTCCAAGAAGTGGCACATCATCAGGTGCCACAGGAGCATCCGCCTTACATGTCCACCAGGTCTGCCACCTTCCCCAGATCTTGTCGAACTTAATCGGATTGCCCCGGTGCAAGTAAACCAATTTATAATGTGGAACACACTGTAGGACAAGGTTTAACCACGCTCTACAGTTGGGAACTCTGCTTGACATCCAGTTCAAGACCACCACCTTTCTCGCCATCACCAAGAGCTCACTCAATAGAGTCCTGTCATTTGCATCCTCAATCTCATCAGGGAACACAGACAATAAACAGAGCTTTGGAGTCACAGGAACAGGTCTTCCCAACACCAGGGCCACAATGCGCATTACTTCTGTCCAAAACCCCCTGACTCCAGGACATTCCCAGATCTTATGCAAGTATGTGCCCTGAATAGTATCACACCGAAGACAACGATCAGAGCCAGAGCTTCCCATTTTAAACAGTCTGACCAGTGTGTAATAAATTCTATGTAAAATATTCAATTGAATCATTTGATGTCTAGTCGACGTCGCCACCAGAGCTGGCCCTGACTTAGCCAGATACCATTCCCAATTTTCTAGTGAACCCACATCCATTTGCCATTTGGTCCAAGAAGGAAACTCCTGATGCCTCATATGAGAATCTAGCCACTGGTAGATGAAAGAGAGAGGCCTCGGCGGTTCAAGAGTTATCATAGCAGCTTACGAAAAATAACCCAGTGACCACACCACCATAGCCATCCCCAGAATTGAACATGTCCTATTCGGTAGGAAGCCAATCCCCCGGTTGCAACCAGACAGTACTCCTATCCAGACCCTCCATCCCAATACCCTTCAGGTGGATCGGAGACGACATTAAATGATCAGACCCCAAGATCTTTAGGGGATCCAAGTGCCAAATCACGGTAGCACAGCATCAAACCACCACCCAAAGCATATGAGACGACACCAGCCTAACAGGAGCACTACAAAACAGCAACCTGCATCCCCATAGGTAGGCATAGAGACTTATATAGATACAATTAGATATACTATGGCAATAGCAGTAATACATCCCAGCAGCAAAATGAATTCCCCAATAATAATAATGACAAGTCTAATAATAATTCCCCCCTCCCCACCCATAAACAGATATACACACTTAAGTATACATTTGTGATGGAATTATCAAAGCAGGCATTAAGACAAGTTCACTGAATCATAGCATGACATCTCTCTCAACTTCATCACCACATCAGAGATCCTAGAGCAGTTCATCACAAAGTGTGAGCCCCGAAGGGGTGGAGTCCAACGACAGCATCGCTCAGCCTCTACAACGTACAGGGGCCATGTCGTTATATCCTACTGAGCTCGTTCTCCATCCAACTAGAGCAGCAGGAGATGGGTCAGGCAAACGGCCACTATGTCCCTCAGGATCCACCTCAGTGACCAGCAAGAATCAGGGAGAGAGATATATGAAATCTCATAAATTAAAGTCCATGGCAGCAGTGTCAGGAAATGATGAAGGAGCTCTAATGAGTGTCCACCCATTCTCTGGCCTCTGAATCCGACGTAAAGAAGATGGTGTTACCATCATGGATAATTCTCAGCCTAGTAGGAAACAACATAGAATAGGAAATGTTTTTCTCTCGCAGTTTGCTCTTAACCTCCGCAAAACAGCGTCTCTGGCGTTGGACATCAGCCGAGAAATCCGGATAGAAGGAGATGTGTTGGTTCTCGAACAGAATTTGAGTATTTGATAATACTTTTTAGTATATATATAAAAAATATAACTTGGCATTCCAGGTTAAAATATATCCTCTAAAGTGAGGAAATATCTTAAAAAGCATACTGTATGTAATTCTTTCTCGGAAGCTTATTTACAGGAGCAGTAATCTTTTATATACAGTTTTTAAAATATTTTGTGTGTTATAGGTATTTTCCTGTTCCGTGAATCAAGGGTCTTTTGTATTCATTTTTGTACATGCTAGGTAGTGTGAGATCCTCAGTTACATGGATAGCAAATTAATTGTTGTAACCTAGTCAGGAGCAATTAGTACATCATGTAGATTAGCAAGTCCCTGTATGTTTTACCAATTACAGACCTCTTGGTTAGCACACATTTTAATTTGTCTTCTTTTTTTCTCTCTCTATCACTTTTAATGCACACTTTTTTATGAATGTTTGTACCTATTGCTCATAACTGTAAAGCCTTACTCTTCAGGTCTTTCTTATACAACCAACACACTTGTAAGTGACTAGTATTCTTTATTTTAGGTTCTAAGGGCGGAATGCAGGAAATGTGCGCATGCACTACTTCCAGTGTGAAAACCTCTTGGGAATAGGTTTGCTCATGATTTTGTTGAATTGCACATGATTAATCAAGATTAGCAAACAGCTGCACATATTTGTTTTTTGTGTTGGCTTGGTTAGAATAAACTAATCTTCTGAGTGGAATAGCAATGCAGGAAGTGCTATTGTGAACTATTTTATTCCTCTGTGTAGTGTTCTCTGTATATCAATTTTTTTTGCCCAATTCAAGAAATGTTCAGTATACGGCTTCCTGGATTAGAACGTGCATAACATCTGTTTGGGCAGGAAAAAATGCCTTCAGTGCCTGCTCACATTTCTTGCATTCTGCTCTATGGTCCTTAAAGGGATAGTAATGTTTCATAATAAAATCAGCTCTAATGAATCATCATAGTATTTGGACTTTGGAAAGTGTTATTTCAATTCTGTCAGAGTTGTAGTTCAAGAGTAATTCAATGACAAAGTATCCCCCTCCCGTCCCTTTTACTGATGTAATATTGCTCAGCCAGAGCAGAAGGGAGATACCCAGGTAGACTGCAGAGAGGGACAATCTTCAATTAAGATAAGGGAAAAACCTGAAAAGCTTGTCAAGGGGGGTAGGGTTTTCATTGTTCGCATAGGAAGAAGATTGTCCCCTTCTGTTATCTGTCTGGTCTATGGACTGGATTCCACACCTGAGAAGAGATGGCTTACACTAGGTAAAAGGGGCGGGAGGGGAAGATTTGCTTGTGAATATCTCTCAAACCATAAAGGTTTGAGAGATAAGACTTACATAGTTCTTCATATTTTTTTAATGCCTACAAAATAAAATAAAGGTAAAATGAAGTATTATTATCCCTTTAAGTATGAAAGCGGAATGGTGCAATTCTGGGAGAACCCAACTGTACTATAGGGGATACACACAAATTCCTCAAATTCCCATTGATTTAAATGGATGGTCACTTTACTCCTTGAATGTTGCTTAGCAATGCAATAGAGAACACTCTAAGATTCAAGGGATTAAAACCCCATTTAACCGTTTCTGTGCCAGAAGCCTCTGGGACTCAAAGGGTTAAGTCATTGAGACATTGTATTTGTTCCCTATGATATAAATAGTTTTCCCCTTAATTGCCATACTATACCTTTATACATAAGACCCTGTTTACTCACATAATGAACTTGCAACACACTTTTTTTTAACACTTTCTTACAGTGTTTGTAATACACTTTTGCTTTAATGGTAGCCCTTGATTAGAAAATTCTAACTTATTTCACTTTTTCTCATATACTTTGAGGTTGAATGTAGAGGTTTTTTTTATAGTAAATCATCACTGATATCTTAAATAACAAAATACATACATACATACATACATAATATCTGTAAGAAATATACTCAGCATGTAAGGACTACCTGGAGAAATGCAATAATCCGGTTACATTTGTTTTGACACAACAGAACAGTGACTGTAAGATAAACTGTGATGTCATTTTCATTTACTGGTCCAGTGAAAGAGCAATTGTTTTATTTTTTGGTTACTCTTTGTTTCCATTTTAGTTTTAAAGACACCCTACCACCTAAAATAACTTTAGTGATTTTGAAAAAAAAAATAAAAAAATTCAAAATCATCTTTATGTTGTATTAATCATTTTTTAATTTATAAATTTAGTTTTTTAATTATTTAGATATATTATGCTAATTAAGGAATTACATTATACTTGCTGTCTTAGCCCTGCATTACCTGTCCTACTCATTGACACCTAACCCAGTGCATTTCCTACCTCACCTAGTTCTGAAAGTGTCAGTGAGTGTGGGTGGTAATATAAGGCCAAGATAGGATGTGCATTCATGGAATGCTTTAATTAGCATAATCTATCAATCTAAATATCTCAGAATCTATTTTTCTAAATTAAAAATGGGACATACAACATATAGGTGATTTTAAAAGCACTTTTTAAAATCACCTATATGTTTTATTTGCCATTTTTAATTTAGAAAAGTAGATTTTGACATATTTAGATCAATAGATTATGCTAATTAAAGCACTCCATGCAGGCACTCCCCATTTTGAAAGCACTTTCAAAATCATGGTTGTTTTTAGGTTTTAGCATTCCTTAAAAAAGTTATGTTTTAAGTGATCCTATTATCAGTCTTGTACTCAAGGTCAGTAATATAGTACTTTTGTCACCAAGTGACCCACATAATTGTATCTACTAATTTTCTTTTTTTTTCTTACCATGTGACATTGTTCCTATCACTTTCACCAATTCATACCAAGATTTTGGGGCATAAATATGTGATATTAACACCATTCTGTACAAAGCTAAGGGTGCACTGAATGAATAGAAATTGTAGGATTATAACAAGGTATAAAACAGATCAATATTGTGTTATTCCTTTTACCAGCATTGACACATTTGCCTTATGACTCTGATCATTTCAAATCATACATATAGCACTTTATGCATGAAACAGATGAATGTGTTATCCGTTCTGGTAAGATTTCAGGATTGAGTAGAGTAGACAGTAAATAAACTGAAATTACTCATTTGGCTTAAACATACAGAGACCAATTATGTTGAAGAAATTGATAGACAGAGATATTAAACAGGGCAGATGATCACTTATCACCAAGCAACAGAAAAGGGAGAATTATTGTTTACTCATTTTTACAGCTCCCCCTGCTATATTATTCTCTAGGGCTTGTCTTTGAAATTTCACATCACATTTTGTATTATAACTCTATATTAACCCATTTGAAACTAGAGATGTCTTGAATGCATTGCTCTGCAATGCAAAAGTCATCATTTGCATCATTAAAGACATGACAAAATCCATCACTTCAGCTACACATAGTTAACCTCTACTCCTGTGTCTGAATAAGTGGGTATGCACTAGATCAATCATTTTCAGCTCCAATCCTCAGGGTACACAGACAGATCAGATTTTCTGGATATCCTTAATTAATCAACGACAACTCAATCACAACAACTGGGCCACTGATAACATACCTGTGATTAAGCCACAATATAATGAGAACCTGATATGTTGGTGTCCACCAAGGACTAACATTGAGAAACCCTGCACCAGCGAGTTGTTAAAATGCCAGCAAACCCTGAACAG
Organism: Rhinophrynus dorsalis; assembly: GCA_037306005.1. Classification (NCBI taxonomy): domain Eukaryota; kingdom Metazoa; phylum Chordata; class Amphibia; order Anura; family Rhinophrynidae; genus Rhinophrynus; species Rhinophrynus dorsalis. The sequence continues at coordinate 225,413,482 of CM074724.1, forward strand.
CTTCCCTCTAGGATGCATAGGAAATTGTAGTAAAACTGCTTTAAACTGGCGTTAAACAAAGCAAAAAGGAAATAAACATCTCAACACGCCACATTGCCCCCCGGTGTTAACGTCATTAAGGGGAGATTTTCAGTGTATGTACATAAGTATATATCATGGTGCCCGTGTTATCGCCGGTGACGTGACTCTGGGCTACTTCCTGATTCCTTTTTATTGGCTATTGTGGTATTGCTTCTCCCAGTGCTAGCCCTTAAATACTGAGCCCTGTCACTGTTGCAATGCCCTTTCGTGGTGTTCCTGTCGCTAGCGCTTGTTCCAGACTTTTGTGTGAATCCTGTGTATGACCCGGACTGCCTGACTACTCTGCCTGATCCCGTTCCTGCTCTGTGTACTGACCCGGATTGGCTGATGTTCCTGCTCTGTGTACCAACCCGGCCTGGCTGACATTCCTGCTCTGTGTACCGACCCAGCCTGGCTGACGTTCCTGCTCTGTGTACCGATTTGGCATGATTTCCCGCTCCAGCCGGTGATCCAGTTGGAGTACGTGCCTCCAGTGCTTGCACTGTCTTCTGACAGTCCTCTGTTGCCTCGTTTAGTCTGCTCCGGCAGTCCTGCTTACTGTGACCCAGCCTCCGATTATTGTGCCTCGTGATCCGTTCACTCCGGTGGGTGAGATCTATCAGGTTGGATCACAGTGCGCTTGATCTGTTCCTTGCTATTACCTGAGGTTGGTTGATCCCTGGGTGCCTCGGTTATCCCCACAGCCTTGCAGCTATATTCAGGTCTGAGTGTTCGTTTAACCCCTTGGGGTTGGTGCGGTTGCACGTTTGGGTCACAGTCTACTGCAGGTTACATTGCCGTTACTCCTTGCAATACAGCATCAGTCAACCTTGACTGTTCTGGCAGTCTGTCATTTCCAGGGCCTTTGTATACCTCCATGTGGCCTTTGTCATTTTGTGTCACTCTCTGCGGTGAGAGTGTCCTGTGGACCTCAGTCCTATTAGGGCCTGTCCATACATCCGGGTCTGATAGCACCCGTCTCTCCACTGTCTCTTCGAGGATTCACACGAACTGTAACCTGACCTGTGTCAGTGTTGTACCTTTGTGTTTCACTGGACCCGTGTGGGTTACTAAGTCTACTTGTAACCTGACCTGTGTCAGTATTATTTCTGTCTGTATAAACTGGACCCGTGTGGGTTACTCTAAATTCTGTGTTTTCAATAAAACGTTTTTTTTACCCAAACCTTCTGTGTCTGAGTGTCCTAAAAAAACGTTTCAGTATATTGGTGTTAAACAGGCATAGCCATATGTTCAAAAGAAAAGTGGAGGAATTCTGGGGCAAACCATTTGCACTGTGGGGAGAACTAAAAATTCCCATGGAAAACTGGGGATTTTTTTTAATAAAATGTTTTTATTGAATTTTCACAAAATAAAAAATTTTGAAATGTACAGCCGTTACCTGGGTGAAAGCATGGTCAAGCAAGCAATTCAAGGTAAGTATAATCACAATACCATTATGTGTACCGGAATGAAGCAGGCTCCAGAGTACATATTGCAAAAAAGCAAGCAGTGGCAGCTTCCGATTTAGGTTTCACCTAGGCGCCACAGGATCCCCCACTCAGGATGGGATCTAGTAAACTTACTTTAGACTTAAGATAAGCAACAAAAGGCTCTTCAGCTGTTGTTGGACTACAGCTACTATCACTTTTTTCAGACTGTTGTCTGGTTGGAGATAAATGGAGTTGACGTTCCACCAATTATTTGTCAGGAAAATGCTAGCTTTAGGTGTTATACTAAAATGGTGGGGCATCTGTGAATTTGAAACAGAGATTAAATCACTGCCAAGAAAGTAGGACTACAAATCTCATCATAACCAGCTACATAAGAGTTTCCTGGTGGTCCATTACTGTCCATAGCAATTCAAAGAGTTTGGTAGGGCTGTAGATGGCTTTCCATTTTCAATTCCACTCCCACTCTCCTTTTCACCTTGTCTTTTGTCAGCTCCCTCCCTTTCACCACATCCCTTTCTCAACTTCCTCTCTCCTATTGACTGATTTCCTTTCTCACCTTCCTCACTCCTAATCAGCCCGTCCCATTCTCACTTCCTTTCAACTGTTCACCTTTGCCTCCCTCTCCTTTTTGCAACTTCACTGCTTTGCCTCCCACTCCCTTCCTTTTGCCACTTTACTGCTTTGCTCACCATCCATTTCTCTGCATGCCATCTCCCTCCCTCATTTCCCCCACATCATAACCCCCTCTCTTTGCCTCCCCCTCCATTCTTTTCACTGAAACTCTTTCTCCCCCAGCCTGTTTGACTCACTCTATGCGCCATATGTTCAAAGAAGTAGCAAAATAGCTTTTGTCATTTGTAACAACTTTTCAAAGTACAGTGTCATTGGTCTCATTAATATTTTCAGAGAGCGTCGGTGTAATAGTTTTATAGGACACTCAGACCAGCAGGTTAGAATAAAACACAGTTTTATTAAAACAAAACAAGAAAGACCGCCCTCTATAGGCAATACAGAATAATAGAGAGATTAGTGGCTTACAGATGCCTTCTCAGGCCCAGTATACAGATGCAATAAATATACATATACTGTCACAGGACAGGCATAGAAACATAAGGGTACTCAATGGTTAAAGTACATGTAAATCAATCAGTCTCTGTTGTGGTGTTTGACACGCCCAAGGTGATAATGGAGCAGCAAGTTGATGAAACAACACCGTCAGTCTATTGAACAGAGATTGCTGCTTAGGCTGAGCAGGAACTGAGGCCAAAACACTGCAGAGTTGAGCTAGAGCCAATAGCCCCAACGGGCGTAGTAACGGAGACAAACTACACTGCAAGAGCCTGAGCCAATAGCCTTCACGGGCGTAGTAACGGAGACAAACTACACTGCAAGAGCTTGAGCCAATAGCCCCCACGGGCGTAGTAACAGAGATAAACTACACTGCAAGAGCTTGAGCCAATAGCCCCCACGGGCGTAGTAATGGAGACAAACTACACTGCAAGAGCTTGAGCCAATAGCCCCACTGGGCGTGTAATGAAGAGCAAACACTGTACGAGCTAGAGCCAATAGCGCCTCCCGCGGGCGCAGTAACGGAGACCGACTACACTGCAAGATAGACAGGATGAGCCACCACCTATACAAGGCTCAGAAACGTAACCGATTCAGCAAGTGTAGCGCAAGATCTGGGCAACGGCTCTGCAAGTGTTAATGGAGGCTCATTGAATGGAGACAGCAGCTCTGCAAGTGTCCTGGAGGCTCAGTGAATGGAGACAAAAGCTCTGCAAGTGTTAACAGAGGCTCAGGGAACGGACATACAGCTCTGCAAGTGTAAACTGAGGCTCAGGGAATGGAGATAACAGCTCTGCAAGTCAAACGGAGGCTCAGCGAACAGAAGCACGGCTCTGCAAGTTAACGGAGGATATGACACAGGCAGCCCTGCCACAAGCACAGCAGAAGTCAGAATGTCGTCTCGGTGACACCAAGCAGCAACGGCAGGAACGGAGGCAGGGTCAGCAGCAAGCCGGTTCAGGTCACGGAGCAGGAAGTCAGCCAGGCCGGGTCAGATCACGGAGCAGGGTTCTCAGACAAGCCAGATCAAGTCACAAGCAGGAACATCAGCCAGGCCAGGTCAGATCACGGAGCAGTAAACCAGGAGCGTCGTCAAAACAGGCCAAATCGGTACACAGGAAGCAGGAACACTGGAACACAGCAACACTGACTCAGGAACACCACCTGACATGTGCCAAAGCCAGGTATAAAAAGGCCACAATGGGCGGGTCAAACAGGCTCAGCCAATGGGAGCGCCCACAACCGAGAGTGACAGCAAGGATCACGGGCACCGTGATAGTCGGTTGTGATTTGAAATATGTTGTTTCTCCTGACTGAAATTGCCGTATGTAAAGAAAAAAATGTCTTAACTAAAGACAAAAAGTCTCACATTCAGAACTTCACATTCCCTCCACTTTTTTCTTAACGTACAAATTTTGTCTTTTGAAAGACATTTTTTTGTCGTTAGTTATGACAAATGTTCTTTTCGTCTATACGATACGGGAGAATAGTTTAGCCACGCCCTTGCCACACCCCTTTGCCCCTCAATTCTGGAGTTGTGTCGTGCACAATGGACATTACTAGTTTTTTGTCGTATACTCTATAGAAAATATGTCGTTCATGCATTCAGTAACTTATTTTTGTCTTTCAAAGAACAATTTTTTGTCGTTATCCCTTTGAACATACAGCCCTATGTCAAGTGTGCTACTTTAGAAGTGATATGATACAATGGACAAGAAAACATGCAATTAAAAGCAGAGGGCAATGAACAGAGAGTGAGTTAGTCAGAGAAAGAGATACAGAAAGTGTGAGTGCACTTGCGTAAAAGCAGAGGACAATGAATGGAGTATGAGTGTGTGCGTGTTTCTGTTTTTTTTAATTGTTGTCTTAATAGTATATATAGATACGTATGGATCCATATACACACAGAGTACTCCAGACCTTTGCTCTGTTTCTCTCTTTTGTTGTTTTTTTCTATTTTTAATCAAGACAGATTACAAAATAATTTGAGTTAGGTTGTCATGAAAATGCCTATGTGTGTACTTTTCCAATAGTTTGTTATACTTTTACTATAATTTGACACAGTTATTATAACCCTTTAATTATAGCATGTCAACATGTTCATCTGATATTGAGTGCAAAGCAAGATGGAAAACATTCTCACAAGCTACTTGAATATGTCACAGCAAATTAGTAAAGTCAAGTTCACATCAATTTCCTTCTAAAGGCAAGACAGTTTATTTTTTAAATTTGTGATAACTATATTTGGATTGTTTTGCCTTTAATTATCTTAATTTTATAACCACATGTACCTATCAACCAATGTAACTTGTTTTTGCTACTAATTTTTTGACAGGTTCTGAAAAACAGTTGAAGAGATTTGATTTTTCTTATAATTTAGATTTTCTTGGGGTCCAGTTTGCACAAGTATGCAGGCTGTTTGTCATTAGATGGTCCTTTACAGAGCTATTGATTGGGAAAATACAAGAGATTTTTCCCTAGAAGAGCAACGTAACCCTTTGAGTGTCCAAGAGGCATCAAACGCATTGTGTTGAAATGCGATGGAACTATCTCAGGCAGGGTTTAAGATTAACCCTTTGAGTGCCAGAGTGGTACGGAATGCATTGCTTTGCAATGCATTCCGTACCACTCTGGCACTCAAAGGGTTAATATTCCAGTCCGGCGTGGCATATGAATAAATGCAAAGTGGGAAAATTCTGAGGCTGTCGAACTGCACCAAATGAAATATATTAAAATGTTTATTCATTTAAATTAGGCTTTTAACCTCCTGTATGCTAGTGAGATCACCAATTTCTTTAAGAATAAAGTGGGTGGTTAAAATCTCTGCAAATCCTGATGACACCTGCATCTTACTTGGCACCCATGGGAGATTGATTCTTTTACTACAGAAGCCCATTGATGGTAGCTTTGCTAACACAAGGTTTCAGTAGGCAAGGAGAGAAATATCCAATGAGCAGGAGCGAGATGCTGACATCACCCAACAAAGCGAACCAGAAAACAAGATTAGATTTTAACTTTGTGAACTCTCAGAGCTCTTGGGACACTGCCAAGGATTTCAGACAGTCTTGTATGGCCTGTATACTGCCCCATTAAAGAGATAGTAATGTCCAAAAAAAACTCTGTATACTATTGTTTATAGTAATTTGTTATGTTGCATTGTATATTTTAAAACTGAGTTACCTTTACATTCTTCTTTAACCCCGTCAGTGCCAGAGGCTTGGGCCATTTCCTGTACCCTGCAGACACTTTTTCAGCATTTTTGCTATCCTTCTGTTTATGCTTGATTTCCTCTGGGGATTTTTAGTTAAATATGGAAAACCATATACTGTTTTTTCAGAACAAATTGAGCTTTCTTGTGGTACCTTACATGAAAAGAATTTTACATTGTGAAAAAAGCTATGATGTCATAATGACAAAAAAAGTGAAAATTTACTCATTTTGCTAAAATCACAAAATATGTATCAAAAACATTTACCTTGATTGAAAAAGTTTCAATTATTTGAAAAAACCCCGAGTCCCCCGGGTAAAAAAATACCAAATTTGTATAGTTTTATCTACGTCCATGGCTAGCGTAGAGCCCTAATCACCAGAAGTGCAAAATGACATTTTCAACTTTAGAAAATAATATTCGCATTCTAGGGTTTTTGTGTTATAAAGCTACCCTAAAACAGTGGAATAACTATATAAAACTATATATTTCTGGAAAGTAGACAACCTGCTGCATCTAATGAGGGGTAACTTGCCTTGTTACCCCAAGCCTGGTGTGCACAAATGCCTCGATAAGATGGCGCTAATGAAAAAAAAGGAATTTTCTTGCATTTCTGCCCCTTCAAATGTACTAAAATGTGTGAAAAACATGGCATTTCCAACTGTATTCATTAGCTAGTGTTCTTAGGAGAAAAATGACACCCCATTGGTATGAGTTCACCTACCTCAGGGGGTGCTACAAGTACAAAACTACACCTATTGCAACCTCTAATTTTTCTAACATTTTCTCAAACATTACTTGTCTGTACAAAAATGGTTATAACAATTACAGAAGTGAAGAAAGGGTACACAAACCATACCATTTTGAAAAGAATACACCCTGCCGCATCTAATGAGGGGTGACTTACCTTGTTACCCCAAGCCTGGAGTGCACAAATGCCTCCAGAAGGTGGCGCTAATGAAAAATAAAAGGCATTTTCTTACATTTCTGCCGCTTTAAATGTAATGAAATTTGTGAAAACCATGGCATTTCCAACTGTATTCATTAGCAAGTGCTCTTAGGAGAAAAATTACACCCCATTGGTATGAGTTTAACTACCTCAGGGTCGCTAGAAGTGCAAAACGACACCTATTGCAACCTCTAATTTTTCTAACATTTTCTCAATGTGAGGCGCCGCGTGGTGGCCGGTAAACTGAAGCCCAATAGCAGGTAGATGCTCACCCGTATATAAACACCACACCCTGGGGAGGCTAGATATATGACAGTCCCCCAAGATGTAGGTCACAACACAGGGGCAGGCTGTGTGGTCCACAGGACAGCAGTGGTCAGCTAGGATAGCCAGAGGTCAGGAGTATAGATATCAGCGGAGGTCAGTTTAGATAGCCAGAGGTCAGGAGTATAGATATCAGCGGAGGTCAGTTTGGATAGCCAGAGGTCAGGAGTATAGATATCAGCGGAGGTCAGTTTGGATAGCCAGAGGTCAGGAGTATAGATATCAGCGGAGGTCAGTTTGGATAGCCAGAGGTCAGGAGTATAGATATCAGCGGAGGTCAGTTTGGATAGCCAGAGGTCAGGAGTATAGATATCAGCGGAGGTCAGTTTGGATAGCCAGAGGTCAAGAATATAGATGTCAGCGGAGGTCAGTTTGGATAGCCAGAGGTCATTATACTGTGCCTGTGGTCAGAGGTCCAAGAGGGAGCAGACTGAGCCAGAATCACGACTTCCAGGGACATGCAGGAATACCAGGAGACTGGAACAGAAGCTGAAGCAGGTAGCTGGTTGACAGGTAACAGGTAGGCTAGCTTGCAGGTAGCTGGTTGTCAGGTAGCTGGAAGCTGGTAGCTGGGAACAGGGAACAGGGAAAAGATACCAGGTAACAGGTATACTGGAGCTCAAAGAACGACTAAGCTCCGATGGAAGGGCGTTCAGGGCTTAAATAGGCACTGAACAGCGTGACCTCATCATGCCGCTCACCTGCCCGACAGACCAACCCCCCTAGAGAAAAGGACGAGAGGAGAGAGCACTTCCGCCCTCTCCCGATGCTGCAGCAGGACCGTCGCACCCCGCCAACGTCATCCGTCGATGCGAGCCACAGACCATCCGCAACCGCACCGAGATGGAGACGGCAGACCTCCCTTCCCCTCCACACTGAAGGAGGCGGCAACTGTCGGCGGCGAGGACTTGTGAGTACGAGCCTTACAGTACCCCCACCCTTAAACGCGCCTCCGGGAGCGTACGGGGCCAGGACGATCAGGATGGAGACGGTGAAAAGACCGTAGTCTAGTAGGAGCATGGATGTTGGCAGAGGGTTCCCAAGATCGCTCCTCCGGGCCATAGCCCTTCCAATGAACCAGATATTCCAGACTTCCTCTGCGTAGACGAGAATCCATGATCTCTTGTACCTCGAACTCCTCCTGCCCGTCGACAAGAAGAGGCCCAGGAGAAGGAAGCTGTTGACCAGGGAATTGGTTCAAGACCCAGGGTTTGATCAGAGAGACGTGGAACACTGGATGAATGTTCATGGTCCCGGGTAATTGCAGACGAACAACTGCTGGGTTAAGCACTTGCATGATCTCAAAAGGTCCGATATAATGGGGTCCTAGCTTCTTTGATGGGCAAGAGAGGCGTAAATTGACAGTAGAGAGCCATACTTTGTCTCCGATCTTATAGGCAGGGGCGGAGGAGCGCCGTCTGTCGGCATAGTATTTGTACCTCCGTTGGGCAGCTAACAGCGATCTCAGGATGCTCAAGTTGGTCTGGGCCATAGTGGTCAGGCGATCAGAAACGCTAGGGACAGGACAAGGTACTGGAGATCCAGGAAGCATGATGGGGTGAAGACCAGTGTTGATGAAGAAAGGAGTCATATTGGTGGATCGGTGAACTTGGTTATTAAAGGCAAATTCCGCCAAAGGGAGAAGGTGGATCCAATCATCCTGGAGATGTGTGGTGAAGCATCTAAGGTATTGCTCCAGTACCTGATTGGTACGCTCTGTTTGCCCATTCGTTTGGGGGTGATAGGCTGTGGGAAGAGATCTTTGGAGATGAAGACCCTGGCAAAAGGCAGACCAAAAGCGTGAGGTAAACTGCGTCCCACGGTCAGAGACTATGGTTTGGGGTTGACCGTGAAGTCGGAAGATCTCCTTGATAAACAGGGTCGCGGTTTCAGAGGCTGAGGGTATTCCTTTGGTTGGTATAAAATGAGCCATCTTCGAGAACCTGTCCACCACCACAAAGATGCAGTTGTACCCCAGCACTGGCGGAAGATATGTGATGAAATCCATAGACAGGTTTGACCAGGGCCGCTCTGGTACTGGCAATGGCTGTAGGAGGCCAGTAGGTTTAGCGTGACGGTCTTTGGACCGGGCACAGGTAGGACAGGATGCAAGATAGTGTATAACATCCCTTCGTAATTGGGGCCACCAAAAGGAGCGCAGGACTAGTTCCTCTGTTTTTCTCTGACCTCCGTGACCTGCCATATGGGAGTCATGACACATCTGAAGGACCTCAAGGCGGACCGAAGGAGGGACGAAGATACGATTCTGGTACGTGAGTATTCCATCTCTAGGAATCAAATAGGGGTATTTCAGGGATAGAGAGAGGTCGGTCTGTAATCGGAGGCGGTCCCAAAAGGTGGAAGAGGTTGCCAGGAAATGATCGTGACGAAGGACTGTCTCAACCAGATTAGGTGGTTCTTGTGTGGGACTCTCGGTGCGAGACAGAGCATCAGCCTTCCCATTCTTGGCACCTGGGCGGTAGGTTATATGCATCTGGAAACGGCTAAAAAACAAGGCCCAGCGGGCTTGCCGAGGACGAAGTCTACGGGCTGAGCGAAGGTACTCCAGATTCCTATGGTCAGTGTATATCACTACGGGATGCAAGGATCCTTCCAATAAGTGTCTCCATTCTTCTAGTGCTTGTTTAATAGCGAGCAGTTCTCTGTCTCCAACGTCATAATTCCTTTCTGAGTTAGTGAGGCGACGTGAGAAGAAAGCCACAGGGTGGAGTAGGTCCTTCTCACCCTTTCTTTGAGACAGCACTGCACCCACTGCCGTTTGGGAGGCATCAACCTCTACTACGAATGGAACTTGAGGATTAGGAAGCATCAAAACAGGTGCTGAAGTGAATCGATGTTTCAGAACGGTGAAAGCCTCTTGTGCCTGGTCCAACCAAAAGAAATGTGCTGACTTTTTTGTCAAGGCTGTGATGGGCTGAATTATGTGGGAGAAGTTGCGGATAAACCTCCAATAGAAATTCGAGAATCCCACAAAGCGTTGTACTCCCTTTTTGTCAGTAGGTGGTGGCCAATCCGCTACTGCAGATACCTTCCGGGGATCCATCTGAAGACCACTGGGCGACAGTATATACCCCAGGAATTCTACCGTGTCGGTGTTGAATACGCACTTCTCCAACTTAGCGTACAATTTGTGTTGGCGCAAACGTGAAAGCACCTTGGTCACATGGATATAGTGTTCCTCCTGGGTTGTGGAATAGACAAGTATGTCGTCCAGATATACTACGACGAAGACATCTAGATACTCTCTGAACACATCATTAAAGAAGTACTGGAAGGTAGCAGGGGCATTGCAAAGACAGAAGGGCATTACCCTGTATTCATAATGCCCATAACGCGAACGGAAAGCTGTCTTCCACTTGTCGCCCTTACGGACGCGCACCAGGTTGTAGGCTCCCCTTAAGTCCAGTTTGGAATAGACATGAGCTGTACTCAACCTGTCCAGGAGTTCTGCAATCAAGGGTAATGGGTACCGGTTTCTTACTGTGACTTCGTTCAGTTCTCAGTAATCCACACATGGACGTAATCCACCATCCTTCTTGCCCACAAAGAATATACCGGCTCCTGCAGGTGAGGTAGACGGACGTATAAAGCCACTCTTCAGGTTCTCTTCAATGTATTCCTTGAGGATCTTCAATTCTGGCTCAGACAGTGGAAATATCCGACCGAAAGGAAGGAGATCAATGGGGCAGTCGTAAGGACGATGAGGTGGTAATTCTTCTGCGTTCTTTTTCTCGAAGACGTCTGCGAATGATGCATAAACGGATGGTAGAACAGTCTTCGTCCCTTCAGAGCCCTTTGGTTCCATGATGAGACATGTTTCGGCAGTAGAAGGGAAGCAGCGGTGTCTGCAATGAGTCGAAGTAAAAGTAATAGTGCCAAAAGACCAATCAATCAGAGGATTGTGGAGGCGGAGCCAAGGCAACCCAAGGATAAGGGGAAACAAAGGAGAGAGCACCACGTCGAACTGCAAGGATTCCACATGACGTGACCCAAAGGAGACTCGCAAGGACACTGTCTCCTGGGTGACCGGGCCAGACTTAAGTGGACTCCCATCCGCCACTTGTATCTGAAGAGGAGAAGCTTTCGCTAGGGTAGGTATGCCAAGAGAGGTAACAAGGTCACGGTCGATAAAGCACCCTCTGGCCCCGGAATCGATCATGGCATGGACCGGAACGGCTCTCTCAGTCCACTGTAGAAAAAGAGGAACAGAAAGATGAGGAGAAGTGGCTCCAGAAAGGAACGGTGCGTTGTAGTTAGGAACGAGGAGCTTACCTCTGGATCTCTGGGGTCTCTCCTTGCAGTCGCGGAGACGGTGGTCGGGTTTGCCGCAGTACAGACAAAGATCCTGTGTTCTTCTGCGCGTTCGTTCGGCGGCGGTGATAGGACCCCGGAACAGGCCGATTTGCATGGGCTCTTCTGTCTCAGCATGAGACGCAGGAACGGAGGCAGGCACTGTATTAGGATGGCGCTGTGGAGGAGTACTAGTGAAGGACCTCTCCTGGCGTCTCTCCCTGAGACGTCTGTCCAACTGGATAACCAGGCGTATGAGGGCCTCCAGTGATGTGGGCATACCGATGCGAGCAAGCTCATCTTTGATTGGATCCGACAGTCCAATCCTGAACTGGTCGACTAACGCTGGTTCGTTCCATGCTGTTTCCAAGGCGAAGCGCCTGAAATCCGTGACATATTCTTCGGCAGGGCGACGTCCTTGCTTAAGAGATCGTAAGGAGGCTTGAGCAGAGGAGGTCTTGAAAGGGTCATCGTATAGGAACTCTAAGGCATGGGAAAAGGAAGCCCAGTTGTCTAAGAGGGTGCTGTTGGTCTAAAGCAAATGGTGTGCCCAGGCTTGTGGTTCGTCGGTCAATAGGGAAATCACGGTACGGATTTTGATGAAATCCGAGGAGTAAGTGCGAGGTTTTAGAGAGAAGAGGACTTGGCAGGATGTAAGGAAAGAACGGAATTGGGTTCTCTCCCCTGCAAATTTCTCGGGTAGGGCAACCAGAGGTTCTGGGGGAGCGGTGGCTACCTCGGCCAGTGGTATGGGTGGTGGAACAGGTCCTTCTGGAAGTGCAGCCAAAGTAGACCGCATCTCTTGTAGCTAATGCTGAAGGTTGGCCTGACCGGCCTGTAAGTCATTGACTGTCTGGGTGAGCTTGGAGATTTGCTGGGTCAAGGCAGCCATAGCCTGTGCCATACCTGCGGGCTCCATAAGGGCTTAGTCGTTATGTGAGGCGCCGCGTGGCGGCCGGTAAACTGAAGCCCAATAGCAGGTAGATGCTCACCCGTATATAAACACCACACCCTGGGGAGGCTAGATATATGACAGTCCCCCAAGATGTAGGTCACAACACAGGGGCAGGCTGTGTGGTCCACAGGACAGCAGTGGTCAGCTAGGATAGCCAGAGGTCAGGAGTATAGATATCAGCGGAGGTCAGTTTGGATAGCCAGAGGTCAGGAGTATAGATATCAGCGGAGGTCAGTTTGGATAGCTAGAGGTCAGGAGTATAGATATCAGCAGAGGTCAGTTTGGATAGCCAGAGGTCAAGAATATAGATGTCAGCGGAGGTCAGTTTGGATAGCCAGAGGTCATTATACTTTGCCTGTGGTCAGAGGTCCAGGAGGGAGCAGACTGAGCCAGAATCACGACTTCCAGGGACATGCAGGAATACCAGGAGACTGGAACAGAAGCTGAAGCAGGTAGCTGGTTGACAGGTAACAGGTAGGCTAGCTTGCAGGTAGCAGGTAGCTGGTTGTCAGGTAGCTGGAAGCTGGTAGCTGGGAACAGGGAACAGGGAAAAGATACCAGGTAACAGGTATACTGGAGCTCAAGAACGACTAAGCTCCGATGGAAGGGCGTTCAGGGCTTAAATAGGCACTGAACAGCGTGACCTCATCACGCCGCTCACCTGCCCGACAGACCAACCCCCCTAGAGAACAGGACGAGAGGAGAGAGCACTTCCGCCCTCTCCCGATGCTGCAGCAGGACCGTCGCACCCCGCTGACGTCATCCATCGACGCGAGTCACAGACCGTCCGCAACCGCACCGAGATGGAGACGGCAGACCTCCCCTCCCCTCCACACTGACGGAGGCGGCAACTGTTGGCGGCGAGGGCTTGTGAGTACGAGCCTTACACTCAAACATTACTTGTCTGTACACAAATGGTTATAACAACTACAGAAGTGAAGAAAGGGTACACAAACCATACCATTTTGAAAATAAGACACCCTGCCACATCTAATGATGGGTGAATTGCCTTGTTACCCCAAGCCTGGAGTGCACAAATGCCTCCAGAAGGTGGCGCTAATGAAAAAAAAGGCATTTTCTTACATTTCTGCCCCTTTAAATGTACTGAAATTTGTGAAAACCATGGCATTTCCAACTGTATTCATTAGCTAGTGCTCTTAGGAGAAAATTTACACCTCATTGGTATGAGTTTAACTACCTCGGGGGTGCTAGAAGTACAAAACAACACCTAATACAAGCTCAAATTTTTCTAACATTTTCTCAAACATTACTTGTCTGTACACAAATGGTTATAACAACTACAGAAGTGAAGAAAGGGTACACAAACCATACCATTTTGAAATGAAGACACCCTGCCACATCAAATGAGGGGTGAATTGCCTTCATACCCCAAGCCTGTTGTGCCCAAATGCTTCCAGAAGGTGACACTATAGGAAAAAAAATGGCATTTTCTTACATTTCTGCCCCTTCATCTGTACGGAAATCTGTGAAAACCATGGAATTTCCAAATGTATTCATTAGCTAGTGCTCTTAGGAGAAAAATTACACCCCATTGGAATGAGTTGACCTACCTTAGGGGTGCCAGAAGCACATAAATACACCTACCTGTTTGCTTCTTCGAAAATGGCTGTTTGTACTAAAATGTTCATAACTGTTAGAGATATGAAGGAAAGGTATAAAAGGTATACCATTTTGGAAAGTAGACATTCTCCCGCATCAAGTGAGGGGTCACTTGCCTTTCTACCCCCTGGGCTGAAGTGCACAAATATTTCCAAAATGTGGCGCTATGGGAATAAATACATGTTTTTTTACATTTCCACCACTTCAAAGATACTAAAATCTTTGAAAACCATAACATTTCCTGCTTTGTTCAGTACCTGCTACCAACATGAGAAAAATTGTAGCCCATTTGTGTGGGTTAACATACAATATGTAGGTGCTAGGAACATGTACGTAAACCTGACACTTGTTTTTTAAATTATCTGCTTGCACTAAAATGGTTATAACCATAATAGATATGCAGGAAAGGTAGAGAAACAATGCCATTTTGGAAAGAAAACAACCTGCCGCATCTAATGAGGGGTCACTTGCCTTCTTACCCAAAAGGCTGGTATGCACAAATGCTTTCAGGAGGTGGCGCTAATGAAAAAAAAGGCATTTTCTTACATTTCTGCCCCTTCAAATGTATGGAGCTCTGTAAAAACCATGGAATTTTCAATTGCATTCATTAGCTAGTGCTCTTAGGAGTCAAACGACACCCCATTGGTATGAGTTGACCTACCTTAGGGGGTGCTAGAAGTAGAAAACTACACCTACTACAACCTCTGATGTTTCGAACATTTTCTCAAATGTGACTTGCCTGTACAAAAATGGCTATAACACCTTCAGAATTGAAGAAAATGTAGATAAACCATACCATTTTGGAAAGAAGACAACCTGATGCATCTAATGAGGGGTCACTTGTCTTTTTACCCCTAAGTTAGTTGGCACAACTATTTCCAGAATGTGGTGCTACAGGAAAAAAAACAAACATTTGTTTTACACATCAGTCACTTCAAAGATACTAAAATGGTTCAATGGCGTGGTATTTCCTAGGAGGACTTCTTGCCAGCCTAAGAAAAATGGTACCCCACTGCTGTGGGTTGACATGCCAATTTACGCTACAGGAGCGTAGCTACCAGTGAAAAAGGAATGGGAAAGCAAACAGTGCATGTGTGATTTTATGGCTAACAGATGAAAGAAGCTAGGGCGTCAGCCGGTGTACGTGCGGACCTGTGACTACAAGTGTAACAAAGTGTTTGGGAGAGTGAGGGATTAGGCAGTGTGTGTGGGTATGAGCAGAGAAGCATGGATGGTGGTGATGGTGGGGCAGTGGCTGATAGTGTGTATGGGAGATCTGTGACTACCAGTGTGCACTGTATGTCCCCTCATACAAAGCACTGCGTTGGACCCCCCTCCTGTGGCACGTGCATTTTTTGGGTCTTTTTCCCCCAATATTTTTGTGTAGACCTCGTTGGGGGCATCAGAACCCATACAATGAGGTCTAAATAAAAAATAAAGGAGGAAAAAAAATCCTTTGTGTGCCACAGGTGTGTCCAGTGGATTGCAAAGCAATGCATTTGGGCCCTTGTGGCACACAAAGGGTTAATTTTTTTATCATTACTTTGTATTCAGATGGCCACCAAACAAGCTCTGATCACAAAGTAATGATAAAAAGTCCTGTGTGTGCCACAGGAAGGGGGTCTGCATTGAACCCCCCTCCCAGTGGCACACACATGGTTAATTTTTGTTTTAATTTTTTATTTTATTATATACCTCACTGAGGTACATCAGGACCCCCCGATCCCTCCCCAATGAGGTCTTAGTGAAAAAAAAAATATATGTCCACAAACGGAGTGACCCTGTGAGTGCCACAGGGGTCTCCAGCGCATTGCAAAGCAATGCATTGGATCCTTGTGGCACTCAGAGGGTTAATTTCTTTTTTATCATTACTTTGTAATCAGAGCTTGTTGGGGGGCCATCAGGACCAATCCTAATGGCCCCCCAACAATCTCTGGTAACAAAGTAATGATAAAAGCCCTGTGTGTGCCGCAGAAGGGGGGCTGCATTGGCCCCCCTGTGGCACACACAGGGTTAAATTTATTTATTTACATTTTTTTTATTATAGATCTCATTGGGGGGTATCAGGACCCCTCTGATTCCCCCCAAATGAGGTTTAAAAAAAAAAAAAGGAATAAAAATAAATATTCCTGTGAGTGCCATGGGGGCCTCCAGCGCATTGCAAAGCAATGCATTGGACCCTTGTGGCACTCAGAGGGTTAATTTTTTTTTTATTATTACTTTGTAATCAGAGCTTGTTGGGGGGCCATCAGAAAGGCAAATGAGGCATCTGCTTCATGGTAAACCCTTTATACCCTCCCATATCACTGGTCAACCAAAAGCCCTTCCATGATATCCTATTTTTTTTTACACTTTCATATGAGGGTACATGGCTTCTCCTTCTAGATGTCAGAATAGTAGGGAAAGTGGAACAAAGTACCACTACCCCGCTAAGGAAAATATTGGAGATAGGGAACAAAAGTTCTTTTTCTTCACTCCAATGGTACTCATAGGGATAAAAAAAAAGCAAACAAATCTGACCCCCCCACACACACATTTTTATTTACATATATATACATATGGGATCCCCCTTCCTCTGTACAATAATTAATTACAAATTGCATGGAGATCCCCACATTTCCCTCCTACATACACAATCATTGGCCAATCCCTCTTAAGCTGAGCTATATAAATAAATAATTCAAACCTCAGCTAAAGGCAGCACTGATCCCTGCCAGTTGCTGTGAACTCTGCCTAACTTAAAAAGAGTCTGAGTGTGGCATAATCACAATGCTCCTGCCCTGGTTGTCACATAAGCTGGGCAGAGTTTGCAGTAAGCGGAAGATATCCATGATGGCTTCTGCTGAGGTTTGAATTGTTCATTTATGTCCTGTGTATGTGACAGAAGGGTGAGTCTCCATGAAATGTGTCAATGGTTCTGTACAGAGAGCTTGGAACCCTACATCTATCTGTCTATCTATCTATCTATCTATCTATCTATCTATCTATCTATCTGTCTACGTATGTATCTATGTATGCATGTATGCATGTATCTATCTATGTATGTATATATGTATGTATCTATGTATATATGCATGTATCTATGTATATATCTATGCATATATATATATATATATATATATATATATATATATATGTATGTATGTGTTTAATTGTGTGTGTGTGTGTGTATTTGTGCATCCTTACTGTTCCTATTTTCAACAAATCAAAACTGTTTATTATAAATGAAAAACAATTATTCACTTTCATTACATAAGGAAGACATCTGCTGTTGTGCAGATGTTACTATGGAAAGTGGTTAAAGTTGAAATCTCTAACCAATGTACAATTAATTAACAGTAAAGCACTGGCACTTAGTCAAATTTATCTTCTATTTTTGTTTTACATCTTCAGTTATATCTATGCTGAGATGGAAGAAATTCTGTCTGATGGTGTCATTCCCCTTCCTGATATTGAGTTAAAAGCAGCATAAATTCACAATATGCAACTCAGTCCTGTTAGATTATTAGCAAGATAGGAATGAAAGTGTGTCGTGCGACCATGTCATGAGTAGGGATGGGCAAAAATTTTTGCCTTAAACTGAAATTGGTGAATAATAGCACTTCCCGCTTGGCGAATAATTTTTTTCTGCTTTTTTCGCCTAGTTCATTCTATTGAAATCAATGGAAAATTTGAATTTAAGCACAACACATAGCAAATATTTTTTTTTTCCCAAAGGCAAAGTATAAAATGGCTGCCTGTGTTGGTGGAGTGTTGGGAAAGAATCAGTTGAACAGGCAATGTTTTTTGAGGGTGTTCGTTTACTGGGATCGGGGGGCAGTTAATAAAATCTAAATCCTAAATACAATTAAAAAAACCCATACCATACCATAAGACATGGTATAAAAGGGGTCTGAAGAGGGTGCCTATATTGATGGGTGGAGTCTGGGGAAAGAATCAGTTGAACAGGGAATTTGTTTTGGGGGGTTTGTTGACTAGTATTGGGGGGACAGGTGATAAAAAAATAAATAAATAAAACAAGAAATTTGTATGTAATGTGATAGAGACAGGGACCCCCTGTAGAGTATCTTGTACAGGATGATTTGTAAGATTTGTTGTTAGAGGCCCAAGTCCTGAGGAAACACTGATTTGTAGGACTTAAGCTTGTTAAAAACAACCCCCCAAAAATTGTTTATTGTTTTGTAGAACTATGATTTTTTTTTTTAAAGCACAAGCCATGAGAATAAAAAAATGCCCTACTGGCCAAGTGACAGGCTATGTCGTGTTGGCCAGTGGTCACTGGCAATTGTGATATGCCCTGATGTAGATGCGGTATTTGCGACTGCTATTCTTGCTGCTGAGTTGTTTAAACAGCAGTATGATTAGGCAGCTCAAAGGAAATGGGATCAACAACAGCAGTAACATGGGTGGTGGATGATGAAGGTTTCACTTGACACTACTAGCTCCAGTGATGCACCTGAAGCAATAGAAGCACAATACGTAGCCCCCAGTATTTGTGGAGAAAAGAAGAAGTTGGCCAATAATTCTTCTTCACCTGCTCCTCCACCTTGGGTGTGTTGTTGCTAGAATAGAAATGTTTCCCTTAAGAGCAGGAACTGTGCCTCTCATCAGCAACTGCAATGTGCATAGTGTGTGTGTGGTAAATAACTCCTGGCACAACTTATCTTATCACAGTTAGTGAAAAAAAATACATATATAAAACAAAAAAACAAAATCAACAACTTCTTTCCCCAGACTTCCTCAGCACAGAGACAATAAAAGTGAAATCAGCAAGCAATTTGGACCCCAGATGCCTGTGTCTTGCCAGTAGGTCACACCACCTTTTGGGGTATTTGTGGTCAACCTCCTTCCTCCCTTCTTCTCCCCCAGAGTGCCCTTAAACTCCCCTAATACACAGAACAAATGTCCTACTTAAATGACTCCTTAAACTAAGCTTCAATTCCCCTTCATTTGCCTATCTTCTCTAGCTCAAAAACATGCTGCTTTCTCCTGTCACAAACACAGAATGGCATGCTGTGACAGCCTGACACCCTTGTATATGGTTGCAGAAAAGTTGAGAAAACTTTTGTGCAGTGGATAACATTTTTTCTTCCCATTGATTTCAATGTAATGAGCTAGACTAAAAAAGCAGGAAAATGGAACTTTTCGCAGGACATTTTTGCCAAGCAGAAAGTGCCATTTTACGCCACTTTTGGTTTGAGGCGAAAATCTTTGTCCATCCCTGCCAACAAGTGGATAAGGATGATGGCAATTATAGCCCAACACCAGTCAGTGGACTATAACTTGGATATCCGAGACATAGGCAGCACTGAAAAACTAAAGAGGTAAGAAGACCACATACTGAGAATGAATAAAACAAAGTAGTTTATTAACTACTGTGCATTACAAGGCAATATGTCTCTGGCTCTGAAAGGGTTAACTCCCTGGAATGCTATACAAGTTTCTCCAGTGCAATGCCTCACTAGCATACCTGGGAACTTTTCATGCAGGGCTTCCCGGAGGGTAACCCTATCAGTGCCGAAAATTACGTGATTCGCGTCATAAAAGGGGCAGGGCTTAGTCGGGGGGCGGGACAAAAAACCCCTGCAAAATGAAGGTAAGAGGGCGGGAGTGGGAGGAACCGGGCAGGATGGAGCACAAGTGGGCAGAGTTTCTACTTAAACTCTGCCCACCCAGTGATTTACACACATTGAAATCCGGAGTCTCCGGGGCAAAACTGGAGAGTTCCCAGGTATGCACACTAGTGATCTTACTTTTCTGAGATAGCACCTCTGGGGCTTACATACTAATCTGTTCTGGGATTGGCTAACTGAACCAAAGATAAAATTTAAGTCTCATAGATTTGTATGGGACTTTGAACTTGCTAGAGGTCTCGCCAATGAACTGCTGAACAAGATGCTGGAGACCTCTCTTGTATTTAACGGTTAATATTATTTTATTTACTACTACTAACAGTGAAGAAAAAGTCACAGTATATAACAAGTAACATATTTGTCAATTGTTGTGTGTTTTCAGTACATCTGATTGATCTCTCTAAAGCTTTAAAATACAAAACTCAGCTATCTCTCCAGACTGGGGAATCCATAGAATACAATAAGATTTATTCCAGGTACAAGCAGCTAGACGAAAGGTTTTGTGGTATTGACAAAAGGCTGTTTTCCTGACCCTTTTGATTACTGGTGCAGAGATAGCCATTGATTATCTATCATTGTTTGGCTTCTTCTCTTTTCCCCTGCCCTTTTAATTGGAAAAAGTAGGAAAGAGCTATTGATTTCTTTGTAATTGATAAGATACTAAACTGTATGTTATTTTAATCAATGTCAATTTTGTAGAGCTGCACTGTAACATTGCGCAAAGGGTGGGGCACCACAAATCTTTGTACTTCTCTCTGTCTATGGACATGATCAGACTGACATCACATCTTATAATTTCAGTTAATGAATACTCAGCATACTTCTGTATTTGGTTTTAGCTCCTTGGATCACAGAAAGACTGACAATGGCACAATTAAATAAGGTCTTCTTTGAATTCAGTTCCAATTGCATAGCAACTTTACCCTTTGTACATGTCTTAGTTCTGGAACAAACCAACTATGAACAGGGACACACCACATTTCCCATTTACTCTGTACCTTAAAGGGATAGTAATGTTTCATAATAAATAAGCTCTAATTAATCATCACAGTATTTGGACTTTGGAGAGTGTTATTTCAATTCTGTCAGAGTTGTAGTTCAAGAGTAATTCAATGACAAAGTATCCCCCTCCCTCCCCTTTTACTGATGTAACACTGTTCAGCCAGATCAGAAGGGAGGTGCCCAGGTAGATTGCAGAGAGGGACAATCTTCAATTAAGATAAGGGAAAAACCTGAAAAACTTGTCAAGGGGGGCAGGGCTTTCATTGTTCTCATAGGAAGAAGATTGTCCCCATCTGTTATCTGTCTGGTGTATGGACTGGATTCCACATCTGAGAAGAGATGACTTACACTAGGTAAAAGGGACGGGAGGGGAACTTTGCTTGTGAATATCTCTCAAACCATAAAGGTTTCAGAGATAAGACTTATATCGTTCTTCGTGTTTTTTTAATGCCTACAAAATAAAATAAAGATCTTCTCAGATGTGGAATCCAGTCCATAGACCAGACAGATAACAGAACAGGACAATCTTCTTCCTATGAGAACAATGAAAGTCCTGCCCCCTTGACAAGTTTTTCAGGTTTTTCACTTATCTTAATTGAAGATTGTCCCTCTATGCAATTTACCTGCGCACCTCCCTTCTGCTCTGAGCTGAGCAGTGTTACATCAGTAAAAGGGGCAGGAGAGGGATACTTAGTCATTGAATTACTCTTGAACTACAACTCTGACAGAATTGAAATAACTCTCCAAAGTCCAAATACTATGATGATTAACTAGAGCTGCTTTTATTATGAAACATTACTATCCCTTTAATTGCTGGTTTACTGTACTTATTTGTTGTAGGCTTGCACTATACGTACTAAACAGTAAGTTTAGTGCAAGCCTACTACAAAAAAGTACAGTAAGCCAACAATTAAGATATAGTGATTGTAACATAGCTTTCAAAGGCTGGTATTGTAATCTCTTATCTGTCAATGGGCAGTCAGTTTAATACTTAACCTTTTTATTAAACTAGAATAAAACCCAAATCATTTTGTAATCTCATATGAAAATCTTAGTGTCTATAAAAACAAATACTTTATTTTATAGACAGAAATTTCTAAATGAGATTACAAAGTGATTTGTTCTATTTTAATGGTTAAGTATTAGTCTGACTGCCCATTGACAGATAAGAGATTACAATACTGAACTAGCCATATTAGTGAGTAATTTTGAATGTTACAATCCCTATATCTTTATTTGCATACCTCTCTGGCATTCAAATGGTTAATTATTAGTTTAGGCAGAGTTGTTTATTTTACAGGGGCCAACTGGACCAGGGGGCAGAGAGATGACAAAAATAAATCAAGTAATGTATCCTTGGCTCCCTCCCTAACCCTGGCTACCTACACAGTGTTTAGTTTACACTTCAGTTTTGTGGGCAAAGGCACTCATAGGGTGATCCAATAACTGGATAACCCATTGAGTGCCTGTGGCAACAAAACTGTAGTGTAAACTAAAACATTCTGTAGGTTGCCAGGGTTAGGGAGGTATGTGTGGGGGGTGCTACTATATGTGGGGGGGACTGGTACCTTGCCTAGGGCCCTGTGGAGTGTTAATCCAGCTCTGTACTCCAGGGAACGTTCCATGCCCTCCTTAACAACACAATCCCAGCCAATGGGAGCATGGAAACTAACATGAACAGAGATGAAAATATAAAAG
This sequence comes from Rhinophrynus dorsalis, assembly GCA_037306005.1. Classification (NCBI taxonomy): domain Eukaryota; kingdom Metazoa; phylum Chordata; class Amphibia; order Anura; family Rhinophrynidae; genus Rhinophrynus; species Rhinophrynus dorsalis. The sequence continues at coordinate 225,435,761 of CM074724.1, forward strand.
CCAATTCCTGATAATTTCTTCTCATTCTAGATCAGGCAGTGACCCGAGCAGGATTTTATTTTTGTTTAGAGGTGGCCAAGATGACGGTGACAGTGGAGTATTAGTTTTTTTGTTTAGTGTTTTTTTTTTTTATTAGATGTTTTTTGGACCTTCAACATCAATGCAAGAATGTGGTGTACGCATGTGCCATTCATATGCTATTTTAATCCAAATGTCACAAAACATGCAACTTGAATAACATTTTGCATTTGTAATAAAAAGAATGCACAATTCTACCGCCTATGTACTGAGGTGATGTACAAAGAGGTAACTGAGCAAACCAACTACACCATAGGGGTCAATAAAAAATTCTTAAAATATGTGGATTTTAACTCCTTGAATGCTAGAGAACTATCCAGTTCATTGCAAAGCAATGCATTGGACAACTCATTAGCATTCCAGGACTGATTTAAATCAATGGAAACTTTTATTTGTTCCCTGTGGTGCAGTTGATTTGCTCCAGCATTGCTCATGTTTTTGTTAACACATCAGACACACTATTTTTTTTATTTCACTACCATTCCCTTGTCTTCGCTTTCTCTTCTTGCCTATTTTCTTGCTGAGAACAGAATAAAAATAGAAATACAAAATGTATATATATGCAAGGTCCTAACACCATGAACATCCATCATTTTTTTAATTTTCAACCATATCAGCTAATGCAGATGGCACTGATCAAGGAAACTGGAACATTGATTTGTAGGAGTTAGTTGTGTTGTTAGAGGCCCAAGCACTGAGGAACACATTGATTTGTAGGACTTAGACTTGTTTGGCACAAGCCCTGAGGAAACATTGATTTGTACGACTTTGACTTGTTAGAGGCGCAAACCCTCAGGAATCAGTGATGATTTTTTGGGCTCAGGATTCAGTCTTAATAAAAATAATTAATCCTCCTTGCACCAGCTTAGCGCATTCTTCTTGATGGAATCTCCTCAGACGCTGCTTGATTCCATGACTGTGATTATACTTCACCACATTGCCATGTGAGGTCAGTGTAGCCACACAATGGGTGGACATGAACTGCCACATTGTCGCATCCACAGAATCACTATCAGATGGTGGAGGAGGTAACACTGACAGAGGTGGATCACCAGAAGTTGTTGCTACATCTTCCCATGTTCGAACTTTCAGACTCAGCCTGGGTTATTCTATTCTTCCATCTCGACTCTTGGTGCCCTTGGGGAGAGCAGGCGGTACTGCAACAGTGGCTCCCAATTTCCTTTGTTGTGGTTTGGCTTAAGCATGCTTCACATAAATGTCATGGTGTCTATATTTCCTATGTGTTATCAGGGCAGTTATGCCAAGGTGCATTCCCCCCTTTCCCTTTTTCACTGATTTATCACAGATCATGCACAGTGCCTTCACTGATGACTACATTGTGCCTGCCCCAAGACAAAAATAGTCCCATACCCAGGACCTTGGGGGAAAGGTGGAAAAGAATGGCCTCTTTCTTCTTTTTCACAATCCCCTTCACTAGCTGGGTCAGAGGATGATGCTTCTGCTGCCTCAGAATCAGCTCCACAACTAGGACTAGGATTATTGCTGACAAGTGGAACCTATCCTAGTCCCACAACATAACTACTGCTGGACCCCATTACCACAGGGCCCACGGGGGTCTGTATCACACTAGCCTGCTGCTCATCAGTCTGCTGCCCTTGAAACCCTGCAGCAGCAGCAGGACGTATAGCAGCAGCAAACTCCTCATTGTCACAGATGGTAGTGGTGGTGGTGATGCCCATACCCATCTGCATATCTGTCTCCCATTCCTTCTCGCTTTCTGCTAAAAAGGCCAGTAGTGTCTCTTCCACCCAAGATGCTCCACCATCATCCTTATCACCACTGTCACCACCAGTCGTTCCTTGCTGCAGCTGCTGCTGCTCTATTACAGTTTCATTGGTTGGCGATCATGACAAATGTGACAGAGGGTCACATACTTTCACACTCACCATCTCTACAGGTGAAGAAGGCAGACTGGCAGCACTAGCAGCAGGCACAGGCAGATGATTTGTGCTGATGGAAATACTGCTAGCCAGTTCTCCCTTCCTCAGCATCATGTCCCAGAGGCACAATGCTGGGGGAAGGGGAATCACAGGGTCAGGGGGGATGTTGTGGGCTCCCTTGACCGCTAGTCTGGCTGCATGGCATCACTTCCCCTTTCACCTCAGCAGGAGGATCTACAGCAGTCGCTCTAGTCCCACCACCAACTGCTTCACTACCATCACTTTCACTATCACCCCCTTCCTCACTGCCATCTCTCTAGCTGCTGTGTGGTGGTAGTAGTAGTAGTGGGACTGCTTGGGGATGCCAAGTGAGACTTAAGGTCCTTGTTGTCACACTTGCCATTATCTCCTCCTCCTTCTGAGTATCAGAAGGCACACTGGCAGCACTAGTTTCAGGCACAGATAGTGACCTGTCCTGCTCCCACTGCTACCCACTTCTTCATGTGCCTTTGATGATGATGACAATGATATTTCCCCCCTAGTGATGATGTAGAGGGGCTGGAATCATTGGGTTCTGGCAAATCATCACTCCCATAGGGTTCCATGCTGGTGGTGGTCACTTCCTCCTCCTCCTCTGACTCACTAGACACATCATGGTCCTTCCAGCTCCTCCTTTTTTTAGATGGCTGCTCAACCACTTATCCAACAGTCTTAGTCTAAGCTGTCTTTATTTCACTATGTAAATAACTGCAAAATTGCCTAGCACCCTCTCTAGCTACTTGGATTTGTGAAAGTGAAGTACACTTAAGTAAAGGGGCTGGAAGTTTTAACCAATGAAAAAAATAGTGAAAACATTTTGGCAGTAGGCGAAAAAGGCAAAGATTTTAAGGGGTTTGTTTAAGGTGGATTTTCTTGAGGGAAAACAACAAGACATTTCTCCCACCCCTAATCAAGAACATGGTTTAGAGGCTAATGTGAAAGCACAGAATATGAGCTTATCCCCCTTCCCACACACACACAGTATTAAATGGTGACTCAAAAACAGTTATGATACAAAATAACTCCATAAAATATTTTTTATGGTTACTTTAAAAAATCAATTTGACATCTTTGTTACAAACTTGTCAAATAAAAAAGAAAAAGTGTTCTGCAGCTGACAAGAGGTTATGTAATGCCAATGAATTTGTTAGCAGGACTGCATTATACTACAATTTTCCCAGTTCGTTGTGAAACAAGCTTCAAGTGACTTAGACATATAAGAAGTCATAGATCAAGAACATGATGAAGAACAGACTTAACTATGATACACTAATTATTCATGCTTTGATGACTTCAAGTGTAATAAACAGAAGCCACTAATTCCTTGCCAATAATAAATTGTTATACAAAAAAGTCAGCTTGATAAATGAAAACAACAATCAACCCAGTGTTGCAGCTTTTGTTGATGGAAAGACTGAAATCAAAACAAATCATATCCAACTTTGTTTTTTAACCTTTAATAAGATCTTGTAACCAACAATATTGCAGTTAAAACAAATGAGCCATGTCTTGTAAAAATAATTAGAAATACAAATCTATCAATGTCTTGGTTGCATAAGTGTACAAACCCTATACAGTGGGGGTTATAACTGTGTTTTGAAATAACCAATCACATTCCAAATCAAGTACAAAGGTAGACTGTCTTCACCTGACATCAGCTGAAGGGATTCTGATTACCCTTAAATAAATTCTATAGGATTTTTTGAAGATTTCTTTGCTACTTACTTCATATATAAACTCAAAGTATACACAATATGGATAGTCGCTCAATCTATAAAGAAACATCTGATATATTAATGTCACTCACCCCTTTAATTCCGTATCGGCGGACCCGGTGCCGCTCCCCACAATCGCAGCCACGATTCCACAAACTTGAGGACAACCAGAGGGAAGCGCACTCAGGACCACCAAAGCATCACCAGCCCAATAGTCATATATAAAAATATTCTATATTTGCAAAAGTAAAAACATCCACTAAAGAAACGAAATGTCATACAGCAACAACACATTGGATCAAGCGGTCCATCACCTAACACGTTTCGTGACCATCCATGGTCACTTGATCATATGATTAAGTGACCATGGACGGTCACAAAACGCGTTAGGTGATGGACCGCTTGATCAAATGTGTCGTTGCTGTATGACATTTCGTTTCTTTAGTGGATGTTTTTACTTTTGCAAATAAAGAATATTTTTATATATGACTATTGGGCTGGTGATGCTTTGGTTGTCCTGAGTGCGCTCCCCTCCGGTTGTACTTACTTCATATATAGTCATTATCCGAAAGAAGCTAACAAACAATATACATGATATCACTGTTGAAAGGTACAGGTCAAGAAAGGGATATGAAATAAATTTGAAGGCATTACTTATATTATGGAATCTTTAATGTGGAGGGAATATGGCACCATCATGACATTGCAAATATCCTTCCAAAATTGATGACTGGGAAAGGAGAAAGCTCATCAGAGAGGCTATCAAAAGAAAACCTCAACCTTAAATGATCTTCAACATTTTATGGAAAAACTGATCACTCACTGCATAATACAACCATTTCACTTATTCTCCACAATTTAGAGCTGTGGAGTAGGATATTGATTCATTTCTCACAAAACAAATATCCAAGCCAGTATAAATTTTGCATAAAGACACATTCAGTCTCCCAAAACCATGTGGGAAAATGTTTTATGGTCTGATGAAACCAAGGTAGAACTTTTTGGCATTAATTCCAAAAGATGTGTTTGGTACAAAGCCAACTTTCAAGAATGCTGGGGCAGCATCATGCTACAGGGCTGCTTCTCTTCAGTAAGGACGGGGCCCTGGTCATGATAGACAGGAAATATTAGCTCCAAATATCAAAAGACTTTGAAACTAAAAATGCTGCCCTCTCCCAGAAGTTAAAGAAGAATTTAACCTTTCAACATGACAATAATCCAAAGAACACTGGCTAATCAACTAAGTAATGGCTTATAAAATGGAAGGTTAATGTCCTGGAATTTCTAAGGGAGTCCAGAGCTCAATTCTATAGAAAATCTGTGGATGATCCAGAGGGCTGTACACAACAAGATATCCCTTCATAATTTGACTGAACTTGAACTCTTGTGCACGAAAGAGTGAGACAAAATTGCAATATCCAGGTGTGCTAAGTTGATAGAGAACTATCCAAACTGACTTACTGCTCTAATCAAAACAAAGGGGTTGAGATGCAATAAGGTGTGATAGGAAGGGTAGAAACTGGAGAAGACTTCTCCAGTGAAATTACAAGTTATTCTATGGAGCAATACACTAAGATTTCTCCAACTTTGGAGATCTTAGTGCATAGGCTTTATAGAATAATATAGCAACTGGAGACATAATATCACTGGAGAATACTTCTTCACTTTATCACCTCTTTATCACTTGTTACTGCATTTCCCCTTAGTGTATTGACAGCGTTTTAGTTATAGGGTGTGTACACTTATGCAACCAAGTCATTGACAGTTTTTATTTGTATTTATTTTTCCAGGACATGATCTATGTATTTTCACTTAAATTTTGTTGGTTTTCCTCCCTGTTGACAACATATCCCCAGACACTAAACTAGCGAATACCCCCATGCGGTGTACTAATGTATGTACCTTCTTGGGGATGCGGATATTGGTGGCTCCATCCAGGTTCCTGGAGTGTAATCTATTACCAGTCCTAACCACGTTTCAGGAAAAACTTACATTGTGGTAAAATCTTCCACTAAGTGTTAAAGGCAGATCTAACCTGATAAAATGATCTTCATGCCTAAATTTCTCTATATCTCCTGAACATGCAGTGGTTATACCTAGGATTTACGTTAGACATATCAATAGCAGTATCTCTAAATTTCTTTGGAGAGGGGGTCAGGCCAGGATAAAACTTTCTACACTCAGTGCCATAAATCTGAGGGTGACATTTCCTTCCCTAATTTCTATAACTAATACTTGGCCTCTCAAGGACAGTATGCTCTTGCTTACATTTACCTCCACACCACTCACCAGTCTGTCCAGCTGCATAAGATGCTTATGCACATGGGTTATGATCTCCCACACTTGCTGGTGGCGGGTCCCTTAGCGAGTCACAACCCAACCACCCTGTCCAAGATGCTGCATAAAGTACGATCCACTATTAAGAAAGCTGATAGATATGAAGCAATTAATCCTTCCACCCCAATCTGGGGTATTGCTGGTATGAAACATCTTTCACACTTGGATTTTGGGCCCAAATGCACCCAATATGGAATTACCAATATAAGTTACCTGTATCATGACAATACCCTGAAAACATTCGAACAATTAAACTTAGAATTCCATATACCAAATACTTTATTCTATTCTTACTCATGTACTAGACTTGCCCTGCAGGCACACTGGGAGGGACGGGAATCACATATACCTCCTTTCTTACTACAATCTCTTTTGATCTCAAGAAGATAAAAAAGCCCTTATTGTTTATATACCATTGGCTAGAATCTGAATCAGATAGTATTTGTGATCTTAACCTGTGTGGGGCTTGGGAAGTGGACACCATGGTTCTGGAAAACTGGGAATGGGATAGGGCAAAGCTCAGACCTGCACAAGTCTCGATTTCATCAAGACATGAACTGATACAACTTAAAATCCTCTATAGAATATATATGCACAGCTGCATAAAATGTGGAAGATGCCTAATGATAACTGTCATAGCTGTAAATCTGCTGCTACCTTCCTTCACCTAATCTTGGAATGCCTACCGGTTCACCAGTTCTGGCTGGCATTAAGTAAGACAATTGCTAACATACTGGGCAAGCCCTTGACTCTAACCCCTAAAACCTGCCTATTATCAATATTACCAGATAACAGATTTAATAGAACAGACAAAATACTTATATATATACTGATATATCTGTTACAGTCCATAGCCTTGAACATTTCTGTAAGCTATATATGTAATTTCCCATGTTGTGTATGATTTCAATTACTCACAGCAGTCATACTCTGTACAACCCTCTTGATTGCCCATAAAAATGCTTTTTAAAAAATTTTGGTTACAAGTCTCATTACAGGTGAAAAAATATATGAAATAATGTCCTGATTTCAGCTTTTACACCAACAAAACCTGCAATTATATATGTGTAATCTATGATATCATAGGGGATTCACTGAATTAAAGTTGTCCTCTCTAAACTGTAAAAGTCATCTCCACCAATTTTGATGGCATGGGTGAGAACTTCAAAGGGGTATCCATTTTTTGCATTATGTATGCAGTTTTCTGCAAACTGAAATCTCTACTCAAGCCTGCCTCACACCTTTCAGAGCAAGCAATATTAGCCCTCAATGCATATGATTCAAGTTGTTATCAGATTGCAACATATTGAAACTGAAACTATCGGCATTGGACTAAAAGACAGATAAAATAAACCAAACAAAAAATTAAATAGGAATAACTGGCTGTTGCATGAAGAACACCTATATAGTTTAGAATTAAAAGTAAGAGTAACTTACTTTTAGGGTATATATATTTGATACACATTTGTTGGCCTCCTCATTTTCAGTGAGTTTTTTCACACTTTTTATGATTGAATATTTAGCTTTTTTGTCATTAAATTTTTTTGCTTATCTAGGGTGTAAAGAAGTGCAAAAGGGAGCAATCTAAAAGCAGTTTTATCTAGTTTTAGCATGCAAAGAAACACAGAATTGCACTTATAAAGGCAAACACATATCTCCCTGCCAGTAAAACAGAATCCTGGGCTCTGGCCTCAGCACCTCCTTCAGCAGGAAGTTCCTCAATGCTATATAATGTATATCCTCAATGGTTAAGATCCACATTGAGACCAGTAGAATACATCGCTTTTAAAGGGATAGTGAACTCGAAAAAAAGTACAGGCGAATTTATAGGTACAATTAAAACATACTTACTGTCCTCATTCCCAAATCTCAAACCGTTATGGTTTGAGAGATGTAATAAAATAAAGGTCTCCGCTCCCTCCCACTTCTCATGTGTCAGCTGTATAGCCAACGTCATGAGTTCCTGCTTCCGGGACCAGAAGGAGGCTCTTCAGGAGCACTGTTATTGAGATATATAACTATAATTATTTAATCGGTATGGTCTACAACGTGTGCCTGGCTTGCAAGCACACGTTGTAGACCATTCCGATTAAGTAATTATAGTTAGATACCCCAATGTCAGCACTCCTGAAGAGCCTCCTAAAGTCAGGCGACCGGATTCTGCCTCTGACAGCTTTACAGCTCGCCAGGCAGAAAGGGGAGGGAACAGAGACCTTTATTTTATTACATCTCTCAAACCATAACAGTTTGAGAGATGGGAATGAGGGCAGTAAGTATGTTTTAATTGTACCTATAAATTCTCCTATACTTTTTTTCAGGTTTACTATACCTTTCATTTATGGATCCAATGGGTTTCTCTTTTTCTCAGTTTCATAACCTATCTCCACCCCTCCTATCGAGATGAACTTAGTCAATTGCTAAAATGGTAATCCCCCACCATACAGTATTCTATAAAATGTTTGGGGACACTATGGTTTTCCATTTTATTAGTAATATTCCTAAGATAGTCTCTGAATCTAACCCTACATATTGTCTTTAAAAGCTTGGAGGAAAATAAGGGTAGTGGACAAGAAGCGGTGGGCGATGCTGATGTTGAGGATGCCCTAAAGATGACTGATGATGATACTGAAGATCTTGAATATATCCCTCTTGTTCAGATGCAGATGAAGTTGCGAGTGAGAGAGATGATGATATGGCCAGAAAGTTAGCAGAAAAAGAAAGGCTCAGTCTTTCACCACTGGAATAATAAACCTACCAAAATGTTGGCGGTTGACATACTGCCCTTTTCTTTTGTTGAGAAAAGAAGCTTTAAAGAACTGATGTCATGTATTGCACCCTTCCTGGAATATCCCATGCCACAGTTATTTTTCAAAAGATGGTTGTGCCGATGTTACTTAAGCAGGAAGTTATTGTTGTGGGCAAAGGCACTCAGCCTGCTAACAATTTTTTCAAGGAATATGTTGCAGAAATCTTACAATCATAGAAAACATAGGCAAAATATGGTAAATTTATTGGCAGTGGTGAAAAGAAGAACATTTTATGAGTTGTCTATGGGTGGGAGATTTCACAAAAATAGCAGGAAATCATTTTTATTTCCTGGAAAAAGTCCTGCTGGAAATTTCTCTGACTTTTCACATATCACTGGATACAAAGATGCCTTCTCCAAAGCCTTCCAGTTATGCATTGTATACTCACTACTGGCCTTATTCTGCTTATACAAATGCTCTAGCAGATAAAATGTGGATTTCACCTGGTAGGGAACTCTAATTTCATCTTCTGATGGTGTGGTTGGATACACTCTTGTATGGAATATAATGTATTGTGAACACTGTGTTATCTGCTAGATTTAGGGATTAATATTTAGCATTTCTCTGAGGATTCCAGATTCTCAACAGAACCAAATAACTACTAAATTAGGATTTGGGTGAAGTGGGGTTCATGCTTCATATCAGCTATTCTTAAGGCAGCTATTATGTTAGACCCTTGCTCTATTTCATCTTTATCAGAAGAAGAGGAGGACAGTGGAGGAATATATTCTAGATTGTCAACATTAAGAATAATTAGGTCAGCCATGTCCACGTCTTCCCCCTACTTTTATATTCTTCTAGGCTTTTTTGAAGTCACAGTTTCCTTTTACTTTTCCACTTAGGGGATTTACAGAACGTTCACCACAACTTTTGTGGAAAGTAGCTACTGTCAGTCAGATGCAGCAGTTGATTTAACCCACATCCGCTATTGTAACCATTCTCGAATGTGACTCATTCGTGACTTCAGCATTCTTAAAAAGGTTAGTACTGCTACTAGTGGTAGTAGAACTTTTCATGTCTCTTTTATGACCAGCCTCCTCAGAAGGAGGAGGATCATCATGATTTATTGATCAAGCTTCAGTAACAATAGTCACAGTCAGTTGTTGGAGTATGACGTTATTATCACATCCATCCTCCTTCTTTCCCTTTAACCTTGCCCCTAGCGGTATACTTTAACCCTTTGATTGCCAGAGTAGTATGCAACGTATTGAAAAGGGTTAAAAATGTTTCACGTAAAAGAGCATGTGGCTACATGGCGCATTAACCATGCTGCCAGACTCACGTGATCACTGAGTTCCGAGTTGATTCCAGATTGCGGATGATCGGGTGAGTCTCCTTGAGTCTATACACTTGTGTGTTTTTTCTGGTCATGTGATCAGGTTTCTATTCTGATTGGGACAATGGCAACATTTATGCAGCTCCCTGATTGCTCCACATTACCTCTGACGAAGACGCAGTCGGTGGCGTTACGCTTTGGGTCCTGATAGTCTGGAGAGTCTGGCTGTAATTTTTTGCCCTTGGGTTTTTACCTGTTATACGTTCTTCAGATAAGTATTTATATAACTTATTTGTCTAGTGTATATTTGCTCCATTGCTTGCACTGTATGTATTTGCAGTGCTTCTGGTTGCTATACTTATCTGTTTGTCCAGGTGGACACCCATTATATGGTGATATTTATATATGTTTGTCTGGACTCTCCAGATTTGATTTTTAATTGTTTTTATGCCTTTGTGCACTTTTTTGTATCAATAAAATATTTTCTTCTTGATGTTTCAATGTGCCTTGTTTAATTTGGGTCCTACTTGGGGGGCTCTTCTGGTTTTCTGTACCACCTGAGCTCTTTATGAGTTTGTTTGTCTTCCTCATGATTAAAAGGGCAAAATGAGAATTGTGCATTGCAGGAAAGCACAATATTCTCAAGTTGTGGCATGAAACATTGCCATCAAATCACATCATCCATAGTCATCTGGTGGCCACTGAGGAAGATGAGAGTTGCATGCTGTATGCTATTTCTGGCATATAAATAAGCAATAACCTTATCCCAGTAAGCGATAACCTGATACCAATGTTATTTGCAAAGTACCAAAAGTAAAAAATAATCCTTGTTATGCCAATGGTAGTTTTCATGAATATGGCCCTTTGAATCAAATTATCAGGTGGTACAGTTCAATTGAGCCCGCCAGACTTACCTACTGTGCTGGCATTGCAGCTCTTCATGCCACTGCTGCTTATTCATTCACCAGAGTTGAGGCTTGTAGCACTGCAGTCTGGAGCAGTGCTAGATAAAGTAAGGCAAATCTGACTTATGCTGAGCGATGCTCAGGGCTCTCCCTCCCCTTTTCTGCATGCAGAATGACAGGGTGGAGAGGAGCACACAGAGAAGGGGAGAGAGAGCCTGAAGCAGCGCTCACCATAAACCCTCAGTCAGTCACCTCAATTGCAATTCCCCTGCACCACAGCAACATTGGGATAAGATTATCACTTATTGGGATAAGTTATTGCTTTTTATATGTCAGAAATAGCATACAGCATACAACTCTCATCATTCTCAGTGGCCACCAGATGGCTAAGGATGATGGGTCTTGAAGGCAACGTTTCATGCCATGACTTGAGAATCTTTCACTTTCCTGACGTGTGAGTTTCTCACGTCACCATTTTAATAAGGGCAACATGGTTAATGTGCCATGTACTCGCAAAATCTTTTGTGTGCAATATTTTTAAAGTGAACCACCTCTAGTACGCTTTCCTGACATAATGAAAGAAGTATTGATTAGACTATATGTACACAACAAAACCATTTATGTATAATAATGTCTTGCCTGTCTCAAAATACTGTATGATGTACATTTCTTTCTCCAGTACTTGTCACTCTCAATCTCCATCACAGTTAAGGTTGAGGTCCCTGCCTGTCTCTTTCACCTATCAGTTAAAAGTTTTATTTTTTTTTTTCAATTGTCAATCACTGTCTACAATGAAAACAAACAACACTCCCTGCAACAGCAAGCAACTCATTCTTCTCCTTTTTTCCTATTTATCCACCTCTACATGTTGCTAAAAACAGAAGACAATCCTGAACTGCATCACACAAATTAAATGTGAACCCTGTGTGTAGAGCATATAGTATAGCAATGTATTAATTTGGTTAAAAATTATACTTTTGTTGCATTAATTTTGCCAAAATATGCTTATTCTGCTTATCTTTCCAGAGTACCCCTTGAAGTACTGTGCAAAATCTCAAAAGATATCCAAACAATGCTACAAACTGATGGCCGATTAAACAGAATATTCTCAAAACCTCTGCTCCTCTCCTATAAACAGCCCCCCAAACGTGAAACACCTGGTGGCAAGGAGATCCCTTAGGAATACAATAGAAAATGGTACTCCTTGTCTACAAAACATGTGGAACCTGTGCACACCTATGTACCACAGATAAGGTGCCCATTCACCATTCCCATCAAAACCACAACATAATGGGCAACTTCTATTGCAAATTATACAATGTTGTCTACCTCATCATGTGTGTGAAATGTCCCAGCACAGGATTATCTGTAGATGAGAGAGGACAAACAACAAAACAGATGAATTCTTAGGGGTCCAGTACGAACAACAAAAGACATTCCAGTGGGTCAACATTTTTGCCATTAAAGAGCATTAAAGATCTCAGGGTGTCTTTACTGATGGAAAATTTTAAGTCACAGAGAGAGATACAGAAAGATCTAGGAGTATAAATTGATAAATCTAGTTGTGAGCTTTACTTATTCTAGATAGCAGTCATAGGACTGAAGCCTATTAGTTCTGATATGACCAAAGATCAGGTTGTTGTATCAGAACCGGCTTCAGTCTAACATCTCATATACGGAGGCTGAATACTGAATACTACTGAAGCGTATTAGTTCTGATATGGTCATGAAAGTAAGACTGTTAGATCAGAGCCGGCTCCAGTCAAGAAACTGAAGCTCATTTCGTCATGAGGCTTGTTCACAGTAAACATCAAAAGGATAGCAATTTTGTCACCTTATTTATACCCTAATCTCATCACCTATTGGTGACTGCTATCTAGAAAAAGTAAAGTGCACAACAAGATTTTGAATATGTTCTAGCAAAAGCCTTAGTATATTAATTTTTAATTGATATATGTAGATCTTTGTTGTGTGCTTATCTATTACAAACCTGATTTGATCTCATGGCTTACAAACAGGTTTAATTACCGGCTCTGTCTTGAACGTTTTGTTTTGTGGCTATATTGAGACTAGAGAACCTCTGTATATAGAATGTCTTGATTGAAGCCGGGTTTGATTTAATAATCTTATTTATGACAATATCAGAACTAATAGGCTTCAATTCTACTATTGTCATTTAGGAATAGGAAGCTTTCAATTCTAATTGTGTTAGGATTTATGTTACATTTAGTTCAGAGAGCCTTGTTCGTTTGAAGCCAAGCCAAAATTGTGATGGTGATTATCATGTTAGATTTGATAGGCAGATGATCGAGGGAGTTGCAACACTCAAGATGGATCAGATCTGATTGTCTCCACCGTTTCCGATCTATGGACTTTAGATTTGCAGCATTATATGTGTAAGAGTTTTGTGTTATTTAATTTGTTCTGATGATAACATCATACTTTTTGTTACACAGTAAGTCCCTTATTTGTGCAATCACAAATTTTTAGTACTTTATGAATCAACTATATGATCTAGGTATTGCCTTTATATATATTCAATTTGCCATTTTTTAGTTTCTTTTAATACTAAAGGTTATGTTTTATGAGACCTTCCCATGTTTGGATCTACAATGGGTAGGTGTTATTGATGGGTTTTTGAGTGCTTAATTTTGTGGGGGTTTCTTTCTTCTCTTTCTATTCAAATATTTAACTCAAATATCTTTGGAGAGAGGATATTCCCATAAAATACTTAAAATTAGTAACCAACATACATTAAGAGTTAAAGATAAGATAATCTTTGAGAACCCAATAAGGAGAAGGAATGAAGATAAAAGGATAAAATGTATCACCCCTTTTGATGCACATTGGGGGTGTATTGGAGGTATTTTTGTGAAGCATTGGGATTTACTCACACAAAGTTGAATATTGCAAAAATTGTGGGACCTTGTCCTGCCCTCACAGCTAGAAGAGCACCCGGTCATAAAGCAATCTATTAAGAAGTGAGTTTATTCGAACTGGTAGTAAAACCACTTGGTTAACTAAAACTAAACTAACTGGTACTTTTAAATATGATTTGTGTGAGGCTTGCAGATTTGTGCATCAAACAATAATTATTGTAATTGGGATGAATATAAAATCTACTCAGTTGGAGAATGTATTAATTGCAAAACTAAGGGTATTGCACATCAACTTATTTGTCCATTTTAAAAAATGTATATAGGTAAGACAATTAAGGAATTGCATAAAAGTGTTTTGGAACCTAAGTGCACCATTAAGGAGAAGGATATGGAAAGTCCTGTGACAAGACTGTTTGCTCAAGAACAAGGTTTCAATGTTTTAAGTATAAAACATATTGTAAGTAACACCAGGAAAGGAAATATAGATCAGATATTATTACAGAAAGAGAGTTATTTGATATACACTCTTGGATCTTTACAACATAATGGTTAAATGAAGAACTGAAATGTAATATGTGTTTGTGTTTTATGTTGTTTTAATGAGTTACAATAAATGTCCTGACCTCTGAGCCTCATATGAGTGGCTTTTTGAGTTGGCCCCTAGGTTGTAGAGGAGATGTGTAAAGCTTTGTTTTATGGTGTTGTGTGCTCCATTCTGGAACTCCGGAGGTCTGTATGGATGGAGGTCTGCTGTTGGCCTGTGGAGTGGGTGGTGTATATTGTGCTGATTAACTTAGATATCTTTAGAAAATGTCTATGTTTTATTTGGGTTATGTCATGTTACTTCCAGCAAAGTGCACTATAAAGGCGAAGATGTAATGTGACAAAAGTGTTGCCTTCACAAAGCCCTGAACAGGAGTTTGAAAACTATTGTCAAGGAGTTAGAGCAGAACTTTACCCGGGATATATTTGAATGTAGCATTGAGAGCCCTGTTATGCTCAAAGAAGCTTTCCTCATATGGAGATAATAATACAATTTGCAGGATATGTTCCATAGAGTTAACTTTGGTAGAGGTTAGAGCACAGCGTGGTTGGATTCATGATGATACTTCTGGTTGGCAGCACTCATTGTGGAGTACAAGCCATCATTTAGCCCTGGAAGAGTGTGCACTTGATTGTTTATATCAACAAGTACTGGTTTTCTGTTGTTTGCTATAGCCATTTATGAAGAATGCTATATTGCATTATACCACTTTGACCAGCTGTCATAACATGCAAAAACCTGATTTATTATGGTCACAGATGCTTTCCGTTAATCTCTGCTGACCAGCCACTACTTATGTGACAAGACAACTCTGCTGGACTATGCATGTGATGGACCTGCATTTTCAGTTGTCACTTCATGAATGCTTCCTTGATTCAAGTTATTAACATACATCTGTTAGTTGTGTCCTCATTTCATGGACGGTTCAATGTTTCAGTTACTAATATCCATATTTTTTGTTGATGTGATTTATTATTTGTATATTTTTTAACACAGGTTCTAGTTTATTAATTGTATATATATATATATGTATATATATATATATATATATATATGTATTCAGAGATTATTTTATTCTGGAGTGCAGTGCTGCTAGGTTATGTATAGGTGAATTTATTTTTTTACTGTAGTGAGGGTTGCATTTGTGGCATGATGGATACAGGTTTGTTCTAAATCTTTTTGACTAATACATTTTATAGGATATTTAATTATGATATCATACTATCATAATAACTGAGTGTTCTCTAAGGGATCTTCTATTTGAGGAGTCTTTTTTCCCATCTTTTTTGTTTTTTTGTCTAGTAAGGATTTATACTGGGCACCCATAAAAATTTAGTATGTTTTTTGCTAACCTGGTTTAAGTGGTTGTGTTCCATATTATTATATTTTTGTAGTTGTTTATGAATGCATTGCATGTCCCTCTTGCCCTCCAGGAGTCAAATCTATAAAACCTCATTGTTAGTGTTTCTTTAAATAAGCTTCAAGGTGCTCTGTCTTCATGCCACAGGTGTCTCCTTTTATTGCTACTAAGATTCTGCAGTAGTAAGCCAAGACTTAAATCATATATAAATATTCATTGTATTTCCTTTACCTTTTAGGGCACTTTTCCAGTAGTTTCCATTTTTTATGCGGCAGCAGCGCTTTTATTTCAAGCAGTGACATGAAGACACTTTTCTTTCCAATAAATACTCCTGTTCTGTAAAATATCAATAAATCCAGTGGTGGTATAACTGAGCTATAGTAGTGTTTTAGCCTGGCCACTAGAACGCTTACACTATTAACATCAAAAATTAGTTATGACAGTTATTACAGAAAATGAATCAAGTGTTTCCATGGATAACATGGTGAATAAGTGGAATTTATTGTACTACTGACAACTGTTGAATCATAAAGTCACTAATTCTAAGATACTATTTCTAGAAATGAACCTCAGTCTTGGGCTAGGTACATTTTCAATCACTTTACATGTCAGACCATATCTTATGATTATATGGTAATTTATTTATTTGAAGTAGAATGAGTAGCCAATTAATCCTTTGTATCTCAGTGAGGTAAACAGAGTATTACTCTGCATTGCATTGCTAGTCTCAGTAGCACTTGACAGTTTAAAGGAGTAGAACACATTTTAATGAAAACCTAAATGTTATAGGTCACTCCCACTGCTCGCGGTTGTTTTATTCATAAGTTCAGGGGCTCAATTCTATTAGTGCCATTAAAATAGCCATTAGTGCTAAAAGACGTACAAAACACCCTTTTTCTAGAGGCATTCTATTAGCTGTCCAGCTGGATCAGAAATGAGTGTGGGCTGCACAAATACAACTTGCAGACTAAAACTCATTTTAGCTTTCTGTTCCCACATCTCACCCTAAGTAGTGTGAGGAATGGGAACAACAAAAGAAACTAGTTAATGCTTGATATTTGACAAAGTGGCAAACTCAAACCATGAGTTAGTTTCAAAATCACTCTCCCAAACATGGACAACACTAAGCACTAAGAGTACACCTCCACCCCCCTTTCTAGACATAACAATACCAATACAATATTCCACCCCACTAGACGTAACACTGACTCTAATCTGTGACCCATCCTTTGCCAGCGTTTCCATCAGCATGACAACTGGCATCCATCTTTTTGCATTATATGTTTGATTGCATTTTCTTTCTCTTCACATTGTATCCAACCAAGGAGTCCAGTTCATCTCCAAGTACTGGAGGAGTCTGTGTTCCCACCTGGAAATCAAGCTGCATCTCTCATCTGCATACCACCCACAGATCAATGGTCAGACCGAGAGCAGTAACCAGTCTTTGGAATCTTATCTTTGTCATTATATTGATGCGCAACACTCCAACTGGTTGGATTATTTTACACTGTCTGAGATTACCTCCTATAATTCGTGCCATGAGTCAATCCAGGGTACCAGCTTCAGAAGTTCATGCTCCTGCTATGATCTGGGCTTTTCATCATGGGTTCCTGGGGAAGCCAGGTCACCTGGAGGGTTCCCATTGAGGGGGGTACTGTTACTCCTTCTGCCTACTCTCCACCCTCTCACTCCTGATTGGGAATTAGCCCTTTAAATCCCTCAGTTTCTGGCTTCCCATGCCCAGTCTTTGAGCTACACTTTGTTCCTGATGATATCTGGCATTTTGCTCCTGCATCGACCTAGTCCTGTTCATGACTACTATTCCCATCTGATCCCTTGAGCTGTTTCATCTCCTGTTATGACCCAGCTTGTCTCTTGACTCTGTTTCTTCTGTTGTCCTACCAGTCAGACTCTGAGGTGTTGTAGAACATTGACCACCCCTTGACTACTGTCAGACCTTGAAGTGTTGTAGAACTTTGAAAACCAGTCAGACCATTAGGCGGATACAGATCACTGCTCATAGAGATGCTGACTAATTCTCCTATCGACTTACAGAGATTTCCTCCTACAACACAACATTCCTGTTTAAGCGTTCCTTCTTAGGGATCTTGGGGAAATTTGTGACATGGGCAGAGGAAGAAGGGAGTAGTAGTGTGAGTAGGACAGACTAGCTACCTGTGCCACTGACCACACATGGAAGTGTGGTCGAGGATAATCACAACCAGGGCATAAAGCTGCATCGGAGGAGATTCCATCCCACAGAATATGCTAAGTTGGAGGCAGGGATGGTTCATCATTATTATTAAGCTGTCTGCAAGTTGTCATTTGTCCTTAGTGGGGAGCGGACAAGGGGCACAGAGAAAGCAGCAGTACTCGTTTTCTGATGGGGGGATTTAACAATGGGGACATTAAGCATCATGGTGTTTGAATAGAGTTGTGCCAGGTGTTTGATGTGAATGCAGATGTGCCCATTGTTCCCAGTCCTTCCCTTATTTACCATACACACTGTTGACATTGTAGTTTCTAATGAGATCACAGTGCCTGGTCTCAAGGGAAAATTTCTATTCTAGTAACAACACACCCATGATTTTGGAGGAGGGGCAGGTGGAGAAGCATTATTGGCCTGCTTCTAGTCATAAAAAGTAGAACCAGAGGCATAACTAGAAGCCACCGGGCCCTGGTGCAAGAATTGCCATGGCCCCCCCGACCACATTGGCCCCCTCAACCACATTGGCCACCTCCACATTGCCCCCCAATCTCCAAATTGCCCCTTCATCTCCACATTGCCCCCATCTCCACAATGCCCCCAATCTCCAAATTGCCCCTTCCACAATGCCCCCTTCATCTCCACAATGCCCCCATCTCCACCATGCCCCCATCTCCAAATTGCCCCTTCCACAATGCCTCCTTCATCTCCACAATGTCCCCTTCATCTCCACATTGCCCCTTCCACAATGCCCCCTTCATCTCCACAATGCCCCCATCTTCACATTGCCCCTTCATCTCCACATTTCCCCTTCATCTCTACATTACCTCTTCCACAATGCCCCCTTCATCTCCACAATGCCCCTTCCACAATGCCCCCAACTCCACATTGCCCCTTCATCTCAACATTTCCCCTTCCACAATGCCCCTATCTCCACATTGCCCCTTCCACAATACCCCTACCTCCAGTCCCTGGTGGTCTAGCGGCGTGGCTTGACAGATCTGTGCCTCCTTCGGCACAGATCTCTAGAAGTGAAGCTCCTGCGCCCTGCTCTAGTAATGCAGAGGCTGGGAGACCTTGCTGATGCAGTATAACTTATGTATTGTTGTTGTGTTCGGTCTTGCCATGGTTTATGACTTGTGACATTAAACTGTGTTCAGAACCTCACCTTGTTAGCTGAGTGTGGCTTTTCCTCACCCAGTTATGTTTCAGTTAATAATTGTGTTTCAACCTATGTATTAAATTGATGATCATTAGCACCTGTTTGGTATAATTGTTTAAACATACACCTGACTATAAGCCAACAAAATCCCTGACTTTATGCAAGTGTACCTACAAGAACTGATGCTGTTTTGAATTCAAAGGGTTGATTTGATTTAGATTTTTCTTCTGTTCACTCACTATAATTTTGTTGATTGATAAAAATAAACTATTATCATGTTTATTTTTGAAAGCTTTCATACTTTACATCATTTTTCACACCTGCCTAAGAATCATGCACAGTACTGGGTATATTTTTATAAATATATATTTCATATTTATGTATTGTGACCGTTTTATCAAATTAATCTTAAACCCCTTTGTGCTCTCTACAAACATTTTGCCTACTGGAACAAATGAAAATACATTATGAGCATTTTGTCTTTCACACGGGTGATTGTTTCAGTGACAGATAATCATGAAGAAATGCTTGTGTTGTGAATCATTGTGCCCTATGCAGCATTATACACAGGAAGCATGCACTATTATTGTACAGGGAGACACAGCATGCTGCAACTTTCTGCAGACAGTATGATGTAATAGCTACAAATGTGCAGTATTGATTATAATAAAATTGTATTTTATTGTCAGAGAGTCTGCCCTGGATGGGATAGTAAATGGTTAACATTTTCAGACGAGCCATTTAGACTGTGAAATTCTCTCTTAAATTTGTATGTTTAAAAGAAACAATGGACCCTTTGCTTAAGTTGGGGGGGGTGGAAATATCTGAGTGATTTTATAGAGATTGATAGCTGGATTCTAGTCTCACTGTCTGAGGATGTGCTCCCTCTCTGATGTGGAAATCTAAGGAAAGGTTACATCCTAGCCATTTCAGTCTTGATGTAATACAGACCAGGGCTGTCAACATATATGGTTTCTAAATGGTATTGGTGTGTAATCTTCTGGAACAAGTAAGTATTGCTATAGAGGTTTACATTTTAATTTAAACCTTATCTTTGACTAACCAATCAGAGAGTCTATATAGTAGACTGACATCATATTCTAATGATCTGGTAACTCATCCTATCAGAGAAGGATGGTCTTGTCTTTCTGATAAGGAAATTTGGTAGTACAAAAGATAGTGATTTTGGATGTGGAAGTCTCTCTTTGTTCTGACTTCCATGATAACCCATAATCTCAGGTTAACCCTTGTAGTGCTATATGGTGTAACAAACAGGATATTACCATTGTCATTGTTATAGTATATGTTGCATGAAATGTATTAGTTTTAGCTTTGCTTTCTAGACATATATTATTTGATTATTATATTCCCTGTATAATCTGTTATTGACAATAAGATATATGCAAGTTTATATCTCATCCAGAAGGTATGCAATATTGAAAACAGTAGATAAATAGTTACATTCTATTTATCTAATTTGGGACATTTTATATCCCAGATGAGTTTTTAAATATTAGCAATATTTTTATGTGGCACATGGAAATTGTTATTAGACCCATGTTTTGAATTGGATTCAACTCACATAACAAAATCCCTGATATCTGAATTAGCATAGTTTATACAGGTGTTGGGGCAGGTATTCATCTACACTGCGACCAACTGTATTGTCAATAATTGTAAGGAACATTTAACCCTTTCAATACTGCTGTGTTCAAATATTGCTGCAAAATACATCTGGATACACCTATGTAAGGTTTAAAGGGATAGTAATACTTCAGTATTACAAATCCCTATATTAAAGCCCTTGTAAAAAGAAACATTTTGCCCCCAGTGTCATCTCTCAAACCTTTATGGTTTGAGAGATGAACGCTTCTAAAGTTGCCCTCTCCCTCCCCCTTCCCCGTAGTCAGCATTTTAGCTGACTGCAGGGAAGAGAGTCATACGACTTTCAGGCGGCTCTCCAGCACAGCCTGATTGCGTTAACTAAAAAAAAAACTTTCACTGAAATGGTCTTCTACGTGTGCTTGGCTTGCAAGCACACATAGAAGACCGTTTTAGTGAAAGTTTTTTTTTTAGTTAATGAGATCGCAGCTCTGCTGCAGAGCCGCCTGATGATCTCTGACCGGATTTCCCTGAGTCAGCTAAAATGCTGACTACGGGGAAGGGGGAGGGAGAGGGCAACTTTAGAAGCATTCATCTCTCAAACCATAAAGGTTTGAGAGATGACACTGGGGACAAAACCTTTCTTTTTACAAGGGCTTTAATATAGGGATTTGTAATACTGAAGTATTACTATCCCTTTAATCCTGTTTATGCTGTGTAATGTTATTTTTTGTTATTGGTTATTCATTTTCTGTATGTAAATTCCTTTAAATATATACTATCATATGACTAAGTCGTATTAGAAGACATATCTTTGAGTAATTTGGTGTTCACTTATATTCATCTCATTCTGATTACCATTTTATATATTGTATATTTTTACTTAAATAAATTACATATATTTTTGCACAAATATGCATAATTGATTATTTTAATCAATTCTCTACTGTGAAGTATTGTGTCAATACCTAGTTTGTGTAAAGATTTCAGATTAATTTAATTACCCATTTGTATCTATTTATGTGAAGATATACAACAATAATTGGATATTTTGTTAACCCTTTCCTCTATATCCTCAACAGTATAGTATTTTGTCACTTCTGTTTCTATTGAAAGGCTGGGAGGCTGGGAAAACATTGCTACAGTGGAGCACTAGAAACACACAAATATTTTATCAGCTGCTACAAAAAAACTGTTGCTGTAAAAAAGTTGTGTTACAAATTTCCCTGTGTGAAAGAACACTTAGTCTGAACATAGACAAGCCTCCTTAGGTATCTAATAACTCAATTTGGTGCTGGCAACTAGTAATATTCTGAGATCAATCTGTATGTATGAAGGGGGATGAGATAGACAATCTTGACATCTGGTCTGGCCAATAGCCCTTCCATGACAAAACTTATACCAAATATTATTTTATTTAGAAAATGTTTTACCAGGAAGAATGCATTGAGATTTCTCTCATTTTCAAGTATGTCCTGAATAGTTTTCAGTAAAGGGGTACATATTTAAAGAAATTGAGAAACATTACATATATACATACACATATAAATATACAGACATATAAAATAATAAAATTATATACAGTTACACACTGTTTTTAGAATTTTAGACTGGGAGCAGATCTGATTATTTCAGGCAGCTTGTTCCAGGCCTTTTGAGCTCTGAAGGAGAAGGCAGATCAGTATCACGGTGCCCGTGCTCTGGCCGCAGGCGACATTATTATTCCTGATTCATTGCCTCTCTCTTATTGGTCTTGCGATCCTGACTCCGCCCAAGGCCAGCCTTTATATACTCTGTCATATCTATACTGAGGCGCCCTTTCATGGTGTACCTGTTCCTGACGTTTGTTCCTGTTTTGCGCTGATCGTGTATGACCTGGCCTGCCTGACGACGTTCCTGCATATCCTGTGTTGCTGCTCCATTGCTGACTGATCCGGCTGAGAACCCACTCCGTTGCTATCTGTGCCTGGCTGAATCTGCTCAGTTGCCTCTATCTGGCTAGCACTACACTCTGCTGCCTTCCTGTTGCGTTTGTCAGTTGGAGCGCCGCGTGGCGCTTCCATTCTCTTGCAGACCGTAGGCTGAGCATTCGTGCTATATCCGCTTACTGAATAACCGATGCAGGCGGTGTGCACATGCGAAGTACCGGTTCATTGCTGTATAGCACTAACTGAGTTACTCTGATCTCCATCTGTGTCCTCCTACGCTTTCATAGCTGGTCTCACTCCCTGTGGGAGTTGCAGACTTCTCTCTGGGTATTTCCTCTTGACCCTTTCATTGCCTAGATCCTCTAGGCAGGGTCAGTGCTCCATTCCCTTCTGCAGTAGCCTCCGGGCTCCAGAGCCAGCTGTTGCATTTCATCACACATTACTAGTGTGGGGGGACACCAGTTGCCTCCTTATAGCGTGTCTTGATCCACCCCTAGCGTTCTAGGGTTTTCCTATTAAGGGGTTGCCTTAGTCCTACTGTCACCCTAGTCCCTAGGATCAGTGTTGCCTCGTTGCCATTGGGTTCTGTACCTCCCAGGCGTCTGGGTCTCGTGCCAATTACCTATACTGGACTCCTAGTGTTCTAGGGTCCTGCAGCCAGTTCTTGGGCAGCGTAGCCTCTGCTAGTCCCTAGTCCGCTAGGGTTTGGTTGCCTATTGTCTCATGTGCCTCCAGTCATCTGGGTTCAAGTTCAGGACTCTCTCCAGCCAGCTGCTGCCTCCATCTCTGTCTATATATCAAGGGACTGGATTGTTATTGCTATATATGTTCTGTTATTGTGGGCTTGTGGGCCTAACCTTTGTATGTACTTTATCCTAATAAAGTCATTTTAACCTTACCAGTGGGGTCTGAGTGTTCATCAAAAAACTGTGACAATCAGATAGCAATGTCTTATTAGAAATAGCAAAGTAGGAATAGGGGGAAGGAGACATTTTTTGCTTAGGGCCCCCAAAAACCGCCCCCATTGGAAAGACATGAACAGCTGTGATCAAAGCTCCTTCCTATTCTGGCTGTTATTATCTCTGTTTTAGATGTGTTTGTGGTGTGGAAGGGAGCAAAGAAGATTTACCCCAAATACCCCCCAAAATTCTGTGTGATTGATTGGAAAGACACAGACAGCTATGATACAAGTTTCTTCCTGATCTGGCTATTATTATCTCTGTGTTAGAGGAGTCTGGAGGGGTGAGAAGGAAGTGAATGAGGTCTACCTCAAATAGACCAACACTTTGTGTGACTGATTGGAAAGACACAAGCAGCTGTAATCCAATTCCTCTCTGATCTGCCTGTTTTCACTGTGCTCGGGGTAGTCTGTGGAAAGAAGTAACTGAACAGGTTTTTTTAACTGATGTGAGCTGTGTGCCTGAAGAAGACTGATACTAGATGAGATTGATTATTTTGTAGAGGGCAAAGGCAAGATATCAAACTAAATCAGTTCAATTGTTTACTTTATAATAAAAACACAGTAGATGAGTAATGTCCATCAATTCGCATGCTGTAAAAGAGAAGGAGCGGGAGTAGTGCGGGGACATGTGAGTAAAATGGTAATCCGAAAACTGATTGCAGCCAGGGTTACTGCAGCGTGTGCCCTTATTTCTCATTAGAATTTATCCTCACTCTGGTTAACTTTGGGTTTGACTCCTTCCACTCTTCTCAGCCATTGTAAGATCCATCCTCTAATGGAATTGGTTGAAAAATTTTTGGGATACCTCTATTACTCTCAGTTTACTAGTGCACTCATTTTGATCTGACCCCTTCTCAGATATCAGATATTGTAAGGAAACATAACATCCTGGATCAGCTGCAGCAAGGGAACACTTGTAGCTGATTGCACACACTAGCTATGATCTTTAGCTCCATGCCCTAGCTTCTTCTGGGAGTTCCATAACCCTCTACTGACTACTTCCTTATACTGGTGAATAGGGATGGGCAAACATTTTTGCCTCAAACTGAAATCGGTGAAGAATGGCACTTTCCACTAGGCAAAAAATTTCCAACGAAATCAATGAAACGAAGAAATTTTTTTCCTCCACAGGAAAGTTTTCTCTACTTTTCTACAGCCATATACAAGGGTGCTGGGCTCTCACAACATGCCATTCTGTGTTTGTGAAAGGAGAGAACAGCATGTTTTTGAGCTAGACAAGCTAGGCAAAGAAAGGGGAACTGTAGCTTAGTTTCAGGAGTCATGTAGGTAGGACATTTGTTCTCTGTAGTAAAGGAGTCTGGGGGCACAATGGGGGAGAAGAAGGGAGGAAGGAGGTAGACCCAAAATCCCCTAAAATTTGGTTTGACTGACTGGCAAGACACAGACAGCTGTGGACCAAATTGCTTGCTGATTTTGCTTTTATTGTCTCTGTACTGGGGAAGTCTGGGGAAAGAAGTCTTTGATTTTGTTTTTTAGTTACATATATATATATATATATATATATATATATATATATATTTTTTTTTTTTTTTTTTTGGACTAACTGTGATAAGATAGGGTGGACTACTTAAAAAAATAAAATAAAAATAAAAAACATAAATAATTAAACAAATAAATATATTAACCAGCTAACTGGGAGTCTGTTGTCAAGCAGACTTGATAGACTGAGAATTTCGTTGAAGGCCAAAGCAAGGCATCACACTCCATCAGTTGTGTACTGTAGAGAGTAAAACACACACAGTATTTGAGTAATGTCTAGCAAATGCACAAGCTGAATGGGGAAAGGTTGAGCAGTACAGGGGCATTGGAGTAAAGTGGTAGTACAAAAACTGACTGCAGCAATGGTTGCTGTAGCATGTGCAATAAATGATGATGATCCCTCTCCTCGCAGGGTGGGTGCAGTTTGTTAAGGTCACACCAATCACACCACGCCAGTCCCCCACCACCACCACTACCATACTGAATATAAACTCCATCCCACTGTGTGCTTTGAAAATAAAATATAATAATATTGATATGATTATTTTCATTACATTCTTTCCTATCATTTTAGCAGCAAAACCTAAAGGAGGTAGAATTAATGTTCACATAAAGTCCATGCTATTATTCCTATGAGGGAGACATTTTATATTGACTTTAATGAAAGTTTTTTGTATTTTATTTACGAGAACTAATCTTACAGAAAACAAACTTCCTGCTACTCTGGTCTTATTCTGTTATCCAACGTTACTAATATTTGTTCCTTTTCCATGTCTGCAGGGAAGGTTCCATAAAAGCCATTTTGAGAACTATTTCACTTATCAGATGAGTTCTGCTGCAAGCGTTAAATATTTTTATTTCTTTTTATTTTAGATTTCTACTGAAATATGTTAGAAACTTTGGAGATGAAGTCAGTGATAAAGTTAAGTTACTACGTATAATTGAATCCAGTCTACCATTTCTAACAGGTCCCAATTTATAACTATAAATTACATTTTATGTTTACATTTGAAATAGTTTTTATATTCTACACCGTAAGAATCTTTATGTATCCTTGCTAAAAAATACTCATTCTGCTTTCTTGCAACATGCATGTAAAATCCCAGTTTATATAATTGTGTATAGCAATTCATGAATCAAAGAGCTTTGGGGATAACACTGTAGGTTTTATATGATCTTCTTTGCACTTACTCTTCCACATGACTGCAAACTCTGTAAAAAAAACTGTATGTATGCATGACTGCTCAGAGAAGGCTTCTAGCTGGAATTTACTCAAATTACTGGTTATAGCTCATTTTTCTACTCAATTACTGATCAGTGGGAATGGAACTTCTTTTTCCTTTGCCCTTAGCTGTGTCAGCTGACAATTACTGTCACAATTTCTGAATGCATTCTAATCATTAAAAACAAGCTCAGGCTAAACAGTCCATTTTCACCAACTAATATTAATCTTCCATAACTACAGTTGTGTTTAGTTCCAAGCCTAAGAAATTATTCAAGAAGAGAAGCTGACTCTGTCAAGAAACCCAGACAACTATGTGATCAAATACAAATTTCAGGGAAAAAACACAACATATGATAATTACTTTTAAATACAGTATACTAAAAATAAAAAATGGAATTATGCTATGCATCATTCATTAGATTTGTTTTTCTCAGAACATTCAGTTTAAATACCTCATCTGAGGTATCCATTATCCATAATAGAAATATATCTATTTGATCATTTGTAGGAATGGCTGAAAATTTGAAAATGTCGCTTCCTGCCTAGTGGGAAATTTCCAGCAAAAAAGTGCAGTTTTTCAGCTTTTTTCGCCTCCTGGAAGTGCTGCACCTTTGACACCTAGTAGCAGTAGAATTGCATCAACATCTAGCCCCAGTAGTAGTAGTAGACCCTCAGGAACTCTGCAGTCCATGAAGTCCACAGTATAGAGATATTCTCTCAGAATTCAAAAACTAAGCATGTTGCTATCTGTTGTCTGTGCAAAAAGCAGTGCAGGTGAGCAGGGGGGAAGCAGGCTCACACACTGGCACCTCTTCAATGAGATCCCACCTAAAGTACAACCACAGGTCTGACTGAGAGACACACCATGAACAGGTCAGAGGTGCCACAATTAGCAGCAGCAGGCATACTCCAAAAAGTTCCTAGAGCTCTGAGGTAGATAAGAGAAGCAGTGATGTTATTGATGTGTCAGAGAGTGTGATACTGCCAACAATTAGTTCATTTCAAACAACACCTACAGCTCCTGCTGCAGAGGAATACAATGACTGTGACTGCTCACTGGGTTTCCCTCCCGCTACCACCAGTGGGCAACACTAGCTAACAGCATCAGTCATCAGGTGACAGCTAGGAATCATGCCTCTGGTTCTGGCAGTGTGATTAAAAGGCAACAGCAGGATAGTCCATACCATCAGCACTCCACCTTGTGCATGCAGTGTTTTGAAAGACAGTCCCACAAAGCTATAGATATTCTTTAAGGGATAGTAATGTTTCACAAAAACAGAAGCTCCAATTAATCTTCATAGTATTTGAGCCATAGACAGTGTTATTTCAATACTGTCAGAGTTGTAGTTCAATAGTAACTGAATGATAAAGTTTCCCCCTCCCACCCTTTTTACCTAGTGTAAGCCACCTCCCCTCAGATGTGGAATCTGGTCCACAAACCAGACAGCTCACAGCAAAGGACAATCTTCTTACTGTGAAAACAATGAAAGCCCTTCCCCCTTGTTACTTTTATACTATATTTCTAGGAAAAACACCATAAGTAACCAACGTATAGTGTTTTCTACTATGATTGTTGCATATTGTGTCTTATTTGCACTGCAGTAAGTAAGTGTCTAGTTAGCATTATTAGGTGTTCAGCTAGAATATATTTGATAATATGCAGTGTATTATAAAATTATTGTATGTTATTAAATATTATTGCTTATTGCTAGTACTGGGGTGTTATTGTGTTAATTGTGGTATTGGTCATTAGAACAAACTTCTCTGGGTATATCTTAAAATTAATTGGTTGGCTTTTGGGGTGTTTGCAAATTCATGTTGTTTCCAATAACTGTGCCAGTGTCTGCTAGTGTGAGTATACTGTAGCCCACTCTATTTGTGCTAGGCCCCAGCCTGTGTCCTAGTTCTCAAGCCACATGGTCTGACCCATCTTGCTAGGCCCCAACTTGTGTCTTTGTTCTCAAGCCATTTTGTAGAAAGCACATGGTATGTGAGTTTGCAGTTCTTCACAATCACATTAACTTTAACACAGCTGTCATTGTGAAACCCTTTGCGCCAGATTAATGCACCTAAAGCCATGAACCACAACAGTAATCCACTTGGACACCACCCTGCTGTTCTGAGCTGAGCAGTGTTACATCAGTAAAATGGCCTGGAGGGGGATACTTTATCATTCATTTACTCTTGAACTACAACTCTGACAGTAATGAAATAACAATCTCTATGGCCCAAATACTATGAAGATTAATTGGAGCTGCTTTTATTATGAAACATTACTATCCCTTTAAGTAAACTACAGCAGGTGACAGACAAATGGCTTGTACCCCACTTCTTAAAAGCTGGTTTAGTGTCTGCTGATAAAGGATCCAACATAATCGCTGCCTTGAGAATAAGTGATATGGTGCATGTACCCTGCTTTGTCCATGTGCTAAATTTAGTTGTTGTGACCAGATTTCTAGCAGAATCTGAAACCCTCAGAGAGATGCTTACTGTGAAGGGAGGAACAAAAGGGTAGTACTAGTAGTGAGAGCAGGACAAGTCAGCTGCCTGTGCCTGCTGCCAGATGTGCTGCTCCTGCTGCCAGACGTGCTGCGCCTGCTGTAAGATGTGCTGTGCCTGCTGTCAGACATGCTGCCCCTGCTGCCAGTACCAACCCCAGTGCTGTGCCTGCTGCCAGTACTGCCCATACTGCCCTTGCTTCCACCAGTACTGTGCCTGCTGCCAGTGCTGAACCTGTTGCCACCAGTGCTGAAGCTGCTGTTAATGTGTCTTGTAATACTCAGGAGGGGGGAAGAAGAAGATGATACCAAGTGTGACAGCAGGAGACCCTAAGTCACACTTATCATTTCCAAGTGCTAGTACTACTACTATTAAGGTCCAGCAGCTTGTTATCATTAGGAGTAAAGGAAAGGGTAATCAATATGCTTCTATTAACAGTGACTGTGAGGAGGAAGACACAGGGGCTGAAACTGATGTGGTTGGTATTAATAGTCGCAGTAGTAGTAGTAGTAGTAACAGCGATGGTGAAGCAGCCGGGGGGACTAGTGTAAGGATAGTGGTAGGGGAAGCAATTGAGAGCATGCAGACTAGTGGTCAAGGGAGCCCACACCATTCCCCTGACCCTGGGAGCCCCCTTCCCCCACCGGCATTGTCCATGTGGTGACCTGAAGAAGGCAGAATTGCCATCACCTAAATAATACCACCACCACCACTAGGAGCACAGATCAGCTGCCTGTGCCTGCTGCTACTGCTGCTACTGCTGCCAGTCTGCCTTCTTCAGGTCACCAACAAATGCCAAGTGTGACATTAGGGGACCCTCTGTTATATTGCTCGTCTCCTCCTACAACCAGCAGTGAGCATTTGGAAATTTGCGGAATTTGTAACTGCTCTAATTCCTGCTGCTGCTGAGTTGCTAGGGCAGCAGAATGCCGAGGAGCAGGCTAGTGTGCCACAAACCACTGTGGACACAGTTGGAATGGGGTCAACAAGTGATCTGGGACTAGGAAAGGTTCCACTTGCCAGCAGCAACACATATATCAGATGTAGTGGGGACTAGTTATGGTGCTGCTACTTCCTCAGGCACATCACTGGAGCAAGTCATGTCAAGTGGAACCTTGAGCATCCATCACCCATGTTACTGCTGTCATTGATACCATTCCATTTCAGCTGCCTAATCATCCTGCTGCTTAAACAACTCAGCAGCAGCAGCAAGAACAGAAGTCTAAAATTCTGCATTTACATCAGGGCATTTCACAATGGCCATGGGCCACTGGCCAACGGGACATCACCTGCTGGCATTTGTTTTTTTTTTCTCAGGGCTTATGCTTTCAAAAAAAGAAAAAAATAATAAATCACAGTCCTACAAAAAAATAAACAATTTTTTGGGGTTTGTTTCTAGCAAGCTTAAGTCCTACAAATTGATGTTTGCTTATGGCTTGTGCCAAACAAGCTTAAGTCCTACAAATCAATGTTTCCTCAGTGCTTGGGCCTCTAAGAACAAATCTAACAAATCATCCTCTACAAAATACTCTGCCACATCAAGTATCAGTCTACCCCAGAAGGCAGCTTACGTCAGGGGGTCCCTGTCTCTGTCACGTTTTATACAAATTTCTGATTTTATTTATTAATTTATTTATTAACTTACCCCCCAATACCATTCAAGGAACCCACCAAAACAAATTCCCTCTTCAATTGATTTGTTCATGCGCCTTTTATACCATTACCTTTGGGAAATAAAATATTTATTATGTGTTATATGTAAATTCAAAACTCCCATTGATTTCAATGGAATGAACTAGGTAAAAAAAGCGGTAAAAAGCAGAAAAATCAACACTTTTAGCGGGAAATTATTCGCCAAGCGGAAAGTGCTATTTTCCGCCAATTTCAGTTTGATGAAAAACTTTTCGCCCATCCCTACTCTACATTCCATACAATAGTGTAACAACCTGCCCCATCACCAGCTGAAAATGGAGGTCCCTATTATGTGGATATCCACATTGTAAATGCTAGAGAGTTTGTACAAGCAGAAGGAGACCATTAGTGAGTACACCATGCAAAACTGTTGAAGTTGAAGGAAGCCCCATTATCACCTGGCCAATGTCAATTAATGTGCAATGTATGTGAGCTCCTGAAACCCTTTGAGTAGGTAAACAGGTGAGTCGCATGGGGGCAGGAATTAGTGAAATTCTACAACTGATATATTTGTTGCAGAAAAAAAATGAGGAGCATGGCTGAGGATTTTTACCATAACGACAATACAAACATGATCCAGTGTTCTTTGAGCAAGATCCTCGAATAGTGTCCATTAAAAGCAATGAGGGATACATCTTGATAGTTTGCTGGACCCACACTTTAAACACAAAATTACAGAATTTCTGCCAAAATGCCATCGGCAGTTTGTCACAACAAGGAGCCATGACGATCAGCAGCATCTCTCTGAGGAATTGGATTCTGTCAAGGAATATAGAGATATGCTTATTGATCGAGTGGAGGGTTGCATTGTGGATCATGAGAGGGAGAAAGTTAGGGCCAAAAAATGTCTAGACAGCATAATGAAAAAGAAGACAGCAAAGCATTTCATCCATCAGCAACAGCAGCAGGAGTAGCTACATTATCAACTTTAACATCCTATTATGAACACATGGCAATTCATGAATTTCCACAGGGGCAAAAAAAATCCAACACTGGTGGTAGCACCGGTGGCAGCACGTCTCTTTGGGACTTGGTCCCTGAGTATGGGTTGGTAACTGACACACAGGAACACATTGTAGCTCACAGGAGTGGTCCCACTGCATGTGAGATGGTTTCTGCATACCTGCAGGACAGCTACATTTGAGGCAAAAATAATGACCCCATGGACTACCTGCAAACAAAACACTGTGTGTGGCCAGTGGACAGATACATAGAGAGTTTCAGGAACAGAGTCACTACAGAAATACTGGAAAGACAATGTGAACCAGCACCCAACCTAACCCAAAAGGAACAAAAAGCCATACAGTCACTTAAGAATAACCAGGACATTATTATTAAGCCTGCAGACAAGGGAGGAGCTGTTGTTATAATGAACACTGCGGACTACATTCAAGAAGCAAATAGACAACTCTCTGATGAAAGATATTATGCAAAATTACAAGAAGATCCCACAAAAAATTATACAAAACAACTTAACAGGATCATAAAAGAACTGCCCTCCAACACTGAAGAACAGATAAGGTCCCTAATACCAGCAGATCCAAAAATAGGCTCCTTCTACATGCTACCAAAAATACACAAGGAAGGAAACCCAGGAAGACCCATAATTTCAGGGATTGGTACACTCACAGAGAATATATCTGGCTGGGTAGAAAATACCCTGAAACCCCTTGTAAAACAAACACCCAGCTTCCTTCAGGACACCACGGATCTTCTAAACAAATTAGCTGACTTGGGGCCAATTCCAGAGAGCACCATCCTGGCCACTATGGATGTAGAATCCCTTTACACCAACATTCCACACACAGATGGCATAGCAGCATGCCAGGGATATCTGGAACAAAATAACACACCCATGGAACCGGTAACAAAACTCATACAGTTTATTCTCACCCACAATTACTTCAAGTTTGGACAGGACCTCTACCTTCAGAAAATGGGGACTGCAATTGGTTGATACCCGAATGGCACCACAATATGCCAACCTGTTTATGGCAAAATTGGAAGAGGACTTCCTGTCCACCTGCCAGATTAAACCCCTGGTCTACCTCCGCTACATAGATGATATTCTTATCATCTGGACCGCCAGTGAGGAGGAACTTCTCAAATTCCATGAGAATTACAATACATTCCACCCCAATATCAACCTAACACTCAGTCACTCACGCACAAGCATTAACTTCCTTGACACAACTATCAATATTCAGAAAAACTCCATCCACACATCCCTATACCGCAAACCAACAGACAGACCAACATACCTGAAAAGCAATAGCTTCCATCCAAAACACACAAAGAACGCCATCATACACAGCCAGGCCATCAGATACCACCGCATCTGTTCTGACAGGATGGACCGTGACAAGCACCTCCAGGAACTCAGAGGAGACTTTATAAAACACGGTTACAGCGCAACTATTATTGACAGTCAGATACAGAAGGCTACCCAAATACCAAGAAAAAATCTGTTACACTACAAAGAACAACATAAGGGAAACCAGGTGCCACTGGTGGTCACTTACCACCCCCAGGTTGAAGTGCTATGCAAAATTTCAAGAGAACTTCAAAAGAAATTACATACAGATGAAAGACTCAAGAACATATTCCCACAGCCTCCCTTGCTCTCATTCAGACAGCCTCCAAATTTGAAACAACTGATGGTGAGGAGTACCCTGAGTAAAAATACAAAAAATGGCACATCTCCCTGCCTACAAAAGAGATGTGAAACGTGTGCACACATTTACACCACGGACAACATACCAATTCCAAACACCCAGTTACACCATAAGATCAATGGTACCTTCACCTGTAAATCATCCAATGTAATATACCTTATCATGTGTGCAAAATGCCCAACAGCTCTGTATGTGGGAGAAACTGGACAAGCACTACATAGGAGATTTAATTCCCACAGATCCAGTGTTAATAACAAAAAGACAGAGACACCAGTGGGAGAACATTTTTGCCAAAATGGGCACAGTGTCAAGGATATTAAATTAACTGTATTGATGGGACTGTTTCGCACTCAGAGGGACAGAAAGGTATGGGAGGTAAAATTAATGTTAAAATTTAATGCAATTTGTAGTGGGTTGAACAGGGATAAGGAATTTATGACAAAATATAATTTCTAAGCAAAAGCCTACAGCACCTGGTAGTTGACTGACCTTTCCACAGACCCAAGAGCATCGTAAATACCTCTAAAGCCTCAGAGGAAGAGTGCAATTTACCATTGACTGATCAAAGTATCTGGATCTGGACTGCATTCTGTTATCTGATTTCCATGCTAAACAATGTGATGTGTACTTGTATTTAAGAGAGATGTTTTCATATTTATCTGTATAACATGCCTGAGGAAGAGACCTAAGGTCTTGAAAGCTTGCATTTAAATCTGCTTAGTTAGCCAATAAAAGGTATCAAAAACTATATTGGCCAGCATTGACACATACTGCAGTGGAAACCCTTAGTTGCCTCCAGCAAGTGTTGAGTATGAGCAGGTTTTCAGAGCAGCTGGTAACATTTCAATGACCATAGGATGCTGCTATCAAGCAGCAATGTTGAGAGACAAACATTCTTAAAAATGAACCAACATCTCATACCATCTGAGTATCAGGTAGCAAAAACCACACATGGCAGAGAAAGGCAGGCCAAATGTATTAACATCAGCACAGATGAGATCGAGGAGGAGAAGGAGGGATGTGCAGAAGGGTTTCTACCATCTACCACACTTGGGACCACCACTATGACCAATAAGTAATGTGTATCAATAATTTGAGAAGGAGGATAGCTTGTATTTGCCACAAACATGATAATGATAAAAACTGCTGTAGGAATATATATGTGTGTATATATGTATATATATATATATATATATATATATATATATATATATATATATATATATATACAGTTCACAAAGAGAGACGGCAGATGCAGGGTTTCTTTTGGAAAGTAAATTATGTTACATGTTTATTGGAATCAACGTTTTGGCTACCTGAGCAGCTTTTCTCAAGAGGGGGCAAAAGACAGCATGTAGAGGGAGAGAGAGCAGAAAGCAAAGGACAGGAAGGGAAAATGCACTACAGATGGAAAGGGAGCAAGCTAGAGGAGATGATAGGGTGGAGTGAGCCAGTGCAGATGGAATGGGGGTGGGTGGGTGGGCTCATGATTCGAAAGTGAAAAGCACAATGAAAATCGCTTTCTCCATTTTGCTTAAAAAAACATATAGTAGTTCATAGTTAGATTTTATAAGTCTATAGAAATGTTTACATATATATCTATAAATGTTTCATAGAAGAGTTTAGAATTCATATTCCTATGTCTGTTACCAAGTATCCTATATAATAATTTGCTAAGGTATGTTTGTTTGAAGCTGTCATGCACACTACAGACAGCTGCGCGTGCTGCAGTCATGTGCAGTACAGACTGCCTGTGCCGCAGCTGATAACAGAGCGGGGCGCACCAAATTCAGACCGTAGTCCACACTCTGCACACTGAAGGTGTGCAGAGAGTGGACTACGGTCTGAATTCGGAGTTTCCCGCTCCGTTATCAGCAGCGGAGGGGGCAGTCTCTACTTTCCATGACTGTCCCGCAGCCGTTGCTGCCTGGCACTGTGGCCCGAGCACATGGGCTGTTCAACTAGTATCTTATAAAGGGAATAGTTTTATGGTTATTACTAGTGATGAGCGAGCGTGCTCGGCCGATGCTCGGATCGGCTCGAGCATCGCTCTGCTCGGCACATGGCGGTACTCGTCGAGTACCGCCATGTGCTCGCCCGACATGTTCGGGTGGCGGGGATCTGTGCCGGAAGAGGCACAGATCCGAAGAAGCTCCGCTGGACCACCAGGGACTGGAGGTACGGGGGCATTGCGGAGATGAAGGGGGCATTGCGGAGATGAAGGGGGACATTGTGGAAGAGGGGCATAGACTCTATGCCCCTCTTCCACAATGTCCCCCTTCATCTCCGCTATGCCCGTCTTCCACAATGTGCCCCTTCATCTCCGCTATGCCCCTCTTCCACAATGTGCCCCTTCATCTCCGCTATGCCCCTCTTCCACAATGTCCCCCTTCATCTCCTCTATGGCATAGAGGAGATGAAGGGGGACATTGTGGAAGAGGGGCATAGCGGAGATGAAGGGGCACATTGTGGAAGAGGGGCATAGCGGAGATGAAGGGGCACATTGTGGAAGACGGGCATAGCGGAGCTGA
This sequence comes from Rhinophrynus dorsalis, assembly GCA_037306005.1. Taxonomy (NCBI): domain Eukaryota; kingdom Metazoa; phylum Chordata; class Amphibia; order Anura; family Rhinophrynidae; genus Rhinophrynus; species Rhinophrynus dorsalis. The sequence goes on from CM074724.1 coordinate 225,471,583, forward strand.
AGGGGGACATTGCGGAGCTGAAGGGGGCATTCGGAGATGAAGGGGGCATAGCGGAGATGAAGGGGGCATTGACCAGGCACCCTCCCCTCATCAGAGCAGGGGGTGCCTGGTGTCGCCCCATTCATTCCAATGGGGCTCGTGTGCTCGGCCGAGCACTCGAGCCTCAGGGGGTGCTCGGTCAGAGCACCCGAGCACCCGAGCATCGTGGTGCTCGCTCAACACTAGTTATTACATTTAGGTTATAGAAATGCAAGATGCAGTGAGCCCCATCACTGAAATGTACCCCAGACTAGTAAACTACTCACCATTAAACATTATCCTCCATGTAGATAATTCCTTGTAATTTACTTCATGTATTTTCACTGCACCCTATTTTATGTGGTAAAATTACTAAATGTTTTTGTTTTTTATAGAATGGTAAATCATAGTTCTTTATTCAGACAAGCACTGAAAAAATGAAAAAGTGTTAATCCTTTCACTACATATTTTTAGAGGCCAACCACACACTCACATCAATGAGGAGCATGTTAATAGACTTAGAGCTACATGACAAGAGGAGAAGTATCAGGGAATTTTGTTTATTACAAATAGAGTTGATGTGGATCCATGACTCCTTATTGACTGGTGTATAACAAGAGGCATTTGGAACTACAATAACATGGACACTGTTGTATAATGATATTTTGATTGACCTAGGATAGCACTCATTTTATTTCCACACTAAAATATGAATCCCTACAATATTGCTCCTGATGAGAAACAAGGATTGTGGGCTTATATACTTTTGGAACATGGAAATTTACATTATCTTCATTTTTACTTGTCAAATGTTGGAAACTGGATGCAAAATAGGAGTAAAATAAGAGGTATAATCACAGTCCCATGCATATTGGATAAAGAAATATAAATGGCTGGATAGTATATGAAGTTTCTCAGATAAAACCCCCAGTGGGATCATAATAAGTTATAACTCCTCTTAAGCTATTTGCGCATAAATATGGATTTCTAATTAGAAGGAACCAGTACTGCCATTAAATTGCTGTTATTTGAATGACACCACTAAAACTCAGTGTGAGGTATTCTACAGAACCATAATTGCTCTAGTTCAGAATTAGGGAAATTTCCCCCTCAAACTGAAATCGACGAAAAAAGGCACTTTCTTCTTGGTGAAAAATTTCCCTCAAAAAATGCTGATTTTCCACTTTTTTTATTATTTTATTTCCCAAAATCATAGTATAAAAGGGGCATGAGGATGCCTGTGTTGGCGTAGTGTGGGAAAAGAATCAATTGGACAGGGGATGATATTTGGGGGGGTTGTTTACTGGGATTGGGGGGGCACTTAATAAAAAAGAAATCCTAAATAAAATAAAAACTATAAGACATGGTATAAAGGGGTATGAGGATGGTGCCAGTGTTGGTGAATGAATAAATTATTTGAACAGGGAATTTGCTTTGGGGGGGTTTCTTGACTGCTATTGGGGGTACAGTTAATAAAAAAAATAAATCAATATAATAAAATAAGAAATTTGTATGTAAACTGATAGAGACAGGAAACTCCTGACATAAGCTGCCACTGGGGTGGACTGATACTTGACTTGATAGAGTATTTTGTAGAGGATGATTTGTTTGATTTGTTGTTAGAGGCCTTTGTAGGACTTATACTTATTAGAGGCCCAAGCCCTGAAGAAATATTGATTTGTAGGACTTAAGCTTGTTAGAAACAAACCCCCCAAAAATTGTTTATTTTTTCATCAGACAAGTTTTTTTTATTTTTTAATTATTTATTTATTTTTTTCAAAACACAAGCCCTGAGAAAAAATGAAAATTCCCTACTGGCCTAATGCCAGCAGGTCATGTTGGCCAGTGGTCACTGTCAAATGTCCTTCTGAGTTGCAGCTGTATCACGGTGCCCGTGATTGCTGCATTACTGTGTCTATCACCTGTAGGGGGCTCCCATTGGCTGTTTGCCTTTAGCCCGCCTCATATTGCCTATTTAAACTAAGCTTGGGCACCCTCTGGTTGCCCTTTCATGGTGTCTCTGATTCCATTCATTACCACCATGCTACAGAAACCGATTAGCCTCTTTTCTGTGTTCCTGTGTTCCTGAGTTCCTGAGTTTGTGCTGTTCCAGAGTCTGTTGTCTTCTGTGCTGATTCCAGTGCCTGTTCCGGTTGAGTCTTCTGTAGTTGCTGTTTCCTGCTGTCGGTCTCCGTTGTCACTCCTGATCCGGTTGGACATCTTTGCTGGTTCCTGTTCATCTCCTAAGCCCTGTTCCTGCATCTGTGGCGACCTTGTTCCTCGGTTGCTTGGCGACATTCTCTGCTGTTGGTTCCCAGCGTGCGGACGCTGGTTTGCTCCACTGCCTTATGGCTATACTTTGCTAGTCTGTTGGTTCCCAGCGCGCGGGCGCTGGTTCGCTCATTTGCCTCACGGCATTATACACTGACATCTGTTGGCTCCCAGCGTGCGGACGCTGGTTCGCTCTCAAGCCTTGCGGCTATACTATACAAGTCTGTTGGTTCCCAGCGCGCGGGCGCTGGTTCGCTCCTTTCCCTCACGGCATTATTCACTGATATCTGTTGGCTCCCAGCGTGCGGACGCTGGTTCGCTCTCAAGCCTTGCGACTATACTATACAAGTCTGTTGGTTTGCAGCGCGCGGGCACTGGTTCGCTCCTTTGCCTCACAACATTATACACTGATATCTATTGGCTCCCAGCGTGCAGACGCTGGTTCGCTCGCAAGCCTTGCGGCTATACTATACAAGTCTGTTGGTTCCCAGCGCATGGGCTCTGGTTCGCTCCTTTGCCTCACGACATTATACACTGATATCTATTGGCTCCCAGCGTGCGGACGCTGGTTCGCTCTCAAGCCTTGCGGCTATACTATACAAGTCAGTTGGTTCCCAGCGCGTGGGCGCTGGTTCGCTCCTTTTCCTCACGGCATTATTCACTGATATCTGTTGGCTCCCACCGTGTGGACGCTGGTTCGCTCTCAAGCCTTGCGGCTATACTATACAAGTCTGTTGGTTCCCAGCGCGCGGGCGCTGGTTCGCTCCTTTGCCTCGCGGCATTATTCACTGATATCTGTTGGCTCCCAGCATGCGGACGCTGGTTCGCTCTCAAGCCTTGCAGCTATACTATATAAGTCTGCTGGTTCCCAGCGCACGGGCACTGGTTCGCTCCTTTGTCACTTGGCTACTACTCAGTTATACTGATGGTCCTCAATGTGCTGTCCAGTCCTAGACAGCTATTTTTCCATCTATACCCAGGTATTGGGCGAATGACTACCTAGTATATCTGGATTCCGTATCTACTTATCATCATTATACTGTCATTATATCTGACAGTTACTGGGGCCACTCTGGTTGACACCTCCTCTCTAGGCTGCCCTGCCCAGTATATTGGTAAGGCCAGTAGAACCTTCCTTCATTCCACCTTAAGGTTGCCTTACCCGGTATTGGCAGGGCCAGTAGAGCCTACCATCTCAGTGTTCCTTTAGGCTGCCTTGGCCGGTATATTGGCAGGGCTGGTAGAGCCTGTTTCAGCTGATTATCCGTTAGGCTGCCTTGCCCGGTATATTGGCAGGGCCGGTAGAGCCACTTTTCCATTACTTGCCCAGGCTGCCTTGCCCGGTATATTGGCAGGGCCGGTAGAGCCTGATTCTGTATCGCGTTATCTACTTGCCATTCTATGTATTGTATGTATGTGTATAAAATCCTATGGGATTATCTTCAACTTTTCAATAAAGTTGTGTTTTTACCTAACCTTACGTCTGAGAGTCGTAATAAACCGTGACAAGCTGCTGTTTGTACTACTGCTGCTGAGTTGTTTAAGCAGCAGGATGATTAGGAAGCTGAAAGGGGAATGGGATCAACAATAGCAGTAACATGGAAGATGGATGATGAAGGTTCCACGTGCCACAGCTAGCTCCAGTGATGCGCCTGAGACAGTAGCAGCACAATAACTATCCCCCAGTCCATGTGGAGAAAAGAAGAAGTTGGCCATTAAATCTTCTCCACCTGCCCCTCCTCCAAAATCATCATGGGTGTGTTGTTATTAGAATATATTTTTTCCCTTAAGAACAGGAAAAGTGGGTCTTATCAGCAACTTCTATGTGCACAGTGTGTGTGTGTGTGTGTGTGTGTGTGTGTGTGTGTGTGTGTGTGTGTGTGTGTGTGTGTGTTTGTGCTAAATAACGTATGGGGGCACAACTGTATCCAAACACCATAACACCCAAAACCAAGTACTGTCACTGTCACTGTACCCCTTTTCCAGACCCGCTAAGGACACATGACAACTTGCTGACAGTTTAATAGTAGTGATGAACCCTCCCTGCCATCATCTTTACATATTCTGCAGGATGGAATCCTGCATCCTCTTTGATGCACTGATTGTGATTCTCCTCCACCACACTGGCATGTGTGATCAATGCACCACAAAGTGTGAATGGCTAGAGATGAACCGCCACATACCAACATCAACAGAGTGGCTATCATTTGGCGGGGGAGGTAATGAACTAGGTGGATTGGCAGAAGATGTAGTTACCCTAGAAGGTGATGGCGAGCTAGTTGTTTCACTCGTCCTGGAACTTCCAGTCTCTGCCTGGGTTGTTTTATTTCTCCTACTCTTTTATCTCCACCTCACCTCTTATTGCCTTTCTGGAGAGTCAGAGACACCAAAGTGGTGCTAGATTTCTGTGGTGAGTGTTTGTCTTTAACAAGTTTAACATAAATGTCATGGTGTATGTGTTTCATGTGTGATATCAGGGCGCTTGTGTCAAGGTCTGTTCCCTCCTTTCCTCTTTTCACTGACTTGTCACAAATTGTGCACAGTGCCATAGCTGATGACTGCACTGTGCTTGCCCCAACAGAAAAATAGTCCCACACTCATGATGACTTCAGGGGGAAGATAACAGATGGAGAAGAATGGCCTCTTTTTTCTTGTCCTCCACATTGCCCTTCATTGTCTGTGGCAGCAGATAATGTTGCTGCTATTGCTGCTACTGCCTCAGATTCAGCACTGCCACTAGGATCAGGAGTATTGCTTCAGCTGGCAAGTAGAACCTATCCTAGTCCCACATCACTTGTTGACCCCATTCCCACTTTGTCCACGGTGGTCTATGGCACACTAGCCTGCCTCTCAGCATCCTGCTGCCCTAGCATCTCAGCATTAGAAGGAATTAGAACAGTTGCAAATTCCTCTAATTCCAAAATGTCATTGCTAGTGGTGGTGGTGATGTCCAACCTCATCCCTGTCTCCCATTCCTTCACAGTTTCTATTAAAAAGGCCATCAATGTCTCTTCCACCCCAGCTTCTCCAGCATCATCATCACCACCACTAGTCCCTACATGCTGTTGTTGCTGCTGCTCTATTCCAAACATCTCACTGCTGCTTGGAGGAGGGGACAAGCAATGTGACAGAGGGTCCCCTAATGTCACACTTGCCATTTCCTTTTGACCTGAAGAAGGAGGCAGACTAGAACTAGCAGCAATAGCAGCAGGCACAGGCAGCTGATCTTTGCCCCTGCTGGTGGTGATGGTATTAATTCTGAGCATGCTCTCCCCAACACCATTTCTGGCCTCTTAAGGATCATGTTCAACTTGGACACTGTAGTGAAATGAAGGGGACTCCCAGAGCCAGAGGAATGGTGTGGGCTCCCTTAACCACTAGTCTGGACACTCTCAAATGTTTCCCCTACAACTCCGGATACTTTACCATTACTGCTACTACTACTAACACCAACCACATCAAGTTCAGCTGCAAAGTCTTCCTCCTCAGTCTCACAGTCAGTAGTAGTATGAGGATATGTATGATATATGTTGATTACCCCCTCCTTCACTCCTAACAATAACAAACTGCTGGACCTTAGTAGAAGTAGTACTGGCTCTGGCAGGACTGCTTGGGAATGGCAAGTGTGAGTTAGAGTCCCTTGCTGTCACACTTGGCATAATTTTCTCCTTCCCCCTCTGAGGACTACAAGAAACACTAGCAGTAGGCAAAGTATTGGTGGCAGCAGATTCAGCACTGGCAGTAGGTTCAGCACTAACAGCAGGTTCAGCACTGGCAGAAGGTTCAGCATTGGCAGCAGGTTCAGCACTGGCAGCAGGTACAACACTAGTGGCTGCAGGAACAGCAATGGTGACACTGGCAACAGGAGCAGCACGTCTTGCAGCAGGCACAGGCAGCTGACCTTTCCTGCTCTCACTAGAACTACCCTTTTTCTCCCTTCCTTTCCATTCCCTTTTCTCCCTCCCTTCTCTTTAAATTCCCCAAGATCCCTTGGGGTGATTTAGGGGGACTGGATAGCCTTGGTTCAGTACTGCTAGTCACTTCCTCCTCCTCCTCAGACTCAGTGGACACATAATAAGGTTCCTTCCAGTTCCTCTTTTTGCTGCTCACAGTGATAGGAGTCACTATGAGCCTCTCCTGTCTCAATTTTTCCAAAATATCACAGCAGAACAGCACAGCACATCTATCTTTCTCTGTACCTGCTTCTATTGTGTCTGCTTTCAGTGAAAACGTGTTTTTATAGCGTAAGTGCGAAAAAAACAATGTAAATAAATGGGTGAAAACTTTCTAGCCATTGAAAAAATGGTGAAAGATTTTGGCCAAGGGGTGAAAGATGCAAAAATTTTAAGCGCTAGTTTTAAAGAGGATTTTCCTGCGAAAAAGGGTATAACAATGTGGTTTTCGTGAAATTTCCAGCGGGAACACGGCAACAACTTTTTCCCATCCCTATTCAGAATGGCCAACACAGATAAGACACTACTTATTACAATCCTAGCATTTGATATCTCTTTCTTATGGAATAAGAACTTAGATAAAATTGTATAGACATTAATACAAACATTTCTAACTTTTGGAACATTCTTTTTTCATTTTCAAGAGGATTCATTGAATGAATGAATATGTTTATTTATCTATAATGTCACAAATAAACACAACCCTTTACAATTTAAGGGTTTAGACAATACAGTTGCTTTGCAAAGGGAAACACTGGAAGTAAGGTCCTGAGTCATTGCCTAAAAGTTTACAATATAAAGTGGTATGGGGAAACATACAGATTACATAGGATTCAAGTGTTAAATTCAACACAAGAGTTCTGGTCTGGATAAAGTAAGTAAAAGCGTGAGTTATACAAAGTCAGTGCCTTGAGCCATTATTTACTGCATGGACACTGTTGTACATATTCCTTTTTTCCTAGCTACGCTATGTTCTCTCTGTACACCCTTTCATTGGGTGAACTTATTCATTAAACTGACATCAAGTATCATCTATATGCTGATGATACCTATTGATCCACTATTGATCTGTCACCTCAAATTCAGTTACACGTTTCAAACTGCCTCTTGGCCATATCCTCCTGGATGGCCCATCATCATCTGAAGCTACACATGACCAAAACCAAACTTCTCATTTTCCATTCAAGATCTTGACCAACAACCAGCTTCACCGTTACAGCTGATGGAACTGACATTGATCTGGTCAACTCAGCATGCTGCCTTGGTACCATTTTTGATTCCCTCCTTTCCTTCTCCCCTCACATTCACTCCGTGGCTAGATCCTGTTGATTCTTCCTCTGCAACATTGCTAAAATCAATCCTTTCCTCTCACAAGAACCTGCTAAAACTTGTGCATGCCCTCATACTGTCCCTCTTAGACTATTGCAATGTGCTACTAACTGGCCTTCCAGCTTCTCATCTTTCCCCTATACAACCTGTCTTACGCTCAGCTGCATGAATCACCACTCACTCCCCAAAAACTGAATCTGCTCACATCATTCTTAGATATCTGACATGGCTCTCTATTCAGCAATGTATCACTTACAAAGTCCTTCTTCTTACCTTTAATGCTCTCTACACTTCTTACCCCCCCCCTTACATCTCTTCCCTCGTCTCCTTTTATGTTCCCAACCACATCCATTGCTCAGTACACACCCTTCTTGTTATACCATCCACACCCTCTGCCCTCTCCACTTCCAACCCTTTTTCACTTTCCACTTCCTACCTATGGAATGCCATACCACTCTCCCTATATCTAGAACAATCCCCATCTGTCTTTAAAGGGATAGTAATACTTAAAATGTAAAAAAAACTATGCTGTAGGGTTTATCCCCCTGAGTAAAACAAGAGTACTCCCACTGCTGAGAGGTGTTTCATTCAGAAGTTATTAATTTTCAAAGTTGAATTTTTTAGGTGCAATATCACAGTGGCCTGAAATTGTACAGTGGCGCTGTTGCTGCACGATCCTATGGACAATTCTGGTCAGTTGACCATAAATCTCCATAGAATGGTGTAGCAACAGCGCCACTGTACAATTTCAGGCCATTGTGATATTGCACCTAAAAAATAAAACTTTGAAAATTAATAACTTTTGAATGAAACACCTCTCAGCAGTGGGAGTACTCTTGTTTTACTCAGGGGGATAAACCCTACAACATATTTTTTTTTACATTTTAAGTATTACTATCCCTTTAAGTCTACCTTGAAATCCTACCTTCTGCAGCACTAGTACCATACACTACATTTTGGCAGACTCAGTACTTGAACTCATAGCACTTGACAACCTCATACCCTGTTGTCTGTCTCCTATTTTCCATTTAGACTGTAAGCTCCTTGTGGCAGGGACCTCTTTACTATTGTGTCTATGACTGTGGCACTTATTTTCTCCACATTTATTTATTGTAACATACTACTACTGTAAGGTGCGGTGTACGCTGTGCGGAGCCGTATGAATAAAGATATACATACCTGGAAAATGGTGAACTTACTTGAGCCATTTTCCTTGAATTTGCAAAAAAGCATAATATTCTGATAAGTAAGCTCAAAATGTCAAGATTAAGTAATCATACTCTAAACTGGCTCCAATCCTGCTTATAAGACAGAATACAATATGTGTCTATTGCTGACAATACTTCCTTTCCACTCAAAGTAAGAACTGGGTTTCCCCAAGGCTTCATTCTTTACCATCTTCTATTTCCCTATTTACAAATTATTTGCTCATGGATTGCAAAGCATCTTCTGTGCACATGTTTTCAGATGACACTATAATCTATACTGAAAACCTTTTTTTAAATACTGACAGAATGGTCACTATGGCATTTGGTACAAAGCAAAACTACTTAAACTACCCATTTAACAATCATAACAAAGTTTAATCTTAATTTGGCCTCTGTCAACTTCTACAAAAATCTTGGTATGTGGCTTGACCCATACTCACTATTGTTCTTTATAATGATAAATTAACATCCAAACTTCATCCTGAAATAGGGTGTCTAAAAAAACATTCCCTGGTAAAAAAACATTGTTCAGCAGATGTTAATTCCAGTCATAAACTATGGAGATGTAGAGTATGCTTCTGTGCCACAAATCCATCTTAGTAAACTCACCAATCTGTGTAATTCAATATGTCACTTTGTCCTCTGATGTAATTACACTACCAATCATTTAAATATGTTTAAAGAACTTCAGTGACAAACACTCAAATCTAGAAATGCCCTTCAACTTTCTTGCCTACTGTAGTTTATAACTACTTCTCTAGAAAGCTATCAGGTTACCTGAGCAGTTTGCTCACTCTAGATTTCCAAATGATCACCTCTGCTCCACTGCTAACAATTCACAGAGTATCCCACACTTCAAGAAATATACCAGTTAATTTTCCTTCTCCTTCAGTGCCTTGAAAGCCTGGAATAAACTACCAGAAAAATGAGAACTTCTAGTTTAAAATACCTAAAAATAACTGCTTCTTTTTGTCTAAAAACAATATGTAACTGTATATAATTTTTTAAATTGTTTCTCTATTTTGTGGAAATGTGTAAAGTCTTTCTGTAAAAGTTCTCCATGACATCCTTGAAAATCATAGAAATCTTAATTTATTTTTCATGTTAAAAGATGTTCTAAATAAATAAACTGCATTTTCAAAACAAATAAAACCAATCCGGTGGTTGATTTTGACCTACTGCTGGATGTTTTAACTTTAGCATAAAATTATTATATGCACAAAAATGTGATCTGAAAAATATATTAACAACATAGAAATATGAATGGAAACTCATGGATTTCATAAATCGAAGGGATTGTAATACTTAAACGGTAAAAAAAATATGTTATAGGGTTTATTCCCCTGAGTAAAACAAGAGTACTCCTACCACTGAAAGGTGTTTTATTCAAAATTTATTACAGCTCAAAGTTGAATTTTTTAGGTGCAATATTACAGTGGCCTGAAATTGTACAGTGGTGCTGTTGCTACACCATCCTATGGAGATTTATGGTCTACAGAGTAGCGCTGTCCATAGGATGGTGTAACAACAGCGCCACTGTATAATTTCAGGCCACTGTGATATTGCACCTAAAAAAATCAATTTTGAGCTGTAATAACTTTTGAATAAAACATCTTTCAGCAGTGAGAGTACCCTTTTTTTACTCAGGGGGATAAACACTACGATATATATTTTTTTACATATTAAGTATTACTATCCCATTAATTCGTACACTACATGTAAAGTTACTACATCCATGGGTTTAGATATGAAAACAACTCTCCAACTGAAGTGAATGGGATTTGGACAGTTAAATATTCATTATACATTTTATAAAACAGCCAAGAGCATTTTTAAAACCCACTGAAAGAGAATTTATAAGATTGACACTGGCTAGACTAAAACTAAATATAACCTATTGTAAATGCTAACTAAAATATACAATTTACTTCTGGCATGTTGTGAATTTAGAATATTTTATTTTAGGGTATACGAAAGGTTTACAGATCAATAAATGTGTCTTATTACTACAGAGCAGCAAAACTGGGCAGTTCATTTTAAATTTACATATCTGAAGTAAATGTATGAATATGAGTATTCTTCTTGATTAGTAGACCTGTGCCTGCCTAACACCTTTGTTTCAATCCTATCACACTGAAAAAGGTAGCTTAAGGTCACTCGCACAGAGAGTGGACAGTGTGGGAGTGTATTGGTATTGGCATTTCAAGTACTGCTGTTCATCTGTGCTATGTTTTACTCTATGTACCAATAAGGCAAAGAGAAAATCCACTCAAAATTCTTTCATCTAGTTGTGCATACTACAGGGGAGATAATAGAGATAATAAAGTTTGTTATTATTAAAGTCTATCTGTAGATTAACACAGCTATAGTCATTCATGTTTACTCATAACTAAAGCAAATAATTACACTGGTTGACTTGTACATTCCCTTCCCTTTATCACAATAGTCAATACTGCTGAAGTATTAGAAGGACTGAAACAATTCTGGGGCAAACAGATTGCAAAATCTATACATCTAAGAATCTAATACATAGTTCACTGTTAGTCATGCCCTGGGGCCTTACAAAGGCAGAGTTATGCAAAACTCCACTTTGTGCGTCCAATGGGATGTGACTGAGGGCATAATTCATATGCCAATTTGCTGAGGAGGAGGCAGGGGGCAAATACAGGTGCTCATTGTTCCCCTCACTCCCTTAACAGTCACAGTTTTTGTGCCCCCATCACCAGTAACACTCTTCAGGCTGCCTTCCCTTTTCACAGTGTCCACTCTCAGCAACCTCCTCCTCTTTCACAATATACCTACTCCCCTCCCTCACTCTTAATGGGATAGTAATACTTAAGATGTTAAAAATACATGTTTGTAGGGTTTATGTCCCCAAATAAAACAAGGATACTTCCACTGCTGAGAGGTGTTTTATTAAAAAACTATAACAGGTCAAACGTGAATTTTTTAGGTGCAATATCATAGTGGCCTGAAAATTTACAGTGGCGTTGTTGCTACACCATCTTATAGAGATTTATGGTCTACAGACCAGAGCAGTCCATAAGATGGTGTATCAACAGTGCCACTGTACAATTTCAGGTCACTGTGATACTGCACCTACAAATTCAAGTTTGAGCTGTAATAACTTTTGAATAAAACACATTTCAGTAGTGGAAATACCTTTGTTTTACTCAGGGGGCTAAACCCTACAACATATTTTTTTTTACATTTTAAGTATTACTATCACTTTAACAGTCACCATTCCTATAAACAGTGTACCTCCCCTCCTGTTCACAATCTTTAGCAGGTGACTGAGAAACTCACCTGTCTTATAACATTCGCAGTGGTGCTGCAGAAAGTGACTAGAACTTAAACAGAGACCCGGTGGCTGCAAGCAATGCAGCAGTAACTCTGTGTAGATGCTTAATGCCTCTTTATCATTCCAAAAAGTTTGCTTTGCCACCCTCCCCATCACCATTGTCCCTCCCTCCCCTTCTCACTGTCCCCACCCATATATAGCAGGTGGCAGATAAACCCACCTGCCCCTTGGCTGAAAAAAAAAAAAATCAGACCTCATGGTTGGGCCCCCCCCAGCTACTGATCTCCCAGATGATTTGGCTGGGCGACCAACAAAGGCAATGCAGAGGAGCTACCGGGTAGGTGTGGGTAGAATCAGGGAATGCCTCCCACATTGAAGTGAAAGGCTCTCCTGATCCCACTCACTCCTACCCAATAGTTTGGGTAGGATAGGAACAGGGGAGCTGTGTTGCTCTCCTGCATCACTTCTATTAATCTCCCATCCAAAACAGCTGGGAGTTCAGCAGGAGGGGTCATCCTGATTCTCAACCATGAGGTCTGATTTTAAAAACACACTAACAATAGGGATTCACCTTACGGGAGAAGCAATGCCAACATTGCCAGTAGGTTATAAAGAACATATTGCATTGACTTAAATGGGATTTTGAATGCCTGGGTGGTTTCCAGTACATTGTTTCACAATTCATTGGCGAGCTCTATAACATTCAAGGAGTTAAAACCCCAATTAAATCAATGGGAATTTGATGATTTGTTTTATCAGTTTTCTAAGGTAAAGTTTCATTCCTCTTGTTCTTCTTAGCATTCTAGCCTCACTTTTAAAGGAGCAGTAAACTTTTTTATGAAAACATTATATTGTAAAGCTTTTCCTCTCAAGTAAAACAAAGGTACTCCCACGGCTGAAAGGTGCATATCTCCATTTATTACAGTTTAAACCCTTGTTTTGCATTAATTGTGTCATCCAGTGGTCAGATTCAAGTTAGTTATTTTGCTGCATTCTCTAGAAGAGGTGAGTCATTGACAAATAGTTCTCCACAGAATGTAACAGAAACTGCTGAGTCATGCTGTCAGTTTGAACTTTGAGGAAGTAATCACACTGTGATTCATATCCTGACAATTTTAACAGTTATAACAGTTGAATAAAAAACTGTGGGAGCACCCTTGTTTTACTCAGGAGGAAAAGTTCTATAATATATAGGTTTTAATAAAAAAAAAGTTATCTGCTCCTTTAAGTATAGCATTAGTATTAAGCATCTGTTTGGCACCTTGTAGAAAATGAATCCAGAATCATACAGTCATATAGTTCCCAATGGGCAGATACCTACGTCCCTAACAATACCTTCATAATTGCTAATTGAGTAGTTGGCAGCAAGCAGTATGAACACAGATTGAAAGGACACAGAAACTAAGCAACCCTTTGAACCTTAAAGGTGGTCCCCCAGGAGAGCAATTAACTTGCACTGGCAGGTTATTGTGAGCCATGAAAAGGCTTTATCTATTACTACATGATTCTCATTCCAGGCTTTGATCCAAATAATTCAAGATACGGAACAATAAAAGAAAATCAGTGTTATTTAAAACTATAAAAGAGCTATACAATACATTTGATCACAGTGAACATGTAACATTTTAAAAATATGTTATAAACCATTTACATTAAAAGGTAATTTTAATATTAACAACTTATTTGAAGATTTAACTGGTAACAATAAGAACACTGTTAATAATAAGAAGGAAACTCAAATTATGCGTTTCACACCATACACATTAGTTATTGGGCATAAATACCAAAAAAAATCTTTGTCATGGTTTGCTTCAGTTCAAACACTTTAATATTATCTTTTGTAATATTTTTTTAATATGTAATGTAATACCTTCTTTAATTTAAAAACATAAACATGTTGAAGGCATAGCAGATTCATAATGATTTCGGCAGATTGTGGATAATTGGAGGTGGATTCACAGGGATATGATGGCGAGACATCTTAGTGCATGCTGTCGATATACCATCACTATGAATTCACCACCATATCACCACCCTCTACCTCATCAACATTCATGTATCTTCCCCCAGAACCATAAATTTATTGAAGCTAAGTTTTTTCAGGAAGAACTTGGTGCAAGGATTTTTTTCCTCCTGGATACGGATGGGTGAAATTGTCCTGCTCAACCTGAAACATGTGAAAAAATGTCACTTCCTGCTGAGCAGGAAATCTCCTGTGAAAAGTGCTGATTTTCAGCTTTTTTCACCTTTGTCATTGATAAGAATGAATTTTTCTTCACATGTAAAGTTTCCTATCATTTCCCACCAGGATAGTATAAAAGGGGTGTCAGTTTCCTACAACATATCATTCTGTATATACAAATGAAGCAGCGATGGCTGGCCTTGGGCAAACAAAGAGAATCACAATATTTCCTTGTTCATGTACACGGCTTACTGAGGACAAACTCCAAAAGAGACTGGAAAAGTTATGGTGACTAAAGCACCTGGACCTGATGACATACACCCAAGGGTACTTAAAGAACTTAGTTCAATTATAATAAGACCCTTATACTTAAAGTGTTAGTAATGTCCAAAAAAAAGTTTTTTGCATTTAGAAGAGCTTAAAAAGCTGAGCTAAATGCAAAAAACCGTATCTCTCAAACCGCTATGGTTTAAGAGATACAGGTGTTTAAAGTTTGCTGTTTCCTACTGACAGCTGTAAAGCTGTCAGCAGGGGATTCGTGTCGGTTGACACGGAGGCGTTTGAGAAGTGCCGCGATCTTGTTACTTACAAGGAATCCCTTCATTGGAATGGTCTAAAATTATATATATTTTTGCACAAATATGCTGGATTGATTATTTAAATCAATTTGTTACTGTGAAGGACTGTGTCAATACCTAATATAGTGTAAAGTTCTCAATTTTAATTTTATCTATTTATGTGGATATATCCAACCTAATTGGTTCTCCTATTAACCCTTTAATTTCTCGAATACCTTTGACAATATTTATTGGTACTTTTTCATCAGGCATAGTGTCCTGTGATTGGATGAAAGCTTGTATAGTACTATTCTTCAAAAAAGGGCAAAATCGAAACCTGGAAATTATAGACTTGTCCAGGGTCGGATTTACATTCCAGGCTCCTCTAGGCAAGGCACTCTGGGCACCCTTAACGCCACCCATGGCCACATCCCACTGCTCATATGACCACGCCACCAGTCTCAGCTAATGTTCACTGGCACAGCAGATACCTTTGGCCTACAACAAGAAAGGCATACCTGGGAACTTTCTTCTTTGCGCTCTTGGAGCTTAACCACGAGTGGGAGCATAGCTAAATGGGCTAAAAAAAAAATATGATAAGGAAGGAGGAGAAGCCGTGGGGAATAGGAGGAAGGGATGACCAGAGCTGGGGAATGGGGGCATACTAACTGCAAAGCAAGTCACCCTAGATGCCATCTGTGTTGAGTGTGGGCAAATCTACCATATGATATGTTTTATGACTTTAACGATTCTTAGAGCTATACTTTGAGATCTCTTATCTTGCTAAATGTTTCTATATGCACTGCTCCCCTTGATTTTCCTTTAAAGATTGTGTATGTTGCAAAGAGTTGCCTTTGGTGAATTGCTGGTTATCAAATGTGGAAGTATAACAATATGAGATCTAAACTTCAGGGCTAACAAGATCCTATTTAACCTTCGAGTGCCAGAGGAGCATCGGTTGGATACATACATTTCTGGCATTCAGGGTCAAATGAATTAATACTAATAAGCTATCAGTGTGGATTATCTTGGTTTTATTATAATGTAATAATTATTTTTTGCATTATATATTATTAACACAGTGCTGCCTTTAGTATAGGTCAGTAAGTCTTAAGATAAAACAAAAAATTGCAAGTGTTTAACGTAAAATGGCTTACTTCTTAACTTTTTGCATTGCATTATAATTAAATTAGTAAAATAAACAGTTATGTTGTGTGAGGATAACCCTCTCCTCATTATACTGTTATCGTCACTACCACGGGCAGTGGTTGCGTTGTTGAATTTTGCCATGGGCTCTAGCCCCAGATCTTTTTGGAACCTAGGGAAGTAGTAATATTCTGCTAGAGTATTGCTGTTGTTGTACTATACATGGAGGGTGCAAAAGCCTTTGATACCGTGCCTCACAATAGGTTACGTCATAAATTAAAAGGCATCTGTCTTGGAGTTGACATCTGCTCATGGATAGATAACTGGATAAGTGATAGATTGCAACGAGATGTTGTAAATGGATCCTTTTCGAGTTGGTGTTGAGTTGTAAGTGGTGTTTTACATGGTTCAGTTCTAGATCCAATGCTTTTTAGAATACACCAGTTTGAAGTGCCTATATATATACAAATTATCAGTTGAAGAGAGATATATTGGAAATAACACCCACATGCAGACCCACTGAGATGACAATGCAAGAAACATTTGATTCTAAATACAATTAGAATTCTATTAAAATAATGTGAATAGTAAATCGCATCAAATATTCTAAAAACAACACTATTAGGCTTCCTTGCTATACAGCCAATGTCATGGCAATGCATTTTAATTTGTTTATTAATGATCTATAAGTGGGTATTGAAAGTAGTGTCTCAATCTTTGCTGATAACACTTATCTGTGTCAGGAAATATGTACAGATCAGTATTGAAGGTTCTGCATGCCCCAGACCAAATTCTGGCCAGTCCCCTTAAATCAACCCTAGGGATCTTGGGGAAATTTTTCTAACAGGAGGAAGAAGAGGGTAGTAGTGTGAGCAGGACAGGTCAGCTGCTTGTGCCTGCTTCCAGTGCAGCACCTGCTGCCAGTGCTCCTCCTGCTTCCACCAGTGCTGTGCCGGCTGCCAGTGCTGAACTTGCTGCCAGTACTGTACCTGTTGCCAGTGTAATTCAGTGTAATTCTGTCAAGGAAACACAGCGGGAAATAATCAGTAGACCCCCAAATATTTGTACTCGCATAAGATGTATAATAGTATTATAGTTAGATTAATTTGAAATCAATTCACAAACTAGTTTGATATGCTACTTCACAGTAAATAAATTGAAAAAATCAATTACTCATATTTATGCAAAACATAATTTTTATTGGAATATAAAATGTAATGTAAATTAGCAATCAGTGTAATCAGAGTATTAGTGAATATCAAGTGACTCAGTAATATATCTTATATATATGACCAAGTCACATACTAAAATATATTAATGAAATTGAAATACAGCAAAATAAATCAGATGATATAGTAAGGCAACAATACCAGCATTTATGGGGTTAAACCTTATATCAATGTATCCAGAGGTATAAGCTCAATATTGAACACAGCAGTGTAACAAGAATTAATTGCTCATCTGCTGTCCTCAATGTCTACACCAGTGGTTCTCAACCTGTGTCCTCAGTGGATACTAACAGGCCAGGATTTGAGAATTTCTTTTTAAGAGCACAGGTGAGTTAATCAATATGACTGAGCCTTTGATCAATACACTTGTGTTCTAGCAGGGAAATTCCTAAGTCCTGACCTGTTAGTGGCCACTGAGGGCACAGGTTGAGAACCTCTGGTCTACACCTTCTGGATGAAGCAAAAGCTGTGAGTACGTTCCCACATAATACTCTAATGCACAAAACAATACATGTTTATTGAGAAGCAAATACTATGAAGTTATATCAATATGTATATAAATTATATGCTAAAAAGGGCAAAATCCTGTTTGCTGCACAATACCAGCACTGCCAGAGTTAACTAAAATGGAGGACGTCTTTTGTTCTGTCAGAATTTTTACCATGTGGGGTAACTATCCCAGCAGATAATTTATGGATGTCCCAACACTACTATGCATGCAATGAGATAAGCACACATGAACTAGGAATCTTTAAAAGGAACTGCACACCAATTGAGAAACAAAGGCAAAGCTTCCCAGATAACAATAACCAAGGGTTAATGACAAATTCACCAAATCATAGGAGCATCAATGACCACTCAGAAAAAAAGATATCATATATCATCTGCATGTACTTACAACGGCAATTTATCACATTCCGTAGCATTTGATTGCACATTTATACACACAATAAACATGTGTCTCTGCAGGTGTCAGTGATTAAAGCACAAAAGTTAATTCTGTGACAGGGATAGTAACTAGATATCCCTAGTAACTATGATCTAAATTGCTATCAGTCTTATCTCCCACAGTATCACTATCTATATCTATGAATTGGCAATTAGTTATTCTGTGTAGCTTCTGAAATTTTGACTAACACTACTGCCTAAGTGGCTACTATGTGGCTGTCCCCATTAGATTGGCCAGATATAGTGGGCAAAGTCACTTATCTACCCCAAAATAAATTGGGTGATAATAATTTTTAGAAGCCTTACAGAATTTTGTTTATACTGAAGTATATATATAGTTACCAATAGCAAACAAGATATAATCTGTGTTAATGTAGGTTATCAGCTCACTGATTCCCATTCAGGTAGGTCCATACTCCTGTATCAGCCAGGAAGACACTATGCAAAACCCAGTCAAAAAGCCCTTTTTACCCCATTGCATTTGCTATTATTACATACAACCTTTTACCCAAAAGGTACTGCCCACCCCTATCTGATAGGCCAGATATAGTATGACTTATAATATAAGGGTGTATTAGTTTTCCAGAAAGCTCTTTGACTGGTCAGCATTGCAATCAAGCAAAGCTTACTAGAAAACAATCTTTTACGCCGGGAGATGGTGCCAAAAGACTTAAATTGCATAAATGAATAATAATAATAAAAAAAATATGACCAACAAACACCTATTTGGTTAAAGAACAATGAAAAGTAGGGCATTGTTGTCATTGCCTCTGCTATCTCTAAGAAAAGATATTATGTATAAAGTGTTACTAGAATGACCATGTCCAGTTTTATGTATGGCATTGAGTCTCATAACTTGCTGTCAGCATTCTGTAAGATGAAAACGTGTTTTTCTTAAACAGATAGACTTAGAATAACAGCAAGATAAAATGGCTGCGACAGACCTTTAACTCAATATTGATCAGATTGTCTGACAATTCTCAAGAGGTGGGGGGAGGAGATGATGCCAAGTGTGACAGCAGGGGACCATAAGTCAAACTTGCCATCCCTAAGCAGTCGAGCCACTAGTACCACTACTAATAAGTTGAAGCAGCTTGTACAGAGTGTTAGGAGTGAGGGACGGGGTGATCATCATATTACTAGTGAAGAGGAGGACTTAGGGTCAGGTATTGAAATTTATGTGGTTGGTTCTCTGGTTTCAGTTTTGGAGGAATATTGCACCCAAGCCCTAATCAATTACAACAAATCTGAAATATTGAATATAACTCTACCTAACCACAGATTCTCCAATCTAAATCAAAACTTCAAGTTTAAACTATGTTCATCTTCTTTAAAATATTTAAGAATCCTCCTCTCTCCCAAGACAGAACACTTATCTGAAATGAATTTCTCTCCTCTTAGTAGATCCATTGCCTCTGAACTTAAATGTTGGAACAAACTTCCCATTTCATGGTTTGGTCGCTCAAACATTATAAACATGAATGTCTTACCAAAAGTCCTTTACTTGATTAATGCTCTACCGATAGCATTTCCAATTCAATCCCTTCAGAATTTGCAGTCTACTATATCTTCTTTCATCTGGCAAAATAAGAAACCGAGATTGAGAAGTGAAATATTATCCATGCCGAACTCCAGAGGAGGAATAGGCCTTCCAAACATTCTGTTATATTACAAAACAGCGGCTTTAGCAAAATTCTTTGACTTGACATCTCCCACTCTGCCCAGATGGGTAGACTCTTTGAGCTCTTCAGTAGGAGACTTCGATCCTTTGCAAATCACCCTTTCCCCACACGCAACCCGGAAATCTTGTTACAAATCCCATATAATTCTAGATCATCTATATAAACAATCGCAGATTTTAAATGACTCATATCATCTGATACCTTTTCCTTCTTCATTAACATCAGTTATAGGGAATCCCACCTTTACAGCAGATACTTCTCATCCCTTTTAAAAGAATTTAAAAAAGGCCTCCATGGATACTCTTGGCTCTCTGTCATCTGAAATAGGATTTATATCTCTTTCCACACTTACACAAACTCTCGACATAGACAGAATCCCTTGGTGGGTTTATTTGCAACAAAGACACTGGTATAATAAGATTACTTCAAATACCAATTTCCACTGACAACAGATGACTTTGGAAACCACACTATTTAAGAAACCGAATGATCTTAAACCCCTTTCCTTTTGCCACAAGCTCATAATTTGTTGCACTCCGACTGTTAAGTTCTACTTTCTGAGAACTTGGGAAAAGGAATTAGATCGGGTCCTAGATATATCTGAATGGCTCTATACTTTCTCTCTCCTCAAAAAATCCTCTGAGGATGTTAAAACACAAGAAATGAACTGTAAGTTACTTACAAGATGGTATATGACGCCTAAAAAGATCGCACAATCTTTTGGAAATCATTCCGCCCTCTGCTGGAGATGTAATTCGGAAATTGGTTCGATGTTGCATATATGGTGGAAGTGCCCATTGATTTCAGGATTTTGGTCAATATTAGCGAAACAAATCAACTCTTTATATAATACATCTCTCCCTTTTGAACCGTTAACCTTTCTCTTCCACTATACTCGTCATATCACTGGATTTACCACACCTAGAAATGGACTTGTATTCAAACTTTCTTAAATGCCGGCAAACGCCTAATTCCACTATTTTGGAAACAGACAAATATCCCTTCCTTACAAAACTGGACTGAGATAGTTAATGATTATATTTCCATGGAATATTATCATGCTATATCTAAGCATTCGGTTAAAGACCATACTGACAAATGGGTGGAATGGTCGAACTCTTCACCCTAATTCTGGCTCCCACAATTAATACACTGTTGTCCTTTGAGCAATGGCTGTTATTTCTTGATATAACTTTATTATGAGGTTGAGACCTTAGACATACCTTGCTTCATACTCACTAACATGCAAGTTGACGTGCCTCATTCCAGATGCGTGCCCTTCTCCCCCCCCTTCTACTTACTTTCTTCTTCTGTTTTTTCTTTTTTTTTCCTCACTAATCACTTAGATATCTTAAAATCGCCCAACACCACGCTACCTTTAACATTTATCGAATAAATAAATCCTCAATCACTCTTTTCCCCCATTTGATTAGACTATAAGACTTCTATTGCTAATTGAATCATATCTTTCCAATGTACATCCTCTTCATACTGGTATTATTCTCCTTTATTATCACTTCTTGATCAATGTTAACAAAATGTTTTGCAAATGTATTATGATACTGTTTCTTCACAGTTATTCTCTTGTTACTCTGTTGGATGTATTGTTGTTTTCTATAATCTTTGTAACTCTTATAGACTTTCAATAAAGAATTTCAAGAAAAAAAAAAAGAAATTTATGTGGTTGGTGGTAGTAGTAGTAACAGTGATGGAGAAGCAGCTAGTGGGACTAGCGTTAGGGCAGTGCTAGTAGAAGTAATGCAGAGCATCCAGACTAGTGGTCAAGGGTCACCATTCCCCTGACCCCGGAAGTTCCATTCTGCACACGGCATTGTCCAGGTGGAACATGATCCTGATGAAAGCAGAATTGTTGGCTAGCAGCAATAATACCACCACCACCACTAGGAGCACAGACAAGTTGCCTGTGCCTGCTGATAGTGCTGTAAGTCTGCCTTTTCCAGGTCAACAAGAAATGGCAAGTGTGACATTAGGAGACCCTCTGTCACATTTCTGATCGCCTCCTCCAACCTGTGAAATGTTTGTAATAGAGCAGCAGTAGCACAGAGGGACTGGTGGAATTGGTGATGATGATGATGGTGGAGAAGCTGTCACGCAAGAGATATTAATGTCCTTTTATCCCAAACTGAGAAGGAATTGTAGACAGGGATGGGCATCACCACCACCATCACCAGCCGTGAGCTTTTTGTAAATTGCGGAGTTTGCCACAGCTCTAATTCTGGCTGCTGCTGAGTTGCAAGGCCAGCAGGATGCTGAGGAGCAGGCTAGTGTGCCACAGACCCCCGTGAACACAGTGGGATTGGGTCAACAAGAAATAGTACTGGCCCTAGTTGCAGTGCTGATTCTGAGGCAGATGCAGCAGCAATATCATTCTCTGCCACAGCCAGTGAAGGGGAATGTGGAGGAGAAGAAGAAAGAGGCCTTTTTTCTCCATTTTTCCACTTCCCCCTGAAGTCATTGGTGTGGGACTATTTTTCTCTTGGGGCATGCACAATGCACTCATCATCATCGGCAGTGTGCACAATTTGTGACAAGTCAGTGTAAAGGGGAGAGGAGGAACACATATTGGTACAACAACCCTGATTACACACATGAAACAGACACCATGACATTTATATGAAGCATGTTAAAGCCAAAAACTCACCACAGAAATCGGGCACAGCTGTTTCTGTGTCACTTGACTCTCCCCTATGGCAACAATAAGTGAGGTGGCGATCAAAGAGGAGGAACAATAGAGAAACCCAGAGGCTGAAAGTGGTTGATGAGCAAAACACTTGGCTCACCATCAACTGCTTGCTCTAGGATAACTAGATCATCTGCCAATCCACCAGGCATTTTGGAATGGGGTCTTCAACACTCTGTCAGACCTGCTGGAGAGGCAAATCCTTATATCTCCTAAGCAAGCTCTTTTATCCATTACCCTTGATGATTTACATTCTGGCCCTACAAAATATTATCTCTATGAAACTCTTGTAATAACATGCAAGGTAATTGACACTGTCTGGATGTCTGACAAGTCCCCCTCACAAATTAACTGGTTAAATCTTGTAATTCAAAATATTCCATACTATAGACTGATTTTCATACACAGAGGCTGCCTATTGAGTTTTGAAGAGGTATGGGGCCCCTGGACATCTCACATGCTCCAGTAAACTGGGGATTCCCTTGGGGGGGCAACATGGTTTTCAATTTATTTATTTTTTTGTCCCCTTTTTCCCTGCTAGGGTGAGTGTTAGGATTTAGTTAAAAATTCAGATACCTTATGCCTGTTCATTTAAACATACATCACAGTTTACTGACTATACATTCTTATTTGACACGATATGTAACTTTTTTGATGCTAGTGTACTCAATTTGTATACCTTGTCTGTACAATTTTTGTCTTCAATAAACACAGGTTTAACATAAAAAAGTCTAACCTACATAGGCATCATAACATTATCATGGCTTGGCCAACTGACATGTCCCTCCTTCCCCCACTTGTGACTGGATTACTAGTAAAATTAAGTGAAATGCAAGTACTGGGGGATGTTTGAATGGAACAATAGTATTGCTGTGATTAAGTCATCCTGATGAGCAAAAGCCTTAGCAGCACCATTTTCTCAATGAAGATTCCACCTTTTTATAGACCTGCCAAGTGAGCTGTCAGCAAACATGTTTTTATATGTATATTAGAGCGAGAATGTTTAGAACTTAGTTGGCAGGCGGCAGCAATAATAAGTAGCAAGTACCAATGTGTATATCATTGAAAGATTACTCAGGCACAAATACACAAAGCCAATTTCATGCATGGGAAATAAAGATACAAAAAGATACGCTTTCATTAATGTTAAACACATATTTTCTGAATTGATTTAAATTGCAAAGGGAATATGATTTTGTGTTACTTTCATGGCATTTTACTACTGAAAGTAACTTTGAATATAAAATTAAATAATTCTAAAATAATAGATTTGTAAAAGGATTTAATCTTATAAAGAAACTTTGCAATTTTGGGAACAATTTTAAAAATATTTTTAACTCATTGAATGCTGCAGACATCTCTAAAGTATTGCTTTGCAATACATGGAGACTTCTTAAGCATAGAAAGGCTTAACCATTTGAATGCCGGATGGGTATGCAATGCATTGCAAAGTAATGTGTTGCACACCCCTGTGGCACTCAAAGGGTTAATTATTGTACATTTTAAGAATAGAAACAAAGTGCAATGGGCAACTGGCTAGTGGGACCTCAGCATGGTCAAGGATGAATAGGATCTCATGAATGATTTTACTTAGAAAACAACTTTCTACAAAGCTTTGCATTTTGATCATAATTTGACAATCTCGTCAAATTAGAAACATTTTAATCTGACAATTAAATTCATGGATATTAGAGATGGTTCCACCACTGCTCACAATACACTAGAGACATCTCCAACATCTAAGAATTTAAAGCAGGAGATCTAAACTACCTTCTCATCACCAGATAAAATGTTTTTGTCTAACATGAAGAAATGCGGTAGTCAAAAATCAAATGAGGACATTTTAACTTAAAAGAAATATGATGTCTATAAGTCAACAATATTTTTTTATGTATAGCCACAATCATATTTCTAAATGTGATGTATGACTTTGAAATTAGTGTTTTTTAAAAAGTACTTATGTTCCAAGGTTTCTGGAAACACTATAATAGCAGACCATAGTAATTAATCACCCCAGATAGCTGAGGCACAAATTGAACATACTGCAAAAGGAGCAAGGCCAGAAGAAGGGTCCATGTCCCTCCTTCTTTTGCATCACTGATACTCATATAAGATTTAGGTACTGATCATGTACCCATATTTTATGTAAAATGCTCTCTTCCATTCCTTTTTTTGTTTACTCATTGTTAGTCATCGTAAGTATAAAAATGATGTGATATGAATAAGCTTTGTGATAAAAAGCATGAGCATGTTCTGTTCTCATGCTGATTTAGTGAAAAAGGGAGAAAAGGACGTAAGGAGACATGCAAGAAAGTGGTGCATTAAGTATTTTTTGAAAGATATAAAAGTATGCGTTTTTAGCGATTGCACATGTTTAGATGCAACAAACATACTAACACCTTAATGTTCATTTGCACATGCTCCTATATTATTCCAAAGTTATTAAGATGCATGAAGATAAGTGATAATTATTTTGGTGAATTAGGAGCAATCCCTAATTACATATAAAATGACAGACTTTTTAGCTAAACCCACTGTTTGAAATGTATATTCATTAAAAAAAGAGCAAACATTTGCGAATTCATAAAAATCATGTGCAATTCAATAAAGTTTTAGTGCTAATTATTTTTCTTTCAAAAAGATATTGTAAAGAGTGAATGCATCATTGTCTAGCAAGCTGCCCATAGATCCAGGGCTGGATTTTCCATAAGGCAGAGTAGGCATCTGCCTACAGACGCACCCTACAAAGGAGCGCCTGCCATTTCAATACATAATAATTTTTTTTTTTTTAAGTAGCGTGGTGTGCCACGCTGCTCTGCACCACCCACCGCATGGTAAGGTCTGTGCCTTCTTCGGCACAGACCTGTAGCTGCTGAGTTCCCCTGGCTCTTTAGTAATGCAGAACACTGGGAGATGACATCATCTACCAGCGTTCTGCATTACTAAAGAGAAGAGCTCCATCAGGTACAGGTCTGTGCAGAAGCACAGATCTCTCCTGCCGCTGGACCACCAGGGAGGTAGGAAACGAATGGTGGGAGAGAATGTGAGGCTTAATGTGGAGCTGATGGGGGCAATATGGGGATGGTGGGGGGCAAGCAATGTGGAGCTGATGGGGGCAATATAGAGTTGATGGGGCAATGTTGAGATGATGGGGCAATGTGGAGCTGATGGGGGGCAATGCGAGGGCAATATGGAGGTGATGGGGCAATGTGGAGATGATGGGGCAATATGAGGGCAATATGGAGATTTGGAGCATTGTGGAGATGGCCAATGGGGAAGCGCTTCAGATTTCTGTGCCTACAGGATCCTGAGGTGTAAATCCGGCTCTGCATAGATCCTACCTCATACTTTGTAACATATCCAGTTGGTGTATTGGCTACCCAAGGTAAGCACTTACTATGGCATATTGATCTATTGTTTCAGGATACATTAGGATTTAATTGCTTTTTATGCTTGTTTCAAAGTAAAACTTCTCATGTAAATCCCAAATAACAAGAAATAGAGGATTGGTATGGAGCTGAAAGCTGTTATTTCCCTGTCAGATGAATATAATGTATTTAGAGGAAGAATGAGTAAAAAGTAGACTGCCACAATGGTCAGTGCTAGGGCCTGTTCTCCTCTATATCTTCATTAGTGATATTGCTTGTGATATTCAAGACAAAATGTGCCTTTTTGAAATGCTACAAAAATCAGAAACAAGGTTGATTCCCAGGAGGCATAAACCATATAAGTGTGGATTTTAGAAAAATGGTGGAGTGGACAAGTGCATGGGATCTAAAGTTTAACGCAAAATAATGTATTCAGGATACAGATAACCAGAGGGGGAGTACAGCTGTAATGGTACCATGCTGACAAAAACATTAGAGGAAAGGAACTTTGGAGTTATTATTTCAGATGACTTGAAAGTAGGCAAGAAATGAACACTAGATGACTGATAAAGGTATTGGGACACTTAGGTACATAGCGAGGGATCTTTGGTCTAACTGAGTGATATCCACCACACCCATGAAGATATAAATCTAGGACTACATTTGTAAATATTGTGTGGAATCTTTCAAGTGTATATAGGGTCTCAGTTTTTGAGAGCCAGAGCAAGACTGGGGGAGGATTATCATTCTTCCAGTATATGGGGATGAAAGATTTCACTAAAGATAAAGGGGGAGTAAGACATCCCAAAGGCATGGGGTAGTTTCAGTTGTAAATTACATTTATAGCAGAAAAGACAGATCAGAGGGTCATATGGGATGGAGACCAGCACGTAGTCATGTATGAGAGTCTTGGACCTTTGCAAGATTACTGCAGAGAATATGGGACCGTTGGGATATAGCAAGGGATAAAGATAATTCTCTGTTCCATACGTTGAGAAAGTATGGTTTGGTAGTCACAGACAGTTCCCAGAGAAGAGAGTAACAGAGGGATAGAGGGTGAAGAGGGGATGGGGATGAGAGAGAAGATGTTAGAAGTGGGTCATATCGCTGTCAAAACACCTCTTTTCTTTTCTGAGAGATACCAGTGACATACTTGAAAAAGGTATATTAAGGGGTTTAACACAATTCAGGAGGGAAACATTTTTCAGAAAAAGAGGGATACTAGAACATGCAGTCATGTGACCTAAAGTTAGTGGGTGGGAAAATTCCAAAGTAATGTGTGTAAGTACTACTTTACATAAAGAGTGAAGAATTCATGGAACATCCTCCCAGTAGAGGTGGTAGGGACAAATACTGTTAGTGAATTAAAATATGCCTGTAATAGATGTCTATTCTGAGAAGTATGTGAGGCTGTGTATTTTAAATTAGGAAAAATGGGCAGAATGCATGAGCCAGATGGTTCTTTCCTGTCATCAAAATGTATGTTTCAATGTTTCTGTATTTATATTAGTATTAATGCTTTATTACCCTCAGTAATACAGCTGACTGCTATCATTAGCAAATACAAAATCAAACACAGTGGATGTAATGTTATCATAAAACAGAGTAAGTGATTTATTGCTCACTCTGAACATAGTGGTTGCTAAGAGCCAATTGGCCTATCTTGTTTGCTCATTTTACTAACTATTTTTAAAGCCCAGGCTTACTTAATCCCCAGGAAAACATCATTTGTATCAGAAGAGTTATTAAATTCCATTACTGGCCTCTATTACTAGTGAGAACATCAATGTTTTTATCTTCTTTGTCTGTTTTCACTTTACTTCTTTTATTTCAGACAGGATAATGTTGTTGAAATTATTTAAAGTGCACTTAACATTATAAATACAGAACATTTCCATTACATATACAAACCAAACATGCTTCACTGATAATATACCATGTTATCTTTTTTTACTTGTTCATATACCAAAGGCTATAGATGAGAGAATAGTTAATTTTAATTCCTGAGAGAATCTCATCAGAAAGGGAGACATTCTCCATTCCACAATAGTAATGTTTGAAGTAAAATCTCATTGATTTTAATGAGTAAAACATTCTTACAATAGTTCTAGCTCTGTGTTCTGCTACTGTCATACCACTTACTTGTTGTTCCCATACATATCGCAATACGCACACTCACATACATTAACAATCTTGCATGAACACACACCCACTGACCTCAGTTCCAGGCTTGGAAGATGTCAGCAGAATGGACTTTCTTGTAGTTATTCCTGTGAGAGGTGGGAGGCCTTGTTTTCCTCTGAAACTTTTCCCACAACAAATGCATCCATGCATTCCTACCAAGGCTCATGTAGAAGACTACACAATATTGTATACTATTGTATGCTAAATAAGCCTAATACTTTGGAGTCTACATTTCTTCTATTATTTCAAACAATCCAACTTGCATAAGGTTAGCTTCATTTGCTGAATAATTCTTCATCCTTTAAGTTACATGGTGGCTTTGATTAATAAGCCAATATTTCAATGGCACTGTGATTTAAAAACACAAGGATGAGCTTGACAAATTCAAAAACAAACATATATCTCATACTGAGCGATATATTCTTGAGAAATATATTCTTGAGCAAGCTGTGAACAGTAGTCAGCAGGTTGGATCAATTTCTCTTAAAGATATATTTAAAAATATCACCCCGGAATATTTTTTTCTAATGAGATTCTCATACTAAGTCATTTTCTGGCAGATTGCTGGTGGATTGGCCTATGAGGTGTAAAGCAAGTTGCCAATAACTAGGAGTAAAGCAGAGCATAACATAGAGGGCTATGTATGTTAGTATTGGGATTAATATTTAGTTAGGGCTTGTTGATCCAAGGAGAAATCTGATTGCCATTTGGAATGAAGAAGGAATTGGGTTTTTTTGCCTTCTTTTGGATCAACGATGGTAAACAGAAAAAGGAAAAGGGTTGAACTAGATGGACCCAAGTCTTTTTTTCAACCTAAATTACTAAAATTACTATGTTTAAACCTATGTACAACACCAGAATAATGTTGTTTCTGTGGTTGCCTTACACCTGTCTGCAACTGAGGCAGACAAATAGAAGTTCTAAGGTAAGCTGAGATCATCAGCATATGTTTGCGCTCTCGCCCAGTGCTTATGGTACATATGTGTAGAGAAATTAGGCAGGTTACTCCTTTTTCTCTATATCGAATAAAGAAAAATTCAATGGGAAGTGTGGATATGGCCCTTTCCAAACATTTTGGCAAGTTTATTATTCCACAGGTGTACTTTTGTATTATTTTTGTGCAGGTTTTGATTTCTTTCTATGAACATAGTAAGTGTAGGATGGCAATACAAAGTAGAAGAACTGTGTAACTTTATAGATTTAATGCCATGACTTGTGGAGGTGCTGGGGATGGTGGCGGTATGTGTAGGCACTCTATGACTCTTCTAATTTCCAAAAAGAAACTCAGAGTCATGCTCCTCTGCAGCTGGAGCAGAAAATCTTGGCACACTCTCTGGCACATCAACAGCACTTCTATTATGTACCCCAGGAACATTTAGGAGAATGTCTGCTGCTGCTAGTTAGATTTGTGCAAATGTATTCGGCGACATTCGGAATTCGTTGAATATAGGGTCATTTGGCGACATTCGGATCATCCGCCACGCAAGATCCGACAAAAAAGATCCGAATCCGAGCACCCCTGCTCCGAAAGTCGACTAAACTTTCGGAAATTCAGCTACTAATACGCGTGTGATTACTTTCCCTCCATACTTTCCCTCCATGTCTCTTGTCCAATTACCTTTTCTGTTTCATGCGCTACTTTCCCGCTTTGTATTCCAATAAGCTTCTTTGTTTCATGATGGGGCACAGACACCCACACAGACAGCCTTCATTTCCTCATTGTGTTGTTGGAGCTCAGACAGACAACAAGGAGATAGAGATTAGAGAGTGTCCAGTTGTTGTGTAGGCAGGTAGGTAGCATTAGGCTAAGCACAGGCAAGCAGCCAGCATTAGTGTCAGTTATTGCCACTGCAAGGGAGAGTGATCTTTGTTCCTGTGTAAAAAAAAAAAAAATTACAATATAGGGATTTGTTTAAATAATTTTCAGAGTGACACATCAGCCAGTCTGAGAGTTGTGTAGGCAGACAGGCAGACCTTGTACCTCACTGTCACTGAAAGGTAGATTCATTTTTTGCTCCTGTTAAAAATATAAAAAATATTATTAATATCTGAATAATTTTCAGTCACACAGCCGGTGTCACAGTTGTTTAGGCAGACAGGGTGCCTTTTCACCACCGCAAGGGAGAGTCACCCGTGTTGGTCTGATAAAAAATATTAAAAAAAAACAAACAAGTTATTTGTTTGAATAATTTTTAGAGTCACACAGCCAGTGTCACAGTTGTATAGGCAGGCAGGGTGTCTTTTCACCACCACAAAGGAGAGTCACCTGTGCTGGTTTGATAAAAATTATTAAAAATACGCTTCCTGCAGAATTGTATAAAGAATTTGTGGATGTCTTGGCCCCCCATTTATTAAATATCTTTTATGCTGCTATTGACGATGGACATCTTCCGGATTCTATGAATAATGCTTCTATTATTGTATTGCCCAAAATAGGAAAAGATCCGGAGATTTGCGACTCTTACAGGCCCATTTCCTTGTTGACCACGGATGCTAACATTGTGACAAAAATCCTGGCTACCAGATTAAATATGGTGCTGGAAACCATAGTACATGAAGATCAAACTGGCTTTATCCCAGGTAAATCGACATCACACAAACTTAGAAGGTTATTTATGCACCTGCAACTTCCTCATGATACCATGGGGTTTCGGGTGATAGCATCTCTTGATGCATCTAAGGCCTTCGATTCTGTCGAGTGGCCATATCTATGGCACGTGGTCCGGGGCTTTGGGTTTGGCACGTCCTTTATCAAATCAATACATATTTTATATAGTAATCCCAAGGTTTCTGTGGTGGCGGGTGGACTGAGCTCACAGTCCTTCTCTTTGCATCATGGCACTAGGCAGGGCTGCCCACTCTCCCCCGACCTGTTTGATTTGGCCCTAGAACCCCTGGCTGTTCTAATTAGTGCAAATCCATTGATTAGGGGACTCAGTGTAGAAGGCAGAGAGGAAAAGCTTGCAATGTATGCTGATGACATCCTGCTTTTTTTAGGTGATGATAGGAATTCCTTGGAGACCACATTACAGCTTGTGGACAATTTTGGTACATACTCAGGATTTCAAATAAATTGGACTAAGTCCTCTTTGATTCAGATTGATAGTAATCTACGGGAATCTCATCCAACTGACATCCCGCTTTTGTATGTGGCTGAGTGTACATACTTGGGGATTAGGGTGGCAGCAACGACGGACTCCTTTTTGGAGATGAATTTGATACCTAATATTCAATACTTTAATGACAAAACAATTGCATGACTTCATCTGCCCTTAAATGTTTTCGGTAGATCGAATCTTATTAAAATTATTTTTCTGCCTAAATTTTTGTACGTTTTTCAAAACACGCCGGTCCCTATTCCTAAAAAATATTTCCGACAAATAGACAAAATTATTTTGCATTTCATATGGCGTGGGGGTTGGGCTAGACTCAAGCTAACTACTCTCATGAGACCCAAACGTGAGGGGGGAATTTCCTTGCCCAATTTCTATAGGTACTACTTAGCAGCACAATGTCGATATGCGTTACATTTTGTTTCTCCCCAACCTAGCTACCAGACTACTCAAATAGATACATTATTGTTACAGCCTGCTTATACGCTGCCCCAGTTCTTGCATGGAGGCCCCGCGGTTTTTAAAATTCGGACTCCACTGGCAACAACTCTACATGAGGCGTGGGTGGAGTTGAAAAAGCTACTGGGATACATTGCCATGGACCTGGATACCCCCTTGTGGGGCGCTTCGGGGCTACACCATCTACTTGGCAGCGACTTTGGTCCCTTGTGGGCTAGATTTGGGATTACTAACCTTGGACATTTATACCAGAATAATCAACTGAAATCCTTTGCGCAATTACATGACGAGTACCATATACCGCATAATCTTTTCTACTCATATTTATGTATTAGATATTCTCTTCGAGCTCAGTGGAGTGATCGAGCCCCGATGATTTCTACATTTCCGCTTCTTACTAGATTGATGATTATTGAGCCTTCGAGACTTCTTTCTTTCATTTACCAGTGGCTGGAATCTCACATGGGGTATCAGGAGTTCCCTTCACGGAACAAATGGGAAATGAACATGGGTCCATTGGAAAATTGGGAATGGAATTTGGCTAAGGCGGGACCAGCACTGGTGGCGATGTCGACTAGACACCAGATGATACAGTTGAATATCCTACATAGAATATATTATACGCCAGTCGGACTGTATAGAATGGGGAATTCTGATAACGACTGTTGTCTTCTGTGTGATAATGTTCAGGGCACATACTTACATATGATCTGGGAATGTCCTGGAGTCAGGAGGCTATGGAAAGAAGTAATGCGTATAGTGGCCCTGGTGTTGGGGAGACCTGTTCCTGTGACTCCAAAGATTTGCTTATTATCTGTTTTTCCCGATGAGATTGAGGATGCAACTGACAGATCTCTACTGAGTGAGCTCTTGGTGATGGCGAGAAAGGTGGTGGCCTTGAACTGGATGTCAAATAGGGTCCCTAATTGTAGGGCGTGGATAAACCTAGTTTTACAATGCATTCCACACTATAAATTTGTTTACTTACACCGGGGTAACCCAAACAAGTTTGAAAAGATCTGGGGTAGATGGCAGAACTGGTGTTCGAATAGAGCAGATAATACTGTGGCACCTGATGATGTACATCTTACTGGTTATGCTTGATTGAGGTCACAACTGCTTGCTGCGTGGATGGCTGCTATGTATAATTGATGAAAGACATTCTGTATGAACCCTGTACATGCCGGGATCTTGTGAAACTGCTGGCTGCTGAGTGGGTGGGGGGGTGCTGCCGGTTCGGGAGAGAGAGGAATCTGGGACCGGGGGTATAGTGAAATTTAAGTTAGGTTAGATTTTAGGAGTTTTGGTTATTGGAGGTTCAAATAATAATAAAAACCTCAGGTGCGCCCTACTGATATGCATATGTTCTTTTCACTGTTACAAACATCTACATTCTTTTGCTGTACTTGAACGATTATACATGTATTTTTCTGTATTTGAGATGTGTATGGAGCAATCTGATAATAAAATCTATTTGAAAAAAATATTAAAATTACAAGTTATTTGTTTGAATGAGTCACACTGCCAGTATCAAAGTTCTATAGATAAGCAGGGTGCCTTTTTGCCACCGCAAGGGAGAGTCACCTATGTTTGTTTTGTAAAAAGTATTAAAAATAATAAAAATACAAGTCATTTAAAGTTTGAATAATTTTCAGCCACACAGCCAGTGTCACAGTTGGCACCTTATCGCCACCGCATGGGAGAGCCATCTGTGTTGGTTTTGTAAAAAATATTAAAAATATTAAAAATACAACTTATTTGTTAGAATAATTTTCAGAGTCACACTGCCAGTGCCACAGTTGTATAGGCAGGCAGGGTGCCTTTTCACCACCGCAATGGAAAGTCATCTGTGTTGGTTTGATAAAAATTATTAAAAATACAAGTTATTTGATTTAATAATTTTCAGAGTCATACTGCCAATGTCACAGTTGTATAGGCAGGCAGGGTACCTTTTTGTCACCGCAATGGAGAGTGACCTGTGTTGGTTTTGTAAAAAGTATTAAAAATAATAAAAATACAAGTCATTTAAAGTTTGAATAATTTTCAGCCACACAGCCAGTGTCACAGTTGTATAGTCAGGCAGGGTGCCTTATCGCCACTGCAAGGGAGAGTCATCTGTGTTGGTTTTGTAAAAAATATAAAAAATATTAAAAATACAAGTTATTTGTTTGATTACAGCCACAGTTGTCATTTATGCAGGTTTTGAAATTGTAAAACTATAATAGTTCACTACCTACCTAACCGTAATGGATTTGAGTCCTAGTGAACAACCTGATTTTCCTCATTCTGGTACCAGCTGCAGTGACCCAGCAACCATCAACTCTACCACAGTGCAGTTGCTTTCAAGCAGAGCTAGCAGCAGCAGGCGGGGAAAGAGGAGTACTTGAGTAGTACTAGTCAGACTCAGTGGCAGTCCAAACCAAAAACTAGAAAGAAGAAGGGAACTGCAGGTCATTCTACCTCTACTAGCAGGGTAGAGAGGTCCAGTTCCTCCTCTAAGACCACGAAGCAGCCATCACCCATCTCTCGTCAGCTATTTCATGATAATCCCCCCAGAACCACCTGCACAGCCAGTTCTATAAACCTGGGGACACCTAGCATGTTGAACATGAACACTACTGGTCAGAAACTGCGGGCAGTATCAACGCAGGATTTTTAAACCGAACATCAGTGTAAGCAGCCCAGACTTGAATTATTGGAGTATTTGGAGAAAATTTCTCCTGCCACCACTGTCACTGTCACTGAGAGCATATCTTCTCCAAAAAAGGTTATTGAGGGAGATAGTTTACCATTTCCTGGTAATCACCAGGCAGAAGAGGGAATTCTGCAGGTCTCCCCAAAATTTGCTGCTAATGGTTTTTCTTCCTGTCCAAACCTACATGAGGTAGAAGAAGAATATGAGGGACCAAGGCCTGCTAAGCTTGATTTTTCCACTGACCTGGATTTTTCCACTGACCTTGATTATTCTCCTGAGATTAATTTTTCCACTGCTGCCCATAGTACTCCTCCTGTTTCTCCAGCTACAGTGCTGTCTTCTATTGATGAAAACTCACCACCTGCCTCTCCAGTTCCAAATGAGTCTCCCAGGCAGGTAGTAAATGTTCGTGTCTCTGCCACCAGTGGGACTCAATCCTCCTCCAATCCCAGTCCCAACATTTCTGCTGCCATGTTTGGGTCTACTAGTAGTACCCCTGTAAAGGTATGTAGAAAAAAAAGCATAATGAGGTTGCTCCAGCATGTGAAGATGAAGAAAGTATCACCTCAGTTTCTTCTTCACCATCTTCCAAAGTCATCCGTCGCTCCAAATCATGGGACCATTTTCTGACACTTGGTGATAGACGGCTAGTGAAATGTAAATTGTGTGGCAGGTAAGTCAGCCGTGGGAGGGTGTTGGGTCATCTAACCACCTCTGGGATAAACCAACACCTGATCCATTACCACAAGTCAGTGTTAATGAGTGCAGAACGTGGTGGCACTACTACATTAACCAGTATCACACTCACCACCAGTAGGCAGGAGAAAGGGCAGGGGGATAATGCCACATCTGGTCCTAGTAAAAGCAGCAGACATTCACAGCCCATACCAAAGTCAATACAGGCCACACTGGAATATTTTGGTGGGTTTCATTCCAAGGGGATGTGCAGACAGCAGTCCAGGAAAATTACATGCCTCAGTGCACAACTCATAGCTGTTGGGTGTGTTACTGTTAATTTGGTGGATGGGGAGCCCTTCCATCAACTTATGGAGGCTGTTGCACCCCAATATAAAATTCCATCCCGCACCACATTTAGTAGAACTATAGTGCCCTCACTGTACCAGTCATGCGTTGGGCTTTTGAAGGACCTGCTAGAAAAGGCTGGTTGCCAGTCAGTGCACGTTACCATTGACTTATGGAGTGCTCCGAGTAGCCAGCATGGCTTCCTGTTATTGACAGAGCATTGGTGGCAGCCCAATGTGTTGCAAGACACATTATTACCCACAATAAGTTCAGGTGCAGTAGCCAAGCAGGCAGGGCATCGTTCTTTGCTCCTCCATGCTGAGGTAATGGATCAGCAGCACACCTCAGATAACATTCACAAAGCACTGCAGAACATGGTGGCACAGTGACTAGGGGAGCAGGCAGGAACACAGGCGCAAATGGGGTTTGTGGTTACTGATGGTGCAGTTAACATGATCAAGGCTCTCCGGGATGGAAGATTTGTGGGTGTGCGCTGCTCAGCATATGTCCTTCATCTAGTAGTGAAGGCTGCTCTCGAGGATGGCAGTAACACTGGGAGGGTGCCAGCACTTCTTGAGTCGTGTCGATAAATTGCAGGCCACTTCCATCGGAGTGTCAAAGATAGCTAGCTCCTCAGGGAGGAACAGAAAAAGGCAGACCTCCCAGAGCACCACCTAAAACAAGATGTTGGGACCAGGTGGAACTCCACCTTAGATATGCTAGAATGTATCCTGGAGCAGAAAAAGGGAATTTGCGCAATGCCATGTCACCATTTCATTGGCAGTAAAAGAACACTGGGCAGGACTAACTGGGCCCTGATGGAACAGGTGGTGACAGTCCTTACGCATTTCCGTGCTTTGACAGAAATTTTGAGCAAAGAGAATGCTACCCTGGCAGAAGTCATTCACCTCTTCATGCACCTGTCCTTAAAATTAGACAATTTCCTTTCCCATAGGGAATGCTTGCCAAATAAGATGTTGCAAATTTTGAAAGCAGTGTCTGTTTCCTAATGGGTAAGGTGTTGGTACCACATACTCTGAGAACACTCTGAGTGTCACAAACTGTCACACCATACTTCACTGTTGCCTGCAGACACTCATTCTTGTACCGCTCTCTGGCCCTTCAGCAAACAAACTGCCTTCTTCTACAACCAAATATTTCAAATTTTGACTCATCAGTCCAGAGCACCTGCTGCCACTTTTCTGCACCCCAATTCCTGAGTTTTCTTGCATAGTTGAGTCACTTGGCCTTCTCTGGACAGTAGATGGGTGTACCACGGTTCCACTGTTTTCTGGCAATTCTGAGCTGATAGCACTGCTGGGCATCTTCCAAATCATGTAGCAAAATTTCAAGAAAAGAAAGCACTCACAGGACTTTTGATAGATAAAAAGATGTGCTGGTTTATTCCATCAACGTTTTGGCCCCCCTTAGGGCTTTTTTATTTAGGTAAGCATCCAGCACATCTTTTCATCTATCAAAAGTCCTGTAAGTGTTTTTCTATATATATATATATATATATATTTTATATGTAATTATTATTATTAGTTATTAAAAAATAAATGCATTGGAGTCCACTAGCATTCAAGGAGTTAAAAGACCATTTTAATGGGAGATTTATTCTCCATGGTACAGTTGGTTTTCCTATTAAATAAGCCTATATATTATTTTCTTATAGACGTATGTGAACAATTGCACTATTATATAAATAGATCCATTTGTATTTTGTTTGTTTTTGCACCAGCTGAGTGAAGTCTGGCACATTTGTTTCTCCATCAGCCACTTAATTACTGATTGTTAGTGTTTTAATACAATGTGATAATGTATTTTAGCTGTATTCATTTGTTTAGGCTACTATGTAAAAATTAAGGACAAGGTGCTAGACTATGTGCAAGTCGCTCCATTGCTATGGGATCAACGTGTACTGGTTGATAAAGGAACATAAAGTAGCAATAAATTAATATTCTTTTTTTACAGGTTTCTTCAGAATTTAATTTTAAACTTTAAAAAAAAATGAAATTACTTTCACAGAAAATAAGACATTTTTGCTATTAAAGGAACACTAACACTTAAAAATGAACTGGGTTTATACACAATTAAATACACTGTACTTAGTCTTAGTATCTGTAAAAATTACATATTTGTTGCTTTTTTAATTTGAGGCCTAACATCTAGTTTTTCATATACTCTGAAACAAGAGCCATTTCCGCCTTTTCCAGGTCTCCAAGAACCATAATGATCTTGAGGTGAATGTGCAATATTATCTGTAAATGGACAAGATAAGAGAAATGAATTTCTGAAAATATGTGCACAATAAATTAGTTATATCAATGTATTTCATTTTCCGGTGTTTGTGTTCCTTTAACCCTTTGAATGCTGGAGGGGTATCCAATGCATTGCCTCAAATGCTTAAATGTATATATATTTTCTGTACTTTTAATACAAAACTGGATGTCATTGCAGTTGATAACATTATTGAGGGATTTATCTATAAATGTTTCCATAGATTTAATTTGGAATCTGTTTGATAAAAAAAAACATTGATAATGCTTATCGACTTCATTGGAATACATGATCTACAGTAATGTATGGCACAAGTGTTTATATGTCTATCGGTCGTATGTACTAGGGAAAAGTGGAGGTATTCTGGGTCAAACCAACCGCATTATATGGGAGAACAAAAAATTCTCAATGCTTCGCTGTGTGTTAGAGGCTTATCTAGCATTCAAGAGGTTTAAATGCTCAATATTACCAATGTAAAGTTTTTGAATTTGTATTTGTCCTCCATGGTGCAATTGGCTGCTATATTTATTTTCACACAGAGCTATATGGTAGTGGGTGATGCTCTGTAATAATCATTTCTAATAGTGTTGATCTCTTACAAATACTAGTTGCCACTGCTTGTG
The DNA here is from genome assembly GCA_037306005.1 of Rhinophrynus dorsalis. Classification (NCBI taxonomy): domain Eukaryota; kingdom Metazoa; phylum Chordata; class Amphibia; order Anura; family Rhinophrynidae; genus Rhinophrynus; species Rhinophrynus dorsalis. The sequence continues at coordinate 225,509,853 of CM074724.1, forward strand.
TTTTTAGAAGCAGCTATTGATAGTCCCATCAGCAAATGCATTTCTCTGCATGTAGTTGCACCCAAGGTCAGAGGCTTCATTAAGTCAGCTTGATATATCTTTCTAATGCCAGGGCTGTCAGATTTATGTGTGTCTGGCACATGGCACTTATTTTAGCATCTTCTCAGATGTGACAAACTGATTTTTTTCATACAGTGACTGTTAAGTAGACAAAGATATGAAACACAAACATGCACATATATATATACACAGCTAGCTTTACATGTTAAAGAAATTGTTTTTATATTGTCAAGAGCAGATTTTGAAACCTTTATGTCACATCAGTTTGTGTAACTACTTTGTTATAACTCTTTCCAGTGCCCATTTATCATTGTCACAAAAGAAAATATTAATTGCTATGTCAGGATCAGCCTGTGCAACGTATAGGCAATAGGTCAATACATGTAAATTAGAAGGGACAGTGATCCATTTCAGGTTTATGAATTACATTTTGAATCTTGTTTGCAAAGTACCATAGCAGTGTCTTCTTTGTAAAACAAAAAAATGCAATGTAAAGGTTAAAACACTGACCATTGCTGTCTTTTTTTGATTCTTTGTTTTTCTCTAGAGACTGTACATTATAATGCTCATAACTGATGTAAAAACATAGTACATAGCAGTGATATTCCATTTCCTGGAACTCATTTGTTGACATGGGGGATTGCAGGGAATAGCAAATTTGACTGTCTTATTCTGTTTGCTTGATTTCTGATTACAGCCCACACTGTAACATTACCAATTATTTGTCTCAAAAATGGATTTAATTGAGATTTAATTAAAATTCCATGCTAATCATCAACTGATTGTAAAAATATTTTTTTTCTGTCGTGTTAATGAGTTTGCAATTGAAAAGTGTAGTATCATAATTACTGCCAATTCATTACAGAAAAAAAGACGATGGGGCATCTATCTATCTATCTATCTATCTATCTATCTATCTATCTATCCATCCATCTGTCTTTGTGTGTGGGTGTATCTGTCTCTGTGTGCTCGTTTTTGAGTATTATTTATGTACCACGTGTCTCAGGTTTTTTAGTCCTGCAAAAAAAAAAAAAAACAACAAATGTGATTAACCCTTTAAGTGCCAGATAGGAATGCAATATGTTGTGTATCCTTCTAGCACTCAAAGGGTTAAAAGAAGCAGTAAACTTCTATTATGACATAATATATGTTACAAGGTTTGTCCTGCTGAGAAAAGCAAGGGTACTCAAACTCCTGGGAGGTTTTTAATTCAGAAGTTATTATATCTCAACCTTACTTTATTAATCAAGCAGTTCAATTAGTGCTCAATATACATTTTTATCATTCACAGTACGGAAGAGCTTGAATCACTTACTAGAGTTTCCCATTGTAAGTAATAGAAACAGCATAACCTAGTGACAAAAAAACGAACAAATCTAACTGTAATAAGTTTTAATTAAAGGGATAGTAATACTTAAAATGTAAAATAAAATGTGTTGTAGGGTTTATCCCCCTGAGTAAAACAAGAGTACTCCCACTGCTGAAAGATGTTTTATTCAAAAGTTATTACAGCTCAAAGTTGAATTTTTTAGCTGCAATATCACAGTGGCCTTAAATTGTACAGTGGCGCTGTTGTTACACCATCCTATGGAGATTAATGGTCCCTGGACCAGAGCTGTCCATAGGATGGTGTAGCAATAGCGCCAAAAAACCCACACAACACACACGGACGTGTGTGCTTATGAAATATATTAAATACATTAAAACATGTTTGTGATGAGCCATTCTAGATTCAATCTATCAACAAGCTTCTTAATATAGTTTATTGGTGCTTTAAGTTTCAAGAACAAAATTGCTAGTAGGGATAGGCAAAAAGTCCAGTTTGATGGCCATGGGAAGTTTTGAGAAAAAAATATTTTTGCATTTACCTTGGGAATTCCTGCCCATATAGAAACAGAGAAACCCTTCGATTTTCTGTCATTTACTATCACTACAGATTTTCCCTGGATAACGGTTGCATTTCTCACCTATGTTTTAATGGCAGTGAAAATTCCTGCCTCCATTGTATAAAAATCCAGAATTTCCTGTTCTGCAGCTTGGTGTGGTTTAGGAGAGAAAGAGAGAAATACAAAAAAAAAATAAAAATAAAAGTTAAAATAAAAATAACATTATTTGGAGTACTGGCTAGCAATATGAACAGCAGCAGGACAAGCTGGGTGGACTCAGATGCTGCTGATGTTATTGATACAGAGGTGGAAGAGGAAGTCAGTAGCAGTAATGATAAAGAGAGTCCCCATACAACTGAATCAATGATCTGAAGTCCACCATCATCATCCCTCTGGGGACGTGTATTGAGGAAGGCAGAATTGCCAAGCCATATGAACAGCAGCATACGTCAGCTGCCTATGCCTGCTGCTACTGCTACTGCTACCAGTATTCCTTCTTATGGGGAGATGGAGAGTGTGACAGCAATGAACCTAATGTCACACTTGCCATACTTAACCAGTCCCATAAGGTAGCAAGAAACCAGCGGTGGTGCTGATGAAAGTGAAGGTGATGGTGCTGCAGCTGGTTTAGAGGAGATTATGATAAGGAATTGGAGAAAACTGTGCAAATGGGGATGGGCATCACAAACACCACCAACAGTGACATTCAGGAGTTTGTTGATGCTGTAATTCCTGCTGGATGATGATGAGCAAGCTATTGGCCACCATGGGACTAGGATAGACTCCACTTGCCATCACTAGTCCTGTCCAATCACTAGTGCTGATGCTGAGGCAGCAGTAGCATCTGCCCAGAAAGTAAAGGTGAAGGCAGCCATACTTCCCCACCTCTCCCCTCACTGAAATCATGGGTATGGGAATATTTTTTCCTAAGGGGAAGGCACAGTGCAGTCATCAATGACTGCACTGTGCACTATGTGTGATAAGTACATTGGAAAGAGGAAAGGAGGTGACACACCTTGGTACACTACTCTCATAAAGAACAAGCAATATAGACATGACATTTATGTTAAGCATGTCAAAGCCAAACCCTAATAAACAGTAATCAAGGGCCACTGTCTATGTGGCTCTTGTCACTCCCCAAGGGCACACAATGAGGACAAAAATCCAAGGAAAGATAAGAAAACCAGACTAGTAGTTAGATGATGAGTGACATCTGCTTTGTTTCCTTGTGCACCCTCAGGGCCCTCTTAATCTACTGTTGTACCATCTTTGCCTCCGTTACCTTCCGCACCAGCGGATAGAGATAGATGTGAGGATCTGGAAGTTCATATCCACCCATTTTACATTGTGTGGTGTACTGACTAGGGATGGATGAAAATTTTTTGCCTCAAAAGAGAAAAATTAAATTTTCCGCTTAGAAGCACATTTTTTGCAAAAAGACATGTTTTTCTGTTTTTTTGCCTCCATTACCTTCTTCACCAGCTGATAGTGATAGATGTGAGGATCTGGAAGTTCGTGTCCACCCATTTTTCATTGTGTGGTGTACTGACTAGGGATGGATGAAAGTTTTTTGCCTCTAAAGAGAAAAAATTAACTTTCCACTTAGCAGCACATTTTCTGCAAAAAGTCATGTTTTTCTGGTCTTTTTTTTTTGCCTAACTCATTGAATTGAAATCAATGGGAAGATTGAATTTCTCCCTACCATGTGGCAATTTTCCCTTAATTTCCAGTAGGCGTATTATAAAAAGTTGCCACAGCATGCCATTCTGTGTTTGAGAGCATGAGAGAAAGCAGCACATTTTTGAGCTATAGAAGACAGACTAATAAGGTGGAGTTGAAGCTTAGTTTAGATTATTGTAGGCAGTACATTTGTTCTCTGTAATAGGTGAGTCTGGGAGCACAGCAAGGGAGAAAGAAGTTTGACCCCAAATACTTCAAAATCTTCTGTGACTGACTGGTAAGACACAAGCAGCTTTGGTCCAAGTTATTTCCTGATCTGGCTGTAATCTCTGTGCTAGGGGTTGGTAAGTCTGTGGGTGTGAGAAGGAAACATAGGAGATTAACCCCAAATACCCCTAAATCTTATATGACTTATTGGAAAGATACAGGCAGCTGTGATCCAAGTTCCTTCCTGATCAAGAAGCAGTTGAACAGGGAGTGTGCTTTTTTTGTTTTGTTTTTTGTTGACAATGATGGGGGGGGAGTTTTTAAAAGAAACTGATAAGTGGCAGAGACAGGGACCATGACATGAGCTATGACTGAGGCAGTATGATAATAGATGAGATAGAGTATTTTGTAGAGGGCCAAGGCAAGATATCACACACAATCAGTTATATTATATACTTTACAGTAAAAACGCACATAGTAGTTGAGTAGTACCCAGAAAATGCACAAGGGTGAGGGTGAAATGATTAGGAGCAGTGAGGGATATGTGAGTAAAGTGGTTGTCCAAACACTGACTGCAGCCATTGTTGCTGCAGCATGTGCAATAAATGATGATGAGCCCTTTCCTCCCAAGGAGGAGGATGAAGTTTCTCAGAGTTCCAGCAAAAGTTCCACAACCACCAACAACAGTAGTATTAATAAACCATTTAAAAACACTGAAGATAACAACAGGTCACGTTCTAGTGTTGATCGCATAATTTAAGAAGGCATAGCAGTCAACCAACTGCTACATCTGACAGTGAGACAAATAGGTAGAAAAACACCTGTCCTAAAAGTAGCAGGGAACATTTTGAACATCCCTCTATAAGTCCAAAGGAATGTAAAAGTTTTGGGAAGGAGCAGCAAGTGATGCTGAGGATGACCTACTGATTGATAATGATGAGGAAAGTAATGTAGATTGAGACTATATCCTTTCAGTAGTCTCCTCTTCATCGCTTACAGATGAGAGTTGAGCGTGAGAGAGATGATGACATAGCCAGAAAATTATCTAAAAGGCAAAGGCTCAATCTTCCACCACTGAAAAGGAGCATTGTGCTCATCTATAATCTGAGAAAACTATTGGAAATTGTGACCCTGTACACGCTACAATTCCAAAAAATATGAAGTCATCCTGTCATTCATCATCAGCATAGTCACCACTTCTAAGTCCAAGTCTCACTCAGCCACACACACTATTGGTACTGTGTAACCAGCAGCAACAACACAGGTTATCAACATATACAACTTTAGCTATGATGAGTGTGTCTTCTGCTGTTGAAAGTGCAGCACCTATGACTAGTGATGAGCGAGCACCCCAATGCTCGGGTGTTCGGGTGCTCTGACCGAGCACCCCCTGAGGCTCGAGTGCTCGGCCGAGCACCCGAGCCCCATTCAAATGAATGGGGCGACACGAGCATTACACCAGGCACCCCCTGCTCTGATGAGGGGAGGGTGCCTGGTCCATAGGAAAAGGGCAGAAAAAGATGGAAACACTACAGAAATGGTTCAGGGACAGCATAGGGAGGATGTCTGGATGCATCTTGGACTCCAACATCGCTGCTGGGAACGATCTTTCGCCCGTAGTACGCCATTTTTACAGACTGACCGTAAAACACACAAAAAGGAAAATAAAAACGACTTTAGGCGAAAAATTGTTACCAAACAATATTTGCTGTATATTTACTTGTATATCATCTGCAAATTATCCCAAAAATTTCCTTGATTTTCGGAAGTGAGGCCATGATTAAGAGGGAAACGTGCGCAGAGGCAAATTCTCCCAAAAATTTCCTTGATTTTCAGAACTGAGGCCATGATTAAGAGGGAAACGTGCGCAGAGGCAAATTCTCCCAAAAATGTCCTTGATTTTCAGAACTGAGGCCATGATTAAGAGGGAAACGTGCACAGAGGCAAATTCTCCCAAAAATTTCCTTGATTTTCAGAACTGAGGCCATGATTAAGAGGGAAACGTGCACAGAGGCAAATTCTCCCAAAAATTTCCTTGATTTTATTGAACTGAGGCCATGATTAAGAGGGAAACGTGCGCTGAGCTGACCATCTAAAACATTATGGGTGAGGGTCTGCTGCAGAGCTGACCATCCTAAACATTATATGCGAAGGCCCGCTAGTGAGCTGACGCTATAAAACATTATATGAGAGGGCCCGCTAGAGAGCTGACCCAATAAAACATTATATGAGAAGGCCCGCTGGTGAGCTGACCTATATAAAAATTGGCAAACAGGGCCCGCTGGTGAGCTGACCCTATATAAAAATTATATCACAGGGCCCGCTGGTGAGCTGGCCCTATATAAAAATTATATCACAGGGCCCGCTGGTGAGCTGGCCCTATATAAAAATTATATCCCAGGGCATATGGAAGAGGAGGAGGAGGATGAGAAGATTAAGAGTCAACCATATACCCGTTTTTTGGGTGGAAGGGGTGAATGGGAATACAGAGTATTCCCATCATTGTAAATAACATATATAAAGTGAGTTTATGTTCCCCCGGGGCTTTCCTCCAGTGGAGTGGAGAAGTCAGGGGAAATCCAGGCCTTGTTCATTTTTATAAGTGTCAACCTATCAGCATTGTCGGTGGAAAGGCGGATACGCTTATCTGTTATGATGCCACCAGCAGCACTAAATACCCGCTCAGACAGAACGCTGGCGGCAGGGCAGGCCAGCACCTCCAAGGCGTAGAGTGCCAGTTCATACCACGTGTCCAGCTTGGACACCCAGTAGTTGTAAGGCACAGAGGGATCATTGAGGACGCTGACACGGTCTGCTACGTACTCCTTCACCATCTTCCAAAACTTTTCCCTCCTTGTGACACTAGGCTGCGCATCAGGGTGAGGGTGCTGGCGGGGTGTCATGAAGGTGTCCCACGCCTTGGAGAGTGTTGCCCTGCCTTTCTCGGAACTGCTGTGTGCTCCCCTTTTCTCCCCTTCTCGGTTGGCCAAGGTAGCACGTACTCTGCCGCCAGCGTTGTCAGATGGAAAATTTTGGAGCAATTTTTCGACAAGAACCTTCTGGTATTGCACCATTTTGCTTGTCCTCTCCACCGGAGGAATGAGAGATGAGAAATTCTCTTTGTAGCGGGGGTCCAGAAGGGTGAACACCCAGTAATCCGTGTTGTTTAAAATGCGTATAACGCGTGGGTCACGGGAAAGGCAGCCTAACATAAAGTCAGCCATGTGTGCCAGAGTACCAACAGTCAAGATTTCGCTGTCCTCACCAGGAGGATGACTCTCAATCTCCTCATCCTCTTCCTCCTCTTCTGCCCACCCACGCTGAAGAGATGGAACTAAAGTTCCATGGCTACCCTCTGTAGCGGAGGCAACCGTGTCTTCCTCCTCCTCCTCCTCCTCCTCCTCCTCCTCCGCCTCCTCCAATTGTCGCTGAGAAGACGAAGTGAGGGTGCTCTGGCTATCACCTTGTGTAAGCTCTTCCTCCCCCATTTCCACCTCTTCCACATGCAAAGCGTCGGTTTTAATTGTGAGCAGCGAGCGTTTCAGTAGACACAGAAGTGGGATGGTTACACTGATAATAGCGTTATCGCCGCTCACCATCTGTGTCGATTCCTCAAAATTGCGTAAAACCTCGCAGAGGTCTGACATCCATTCCCACTCCTCACTTCTGATTACAGGAAGTTGAACGGAGAGGCGACGACCGTGTAACAGCTGGTACTCCACTACTGCCCTCTGCTGCTCACAAAGCCGGGCCAACATGTGGAAGGTGGAGTTCCAGCGCGTGCTCACGTCACACAGCAGCCGGTGAGCTGGCAATTGTAAGCGCTGCTGCAGCTTCAACAGGCCGGCTGAAGCTGTTGATGACTTACGGAAATGTGCACACACGCGGCGCACCTTGGTCAAGAGATCATGCACATTGGGGTAGGTTTTTAGAAATCGCTGCACCACTAAATTAAATACATGCGCTAGGCATGGTACGTGTGTGAGCTTGCCGAGCTCCAAAGCCGCCACCAAGTTACGCCCATTATCACACACAACCATGCCTGGTTGCAGGTTGAGTGGCGAGAGCCACTGCTCGGTCTGGTGACTAATCCCCTGCAACAGCTCTGAGGCCGTGTGCTGTTTGTCCCCAAGGCAGATCAGCTTCAGCACGGCCTGTTGACGCTTCCCCACTGCAGTGCTACACTGCTTCCAGCTACTGGCTGATGGGGGAGTGGCGCTGTGTGTAGAGAATTCGGAGGTGGAAACGGAGGAGGAGGAGCCAATAACGTAGGTGCTGGTGGAAACCCTGATGGAGGTAGGGCCCGCAATCCTCGGCGTGGGTAGCACCCGTGCCATCCCAGGGTCCGAGTCGCTCCCAGCCTCCACGACATTCACCCAGTGTGCCGTCAGGGAAATGTAGCGTCCCTGGCCACAAGCACTTGTCCATGTGTCAGTCGTTAAGTGGACCTTCCCAGTAACTGCGTTGGTCAGGGCACGGGTGATGTTACGGGACACATGGTGGTGTAATGCGGGGATGGCACACCGGGAAAAGTAGTGGCGGCTGGGGACCGCGTACCGAGGGACAGCTGCTGCCATCAGGCTGCGGAAGGACTCAGTGTCCACAAGCCTAAATGGCAGCATTTCGATGGCCAGTAATTTTGAAAGGTGTGAGGTTAGTGCTATGGCCTGTGGGTGGGTGGCTGGGTACTTTCTCTTGCGCTCAAATGCCTGGGGTAACGACATTTGGACGCTGTGCTGGGACAGGGAAGTGGATGTGGTCGCTGATGGTGCTTCAGATGGTACAGGTGCAGGGCGGGAGGTATGCGGGCCTGCGCCTTCGACAGGCGATTGGCCGGCACCGAAAACAGTGGAAGAGGAGGCAGTGGTGTGGCCTGCAGACACAGATGGGCGATCCAGGCGTTCCTCCCACTTACTACGGTGCTTGGATGCCATGTGTCGGATCATGCTGGTGGTGGTGAGGTTTCTAGTGTTCATGCCTCGGCTCATTCTGGTGTGGCACAGGTTGCAAACTACAATTCTTTTGTCGTCCGCACTTTCCTTAAAAAAACGCCATACCGCGGAACACCTACCCCTTGGCAAGGTAGATTTACGCAAGGGGGTGCTCCGTGGAACATTTGCGGGCCGGTTTGGTGCGGTCCGCCTTCTTTCTGTAGCCACACCACTGCCTCTTCCAGCCTGTTGCGGTGCTGCAGATGGCTCACCCTCAGGACTGCTGACATCGCTCGGCTCTACACCTTCCCAGGTGGGGTCAGTCACCTCATCGTCCACCAAGTCCTCCTCCACTTCCTCACTCTGATCATCCTCCTCAAGTCTTGATCCCACCACATACTCAGTCATTGACAACTGTATAACATTCTCCTCAACAAGGTCTTGAGACGGAAATAGTGGTTGATTTAATGGCAACTGTGTCTCATCATCATCATCATCATCCACTACTTCCTTTGACCTTAAATGCCGTTCACATCTGTCATCTTCTTGTGATTGGGTAGCCTCTAGAGGTTGTGAATCAGGGCACAAGATGTCATGTTCCTCTGCAAGCGTGCTTGGAGAGAGGGTCAAATGAAGGATTGGTGATGAGACGAGCTCCTCACTATATCCCAGTGTGGGATCACTTCTTTGACCAGACCGTGTATGGTGGGAGGAAGGATGATCAGAGTGAGGATTATTTTGACCAGACTCTTGGCTACTGAGAGTGGACTTGGTGGAAGACAGGGTGGTGCTTAACCGACTGGAAGCAGTATCAGCTGTCATCCAACCGACCACCTGTTCGCAGTGGTCGGACCTCGAGAGTGATGTCCTGCGACGCCCTGTAAAATTACACATGAAGCTAGGTATGGTGGATGTCTTTCTTTCTTGTGCTCTGGCACCAGGCACAGTTTCTCCGCGTCCTGACCCGCGCCCTGAACTTTCAGGATCACGTCCACTTCCCCGTCCCTTTTTACCCGCCTTCTTCATCTTACACAGAATATGTGACTTTAATATTTGAGTTTGAAAACTTAACAGTATTTCTTACTATTCTGCAACTGTGCAGAGTACACAGAACAGGCTGCTAAACGGCGGTGATACACACTGAATGGAATATGTGACTTTGATATTTGAGTTTGAAAACTTAACAGTATTTCTTACTATTCTGCAACTCTGCAGAGTACACAGAATAGGCTGCTAAACGGCGGTGAAACACACTGAATGGAATATGTGACTTTAATATTTGAGTTTGAAAACTTAACAGTATTTCTTACTATTCTGCAACTGTGCAGAGTACACAGAATAGGCTGCTAAACGGCGGTGATACACACTGAATGGAATATGTGACTTTGATATTTGAGTTTGAAAACTTAACAGTATTTCTTACTATTCTGCAACTCTGCAGAGTACACAGAATAGGCTGCTAAACGGCGGTGAAACACACTGAATGGAATATGTGACTTTAATATTTGAGTTTGAAAACTTAACAGTATTTCTTACTATTCTGCAACTGTTCAGAGTACACAGAATAGGCTACTAAACGGCGGTGAAACACACTGAATGGAATATGTGACTTTAATATTTGAGTTTGAAAACTTAACAGTATTTCTTACTATTCTGCAACTGTTCAGAGTACACAGAATAGGCTGCTAAACGGCGGTGATACACACTGAATGGAATATGTGACTTTGATATTTGAGTTTGAAAACTTAACACTATTTCTTACTATTCTGCAACTCTGCAGAGTACACAGAATAGGCTGCTAAATGGCGGTGAAACACACTGAATGGAATATGTGACTTTAATATTTGAGTTTGAAAACTTAACACTATTTCTTACTATTCTGCAACTCTGCAGAGTACACAGAATGTGCTGCTAAACTGCGGCGAAGCACACTGAATGGAATATGTGACTTTAATATTTGAGTTTGAAAACTTAACAGTATTTCTTACTATTCTGCAACTGTTCAGAGTACACAGAATAGGCTGCTAAACGGCGGTGATACACACTGAATGGAATATGTGACTTTGATATTTGAGTTTGAAAACTTAACACTATTTCTTACTATTCTGCAACTCTGCAGAGTACACAGAATAGGCTGCTAAACGGCGGTGATACACACTGAATGGAATATGTGACTTTAATATTTGAGTTTGAAAACTTAACAGTATTTCTTATTATTCTGCAACTGTGCAGAGTACACAGAATAGGCTGCTAAACGGCGGTGACACACACTGAATGGAATATGTGACTTTAATATTTGAGTTTGAAAACTTAACAGTATTTCTTCCTATTCTGCAACTGTGCAGAGTACACAGAATAGGCTGCTAAACTGCGGTGATACACACTGAATGGAATATGTGACTTTGATATTTGAGTTTGAAAACTTAACACTATTTCTTACTACTCTGCAACTCTGCAGAGTACACAGAATGTGCTGCTAAACTGCGGCGAAGCACACTGAATGGAATATGTGACTTTAATATTTGAGTTTGAAAACTTAACAGTATTTCTTCCTATTCTGCAACTCTGCACAGTACACAGAATGTGCTGCTAAACTGCGGCGAAGCACACTGAATGGAATATGTGACTTTAATATTTGAGTTTGAAAACTTAACAGTATTTCTTACTATTCTGCAACTGTTCAGAGTACACAGAATAGGCTGCTAAACGGCGGTGAAACACACTGAATGGAATATGTGACTTTGATATTTGAGTTTGAAAACTTAACAGTATTTCTTACTATTCTGCAACTGTTCAGAGTACACAGAATAGGCTGCTAAACGGCGGTGATACACACTGAATGGAATATGTGACTTTGATATTTGAGTTTGAAAACTTAACACTATTTCTTACTATTCTGCAACTCTGCAGAGTACACAGAATGTGCTGCTAAACTGCGGCGAAGCACACTGAATGGAATATGTGACTTTAATATTTGAGTTTGAAAACTTAACAGTATTTCTTCCTATTCTGCAACTCTGCACAGTACACAGAATGTGCTGCTAAACTGCGGCGAAGCACACTGAATGGAATATGTGACTTTAATATTTGAGTTTGAAAACTTAACAGTATTTCTTCCTATTCTGCAACTCTGCACAGTACACAGAATGTGCTGCTAAACTGCGGCGAAGCACACTGAATGGAATATGTGACTTTGATATTTTAGTTTAAAGACTTAACAGTATTTCTTCCTATTCTGCAACTCTGCACAGTACACAGAATGTGCTGCTAAACTGCGGCGACGCACACTGAATGGAATATGTGACTTTGATATTTTAGTTTGAAGACTTAACAGAATGTGCTCTAATCTGCAACTTTGCACACTAAACAGAATGTGCTCTAATCTGCAACTTTGCACACTAAACAGAATGTGCTCTAATCTGCAACTTTGCACACTAAACAGAATGTGCTCTAATCTGCAACTGTGCACACTAAACAGAATGTGCTCTAATCTGCAACTTTTCACACTAAACAGAATATTTTTTTTTTTTTTTTTTTTCCCCCCACACAAAATAACCTGCTGCCCCCACACACAGTAGTCCTAAAAAGGACTTTTGGTTCTTTGTTTTTCACAATTTTTTTTTTTCCTCCCTACACTGCCTTTCCCTTCCTATCCTCAGCTCTCCCTGGCTCAGACTGAGCCGAACTCGATGGTCAGGTGCTATACAGCACCCGACCACGGGTTCTGGCCAGCCAATCAGTGTAATGCCAGCAGCCAACATGGCTGCTGGCATTACACCGATGTCAGAGCCTCCCTGCACGTTTATTGGCTGCGCAGCAGCCGCAAAACGTGCGGGGAGGAGACCCGAACATGGCGGGCGAGCACATGCGGTACTCGTACGAGTACCGCCATGTGCCGAGCAGAGCGATGCTCGAGCCGATCCGAGCATCGGCCGAGCATGCTCGCTCAACACTACCTATGACACCTTGTAGTAGTACAATTTCAGCAACATCTAACCCCAGTATTAGTAGCAGCCCCTCAGGAACCCTGCAGTCTATGAAGTCCACAGTAGGGAGCTATTTCACTAATGATCCAAAAGCTAAGCATGTTGCTATCTGTTGTCTGTTGAAAAACCATGTGAACAGAGGGAAAGCAGGCTCAAACCTTGGCACTAGGGATGGGTGAAAAATTTCTCCTTAAAACCAAAATCGGCAAATAATGCCACTTCCCACCTGGCAAATAATTTCCCACGGAAACTGCAGTTTTTCTGTTTTTTTTTTGCCTAGCTCATTCAATTGAGATCAATGGGAACATTGCATTTATACACAGTACATAGCAAATGTTATTTTATTTCCCAAAGGCATAGTATAAAAGGGGTATGAGGGTGTTTGTGTTGGTGGAGTGTGTGGAAAGAATCATTTGAACAGGGAATGTTTTTGGAGGAGTTTGTTGACTGGAATTTGGTGGGCAGTTCATAAAAAATAAATGAATACCCCCAGACGTAAGCTGCAACTGGGGCACACTGATACTTAATGGAATAAAGTATTTTGTAGAGGATGATTTGTAGGAATTAGACTTGCTGTTAGAGGCCCAAGCCCTGAGGAAACATTGATTTGTATGACTTAGACTTAAGTGAGTCACAAGTCCAGAGGAAACATTGATTAATTGTAAGAAACTAGACTTCTGTTAGACCAAAGCCCTGAGGAAACATTGATATGTAGGACATAGGCTTGTTAGAAACAAGCCCCCAAAATCGTTTGGTTTATTTTGTAGGCCTCTGTTGTTTGTTTCAAAGAACAAGCCCTGATCCTGAGGAAAAAAAATGCCCTACTGGCCTAGAGCCAGCAAGTCATGTTGTGTTGGCCAGTGGACACCGGCCATTGTCAAATGCCCCGGCATAATTGCGGAATTTGCGACCTGTTCTTGCTGCTGCTGCTGAGTTGTTTAAACAGCAGTGTGACTAGGCAGCTCAAAGGGAATGGGATCTATAACAGTAGTAACATGGGTGATGGATGATAAAAGTTCCACTTGCCACAGCTATCTCCAGTGATGCACCTGAGGCAATAGCCACACCATAACTAGCCCCCATCACTTCTGGTATATTTGGAGGTATATTTGGAGAAAAGAGAAGTTGGCCAATAATTCTTCTCCACCTGTCCCTCCACCAAAATCATGGGTGTGTTGTTAGAATATAATTTTTTCCCTTGAGAGCAGGAACTGTGCCTTTCATCAGCAACTGCAATGTGCACAGTTTGTGTGATAAATAAAGGTAGGGCTGGGAACAATGGGCACATCTACACTTACATCAAACACCTGGCATAACTGTAACCAAACACCATGATGCTTAGGGTCCACAGTGTGAAATTCACCCACTAGAAACAAAGTACTGCTGCTGTCACTATGCCCCTTGTCCACTTGCCAGTAAGGACATGTGACAACTTGCAGTTTAATAATAATGATGAACCCTCCCTGTCACCAGCTTAGTATATTTTGCAGGATGGAATCTCCTCAGATGCCGCTTTATGCCCTACTTGAGATTATCTTCCACCACACTGCCATGTTTATTCAGTGCACCACAGACTGTTCAATTGGTGGACACAAACCGCCACATCCTGACATCTACTGAATGGCTATCAACTGGTGGGAGAGGTAAAGATGAATGAGGGGGATCTTCAGAAGATGTAGTTACCCTAGAGCAAGGAGGTGATGGCGAGCCAGGTGTTTCGCTCGCCATCGAAATTTAAGACTCTGGCTAGGTTTCTCTATTCTTTCTCCTCTTTGATCTCTGCCTCACTTCTTTTTGCCTTTGGGGAGAGTCAGGGAGTACAGAATGAATGGTGCCTGAATTATTTGTTGGATGTCTGAATTTAACATGTTTCACATAAATGTCATGGTGTCAGTGTTTCATGTGTGTTATCAGGGAGGTTGTGCCTTTCCCCTTTACCCCTTTTCACTGACTTGTCACAAATTGTGCACAGTGCTGTTGCTGATGATGACACTGTGTCTGCCCCAAGAGAAAAATAGTCGCATACTCAGGACCTCAGGGGGGAGGGGAAAGGTGGAGAAGAATGGTTTCTTTCTACTTTCTTACCATACACTGGCTGGAGCAGAAGATGATGTTGCTGCTCTTGCTGCTACTGTCTCAGAATCAGCACTGCAACTAGGACTAGAGGTATTGCTGCTGGCAAATGGAACCTGTCTTAGCCCTGCATCACTTGACCCCATTCGCACTGTGTCCATGGTGGTCTGTGGCACACTAGCCTGTGTCTCATCATCCTGCTGTCCTTGCAACTAAGCAGCAGCAGGAATTAGAGCAGTAGCAAACTATGCACATTCCAAAAGCTCACTGGTGGTGGTGGTGATGCCCATCCCCATCCCTGTCTCTTATTCTTTCTCACTTTGGGCTAAAAAAGACATTAATGTATCTTCCATTCCAGCTTCTCCACCATCATCATCATCATCAACACTACTAGTCCCTCCTTGCTGCTGCTGCTCTGTTACAGACTTCTCACTGATTGGAGTAGGAGATGGGAAATGTGACAGAGGGTCCCCTAATGTCACAATTGCCATTTCTTGTTGACCTGAAGAAGGCAGACTGGCAGCAGTAGCAGTCAGCATAGGCTTCTAGTGGTGGTGGTATTATTGCTGCTGGGCAACAATTCTGCCTTCTTCAGGATCAAGTTCCACCTGGACAATGCTGTGGGGGGGGAGGGGACTCCGAAGGTCAGGGGGATGTTGTGGGCTCCCTTGACCTCTAGTCTTACTGCTCTTCATTACTTCCCCTACCAATCCCCTAACGCTAATCCCACAATCTGCTTCTCCATCATTGTTACTACTACTAACACCAACCACATCAATTTCAGTCCCTGAGTCTTCCTCCTCACTAGTAGTGTGATCACCATTTCCTTCACTCCTAACACTCTGTACAAGTTGCTGGACCTTCTAAGTAGCAGTACTAGTGGCAGGACTGCATGGGGATGCAAGTGTGACTTAAGTGGAACTAACACCGCTAAAAACTTGCGCTCCAATAATTCCCCATCTGGAGACTAGCTGCTCAGTAGCGCTAGTCACCAGAATTATTACTGCGTTAAGGAGAGTTATCCATTGTTCTCCAGCTGACAGGCAGGACAGAGCACAGACATCTTTCAAAAGTGATGTCTCCGCGCCTGCGTTGTCAGTCCCTTTTGGAGCTACTAACTCCATCCTGCCTGCCAGCCGGGGAACAATGGATAACTCTCCTTAAAGCAGTAATAATTCTGGTGACTAGCGCTAGTTTTTTAGCGGTGGTAGTTCCGCTTTAGGGTCCCTTGCTGTCACACTGAGCATCATCTTCTCCCCCATCCTGAGAATTATGACACAGTGGGAGCAGGTGCAGCACTGGCAACAGGCACAGTAGCTGACCTGTCCTGCTCACTCTACTACCCTCTTCTTCCTCTGCCCTTGACAAAACTGTCACCAAGATCCCTAGGAGTGATGTAAGGGGACTGGCCATCACTGTGTCTGAGGAACCAGGGAATCCAGATCCTTTCATGTTTGTGGTAGTGGCCACTTCCTCCTCCTCAGACTCACTGGACACATAATAGTCCTTCTAATTCCTCCTTTTATTGTTATTAAAGCTGAACTACCACATTTAACAAAGATGGCCCCAAATAATTCCTCATCTGGTAACTAGCTGCTCAGTAGCGCTAGTTACCAGAATTATGACCTGGTTAATGCAAATTATCCACTGCTCCGGGACTGACAGGCAGGACAGAGTGCAGACATCTTTCCATAGTGATGTCTGCATGCCTTCCGCTGTCAGTTCCAGCTGGTTCTAGAAGGCGTTGCTAGGTGCTGTTCGGCTCCAAAAGGGACTGAAAGCGCATGCTCGCAGACATCACTCTGGAAAGATGGCTGCTCTCCGTCCTGCCTGTCAGTCCCGGAGCAGTGGATAATTTGCATTAACCAGGTAATAATTCTGGCGACTAGAGCTACTGAGCAGCTAGTCGCCAGATGAGGAATTATTTGGGGCCATCTTTGTTAAATGTGGTAGTTTCACTTTAAACTTGCTCATAGTGACAGCAGTCACTATGAGCCTCTCCTGCCTCAATTTTACAAACCAACTCACAGCACAACAGACTAGCACCTCTGTCTCACTCTGCTGCTGCTTATATTATGTTTCACTATCTGGAAAATGGCACGTTTTTATAGAGAAAAAGCAAAAATTTGTAATTAAAGTGGCGAAAACTTTCTAGCCATTGAAAAAATAGTGAAAATTTTTTTGCCAATGGGCAAAAATAGCGAAGATTTTAATTTCTTTATTTAAAGAGGATTTTCCTGTGAAAAAAGTGGAAAAACCATGTGGTTTTTACAGATTTTTTCACTGGAACACGACAGGACCTTTCACCCATAACTGCTAGGCACTTCCTCAATGAGATCTCACCTGAAGCACATCAGCAGGTCTGTCTGGGAGATATACTACTGTGTAACTGGTGCTGCTGAGTTGTCTAGACTGCTCCAAGGGACTGGCCAACAGCAGTGATATGAAACATTGGATAGTATGATGATGGTTCCATTTGCAACTAGCTCCAGTGATAGACCTGAGGAAGTAGCAACACCACAACTAGTCTCCAGCACTTCAGGTGTATCTGTAGAAAAGAAGTTTGGCAATAATTCATGTGTCATGAATGTGTCATGTCATGTGTGGTCAGTGGTCCACACAGTATGCCTTGTGTGGACATAAACTGCCACATCCTTGCATCTACAGAATTTCTATCAGCTGGTGAGGGAGGTAACATTGGTGGTATGCCAAAGGAGGAGGTAGAGGACCCTGTTTGTTCCAGGAAGGGATGGTTGATAAGTGTTCCTGCACCCTGACCATAGCACAAGAAGCTGATGATGATGCAGGTATTACACTCACCATTGAACTTTCAGGCTAAGACTGGGTCTCTTCTTACTGGATTTCCTCCAACATTCTTGGTGCCCTTGGAAGGGACAGCAGCAGGAATTGCAACATCTGCAAACTCTGCAATGTCATTGCTGAAGTTGGTGGTAATGCCCATCTTCATTTGCATATCTGTCTCCTATTTCTTTTCACTTTCAGCTAAAAGGCCCTTATTCTCTCATCCACACTATCTGATCCACTATCGTGCTCATTCTCATCACCACCACCACCAGTCTCTTGCTGCTGCTGTATAGGAGTGGGACCAGTTGGTGATGACACATATGTCTCCTACTGTCACACTTGCCATCTCTTATAATAATAATAACTAGTATATATATATATATATATATATATATATATATATATATATATATATATATAGCACCTTTCTCCCAGTGGGACTCAAAATGCTTTCAGCGCATGCATTCAGAATTAACAGAATTGGCAACTGAATGATAGATGTTATTATTACCCAATCAATGGTACTCATTTATCAACCTCAGAAGGATCAAGGTGTGAGTTGACCCTGTCGGGATTCAAACCTGCAACCTTGTGGTTTGAACAGACTTTCTAGGGCATTTACCACTGAGCAATCTCACTGAAGGCACAATGACAGAACTAGCAGTGGGCACAGGCAGCTGACCTGTGCTGCTGCTCATACTGCTAGCCAGTTTTGCCTTCTTCATTATTTATATCCCAGAGGGTCAATGGGAATCATGGGGTTAGGGCTTCCTTGAGCACTAGTCTGGCTGTTGGCTTCCCATTCCACCTCAGCAGCAACATCAGGATCCATCCAGCTAGTCCTAGTAACTGCTGCACCACACCAAACCTCAACCCCTTCAGTCTCAAGCTGTTGTGTGGTAGTGGGACTGCTTGGGGAGGATAAGTGTGACTTAAGGTCCCCTTCTGTCATACTTGCTATCTCCTCATCAGAATTAGAAGGTACATTTGCAGCAGTAACAGCAGGCACAGGCAGCTGACCTGTGCTGCTCATTTTGTTACCCAGTTCTGCCTTTGTCACAATTTTCCTCCAGATGCCAAATGACTATGTTGGAGTAATGATCATCATTGGGTCTAGGGAATCTGGGCTCTGAGTCCCTTTTGTGCTGGTGGTGTGGACTTCCATCTCCCCTGTGGCACAGGGCAGATCAGGGTACTGCCAGCTCCTCTTTTCTTTTATTACTACTGTTCAAAATTTCAGCCAGCACTATGATCCTGTAATGCCTTATTTTGATAGATAAATAGCTTTAAAACTGCTTTTTGCCCTCTCACTGCTTCTGTTTCCACTCTGATATATTCCCTATTTATGTCATGTTTTTGGCAAAAAATTCAAGATTTTTATGGCAATGTGATGAATAGCAATCAAATGTAGGGTATCAGGTATCAGCAACAAAGAGCTTGCCTGTATGTGTGTCTCGTGCTTAAAATGAGTGCAGAGTAAATGTTTGTGGTACTTCCCAGTCCTTTCCCTATTTCAAAAGCTGTGCACATTTAATTTGCTCTCAAGGGAAAAATTAGTATTCCATAACACCCATGATTTTATGGTAGGTCAGGAAAAGAAGCATAACTGGCCAACTTCTCTTCTATAGAGGCACCTGAAGTGGTGAGGTAGTTTATTCTGGTATTACTGCTGCCTCAGAAACACTAGGGCTAGTGGCAAGTAGAAGCATCACTGTATCTTCATCTGTCTTATATCAGTGCTGATGATCCCAGTCACATGCAGCAGACAAATCCTCCTGCTGCTTACATAACTCAGCATCAGCAATTGTAGCAGTAGTAAATGCCAAAATATTACAAGTGACATTTACAACTACTACCTAGCACTTCTGGCACTAGGCCAGTAGGACATACCATTTTTCAAGGCTTGGTTTTTGAAAGCGTGTGGGCTATAAACTATTTTTTCAGGGCTTGTTTTGGCAAGCTTGAGGCTTGCAAACACATTTTTCTCATGGCTTGTTTTAATAGGCCTGAGGCTTGCAAACAAAATTTTCTTAGGACTTGTTTTTTGACAAGTCTGAAACCTGCAAACAAATATTTCTCAGGACTTGTTTTAGTAGACTTGAGGCTTGCAAACATAATTTTCTCAGGGCTTGTTTTGGCAATTCTGAAGCCTATAAACATTTTGTTTTTGACAATCACACACAACAAAATCTGCGCTACTGTAGAAACACAGATATAAAAAATATAATAAAAGTCCCAAGTGGATAATATGACTATAGGTTCTTAAAAGGGTTATAAATAATGTCCATATACTGATAGTCAAGAAAGTTAATAGTCAGTCATGAAAATGGATATTAAATGAATGAATAAATGAAATGAAACAAGATGAAATGATATACATTCAATGATACACCTGCCCTCATAAAGCATACACAATATAAACACCACAACTTTTATGTTATGTGAAATCCAGAACCCAAAAAAAGAGATTGAGAGCTGCTGTCATTGCGCTTCTTGTCCCTTGCCAAGGCAACAAAGAATGAGGATAAATCCCAGAGGAAGAATAAAGAAACCCAGCATGGAAGTTCAATGATGAGCATAACAACTGTGTCGTCATTGTCTACCTGTCCTAGTTTCTGGGGGGAGGAAAATGTATCCATTTTCCTGCCCAAGAATCCTGAGGGTTCTCTTCCTCCTCTGCATGCCACCTTTGCCTCCGTTAGCACCTCCAACAGTTGAGAGTAAGTTTGTAGATGTGAGGTTCTGGCATTGCACATTTTGCGGTGCACTGACCACGCATGACAATTTAGTGAAGAACAATCAAGTGCAGGGTATCAGGGAGCATCTTCAGACATTCCATCATGCTGAATATTCTAAGCTGTGGCAGGAAGGATTATTTTATTATGTTTTTTGACTTCACGTATCCTTAGTAAAATGGACAAAGGTCAAAGTGACATCACAATGCTTGATTTCTTTGTGGATGGTTTAACAATGTTGAGATTGTTGGTTGTAATTGAACATGTTGTTTAATATAAGAGGGGAGGGGAGCTTAACCCCATAGCTCATGTGTTCCATATTGGGCATAAGAGAAATTATGAATTTTGAGATTTCCACACTGCTTCCTTAAAACAGTTTATATTTTTCATAAAATAATAAAATGGACCTTTAATATACAATTTATTTCTCCATAAAAATATATCACAGTTCAAAAAAGTTTCTCATCAGTTTTAAAATATTGCACACAGTTCTCCAGATTTACTGAGCATATGGATAGTTCCAGAGTAGGTGTAAAACAGTCTCATACATTATATTTGTCCTTGACATTTTCATGCAGCAACTATGCCCCTCCTATGCTGGGAACTTCCAGTGGGTAAACAAGACCAAGACAGACATTTTTGGCTTTTAAAAAGCTCCCTGTGAGACACCTTGATCCAAGCCTTTTTGGGTCCTCCTTTAGATTTGTAATTGTTACCATAATTTCTGAGTCCTTAAAATTTTTTTATATTTCCTTTTTTTTTCAAAAGATCACCTAAAAGTTTGCCCAGCAAATTAAACTATGACACGGTTTTCTGGAATGCAATAACCCTATGAGTGTGAGAGGGGTACCCAATGCAATGCAAAGCAAATTATGGCTTTGACAAAGATGTTGATCCATGAAACGGGTTAGCCATTTTTAATTTTATTGCTATAGCTGGATTTTAATGTACAAGGATCTTTTCTTGTATGAATATTAAAACTTTTTTGATGCATTCTGGACAAATGGATTTTAATTTATTGGAAGAGGATAGCAGCTGACCACAACCACATGCGAGTACATTTGAGTTCTTTATTTTAATAACTACAACACTATAATACAATCGAGTGCCCCCTCTTTTTCTTTTGTATATAGCTATTAAATACTATTGATATTTACATGCTTGGTTGTTATTGTCTGTTTGTCTGTGTGTTTTAGCCACTAGGTAGTGGAGGCTTACACTGAGTGTGGAAACAAATAACATAATTTTGGTATCACTTGTAGTATTTCTATACTTCCATCTAATATTAAAATGCTAAAATGTTTAGTGAATATGCATATTTTCATTAATCCATGATACTTTCTGGAAACTCATCTCTTGTGGATATGATACAAAACATTTTTAATTCAACAAGCATCATAACAATTATGGGGCTAGATAATGGATAAAGAAAGTGGTGCAACCTTAGAATGATCAGTAAAATATTTGTTCAGTGTCAGATCAAAGTGGCAAACACAACAACATTCTTTATGCATTTATTCAGGAAACAATACAAGTTGTCAGATGTAGGCTCATGAAGCATAAATTATTCTTATTAAAAAGCTGGTCTGAGAGAAACATCAACAGCATTCATCAGCATGGAATTAATCATGATCATATTTGGGATACATTACAATAATTGTGTCATAGCAACTGAATGATTCTCTGTCCATCAGATTTAAACAATCAAATACTTATGATTAGTTATAGCTATTCAGAGGATAACATCCTTATCCTGATATGTTACCTGAATGAAACTTCATTCCCACTTTATCAACAACTTCAATGCTAGAAATGTTTGCTATGTTTACTTTGACATTAATTGAGGACATTTCTATCATTCTATGTTTTAAGCATAACTGGTACCTTATATTTAAACAATGGCAACATCTGAGTGATGTGAGAGCTGTAGTATATGGCAATAATAATATAAGGGTCATATTTAAATATTAATATATTTTGTAAGTCATTCACTTTCTCAATAAATTAAGAATTTCATATCAGTGGTATAAATATACCTTTTTGTATTGTGGCTGCATACTACTGTAAAATATTCCTGTTTAAAAAGATATAAAACTATAGGTAAATAGCATGAACATGTAGCTTAATAAAAGCTGACTGGCCGAGGTTTAAAACACTGCTGCACAACTCTAGTTCTAAATGGCCTATGCCAGATTTTAAAGATAATCTATTATCGACACATTGTTTAAACAAACGACTTATCTAGGATGGTGTCTTTCACACATTTAGGTATGTTTTATATACTTGTTTTCCCCTGAAACTCTGCTGCAGTCTACAACTGCACATTACTACTTCACTGACTGAAAATATTAAAATGGTTCTACAGAATATGGATCTATCTATTATGGTCTATCTCATTCAGAGAGTGGATGTTAGTGACTGAGTAGACTCTGAAACATCAATGCACATGCTGCCTCATGTACCAAACATATCGAGTACACAAAAGTCGACGTGTATGAACCGGAAAGAACATACGCACACACGAAAGACGACATGTATGAACCAGGTTGCATGTACATGGACAACAATGGGTATGAATTGAGTCATGCATATGCATACTCAGACTAGAGCACATTCATACAAAGCAGGCTACTGGACGAGAGATGCAAAGCAGATAACAGTCTATACAAAGATGCTTAGAATCATGGTAGCATACAGTGTGAGCATTGTGTGCCTGCATTTTTTCACAAGCTGCATCCTCATTTCCTGATGTTCTTTTGTCTCTTAGATAACATTTTCACAAGGAAAGGAGTGTTATCAAGAGTAAAAAAAAAGTATGATTTGCATGGTGAGGAAGGGGAAGAAATCAAGGAGGGTTATGCACTAAGGCTTGATAATGAGGTGATAACGTGGCAAAGACTTCTCCAGTGATACCCTTCTCCATTTCCTATGCTATTCTATGGAGCCAATGCACTAAGATTTCTCCAACTTTGGAGATCTTAGTGCATAGTCTCCTTTGAATAACACAGGAAACAGAGAAGTGATATCATTGGAAAAGTCTTCTCCATGTTATCACCTATTTATCATGCCTTATTGACTAACCCCATGGCCTATTTCTCCTTGTTCCTAATGTAGCATTACCAATTGCTATTTGGGAAGACCCATATTGTAGCATGCTGTTCCTATGTTTCATGGCACTTTAGGGAATACAGAATTCCTATGTTATTCTATGGAGTCAATGCACTAAGATTTCTAGAACTTTGTAGTCATAGAACATAGGCTCCATCGAATAACATAGGAGCTGAAGAAGTGATATCACTGGAGAAGTCATCGTCTCTTTATCACCTCTTTATCACTCTTTAGTGAATAACCTACAATGTGTTGGATAACTCTCAGGCACTCAGAGGATTCAAATATATTTTCTTTTTACATAATTTATTCTGGCATTCTTCACAAACACAGAATTAACATTTTGTACTCTTTATACCTAATGTCCTAGGTTACATATAGTATAATTGTAGGAGGAACATTTTCTTGAATTTAAAGTGATAGTATTGTCTCTTTAAAAGGTTAGTAATTCCGAAATGTAAGTCTATTAAATATTGTAGATGTTAAAAAATAAAGTAACTGGAGTAAGTCCCATCTCTCAAACCTGTATGGTTTGAGAGATATTTGCCGCTAAAGTCCCCCCCTCCCCTTCTCCTGATGTCAGAGCTCTAATGACAGCAGGAGATCCCAGTCCTGGGACTAGCCAATGGCTCTTCAGCAGAGCCGAAATAGCTATATCTAAAAAGAATTACTTAATTGGAACGGTCTACAAAGTGTGCGTGGTTTGCAAGCACACTTCATTTCAATGAAGTAATTATTTTTAAATCTTGTTATTTAGACTCTGTTGAAGAGCCGCCTTGAGTCGCACAACTCGAATCTCCTTCTGTCAGCTTTAAAGCTGACATGAGGGAAGGGGGAACTTTAGCAGAAAATATCTCTTAAACTATAAAGGTCTGAGAGATAGGACTTTCTTCATATACTTTAGTTTTTAACATCTACAATATTTAATAGACTTAAATTTCGACATTACTATCCCTTTAAAATTAATTGCCTGAGTCTTCTATATAATAAAAGGAACATATTGCGCTATGTCTAAGTGCTTACTTCTGTGTAGTGCACAAGTTACGAAGAGCTAAATATCCACCACCTGCCCCTTCTCGCCACGTCACTCAGAAGATGCAGGCTGGTCAGGACGGCTGCAGCGAGGGACAAACTTCAGTAAGCAAAGGGAAATCCTGCCCCCCTTCATCAAGGGAGGCAGGATTTCCTTTATACTTACTTACTGAAGTTTGTCCCTCACTGCAGCTGTCGAGTCGCATGACCAGATCTCAGATTCCATGGGAGGCAACCAGAAAGGGGTGGGCAGGAGATCATTATGGCTTCATAACTTTTGAACTACAAAGAAGTAAGCACTTAGATACAGAGCAATATTTTTCTTTTAATATACAGAAGGCTCGGGCAACAAATATTAAAGAGACATTACTATCCCTTTAAGAGGATGCATCTCAGGATTATGTACTCAAGCATAGCCTATAATCTGATTCTTTCTAGAAAACAATCTCATATTTGAACATTTATTGAAAAGGCTAATATATATAAAATGCTTCACTTATTATTTGCCATAAATGTCAATGCCAATACAATTTGAATTACACCCCTCTGGCACTCCAAAGGTTACAAAATAAATCAGTTGTTTTACTGGGTTCCAGAAATACTTGTTTAATTAGAAGTAGAAAAGTAAGAATTATCCCTGTTTTTCAGTAAAGACATAATACTACTGCTGACTAACCACAAGTCAGACTTCAACTGCGAGATAGAGCTCGATTACAAGTTTATTGGGAGCAGGGAGGTCAGTTTTTAGCTGAAAGCAATCCTAAACTATTCTATGGGTTTAGTGCTGAAAAGAGCTTATTTATAGGACTGAAGTTTCTTACAAAAAGCTTTGTCATCCCCCTGGTGACCCATAAAGCAAATAACACATTACACTGCGCCAATATATACAGTAAGCACACCATATAAAGATCACAGAAGAATGTTTTCAGAAAGACATTTTCTTAACTTCAAGCACTACATAATGCAGTGACATTTAAAGAGATAGTAAGACTTGTTTAAACATGTTTTAAATGTATTCTACAAAATGAAAGACTGTGACTGATGTCAGTCACACTCTTTCAAACAGAGGAGATTAAAAATATGCTCATTTCACATTTAAAGGGATAGTAATACTTTGTTTTAACTTTATTTTATTTTGTAGGCATTAAAAAAACATGAAGAACGATATAAGTCTTAGCTCTCAAACCTTTATGGTTTAAGAGATATTCACAAGCAAAGTATCCCCCTCCTGTCCAGCCAGATCAGAAGGGAGGTGCCCAGGTAGACTGCAGAGAGGGACAATCTTCAATCAAGATAAGGGAAAAAGCTGAAAAACTTGTCAAGGGGGGAAGGGCTTTCATTGTTTTCATACAAAGAAGATTGTCCCCTGCTGTTATCTGTCCTGTCATACAACCAGTTTCACATCTGAGAAGAGATAGCTTACACTAGGTAAAAGGGGCGGGAGGGGGAAACTTTGCTTGTGAATATCTCTTAAACCATAAAGGTTTGCGAGATAAGACTTATATCGTTCTTCATGTTTTTTTAATGCCTACAAAATAAAATAAAGTTAAAACGAAGTATTACTATCCCTTTAAGACATGCTGGCTTGTAGCCCACCATTAGCATCAAATATTTAAGGGATGTTGTCACTGAAGATATTTTGTAATCAAGGGCTCAGCTTCAAACTGGTTTACACATCTCTTGTAACCTCACCTTTTACTACCTATAACTCAAGGGTGCCTTTATGGCTCAGTTTGACTCTCTCCCAGGTTCTGCCTCCATCACATCTGAGGAGAGACTGATTCATCACCTCAAACTTACTAAACCAGCTTCCACCTTTTACCTTAAACTTCCCTCTATCTCTGTTTTTCACATGAAAGGACCAGAACACTCTGACATATTGAGCCTACTGAGGAGGTTTGGATAGTCTGACTGAGCTCTATCTATCATATATTGATTTCTTCCAAAGATATATTAATAGATTAATGTACATATTATACACTGGGTCCATTATACCCCATCTCGAAAGGGCCTCTCCTTTGGTCCCAGGAACACTAGATGTAGAGGGCAGGGAACATTGCCATCTGTTTGAAGAGATGTATTGCATTTTCTCAAACTGCATTTTTACACCCCCTTTGTCAGAGATCCCAGGGTTACTACTATGGGTTTGGTGAAGACTTTTACTACTGCTTTTTGCCAGGAGCTTGTTTCTGCAAACAGTCCTCTTTTACACGATTAAAGCTATGGTCCTTAAAAAGAAACTCCACCAGCCACACACAATTTCCTGATGTCTGTCTTTAGTCAATGAAACCCATAAATGCATACGGGTTGCGCTCAAAAATCTGATAAAATATGACTGGGCTGGATAGCATCAGCACCCACTGACATTTATGTATTTTTTCCCACTCTTGCTATTTTTTCTGACTTCAGCCCCTTCTGAAGAGAAATGTCTGGCATGCTCATTTAAAGGGTTAGTAATGTCCACTAACAATGTGCCCTAGTTTGAATCAGTAAAGTTTTTAAGTAGGTATAGCGCTGTTTGTAAAGTCTGTACCTTTTCCATTCATCCACAAATCTGTTCTGAAGTCTTCCCCTCCCGCCCCTTTCCATCAAAGTACCTGAATGTCTGTTGGAGCTGACTTCGTGTCGGCCGACACGATGGCTCCTGTAGAGGTACAAACTTCAATGCATGATATATGAAAGCCTGCACACTCAGCAGTGACTTGTCATCAGCACGCAAGGAGCACTTCCCCCCTCCCATTGGGACAGCAATATAACAAGCACACTCTTGATCTTCAGATTTTTAAAGATGGTGCCCAGGCTTCGCTTGCCAGTAAACTTTAAGAGGTAATATCTTATGAATGAATTAACTCTGAGCAAAACTGTTAGTAGCGATTGACTGTATTGAGCATTCACTATACTATATAGAGTTTTCAAAGTAGGACATTACTAACACTTTAACTTATGCAGTTCAGTTGCAATGGCAAACATGCCTGGCCCTCACACAGAGTATTTATAGTGTAGAAAACAACAAATGTGTTTTAGTTAGCGCTCAGGATGTTGTGAAACAGTTCCTATAAAAGGAAATGTTTTACAGTTTGAGAGTGCAGGGTTTCCATGGCAACCGTGGTGCATTTATCCAGTGACCAGATCAACCCCTTCTCTTCAGTCTAGGTTGACATCAGGAAAAGGGGTGGGATGGAGGCAATTAAACTACTACGTTTTAAAGAGTATTACATATATCAATCATACTTTTTATATTGTATAACATATTTTAAAATAGTTTATTCAAATTGATATCATTTTCTGTTTTTTAGTCATACAAGTTTAAAGGGACAGTAACCCTTTATTTTGACCTTACTTTATGTACATGAGAACCTGCCTATCCTTTTAATTATTTTGTTCATCTTCGCTAGCTTTTTACACTTTCATGTCCCTGACATAGAAACATAGAAAACAGAGAAACATAGAAAACATTTGAAGGCAGATAAGAACCATTCTGTTCACCTAGTCTGCCCATTTTCCTACTGAATCATGAATCTGTTTACAGAGAGTTTCTGTCAAAGACAGTGAAAGAAGATTTATTGATACAATATAGAAAATATACAAAAGAGACCATACAGAGAATTAAGGGCTGCATGAATAGTGTTAAATTGTATATTAACCTGCTTTGATGGTCGAACAAACCAGAAAACTCTATGGAAACAGATATCCATGGAACATAAGAGTAAAAACAAAATAGGAAGATGAAAAAATATATAATAAAAACTATAGGCAATTGGACACAAATATTTTGCACATTCTGGATAAGTAAATTCAAGCTAAAGGGTTACTTTCACTTTAACGTAATCCTCAATGAGTAATATTGAGAATAATATGCAAATATGATGTAATTGAACAGTTAATTGTCTAAACTTATTGCAAAAGCTTCAAACAAGCTGTAGAAATGTATTGCATTCATGCATTTATTTCATATAGCTGAATAATTAATGTGCAACAATTTATCTTCATAAAGGTTAAACATTTAAACATGGCCTACTGAATTCCTATTTGAATTATATTCCATAATTAAAGGTTGTTCAATAAGGATTTATGATGCTGCAGGCTTTTCTGATTTGTTATTGCTAACAGTTTAACCCAGCGGCCATCAGAGAAATGTGTAATGCAATGCATTGAATTATAGACTGCTATGATACCCAATCCTGAAACCTTTAAAGGAGCAGTAAACTTTTTTTTATGAAAACTTATATGTTATAGAGCTTTTCCTGCTGAGTAAAACAAGGTCACTTCTACCACTGTCAGTTGTTTTATTCAAAATTTATAACAATTCAAATATCCAGGAAGTGGATTTATTGTGTTTACTTCCTGATTGTTCTAACTGACAGGAAGTGACTTGGCAGTTTCTATCACATTCTATGGAGAACTGTAAGTCACTGACTTTTTTCTCCATTAGAATGTAACACAATAACTAATTGGAATTTGACCACTAGCGGGTACTGCTAATGTAAAAAAACACAGGCTTAAACAGTAATGACTCTGGAAATAGGCACCTATCAGCAGTGGGAGTACACTTATTTTACTCAAGAGGAAATACCCTACAATATATATTTTTTTATAAAAAAGGTTAATGCTCCTTTAAGGATGAGGTAGTTGTGGTCCCTCTAGCCGGTAAAGCAGACATATCAAGCATGCAGTCCCATCTCTCCCATCCTGCAGACACTACAATGATTTTGATTTTAGATTAAGAGCAGCCCCCAACAGACTTTGTGTGTCTATCTCTTTCTCCAAAACAAAGGGTTAAAGCTCTAGCAGGGACAGGTATTGATCTTCACAGATGCGCTCTGTGTACTTTGCTTTTATTCATCAGCTTGTTACCCATCAATGCAGGGTTTTCAAACGTATCCGTCAGGATATTTGAAACCTATAATTGATAGGTAACAGCTGATGAGTAAAAGCAAAGTACAGAGATAATGAGCTGAAAATCAGTACCTACCTCTTTTCCTGTCACTGATTTAACCCTTTGAATGCCAGAAGTTGTGCACAGGGATAAGAAAGGATGAATTCCTACTTACCTGGGAATTCCTTTTCCTTGTCAGTCCCAGAACAGTACACAACAGATATCACTCCCTCCCAGGACAGCAAATAAGCTCAGGCATTTAAATACCTCCCACCCCTTAAAAGGACATCCCAAACAGCACACAACAGAGATACATCAAAGAAGTTAATTGCTGGCTTTAAGTAATCACAGCCCAACCCGACGTCCAAAGGAAGAGTCCTCAGTAGTAAGGAGATCCAAACGGTAATGCTTGCAAATGGTATGGACCGTCTTCCAAGTAGCATCTCTGCAAATCTGGTCCACCGAAGTCTCTTCCCTTTCTGCTCATGATGCGACCATGGCTTTCATGGAGTGTGCTTTCATAGAAGATGGGGGATCCACCCCAGCTGTGGTATAAGTAAGAAATATGGTATGTTTAACTCAGTGGACAATAGACCACTTAGTAGCCAGTTTACCCTGGGAGGGACTGGAGAAGGAAAGAAGCAAAGTGGACAACTGTCTCCATGAGTGAGAGCGGACTAGATAGACATTGCTTGACATCTAATGTGTTCAGAAGGTCTGTGTTGTCAAAATCTATAATATTATTGATATCAGCAGACATTGGTGATAACTTCCTAGAAGAACACCAGGCAGAAAAAGTCCTCCAAATCTTTAAGTATCGTATAGATATCACCTTCTTTCTGCTATGTAGTAGGATTTCAATGATGGCATATGAACAGACTTTACTCTTCAGGAGTTGCCATTCAACATACAGGCCATCAGGGAGAGAAAAATATGGTTGGGATGAAGAAGAGGTCCTTGGTGAAGAATATCCAATCTGAGAAGAAGGTGGATGGGAGGTATCACAGAGAGCTGGTAAAGATCCGCAAACCATGTCCACTTTGGCCAGAATGGAGCAGTGAGATTGACCCCTACCCTTTTCTCCTTCAATTTCTTCAACATTTTTGGCAGAATTGGAAGCGGGGAAATATGTATCCCAGATGAAAATCCCAAGGTTGGATGAGAGGGTTGACAGCATCTGGTCGATCCCACAGATTCAGAAGAAGAACTTCATCATGTGTCTGTTCTCTTTGGTTATCATCAAATCTATATCTGGCAACCCCAAGGCATGAGATATTAGGAGGAAAACATCCCGATGGACTGACCACTTCCCATAAGCAAATGGTGTCAGATTAAGAAATCTGCTGTTTCATTCAAACTGCCTCGAGGTGAGTCACTGACAAATGCAAAAGGCACAAAAGGCTGACAATAGGCACAAATGGTCATGGAAAGCTTCAGACTTGCCAAGCTTCTGGTCCCTCCTTGTTGGTTGAGATGTGCAACCACTAACTGGTTGTCTGATTGCATGCAAACATCCCAGCCCCAAAATATTTGATGCCAATGACAAAGTGCCCTCCATAATGACAGAAGCTCCCTGAAGTTGGAAGATTTTTGGCCTCTATTGATGTCCATACCCCTTGAATCATAAGGTTATGCAGATGAGCTCCCCACCCAAAGCTGCTGGCATCTGTCGTTATGACATGTTGTATCAGAATGTACCAAGTCTGGGGGTTAGGCACACAGAAGAGATCTACTGATATGATGAGAATTTCTGAAGGCTAGTTTGAGGGAGGAAGCCTGTCTGTTCTATTTCTCCAACACGAAAAAGTGGAGCGGCTGAAGGTGGAGAAGAAGAGAAGAGGTCCCTAATTCCTGCTGACTGTGAAGCAAGAATCTTCCAAATCTTTAACTTGACAGTGTGCTGTCAAGTCGGGGAACTATTTGACTACCAATTGGAGTCAGGAAGGAATGATTCC
Source organism: Rhinophrynus dorsalis (assembly GCA_037306005.1). NCBI lineage: Eukaryota > Metazoa > Chordata > Amphibia > Anura > Rhinophrynidae > Rhinophrynus > Rhinophrynus dorsalis. The sequence continues at coordinate 225,541,187 of CM074724.1, forward strand.
CCCCCCCACACACACACTTGGGACTAGATTGGAAATGGCTCCAGAGGGCTTTTTTGCCATCCTCTGGATCAAAAGGGGTGTTTTTGGCATGGGCTGGAATTGATGGACGAGTGTCTTATTTTTCAGCCTTATCTACTATGTTACTATGTTACTATGCTGGTGAGTTGCTGTAAGGAAGGTACATACAGCTCTTGGTGGAATCGAAGATGAGGCTCGGAAATCGTAGTTGTCGTGAAGGGATAAGGTTCAATTTGTTACAATTGATGCTCCAGTCTAGGTCCTGAAGAGTGTGAGTAAGGACTGTCAGATGATTCTACAGGATCCATGAGAGCCTTGTCCAGCTAATCATCCAAGTATGGGATGACAGAGATTCCTTATTGCCTGAGCTGAGCTGAGCTGCTACAATCACTAGGATTTTGAGTGGATGGCTTGCCATGCTGGGAGGAAAAATGTAGTCTTCTTCCAAGGGGAATGGGATCCACTCCAATCCTGGGATAAGGAAGAGGATGGGAGCGGACCGGCTGAAGAAAATGAGTGAGAAAATCCTCTGGCATAGCATGTAAATGAACCATCAGATTCATCTGTAATTTGTCCCTTGATGGACAAAATACATTCAAGTCTTTGTGTTGTATATGAAAATCCCTGGAGATTTGTTTACAAAAGGAGGGTAAAATATACCTTGATGGAAGACATTTTTTTAGAATTTGCTTTCTTCAGAAGTTGCTCCAGTTCTTGACCAAACAAGGCTCCAACTTAGAAAGGCATAGTACATAGACGGTTCTTAAATGCCACATCCGCTATCCAGGACTTCAGCCAAATTGCTCTCCTGGCAGTGACAGCCAAAGCTGAGGCTCTTGAATTCATGCAAACCAACTCTAGGGAGGCATCACTTAGAAAATTCACTGCCCTACTAACTGCTGAAAGTTTACACAGGATGTCTTCTCTGGGAAGTTTAACTGAAAGACTGGTTTGAATATCTGATAAACAGACTCTCAAGGAGTGAGCCACAGAAACAGCAGCAATACTTGGTTGAAAGCCGGAAGTTGAAACCTCGAAGGCTTTCTTCATTGCCACCTCAACCTTTCAATCTGTAGGGTTAACAAAGATAGACCCATCTTCCAAAGGTATAGCAAATTGTAGAATAACTCTGGATACTGCTGTGTCCGCATTAGGAATATCCCATTTCCAGATTTCGGAAGTGTCAAAATGGAACAACTTTCTTACTTGCCATTTTTCTGTCCAGTACCTGCCATTCATCAGAGATCAGGGAAGTCAAGACTTCATGAACTGGAAAAGTCCTCAAATGGCATGGCTTGTCTACTTCTTTACCAGAAACAAGTGTGTCGTTGGACATTTCCCCTTCTTTCTCAGAATAATCTTCCGTATGGGCTCATCCTCTACTTCTGATCCTGATGAGTCAGAGTCCAGGTGCTAAGATGCTGGCTCACAACTTCGTGACTGGGAACCCCTGACCTGGTCAAAAGTGAGTTGAAACTCTGAGCAAAACCAGGACATAAAATCTCACATAGGAGATGAGATGTCTTTGGTTATGATCATACCTGGGAACTCTCCGGTTTTGCCCCAGAGACTCTGGATTTCAAACTGAATTACCGGGTCTGCGGGGCAGTGTGTGAATCACCGGGTGGGCAGAGTTTAAGTAGAAACTCTGCCCACTTGTGCTCCATCCCGCCTGGTTCCTCCCACTTCCCGCCCTCTTACCTTCATTTTGCAGTGTTTTTTTGTCCCGCCCCCCACGACTAAGCCCCACCCCTTTTATGAAGTGAATCGCATCATTTTCGGCACTGACAGGGTTACCCTCCGTGTAGCCCTGCATGAAAAGTTCCCAGGTATGGTTATGATATACTGATACAAGATTCACAGAGTTTCCCTTGATGTGTAGCCTGCAATGGCTGCTCACAGGAGAAGCATATAGCATGCTTGGATTTGGAAGTAGCTTTGAAATGATGTCATCAGCAGCTTCAGGGTAAGACATGCTGTGAAAAGAATAATATAAAAACAACTATATAGATACAAGATAACAAAATAAGCCAAACTAGGCTAAGAAATAGAGAGGTGGTATGCTCACATAGGGAAGAGGGAAGCAGGACTAGCAGAGCACTTAAGGCAATCAGCTGGGTCCAGAGCAGAGAAAAAAACAGCAGCATCCAAGTGAGAAAACTAGGAATAACAGCATCACAGTATACAGTGCCTCTGCCCTATATATACCCAGCATACACTTAATTAAGGACCCCCTGGACCACTAAAGTAAAGAGGACAGCATTCAGGATTGCTGGGTTTGAATTTCAGTGCTGCTGCCTCGTGGAACCCAATTGTGTGTTCACCTAAGGAGTCCTTCTTCCTGGTGCCCCAGCACACATGTGCAAGTAGAAGGAAGGCATATCTGAACACCTGAGAGAGAGAGAGTGAATGAGGAGGAGGAGGTCTTCCCCCTAATGCTTCTCTCCCCAGGGATGCATAAAAAAACAAAGAAGAACCAGCGCCCCTCCTTGAACAGGAAAAAACACTGGTGCTGGTAAGCAGGAGGTCCGCTTTTAGGGGTGGGAAGTTATTTAAATGCCTGTGCTTATTTCCTGTCCTGGGAGGGGGATATCTGTTGTGTGCTGCTTGGGACATCAAGGATATGTGTAGGAATGCTCAAACTTCTCCAACTCCATATATTTGCCTGCTCCATGTTTGCTGCCTGTAGACAAGAGTAAAAATGTATATTCCCTCCCTCATGGTCTTCTCATTGCCTCACAAAGCCCTCTTTCTTCAGGGCTTAAAAATTGTCTCCCTGTTCAGAGGGGAAGGAACTAAACAACCATAAAGGGGACAATTTATTACAGCCTGCAGAGTTTACGAACCTGTGAGACATTGACAGGACTATGAGGGAATACACACTTTTACTCTTATGAGGAAATTATAGAGATTAAGGGGTGAATGGTTTGAGGTTTGAAGACAATTTCTCTCTTCCTCCATATACACCTCTTACATCTTCATGTCCATTTCTCTAATTTCCATTTTCATCTCTCTGAATCTACCTCTCTTCCTCCATGTCCATCTCTTATTCTCCATTTATTTTGTCCTCCCTGTGTGAGTAGAAAAGGTGTGCGTGTCTGTGTGCATGTGTGTGTAAGAGATAATTATGGTAAGAGTGACTCTGTGTGTGTGTGAGAGAGAGGAAGGCAGACTTTGTGTGTGTCTGTGTGAGTGGGAGTGTATGTGTGAGTGGGAGTGTGTGTATGTATGAGAGAAAGAGAGAGTGAGAGAGAGATAGAGCATGCACCCAACTCCCAGATAATCTGACCAGATATTAGAGGTTGTGATGAACACTGCAATCTCAAATATCACCCATCCTCTCACTTAGCTCCCCACATCCCGTTTTCAGCTCCCCCACCTATTCTTTAAAATCTTCTCTGTTTCACCTGTTCTTTTCTCAGTTAATTCCATCATCTTCTCTTCCCCGGTCCTTCCCCTTCTGTCATTTTCCCCATTCAACCTCTCTTTTCCTTCATCCCTTCATTATCCCTATCTTTTCATCTCCTACTTTCTTTGCCCCAAACTAACCCTTGTAATGACATGTTGCAGGGAAATGCTGAGTATGTGAAACACAATCATATTTGAGTTTGTAGTGCCTGTTGTAAAGGATTAAAAAAACCTGTCACAGAGTTTATTAAAAAAAAGTTGGGAAATTATAGGAATTTGATATAACCTGGTTCCCTCACTATGGGAGAAACACTATTCTGTTTTGAAACATGGACACTTTGTAATATATATATTGTGTGGGGATGTGTGTGTGTAATACTAACTAAAACAGCAGGCACAATAAGTGAACATAGAAGCATCTTCATTTCTCAATATATTTTAAATTGGGATTTCTATACATTTTAAATGACTGAACCTACTCAGATCTAAGTGCTATCAAATCCCTATAAAAGACAGATTAGTAAATAAAACAAACTGAGGTTGATGTACTAAGGTAAAGTGGTGTAATCCTCTAGTAAAACTGAAGCACCAAGGATAAAAACATTACACAAAATGCCCATAGATGTAAATAGGGCTGCTGACCACTTAAAAACAATGCATTGGAGACCTCGCTAGCAGTATTAAATACAGTTTATATCAGTGAGAAATATTATTTGTTCCCTACAGTGCAGTTGGTTTGGCCCAGAATTGTAACATTTTTTAATGCATCAGCCTTAGTGTAGATTTTTGATGAACTTATAACAAGAAGTAAAAATGGTGACAATTTATTTAAAATAAAACTATAAACCTTAAATTAAAAGAAAAATCAAAGATCCATCAATGAGCAAAAAAAGATGTGTTTTCAATGAGAAAATAATGTGTACAAAGGAAATCAATGAAAACAATGAAATCAATAAAGCATACGCAGTATTATGCTAGCTGGAATGATAACTTGTCTAGATGATAAAATGCAACTTGGTTCATAAAGTTAATGTAGTGGAATGGGCTCTAAAGTTGCAATAATACCAAATGCACCATTTGTTGCATTCATCATACTGCTAACTATGGTAAAGGTGATAAGCATACCTGGGAACTCTCCGGATTTGCCCTGGAGACTCCGGTTTTGACAGAGCTTTACTGGGTCTCTGGGGCAGAGGCAGATTCCTCCGGATGTGGGGAGTTTCTATTTAAACTCTGCCCACATCTACTGTTTCTCCCAGTGTTCCTCCTTCCCCAGCCTTCTGTGTGTCACCTTTAAGCCCATCCCCCCCCAACTGGCGTCAAGACCTCTAGCCTTTACTACAGTACCTGTGGACTTTTGGACTCCGGAAGCCCCTGTGTTGTGGCCTACTCTATGGGAGGTCTGTGAAATCCAGCCTCCCAGTTAGTGATGCATTACATGGGTGTGCACATCCTTGCTCCTGGGCTCCAGTTCCTATGAAGCCTCCTGACAGCGTGGTACAAGTCATTCCTCAATGAAGTGCTCTAGTTTACTTATTGCATCTATGGCTTTGTGGTACTCTGTCTCAAAACTCTGCATCCCTTTTAATCACACTGTCAGAGCCCGAGGCAAGATTACTGGCTGTCACCTGATGCTGTAAGCTGGTGTTGCCCACTGGAGGTAAACCCAGTGAGCAGTCACAGTCATATAGTCTGTGCTCTGCCCATTTGTCCACATATCTGTTGTCAGGTAGATTTTCTTGCTCTAAATCCTCAGTTTTCAAGAAAAGAATATGTGATTATGTCCACTGCCAACATCTTGTCAACCTAGCCATTCCACAAGTGTTCATGTCTAGTTGAGGTGTTAAAGGTGGAGGCAGCATGTATGGGCAGTCTATGACTCTTGCCATCTTCTACAGCAAACTCAGCCATACTCTTCTGCAACAGGAGCCATAGGTGTTTTTTTGGAATGAACAAACTCTTGGCACACTGCCTGACATGTCAGCATCTGTACTTCTATAATGTGCCCCAGAGCCATATGACCTTTTTGGATTGCTTCTGCTGCTGCTAGTTGTGGCGCCTCTGACCTGTTGATTGTGTGTCTGTGGTTGTGGTTCAGGTGGGATCTCATTGAGGAGGTGTGATCCAGCTTTCCCCCTGCTCAAATGCTTTTTACATAGATAACAGATAGCAACATGCTTAGCTTTTGGATTGGGAGTGAAGTATCTCCATACAGTAGACTACATTGACTGAGTGGCTGCTAATACTGGGCGCTAGTGGCTAGATGTTAATGCAATTGTACTAATACTGGTTGTCAAACGAGCTGTACTTCCAACAGAAGCAGAGGCACTCATTATAGCTAAGGCTGTGAATGCTGATAACCTGTGTTGTTGCTGCTGGCTACTCAACACTAGTAGTCTGTGAACTTTTGGAAGCTGTAAAAATGCTGATGATGATTGACAGGAGAACTTTGCCTTTTTGGGCATCTTCGCTTGTACTGGGTAATACCTTTCAAATGTTTTCTCAAATAGTTTATAGACAGACACAGTGCTCTATTTCAGTGGTGGAAGAGTGAGTTTTTGCCTTTCAGCTAACTTTCTGTCCATGTCTTCATCTCTATCACTCTCAAGTTCATCTCTATCCAAAGAAGAGGAGAAAGCTGGAGGGTTATATTCCACAACTACATCATCATCATCAGTCATCATTAGGTTATCCTCAGCCACACCCGCTGCTCCTTGCCCACTACTTTTATATTCCTCTATGCTTTTACAGTCTCAAACAAAATATTTTTACTTTCACAATGTTCACTACTACTTTGAGGACAGGTGTTTTTGTTCTTGCTTGTCTCAGTGATAGATGCAGCAGTTGGTTCAGCTGCTACACCTTGTTCCATAATGCCACCAACACTTCAGTGTTTTTAGATGATTAATTAATATTACTGGTGCTGGTGGTGATGGAACATTAAGAACTGCATCCTCCTCGGGAGGAGAGGTATCCCCATCATTTATTGTACACTCTATAGCAACCATGGTTAAAGTCACATGTCCCTGCACAGCTCCTACTCCTTTCCCCCTTCCCCTTATGTGTTTTCTGGACATTACTCAACTATTATGCTTGTGTTTTTATTGTAAAGTATACCATAGAACAGATTGAGTATGTTGTCTTAACCTTGGCCCTCTATAAAATACTCTAACTCATCTAATTTCAGTCTGCCTCAGTCACAGCTCATGTCATGGTCCCTGTCGCTGTCACCTATCAATTTTTATTTATTTATTTTTCTACTTTTTCTATTTTTATTTTCTGTCCAACCCATCCCTATTACTATCAACAAAACAAACAAATAAAAAAAAAAAACCTTGTTCACCTATGTCTTTCCTCAGACTTCCCTAGCAAAGAGATAACAGACAGATCAGGAAGGAACATGGATCATAGCTTCCTGTTTCTTTCCAATCAGTTACACAGAACATTGTGGTAGTTGGGGTTATTCTCCTTTGCTCCCTTCTCATACCCCCAGACTCCTCTATCACAGAGATAATAGCCAGATCAGGAAGGAATTTTGATCATGGCTGCCTGTGGTTTTCCTATCAGTCACACAGTATTTGGGGATATTTGGGGTAAATCTCCTTTGTTCCCTTCTCACACCCCTAGACTTCCCTGACACCGCATCAATACCTTCTAGATCTGAAGGAATTTGGATCACAGCAGCTGCCTGTGTCTTCCCAGTCACACAGTATTTTGGGGTCAAACTCCTTTCTCCCTTCCTTTCCCCCAAAGTGGACATGCACTTGGATGTTTGAAGACCTCGGTGAGAAATACTGAAGCGACTAGAGGTAGCAGTAGATTTTGAAAATGAATGCACCTTCTTTGTATGCCTCTTCTGACTCTCTATATATTATATATATATTAGATGCATTTGTATTTTATAGTATTCCTCCCTGTTAACTACATTTATCCATCCCTTCTCCACCTCCATGACTATTTACTTGTAAATAACTACGGTACTTTCTATACTACCACATTTTTACTAGCTACACCCTTCCTTCCATTTCCTAGTTTAAAAGCCCCTCCTGCCTTCTAAGCATTCCATGCCCATACAAAATTGCAAAGAAGAACATTCTTGTATTAAGTCAAGCATCAGATATTGGCAGTTTTACAGAAAGCCTCCAGTGCTTCTCTTTTATAATGGTGACATATTACATTTCCTTTGAAAGAGACTCATTTAGAGTACTGAGCATAAAGAGTGATTTGAGCCCTAATATGCATGTTCTATTGACTTTCAAATAGACAAGAGGTGGGAAATGTTCATGATTATGGTAAAAAGAGAAAAGGACATTCGGAGGAGTGTAATGAGGAGGTTGTCAATATAGATTTACTGCAAATGAGTGCTAATCAATAGGGCACTGTAATTAGAAAGGAAGGAAGGAAAAAAAGTATAATTTATTGCTTTAAGATACATGTAGCCGTTGATTCAGGAGACAAAAAGATTCTTTAGGAGTTCACAAAGTCAGGGGATATATTTATTTTGGTAGCTTGAAGGGATTGAGGAGTATTTATGAAACACAGGGGATGTGCTAAATTAATATTCACTTTGCATATTAAAGAGGAAATAGCTGATAATGTCTCTTAGACATATTTGATCCTAAATGAATAGAGTATGTAATCTTGCTGGGGCAGCTTTGGGTATGGAGCCCTTATGTCCTAGTTTTAGCTGGTCTGTCTCATGTTCTTAAAGGTGTAATAACTATAACAGCAAAACACACACAGACACAGACACACATCATCAAAAAGATCACAATGGAATTATGTGTCAAACCAATTGCACTTTAGTGGGGCTTTTAACCCCTTGAATGCTGTAGATGTCTCCAGTATATTCACTTTTAAAGGGATAGTAATACTTTGTTTTATCTTTATTTTATTTTGTAGACATTAAAAAAACATGAAGAACGAAATAAGTCTTATCTCTCAAACCTTTATGGTTTGAGATATATTCACAAGCAAAGTTTCCCCTCCCGCCCCTTTTACCTAGTGTAAGCCATATCTTCTCAGATGTGGAATTCAGTCCATAGACCAGACAGATAACAGCAGGGGATAATCTTCTTCCTATGAGAACAATGAAGGCCCTGCCCCCCTTGACAAGCTTTTCAGGTTTTTTTCTTATCTTAATTGAAGATTGTACCTCTCTGCAATCTACCTGGGAAACTCCCTTCTGCTCTGGCTGAGCAGTGTTACATCAGTAAAAGGGGCGGGAGGGGGAAACTTTGTCATTGAATTACTCTTGAATTATAACAATTGAAATAACACTCTCCAAAGTCCAAATACTATGATGATTAATTAGAGCTGCTTTTATTATGAAACATTACTATCCCTTTAAATCAGTTGTTTGAATAATTATTATTTGCACCCTATGGTGCAGTTTGTTTGCTCCAGAATTACTCCAGCTCTTTTTAGTACATTATTCTTTTTAATGGCTCTACATAACTAAACATATTATTTATTCTTCTCTAAATTGTTCCTTTCGAAGAGTAACAACCCACATCTCTTAAGAAAAAGCTGGCTTCAATAGTGAGTAATTACAATTTTCAAAAATAGTATTACATATGTTTTTATTTTAGAATTACAGCACGCAGCTGCTTCTATTGCTTAATTAATATAAGTGGCAGCCTGCACATCAGCTGGTATTATTAATCTGGGATAAGTTAGAGACATAAAAAATGAAGCTAAAGACGTTAAATACCCTAATTGCGGGAAAAGGCCAAAACACGTCATGACAGTTGGAAATGTGCCCCTGATAGCTTGGGTTAAACTGAATGCCTTCTGTGCCCTTTTAGTTTCCTGAATGACGTGGTAAGTGCACTGATTACTTCAATCAAGCACACTAAAGCTTTTTTCATCTCTGACGCAAGTTCAAGTGAAATAATTGTATGTGTGTGTGCGGCTGCATAGAAAAGTGTAAGTAGAGTGAAAAGAAAGGCTGCCAGTTTATGTACGTTTCATAGAAAGAGAAACCACAGCTAAGGAGCAAAATAACAATGCTATTTTCCAGTCTGCTGGGATCATGCTCTCTTATAGAACATGAATTCTATATTATCTTTTATGATAATTTCACCAAACATAAATACTATTTAGTAGAAGACTGATTAACCTCTTAAGGACCATTGCTGTGACCATTACAGCGGTCCGGAACTTAAGGACCAATGACGGTCCTGGCACGGCATGGATTTCAGGGCTCCCGGCAGGGCTGCGCAGCGCTCCGGAAGCCATGAACCGGAAGCAATAATTAAAAAAATGTCCCATGGTCCGCAAGTGCCGGACGCGCGTGTGTGCCAGTCCTTAAGGGGTTAATAATTGTTTTGGTGGTTATATGAGACAATCAGATACTGCAATGCACCTAATTAAAAATAACAAAATTCACAAGGAAAACTGGGGGGGATTCACATAGCGGTGATAAAAAGGTGATAAAGTGGAGATGACGTCTCCAGTTTATCACTTCTCCAGGTTTTATGTTATTCTTTAGAGAGGATGCAGTAAGATCTCCAAAGTTGAAGAAATCTTAGTGCATAGGCTTCATAGAATAACATAGGAATTGGAGAAGTGATAAACTGGAGAAGTAATCTCTACTTTATCACCTGTTTATCACCGCTTATTGAATCTCCCTACTGATGTGGATAAAAAAAAGAAGTGACCCACATTTACCTTATCCAAACATGAATACAGCTGTTTACACAAATATCTAGTGCAGTATTGAAATGATGTAACTGGAAATGTATATTAAAAATAATGGTTTCAGTTGGTACTTATTTAAAAAGTTAAAACATATCTTAATGTGATTCAGTGCTAAAGGGGCTGGGATCGATTTCTATCTGCTACTTCTGACAAATTTAATTTTACAAATTTTTATGCTTAAAATTTAATGCTACTTATGCCAAGGGAAGACTAGTGCAGACATTTATACCAACCTCAATCCTTTCCTCGGGACTGCGCAGAGCTCCGACTGAGCTCTGTGTTACCCACCCAACCCATACCCCATTTCTCAGCTCTATCAATTTAACTCTTTTTCTTATACATGTGGGCCCACTCTAAGGCCTACCTTACAGGTCGGAATGGGCAATAGGCATCCAACATACACCTTAACATCATAATCTCTCCTAGGCCCGACCACAACTGTACTACAGGCCATTTTATATTGATTGAATTGCAGCTTCTACCAAAACCTCTGGAGCAGCTTCAGCCTCTGGTACTGCATTTAGCTTTTGTTCTTATAAAGTTAAGTAAACAAACACATTTATTGCAGTCAATGTTTTGATCCCTGCTGGGATTTAATCAAGACATCAAAATGCCGTTCCCAACCCTCTATAAATACCCAGTGGTCATAGCAAAGGGTAACATTCCCACTTATTTACTGTACAAAGCAAAGAAATATGGGGGAGACAGAGGCATCACTAGGGTTGGTGTCACCTGGTGCAGTAACTCATGGTGTCACCCCCTCGGCTCTCCTCCCTTACCATAGCCCATACAGTATTACACACATACTATACATGCATAGCCCATACAATATCACACACACACACTATACATGCATAGCCCACACAGTATTACACATACACGCAATACATGCACAGCCCATACAGTATCTCACACACACTATACATGCACAGCTCATACATTACACACACACACTATACATACACAGTCCATACATTATTACACACACACACTATACATGCACAGCCTATACAGTATTACACACACACACACACACTATACATGCATAGCCCATACATTATTACACACACACACAATACATGCTAAGCCTATACAGTATTACACACACGTACACATACAAACTGGACCCACTGTCCAACTCCACATTGGCCACCATTGCCACCTCCACATTGGCCACCACCTCCACATTGGTCTCCATTATCCGCCACCTCCACACAGTTTGTCTACCACCATAATGTTGACCTCCACATTGTCCCCCATTGTCCATCTCCACATTGTCTACCACCTCCACAATGGATCCCATTGTCCACCAGCTCTACTCAAAGGGCTAATTCCTCCTTGGTCTAAGTGGCTTGAAAGGCATTTTCAAAACTTACCAACCCACAGTGGTTTGACTGAACTAGGTGCGCAATGAACCGCTCTGCCTCCAACCTTCACTGCTTATGCACCTCCCAGCCAATCAGCTTCAAGCACCTCCACACACATTTCTGATCCACTTTGGGCATGTTATTGACCCACACAGGGCTTAAAATGTGAAGTCCTTTGCTACTTGCCAGACCTGAAAAGTTACTTGCCACTGCAAGCCATAACATACTCACCAAGGCTGAATTTCTACTCGTCAGGGCTGAATTTTCACTCGCCATTTGCTAGTGGTGAGTGGAAATTTTGAGCCCTGGACCCACACACATACGAATAGTTTCACCATTTGAGTCCCAGAAAGGTATGCAATGCTCAGCAATGTGTACTCCTCTTGCAGTAAACTGGTTAAATTAAACATAGATGTGTGTGGGTTATTTTCATGGCAAATTTATTGATGGCTCTTTTTTTTTTTTTTTTTTTACAGCTAAATGAAAAGAAGATGTTTGAAAGAAGAGAGAGGAAGAAAGAAGGAAGAAAGAAGAAATAAGATGGACAATAGCTGACATGGTGCTGACCGACTGGACATCAGAATTAATGGTAAGTGTCACTTTGCAGGGGCTGTTGCTTTGTACCTTAGTTGTGTTAACCCTATGAATGACAGTGGAGTAATTATACTAACACTGGACACATTTTTAGGTACTTTGGATGCATTGATATGGGGCTTAGGGCCCCATATCAATACATCCACTGGGGACATAGTTTTTTGGGGGGGTTTTTTACATTTTTTTCCTTTCAATTGCTTTCTGGCTGTTTTAAAATCCGATAAGGCACTCTATGGCCAAAATAACTGGGTCTTAAATTTCCAACAATAAAATGAGTCCTTTATTGGATCTTCAGTGCTAACACAGGCAATTAAATTGCAACTTGTGGCATTTTTTTTACTCTGAATGTGCGACAACACTGCTTGTTTTGGGCTAGATTTAAAGGCAGCCGACTCCAAAAAAAACAAAACAGTTGCTGGCGTTTTATCAAGCACTGTAAGTGATTTAAAGACCTGTGCTATGAAAAAATGCTGTAAAAAAAAACCTGCCGGCACTCATATGGTTAACCCAACTAAGTAACAATGTAACATCCCATTACAAGTCCAACAGAGTCCTCAGCATTCTGGTCATTTTCTGTCCTTCTTTCTTCTCTTCTTTATTGTATCTTCTCTTCATTCTCCTTTCTTCTAGCTGTAAAAAAAAATAATAATATTAATGTAAGTTTGCAGAAATATCACGGACAATAATACATAGTTTAACCCCTTGCGTGCCAGAATGGTATGCAACACATTGCAAAGCAATGCATTGAGGACCTCTCTGGGGCTCAAAGGGTTAAACAATGTATTACTGTCTGGTTCCATAGAAAAATGCCGCCATTATCTTAGGAGCAAATAAGCCATTATAATAGGTCAAAGTTAAGCCATTATATAAAGTCAAAGTTTCTCCATTATAATATGTACCAGAGGAGACAGTACCATGTGTCAACAGCCCCCCCCCCCCAGTCCTGTCCCTCACAGGCTGATGCACATTCCACACTGAGGGAATTTGAACAGAGACTGCTTTCATAAATGGGTAGGCTCTGTTCAAATTCCCTCACAGCCATTGACTGAGATGTGCTTATGCACATCCCAGCCAATCAGTTTACAGAACAGTCACTCAAATCTGATTGGCTGGGATGTGTGTAAGCACATCTCAGACAATGGCTGTGAGATAATTTGAACAGAGACTGCTCATATATAAAGGCAGTCTCTGTTCAAATTCCTTCAGTGTGGAACAGGCATTGGCCCATGAGCGACAGGACAGGAGGGCTGTGCCACACAGTACGGTCACCGCTGCTGCCACCAGATTAATAAGCTAAGTGTTTTATTATAAAATTTTGGGACATATTATAATGGAGCAACTTTGACCTTATATAATGGCTTAACTTTGACCTACTCTAATGGCTTATTTGCATCTAAAATAATGGCGGCATATTTCTATGGAACCGGATTGTAATACATCATTTAACCCTTTGCACTCAAGGGGTTAAACAATGTATTATTGTCCGTGATATTTCTGCAAACTTATATTAATATTATTTTTTTTTATAGCTAGAAGAAAGAAGGATGAAGAGAAGAAAGGAGATACAAGACATAAGAAAGAAGAGAATATAGAATGAATATAGAAGGAGACAGACAGTGGATGACAGGTAAGTGTAACACATATAAGTTAACAATTGGTGCTTGACAGTATGTTAGGTATCGATAGTTAGCTTTTTTACTGTGTATTTCCCAATATTGCTGCTATTTAGCTGCGTTTTGGGAACTTAACAGACACAACTGACATTTGGTCACAAGACCATTTCTGTGGCTCAACGTCCTTTGTGCTTTTAGCTGGTAGGGCCTTTAAATACCGACTTAGACATTTGATTATGTCAGTCGGTACTCACTTTGGCCCTCCTGCATATTTTTGCACACTGCTTTAAATGTAACCCTTTTTTGCCCAACACGTTTTTTTTTTGGTTGCCATTTTTTCATATCACAGGTAATTGAATAGCTTACCGTGCTTGAAAAAATACCGTTGCCTGTTTTTTCAGCTGTCAGAGGTTATTAAATCTAGACCTATATGTCTACAAAATCCCTGTCTTTTGTAAGTGTACCTAGAAGAATTGATGTTGTTTTGAAGGCAAAGGGTGGTCACACCAAATATTGATTTGATTTAGATTTTTCTTCTGTTCGCTCACTATGCATTTTGTGAACTGATGAATATAAACTATTAACATGTCTAGTTTTGAAAGGATTCTTACTTTACAGCATTTTTTCACACTTACCTAACACTTCTGCATCTATATATACATACATAGATGCCTTTAAAAAGGGCCTGGATACTTATTTAAAAGAGCAGAACATAGAGAGCTATGTATGTTAGTATTGAGATGAATATTTAGTTAGGGCTTGTTGATCCAAGGAGAAATCTGATTGCCATTTTGAATCAAGAAGGAATTTTATTCCCCCATTCAAGGTAAAATTTGAAATTGCTGTATTGAGGGGTTTTTTGCCTTCTTTTGGATCAACTATGGTAAACAGGAATAGGAAAAGGGTTGAACTACATGGACTCAAGTCTTTTTTCAACCTAAATTACTATGTTACTATATATATATATATATATATATATATATATATATATATATATATATATATATATACAGGACTTAAAATGTGAAGTCCTTTGCTATTAGCCAGACCTGAAAAGTTACTCGCCACTGCAAGCCATAACATACCCACCAGGGCTGAATTTCTATTCGCCAGGGCTAAATTTTCACTACCCATTGGATAGTGTCAAGTGGAAATTTTGAGCCCTGATATATGCTAGTGTAAAAGCCCGTGTACATGGGCTTAGATCCAGGTGATGTTAACCCATTGAATGCCAGTGGGCTCTGGCACTCAAAGGGTTAAGAGGCTGGTCCTACTCTGTGTACAGTCGCCGACTCACTTGCAGTGCACGAGATGAAGTCATGCACCGTAGAGACTGCTCGAACGCACAGAATGCTCCCAGCGTTCGGTTAGCCTCTACTGCGCAGGACAGCATCGCACACAGGGAGCTTCTCATTCTAGCACTTTATATAAATATATATAAGCATCAATTGGCAGTGGCACTCATTTTAAAGTGATCATATGAAATTTTTCAAGGTGCAACTCACATACAGTATATACAAAATAGTACTCAGCCTGGGCTTTCGTAGAAGAGACAGCACTCAGCAGGATTTCAGCTTAGATGTTTATTCAATCATTAGCTTCCATACACCAAACATTTTTGGTCCCTAACGGACCTTCATCAGGGTTTTTTTTTACTTAAGAAGTGCTATACAAAAGGGGAGTAACTGCACAGACATTATAGACTAATACACATGGATGCTGATGTACTTTGTAATTCTGGAGCAATCAAACTGTATCATAAGGGACAAATGCAAATTCCCAAAATGTTGTATGATTAAAATAGGGCTTTTAACCACATGAATGCTAGAGTAGTCGCCAGTGCATCGGAAAGTATTGAGCTGGATCCCATGCTAGAGTCAAAGGGGTTAAATTCCTATTTCAATCACTTCAAATGTTTATTTGTCCCCTGTGGTGCAGTTGGGTTGCTCCAGGATTATACTAGTTCCCCTCCTGGTGAGAAGACTCTGCTCATGGTATTTAAATATTGATCTAAATCAAGTTAATCAAGGATGAAATAAGTAAGCACATTTTTAACAGATCAGATGTATATTTCTCAGTTTTCAAATAACTAAATGGAAAGGCTGTATTGAAATTGATTTTTGTCTTCTAAATGCAGGTTTTTTTCATAGCTTAATAAAATGTTCTCATCTGCTAAACCTACTTCAGCACGTCAAGTGTTAAGTGCCAATAATGATGTATTCTTTACCCACACCCTGGCTCCACCAAGGCGCTGAAAATTCCTGCTGCTATTTTGCCATTTTAACAGAGTTAAGTGACACTTCAAGCTATTAGAAGGCCTGTGTTAATGTGCCATTACCCTCCATTTAACCTGTAATTTAATCTTTGCTAATACCTGTTCTATGTACTTCTGAGACAGACCTCCCAATATATATAGTGAACTACTGTGTGTATGTGTGTGTGTGTTGGGGGGGGGGGGTTGCAAGGAGAGCATTTAGTTCAGAAGACATCTGCTCCTCAAGGGTTTTCTTAATTGTGTCAGCTAAGTTGCTTGGTATTTTAAGGGCCTTACTTTCTTCATTAAAATGTACTGTTAACATTCTTCTTTAATCTATAAATGAAAGTGTCTCATCCCACGTCCCAAACATGTCAGTTCAGATACTATAATTTCACAAACAGCATAGACTGAAACCAACAATTTTCCTTTTAACTCAACATATAATCTGTCACTGAAACATCTGGGCATTGTCAACAGAGGATCTTGCTATTAAAAGTGGAGCCGTTCTTTGATGGTAAATTATTTGGTTTGATCTGTAAATCCAGCATTTGAGAGTTAATGTTAAATACTTAAATCTACTAGGATATTTGTAGCCTTTTACACCACAAGGTCCCTCTTCCAAAAGGTATGGTGGTAAAAGACACAGATTGCATTTAATTCATAAAAACATTAAAGTAAATGTTGGAGATAGATTCATACAGATTTTGATGGTGTTAAAGTCTTAAACAAGGACAAAGTGTGTGTGGCGGTATTCATGCTCTTGTTCATACCTGGGAGTTGCAGGAACAGGGGTTGGAGGCTAATGCCAGCAAAGCAGAGCTTTAGGATTTTTAATTTGCGCCCATTCCATATTCAAGTCTCAGACCATTACATCATCTGGAGGTAACTACGCTGTAAAATATTTCTACCAGGCATGTCAAACATGTGACCCGGAGCTGGATGCAGCCTCAATCTAATAAACTGTGCCCCCCCCCAACAGAATTTCCCATTTAACTACTGTGTAACCCTGCTCTTCCAATTTCCATGTTAGATGAGCTTGGTTTGGTATCATCTTCTAGAGCAGGTGTAGGCATCCCATGTTTCCCCAGTTTTTGGCTGATGTGGGATGATGGGAGTTGTTGTGTCTAACAGCTTGAGATCCAAAGCTTGCACAATTCTTTTTCTAGGGGTAAACTAGAAACTGAACTAGTTATCAAAACAGCAACAGCCGGTAGGGCCAACGTGAATACCGGCTGTTAAACTAACATGTCTAATGCGGTATTCAAAGGCCCTACCAGCTAAAACCCCAAAGGATGTTAAGCCACAAAAACAGTATTGTGGCTGAACATCCGTTTTGTGCATTTAGTTCCCAAAACACCACTAAAAGCAGCAATATTGGGAACTCATCAGTCGGTGCAGTTCTTTAATTTGATTGGCTGGGATGTGAAGAACATCCCAGCCAATGGCTGTGAGGGATACTGAAGTGAGCCTGCACATATATAAAGGCAGGCTTACTTCCAATGCCCTCAGTGTGATACGGGCATCGGCCCATAGAGCACTGACGAGGAACCAGTGCTGGACATCTGTGTCTCCGCTGCCGCCACCCTCATGGCTGCTCCAAGCGGCAGAGACATGAAGAATTCAGCTAAGTGATTTTACTTAGCATTAATGGATGCCATTGCTTTCTGTGTATTTGGATACTGTTTTTTCTTTGCATAATCATACTTCTGGGCATTAAATAGAGGCAGTTTTTGTGGGAATATTCAGTGTGTAATAGTATTTAACCCTATGAGTGCCAGTGAGGTACTCAACGCATTACTTTGCAATGTGTTGCGTACCCCTCTGTCACTCAAAGGGTTCAACAATGTATTCCTTCATGCTTAATATTTAATATTTTATTTTATATTACAGAGAGAAGAAAGAGAAGAAAGAAGATTTAAGAGAAGGCGAAAGATAGAAGAAAGAAGACAGAAGGATGAGAAGACTGAAGAGAAGGACAGAAGATGACCAGGAAGCTGTGGATTCCACTGGACATCAGGAATGATGGTAAGTGTTAATGCAATGTTACTTTACTTAGTCAGGTTAACCCTATGAATGCCGGTGGGGTAATTATACCCCACTGGCACTCATAGGGTTAATCCTACTAACTTTGGACACGTTTTAGGCACTTTGGATGTATTGATGTGGGGTTTAGGGCCCCATATCAATACATCCACTAAGGACTTTGGGGTGTTTTTGGTAGTTAATAACTGCGTTAGCTGGCCAAAAATTCCGATAAGGGACTTTACGGCTATAAAAACTGGGTCTTACGTTTTATGCGGTAAGTGAGTCCCTTATCGGATCTTTTTGAGCTAATGCAGTCCTCTAAATGGCAAACTGGAGCGTTTTTTTTTTTTTTAACATGGGCCAATATACACGTTAGTGTTGCGGCCGTAATACTTCATGAACTGCCGTTAGCAGTTCATTACATGGCCCTTTGAATGGCTTACTACACATTAAAACACCTGTTGGTGTTTTTTTTTTTTTATTTGCTTAACGCCTGCCTTTAAATCTATCCCTAAAGGGAGAAATGTCTGTACAAAATACTTTTTTTTTTTTTTTTTTTTAAGTTTTGTACATTTACTTAAACTAAACCAATGTCACAGATAAATAATTTTATATTAGAGGAAGCAGATTCCAGCCACCAGACCTGGCTGACTAGATAGCTTAATACCTGACTAGAGAGAAGGAAGTTGTGCTTTGGTAGCCAGAAAACTGCTGGCAGTTTGTAATTTATTCATTGGAGATCCCTTTCCTTTAGAGACTTATTATCGTTTCTGTATTAAATGCATAACTGATTTAATTTCCACATTATCTCAATGATTAACAAGTCTTTAAGGGACTGAGAGGGGTGCAACACATTTAAATTATTTGCACCCCCTCCAAGGCCCTTAGAGGGTTAAAACATTTCTTCGGATAAAATCCGGTTATCACATCAAATAGAAATCCAAAAGATGAAAAACCCATGAAAAGTAAGTACATAAATAAATATATACATTCATACATAACCACCACTGACAAAATGCATAACATATCATATACAATTTTAGGTAAATAATAACATCTTAAGTGGCACATGTATGTGTCCATCATCCCTTGATACTAACACCAGACTACAATGTCCACTGAATGTCAACAATTACAATGGAATTGCTCCCCAGTTAAAGGAGGGGTGGGAGTGGCTGTTTAGCTTATGATGATGAGGGTATTCTCTATACTAATCTTTAATAGATTGTATGTTGACAGTTATCTTGTGAAAATTACCCTAGAGAATTTCTCTCACACACAAAAATAACTATTCAATGAAAAGAGTAGTATCAAATGACCCTGATGGGTCAATGCCATCAAGTTTCTCACACTTAACATCACACTTGGATATTAGATGGAAGTCATAATCTAGACTTCACGGAGTCTCATGTCCCTGGAGTACACCAAAGAAATTGTACACCTGAAGATTCCTGAACACCAACAGATGACTGGCAGCCCAAAATAGTGTAACCTAACCTAAAACAGCTATGTATTTTTAATAGTCTACTATTATCTCCATATATTGATATATTCACACACACACATATGTCATAATGGGTAGCTTATCTTCAGCAGCATTATTTACACTGTGAATAAATGCCAGCTGTGAATGTCTGACAAAAGGATTTTGACCCACATCTCACGGTGAAGGGCCAAATCCTCCATTGTTTTCTACTACATGATCTCCACCAGTTAACTTCTTCTGTAATCTCTACATTGGAACAATTTCTACTGGAAAGACAGAGGGAGAAGTCCTGCTTGTCTTGTGTGTTTAAGCAGTGATATGGATCTTTTCTAGGTTAAAACAAGCAGGAACAATTTAACCAAGAGCAGGGATGGACAACATCATGCTTTCCAGCTGCTGCCAGACTACGGATCTCAGTGATGGGAGTTGTAGATAGGTATGTACATGATTCATTCATTCAAATAAGCCTCTCTTTATAAATACATTTCTGAGCTTTCAAACTAAAGCACAATTCCAAACAAATAAACCTCTAGGACACATCCTATTTCTTGTTCATCATTAATTGTGTCTTCAAATTCTTCCAAACACAGCTTTACTAAGGTGGATTTGACCTGTTTACCCTTGGAGGGCCCTCCCCACTGTAGTATGAGACATCCCTCCCAGGTCAATTGCCATCATGGACCCTGTGTCCAGCTGCAGCAGCTTGGCACACACACTACTTTGCAAAGAACATCTAATTTGTAATGTTATTACTGTAATTAATTATGACAATTGTTATGTCACGTATGATCTCTTTAACAAAGCACAGGGGTGCACAGTTAACAAAATACCTTCTAATATTAAACCTCATACCTTAATCTGGATTAGAAATTCTAATGGACATTAGAAATCAATTCTGTATGTATTTTTTCTACAAAATTAATGTATGGTCAGGGTTCTTTGTTTAAAGATTCTAGGTCCCCAAACCCTTTCCACTGAAGGCTTCCTTACAAGACTCCATGGGGTTCTAGAGTACTGCAGAAAGAATCATGTCTTCCTAATCAAATTAATTTTGGAGTACCAATCCAAACAGAATTGATGCATAATGGCCGTTACGTTTTTCCACTCAAATTAAGGTAAATTAGGGTTTATTGTTAGGGATTGTCAGTGTTCCTTAACCTCAGCCCTGAAGTTTTGTGCTTTTATTTGAGTTAGAATTTAAAGTGACAGTCAGCCTCCATTCTGACTTTACATACTCTGTAATTACATGAAATTACAGTGAAAAAGAAGGTCTGATGGAGGCACATATACTAATTTCAAATTGATGTTATATTGGTAGCTGCCTTGAGTAAATTATACTAAAGATTATCTATCTAAGAGACAAAAAACCAGTCCATGTAAAGAGTAGTATCAAATGTCACCCTAGTGGGTCAATAACATCAAGTTTCACACACTTAACATCACACTTGGGTATTAGATGTTACTTCTGACCTAGACTTCACGGAGTCTCACGTTCTTTGCACTAAAGAAATTGTATGTCTCAAGATCAGTAAACACTTGTAGTTGAGTGGCAGACTGTAATAGTGTAATCTAACTTAAAGGAGGTTTATATTATTAGTTTTTTAAATTTTCTACTTTCTACTACTTACTTGTATATGCAGATTTAACCCAAATAAATGTACATTTGCCAAGCACAAATGCACATAATGTAAGTAGTATTGGAATTATATGTGTACCTTGGTACTACTGATACCCCTTTTTTTTCAAATGCTTTATTGAGGAATCATAAACAATACAAAAGACTGAATGCAATCAGATAACGATCAAAGTGTACCATTCATCAAAACAGGGGTCCGCATGCCATAAAAACAGTACATAAAAACTACAGCGGCCAATATGGCCAATGGACATGAAGAAAGGAGCATAAGGTATACATAAAATATAAGGACAGATATATAGGCAGCTAAAATTGATACCATTTTTATTTGGATCAAACGGGTTATATTTTAAAGGGATAGTAATGTAAAAAAAATCTAAATAGGACGTTCAATTTAATTTTTTATAATGTATAGCATATTTTTAAATATCTTATAATTCTTGAAAATAGAGTTAAAAAATTCCACCCCGCATCCCTGTCCATCATGTCATGCAGAGTTGCCTCAGATCAGAAGGCCTGTCTGGATGGATCACAATGAGGGACATTAGTAAAGGGGGTCAGTGTTTTCTTCATACTGACACACACTATATTGTACCTTGTTGCGATCTGTCCTGTCAGGCAACTGGCTTTCGGATCTAAGGAAACTCTTAATGACGTGATGGAAAGGGGCAGTAGGAGGAAACTTTTAGCTTGCTTTTCAAGCAGAATATAAGGTTAAAGAGATTTAAAAGATTCAATACATTATAAAAAATGAAACTGAACAATCCTATGTAGAATTTTTTTATACATTATTATCTCTTTAAGACATGTTTTTGAGAGATACTCTCTCTTCATAAGGTCATTTTTGTTGTTCGCATTGCATCTGCTATTTCCGCTATATATTTATCTCACCTGAAGTCTGCCATCAGTTCATACAAACTCACAACAAACAATCAGATTCCATAAACCTGAATGGTTTGTAAGGATCAATCGCCTTTATCATCATCCTAGTATTGAAGGCCCGTGTACACGGGCCAAAGTGCCAGCCAGTGGCCTTGGCTTCTGCCCCGGAGCCAGGTGCGGTGGGCCATTCGGAGAGCCCTGCTCCAGATCCGCAGTGCCTCTGACTTGAAGCCGGTGCGTTCATGCTGCTCTGCTGCGCATGACTGCATCATTCGGGCAGTCTCTACTGTGCATGTGCAGTTACGCACACAGGGAACGACGCATTCTAGCACTTTATGTTATTTAGATGAATTGAAGCATTCATTAAAAGGCTATAACAGACATCAAATACAAATAAAAATATATAGATATAACTCACTGCTTTTTTAAACACCAGATAAAGTAAGTACTTTAGTTAAACAACTTTAGTTGTTTAAATGGATAGTAATGCCTGCTGTTAAGAAACTTTAATATTGTAGACATTAAAAATATAAATTGAAAAAATATAAATTAAATATAAATTAAAAAATAAATACTTCATTGGAACTGTCTACAAAGTGTGCCTGGTTTGCAAGCACACTTTGTAGACCGTTTCAATTAAATATTTCTTTTTAGATAGAGCTATTTCGGCGCTGATGAAGCCATCAGGTCACATGACCCGAATCTCCTGCTGTCAGCTGATGTCAGTGAAAGGGGAGGGAGTGGGATTTTAGCAGCTTATATCTCTCAAACTATACATGTTTGAGAAACAATGCATACATCACTGAATTTATATTTTTAATGTCTACAATATTAAAGTTTCTTAAGAGCATGCATTACTATCCCTTTAAGAGACACAAGTTATAACAGCCCAATTCCAATTTAAAACAGAAACTCCTAGTATACACCTTATCACTAGCAGATAAAAGCTACAAGCTGACATTAGACTCTATCATTACTGTTGATGTGTGTTCCAGTCTTTGAAAATCCAAGATGCTGTTCTCTAAGTACAGTAAGATCATACATGCCAATAGAGATGGGCTAAACTTTCTCAGCTAATTTTGCAGACTGATTCAGCAAAATGTGAATAAATTACAGTTCCTTTCAAACTGATTAATAATACATAACAGTGGGAGAGAGAAGGACAGTAGGAGAGGGTATGATGCAATAGTAAAAGATGAAGAAAGGGACAAAGGGAAAGAGAGAATGGGAGAAGAGGTGAGATCAAACAGAGCAGAGTGGGAGAAGGAGAGGGCAGGAGAAAGAAATATAGAGACCTCCATTAGCCTGTTTTAATTGACACTGAGGGTATGTAAACCAACACGTTTCATTGGCGATCATGTAGCCAATTTTCTTGCTTTCAGGTTCAAAAAGTAAGTGAGATTCAAAACGAAAGAGTTGTTACACAAAACATGTTTTGGGTTCAGAATTATATTGTACATCTGTACTTTGCAACATGACAACTGAAACAAAATCCTCACTCTGATATCATGGCCCAGAGGGAGTTTACTGCAAACACCTATAAGCATATAATGAAGATACAAATCAATGACAACAATGTCCTATGAAAAAAGACTGCAATTCTTTAACAAACTAACTACATTATAGGGAACACTTAATAGTTCACATTGATTTGTATGGGGGCTTTTAACCCATTTTATACTTTTCTACAATTCAAGGGGTTAAATGCCCATTTCTATCAATGAGAGCTTTTGGATTGTTTATGTATTCCCTTTGGTGCATTTGGTTTTGACTAGGGATGGGCTAAACATTTTGCCTCAAACTGAAATTGGCAAATAATGGCACTTCCCACTTGGTGAATAATTTCCAGCAAAAAGTGCCATTTTTTTAGATTTTTTTGCCTAGCTCATTGCATTGAAATCAATGGGAACTTAGAATTCACACACAACACATACCAAATATTATTTTAACAAAGGCATAGTATAAAAGGGGCATGAGGGTCCCTGTGTTGGAATATGGGGAAAGAATCAGTTGGACAGAAAATGTTGTTTTTGGGAGGGTTGTTTACTGGGATTGGGGGCAGTTAATAAAAAATAGGTACTAAATATAACTGAAAACCCCCCATAAGACATTGTATAAAAGGGGTCTGAGGACGGTGCCTGTGTTGGTGGGTGGAGTCTGGGGAAACAGGGAATTTGTTTTTTGGGGGTACTTGACTGCTATTGGGGGGGACAGTTAATAAAAAAATAAATCAGTAAAATAAAATAAGAAATTTGTATGTAAAGTGATAGAGACAGGAAACTCCTGACATAAGCTGCCACTGGGGTGGACTGACACTTGACTTGATAGAGTATTTTGTAGAGGATGATTTGTTAGATTTGTTGTTAGAGGCCCAAGCCCTGAGGAAACATCGATTTGTAGGACTTAGACTTATTAGAGGCACAAACCCTAAAGAAACATTGATTTGTAGGACTTAGGCTTGTTAGAAACAAAACCCCCAAAATTGTTTATTTTTTATCCATAATTGCGGAATTTGAACTGCTGTTCTTACTGCTGCTGCTGGGTTCTTTAAGCAGTAGGGTGATTAGGCAGCTGAAAGATAATGGGATCAGCAATAGCTGAAGATTCCATGTGACATGACTAGCTCCAGTGACGCACCTGAGGCAGTAGCAGCACAATAAGTAGCCCCCAGTATATGTGGAGAAAAGAAGAATTTCGGCAATAATTCATCTTCACGTGTTCCTCCTCCAAAATCATGGGTGTGTTGTTATAAGAATATATATTTTTCCCTGGAGAGAAGGAAGGGTGGCTCTTATCAGCATCTGTAATGTGCACAGTGTGTGTGGTAAATAACATCTGGGGGCACAACTGTATCCAAACACCATGACACCAGAACCCAAGTACTGCCACTTTCACTATACCCCTTGTCCAGAACCCGCTAAGGACACATGACAACTTGCTGACAGTTTACTTCTAATGATGAACCCTCCCTGCCAGCATCTTAGCATATTCTGCAGGATGGAATCTACTCAGATGCAGCTTGATGCCCTGCTTGCGATTCTCCTCCACCACACTGGCATGTGTGGTCAGTGCACCACACAGTATCCAATGGGTGGAGACGAACTGCCACATCCTAACATCAACAGAGTAGCTATCATTTGGCGGGGGAGGTAACGATGAATGAAGTGGATTGGCAGCAGGTATAGTTATGGTGAGATAGTTGTTTCACTTGTCATGGAATTTCCAGTCTCTACCTAGGTTGCTCTACTCTTCCTCCTCTTTGATCATTGCCTCACCTCTGGTTGCCTTTCTGGAGAGTCAGGAGGTACAGCAACAGTGATGTTTGATTTCTGTGGTAGGTGTTTGTCTTTAACATGTTTGACATAAATATCATGGTGTCTGTGTTTCATGTGTGATATCAGGGTGCTTGTCCCAAATTGTTCACAGGACCATTGCTGATGACTGCACTGTGGTTGCCCCAAGAGAAAAATAGTCCCACATCCATGACTTCAGGGGAGGAGGGAAAAGATAGAGAAAAATGGCCTCTTCCTTCTTGTCCTCCACATTCCCCTTCACTGTCTGTGGCAGAGGATAATGTTGCTGCTGTTGCTGCTACTGCCTCAGATTCAGCACTGCTACTAGGACCAGGAGTATTGCTGACACTGGCTAGTGGAACTTGTCCTAGACGCACATCACTTGTTGAGCCCATTCTCACTGTTTCCATGGTGGTCTGTGGCACACTAGCTTGCTCATCAGCATCCTGGTGCCCTTGCATCTCAGCAGCAGCAGGAATTAGAGCAGTTGCAAATTCCAAAATCTCACTGCTAGTGGTGGTGATGATGCCCATCCTCATCCCTGTCTCCCATTCCTTCTCAGTTTCTACTAAAAAGGCAATCAATGTCTGTTCCATCCTAGCTTCTCCAGCATCATCATCATCACCACCACTACTAGCCCCTTCCTGCTGCTTCTGCTGTTCTATTACAGACATCTCACTGCTGCTTGGAGGAGGTGACGAGCAATGTGACAGAGGGTCCCCTAATGTCACACTTGGCATTTCTTTTTGACCTGAAGAAGGCAGACTGACAGCAGCAGGCACAGGTAGCTGATCTGTGCTTCTGCTGGTTGTGGTGGTATTAGTTGTGCTCCTGCACCCCCCAACAACAGTTCTGGCCTCTTAGTCTTTAGGATCCTGTCCCACATGGACACTTTAGTGAAGGGAAGGGGAGGACTCCCAGGGACAGAGGAATAGTGTGGGCTCCCTTGACTTCTAGTCTGGATGCTCTCAAATGTTTCCCCTACCACTCTGTTGCTTTACCATTACTGCTACTACTATTAACCAACCACATTAAGTTCAGTCGCAGAGTCTTCCTCCTCACAGTCACTAGTAATATGAAGATATTTTTGATTACCCCCTCCATCACTCCTAACGCTAACAAGCTGCTGAACCTTAGTAGTAGTAGTACTAGCACTGGTGGGACTGCTTGGGGATGGCAAGTGTGACTTAGGGTCCCTTGCCTGCACACTTGGCATCATCTTCTCCTTCCCCCCTCCTGAGTATTGCAAGACACACTAGCAGCAGGTTCAGCACATTTGACAGCAGGTATAGCACTAATGGCAGCAGGCACAGCAATGGTGGTAGCAGTAGCATGGGAATCACATCTGACAGCAGGCACAGCATTAGTGGAAGCAGTGGCAGCAAATCTGGCAGCAGTTACAGCACTAGTGGCAGCAGGGGCAGCATGTCTGACAATGGTGGCAGCAGGTACATCAATGGTGGCATCAGGGGCAGCATATCTTGCAGTAGACACAGGCAGATGATCTGTACTGCTCTCACTAGCAATAATTTCCCCAAGATCCCTAGGGGTGATTTAGGGGGTCTGGACAGCATTGGTTCAGTTGTGCTCACTTCTTCCTCCTCCTCCTCAGACTTACATAAGGGTCCTCCCAGCTCATTATTTTATTAAGCATGCTCATAGTGATAGCAGTTACTATAAGCCTCTCCTGCCTCAACTGTGCTATAAATACACAGCAGAACAGCACAGCACTTCTACCTCGCTCTGTAGTTGCTTCTGTTGTGTTTCACTTCCTGAAATACGTCATGTTTTTATAGTGAAAAGTTGAAAAACATGTAAATCAATGCTTCAGTTGTACTCACAGCACAGCACCTCTACCGCACTCTGTAGCTGCTTCTGTTGTGTTTATCTTCTGCAAATATGTCACGTTTTTATAGAGAAAAAGCAAAAACCATGTAAATCAATGGGCGGAAACTTTTTAGCCACTGTAAAATTGGTTGGGAATTTTGGTCAATGGGAGTAAAATCAGAAATTTTAATCACTGTTTTAAAAGCTGATTTTCTCACGGAAAAGCAGACATTAATGTGGTTTTCGCAGAATTTCTCACTGTAACACGGCGACAACTTTCGCCCACCCCTAGTTTTGACCAATATTGTACCACTCTCTACAGTAAACCACTTATGGAGAGTGATGTCTTGCCGTAGCCCTCAACAAAATTTTCAGTGTCGTCTGCTGTCTATCAAGTCTGCCTCAGTCATACAGCTCAAGTCAGGCTCCTAGTCAGATGTCTGTCACCCAATATATTTATTTGTTTATTTATTATTTTTTTTATTTTATTATTATTTTTTTAAGTTGTCATTCTTCTATTATCAAAGTCTGTCCAAAAGAAAAATTATTACTGAAAAGCAAAATCAGCAACTTCTTTCCCCAGACTTCTCCAGCTTCTCCACCCTTTTATATGCCTGCAGGAAAAGTAGAGAAAACTTTCATGTGGTGGGGAAAAAAGTTTCTTCTTATTGATTTCAATGCAATTAGCTAGGCAAAAAAAGCGTGAAAACAGCACTTTTCATGGGAAATTATTCCCCAAGCAGGTAGTGCCATTTTGTGTCTACTTTGGTTTGAGGAGAAAGTTTTTGCCAATCCCTAGTGTATATGTGTTGGGTGGCCAACCAAAGCATTCTCTGCAGATCTCAATCTTTATGAAGCCTCAGGATTCTTCTTGTTTGTAAGTAATTTCAGAAACACTGGAAAGGTATCCAGTGGATCAAAAGCCCCATTTAAATCAATGAACATTTTTGTTTGTTCCCTTTGTTGCAGTTAGTTTGCTCAAAAATTTTCCACATTTCTTTTGTGCATAAGGCCCTAGAAGTATGCAGACAGAGTGTGATAGAGGAGTATATGATCTCCTGGACCATGAAAGGAAGTGCGATAGGTAGCAGTTCACATCCAATGCCATCCATTTGACTAGGGAGCTGTATGAGAGAAACACACAATGGAGTGGATGGTCTCACTCGTTAAAGATGAGAGACAGTCACTGGATTGTGTTTTTCTTTTGCCCTGCCATCAATGTGAGCAGCATATTGTCTACAGCATATGCCTGTCGATTGCAGCTAGCCCTTTACACTTATTGAAATGGTCCCTTCAGTTTGCTAGTAGGGTAAATGCAGAGGTACATAACTGAAAGTCCAAGCTCAGCTGCAGTGGTGCCATGTTTGAATAACATATATGAATATAGAACTACACACACACATACTGCTCTTGACAACTCTGTAGCAATCAATGTTTTAAAAACTCCATTCAAATTAATGTAAATTTCTACATGTTTTGGATACTGATACCTAAAACTGCTGTATGACAGTGTCAGGTATCAGAATCAGACAATATCCAACCACATTCCCACTGACATCTGATTCTCCTTCCTGAATACACATTTGGCATGTTTGTAACAGTGAAGTACTCATAGAATGTCATGATAAAATTAGTAATTATATATTGTTCTTCAGTCATAATACACACATAAAATTGTAGTATGTGTTTAAAGGCTGCCAGTTTAAATTAGATAATGGCACAGTTTGTCAAGTAGATACTACAAGAATAGTATATAAATATGCTTTAACCCTTTGAGTGCCAGAGTGGTACGCAACGCATTGCTTTGCAATGCGTTGCGTACCACTCTGGCACTCAAAGGGTTAATCTACATTGTTTTGAAATAAACTGTTAATGTACATAGTGAAAGGTAAATTAAATAATAATTAATAATAACCTTCACTTACTATAGTATGGCCAGAAAATCCACATGACCCTTATGGATTTGCCCTTGTGCCTTGTTCAATTAAGAGATAACACCTTTAAATCAATCTGGATGCCATGTCCATGGAGGCAAACATGACAGTTGCCAGAAAAAGCATGGCACCTCAACCTCTGCTCACTACAAATGGTAACCTTAATCTTTTAACACTTTAAGGACCAATGCCATGCCAGGACCATCAGGGCTGTTCTGCACTTAGCAACCAGTGATGTTCCTGGCATGTCATCAAATTCAAGGGCCCCCCAGCTCGGGGATCCCTGACTCAAATTAAAAAAAACAAGAAAAAAAAATACCCCATGGTCCTTAACTGCCAGCCTTGCAGGGGTTAAGGAACAAAGGGTAAGTTTGAAAGACATGCCAGCTACCATGTCTTCCTCCATGGACATGAGTGACATCCAGAATTCATTAGAGTTGGATAAAAGGCATTATTGCAGAGCTCAAAGAGGCCATTTGGATTTTACGGCCATAGTGCAACAAGTTGGATTTATAACTTCTCCATTAAATACAAAACATTTAAACTTTTAGAATGCACAGTCTTCTGTCATGTTTGTCATTAGTAGACTTGTGCATGGCAAACATTTTCCTTAAAATTCGATTTTGGACAATTTTTTTTTTTTAAATTGGGAGGATCCGAATTTTAGACCGGACCTGTTCGACTCAGACGAAATTCGTCAATAGTCTAAATTATTCAGCCGAATTAAAAAAAAATAATTAAAATATTCAATAAAAAATTAAAATTAAACAAATAAAAAAAAAATACATTAAACTACATATAATAATAATATTAAATCTCTAATGAGACAGGAAGGTTTATTTTATAAACCTCTACAAACTTATATATGTATATGTCACACCAAAGTGAAGCCCTTTCTGCCCTTTAAAAAATGGTATATAAGATGTGTTTGTGCAATAAACGAGAAAGATAGGAATTATGGTTAAACACACACATAGCAAAAGTGGCAAAATTGCTTGTGTCCTTATGCGGTTAATATCTGCACTTTGCATGAACTGTAAAGTGCCTGTTTTACCAGATCTATTTTTAGAAGTATGTAGCAACATTGTAATAGTTTCAGGGGAGCTTTCAGGGGGGAAAGCTCTGTACCCTCTATTTTTAGTAGCATGTAGCAACATTGTAATGGTTTCAGGAGGGAAATCGCCTTCCGAAATTTACACCGAAATTTCAGACAAGGTCTGTTTTGGATTCTGATTTTTTGTGTTGGCGGACCTTGGCTTTCGGAAGGTCCAAATGATGCCGAATACACCTTATTCTTCTGAATTCTGAAATTAGCGGAACCGAATCGCACAAGTCTAGTTATTAGCCCATAAGCTCCACTGTCATATGGGTCACTATAATGTGAGTGCTGCTGTCATCAGGCTAATTAGAATACAAACTCTATTTTCATGTAATTCACTATAGGTTGTAAGATCTGCTCTCATGTGGGGCATTAGAATACACTTTCTGCTTTCATGTAGAGCATTATAGTATGCAAGTTCTGCTGTTACTTGGGTCATTATAAAATGTATGTGTTGCTCTCATGTGGGTCACTATAGAATGCAAGCTTGTGTGTGTGTGTGTGTGTGTGTGTGTGTGTGTGCATGTGCGTGTGCGTGTATGTGTAGCATCTGTTGATGTATGTATGAGGAACGGATGCCATAGCCAGGTTTGCAGTTTAGCAGTTACTTGAAGTCTGGCTGTGTGTTCACAATTAGGGATGGGTGAAAATTTTCGTCTCAAACCCAAATCTGTGAATTATGGCACTTTCCACTTGACAAATAATTTCCAGCAAAAACTGCACATTTTCAGCTTTTTTCACCTAGCTCATTGCATTGAAATCACGTAGAAAATGTTATTCTATTTCACACAGGCATAATAAAAAAGGGGCCTGAGGGTGCCTGTTTTGGTGGAGTGTGGGGCAAGAATCAGCTGAACTGAGAATTTTGTTTTTGTGTGTGAGAGGGGATTTGTTGACTGGTATGGGGGACATTAAAAAATAAATAAATGAAATGAAATGAAAAAAAAAAGACATGATATAAAATGGATCTGAAGAGGGTGCCTGTGTTGGTGAAGACTGGGGAAAGAATCAGTAGAACAATTTTTTTTGGGGGGTGGGTTGTTGACTGGGATTGGGCTACAGTTAATAAAAAAATAAATAAAGTTGAAAAAAATATATTAAAATAAGAAATTGGTACATAACGTGACAGAGACAGGGACCCCTTGACATAAGCTGTGACTAAGTCAGACCGATACTTGATTTTGTAGAGGATCATTTGTAGGACTTAAACTTGTTGTTAGAGGCCCATGCCCCAAAGAAACATTGATTGCAAGACTATTCTGTAGGACTTGCACTTGTTTGGCACAACCCTAAGGAAACATTGATTTGTTGTAGGACTTAGACTTGTGATAGGCCCAAGCCCTAAGGAAACATTGATTCGTAGGACTTACACTTGTTTGGCACAAGCCCTAAGGAAGCATTGATTTGTTGTAGGAGTTACACTTCTGTTAAGCCCAAACCCTTAGGAAACATTGATTTGTATGATTTAGAATTCTTAATGTTAGAGGTACAATCCATGAAGAAATACTGATTTGTAGGACTTACACTTATTTCAATTGAACCAGTGATTTGTAGAACTTAGTCTTGTTAGAAACAAGCCCCCAAACATTGTTTTTGTACACCTCTGGTTTATGTTTAAAGAACAAGCTCTGAGAATAAAAAAAATTACCATACTGGTCTAGTGTCAGCAGGTCATGTTATCATGGACAATGGCCACTGGCCATCAGCAAATGCAACTGTGTCACTGTGGCATTTGAGGATGCTGTTCCTGCTGCTGCTGAGTTGTTTAAGCAGCAGGGTGATTGGGACATCATCTGAATGTGAGCGATGACTCTAATGTATTACATAGAAAGGCATTGATGACAATCTATGAGCTTTGAAGGCAGTGAAAGCTTTATTTAAATCAAAACAAGGTTTAATGTGTCCCCTACTTTGGTGAAAATGGTTTGCCGCAATGATATCCCATCATGATTTGCTCTGGTAAAAAATATTTTAAACCAAAAATGAGTTCAAGAAAAATTAACTTTCCTTTCCTTTTTTAAGGTGGAAGACAGTGAGAACCAGTTGTGAACTCTTATATGTTTGCCATGATACAATAATCCCTTTTAGTAATTTTCATATCTCTATGTTTAAAAGAAAATATTTTGTGAAGCTTAAATATTTATGTATGTATGTATGTATGTATGTATGTATGTATGTATGTATTTATTTTAAACTTAATCACTGATTCCATAAGAGTATTATTACTCTGAAATATTTGTTTGTAAAAAAATATGTTTGCTATGTGTATTCAGGAAAAGTTTTTTGATTATTTTTCTATAATGTTTTATGCTGTCATTTTGATACCACATTCTATACTCTATGGACAGCTTTAATTAACCATTTCAGTGCCAGAGATGTTTATGATGTCCAGAAGGTAAACTGCAATTTGGGTTGTCATTTAAAATAGAACTGTAAAGTAATGACGTTTGTACACTGAATTGTAATAAACTTCTATATGCTGTTAGTGATATATTTTACAATGCACACTCTGTAAAGCTGTTTAGTGTGAAGAACTCCAGCAAATCTGGAAGAAACCAAATTGTACATTTGTGGAGGGGGAGCAAATTAAATATCTACTGATTCAAAATATTCTTTAACAACTCTGAATGAAAGGGATGACACTGATTTATTATGCAGCCAGATGATCATGGTTACATCTGCCAGTACTAGCTCTAGTGATGCTCCTGACTAGGGGTGGGAGAAAAGTGAAAACAATCCTGCGAAAAACTGA
This sequence comes from Rhinophrynus dorsalis, assembly GCA_037306005.1. NCBI lineage: Eukaryota > Metazoa > Chordata > Amphibia > Anura > Rhinophrynidae > Rhinophrynus > Rhinophrynus dorsalis. Next base: position 225,574,080 of record CM074724.1, read on the forward strand.
CGATTTTTCTCTTTTTTCGCTAAAGTTTTCTCTTTTCTCCAATGAAAAATTTTACTCCTTTTCGCCTATTCTAGCAAATTTTTCACCTATTCCAACACATTTTTCTACCAGAGAACAAATGTCCTACCTAAATGACTCCCTGTTACAGTTTCAGCTTACCTTGTTTCCAGCAGCATCTACAGGCGCGAGGCTTCTAGCATGCAGCAGGCCTCTGTTTTATCTGTTTGTTTCCTGTAGTCTCCTCCTACCTACTTCCTACTTCCTCCCTCTGAGCTGCTCCTCCTACTTCCTGTGGAGGGGTTTAAAAGGCAGACTGAGTCCTGACTCAGTCGCCCTTGCGTTGTTGTTATTAGGTGAAGTACTTGGGGTCTGTGTGTGACCTGGCTATCTATGAAAACCTGCACTGTGTATGACCTGGCTATTTATGAGAACCCGCACTGTGTATGACCCGGCTAAATAAGAGAACCCTCTCTGTGTATGACCCAGTGATCATGAGTATCCCTTACTGTGATCAATTTGTGCTATTGGCTTAAGACAGACCACTGTTGTGTACAGCGTCTGATTGGTGACTGCAGGCATGAGTCACAGGGTCTCGATATAGTAACTGCAGGCAGAGTCACAGGGTCTGGTGTAGTGACTGCAGGCGTGAGTCACAAGGTCTCGTGTGGTGGCTGCAGGCGTGAGCCACAGGGTCTTTATATGTGACTGCAGGAGTGAGTCACAGGGGTCCGATATAGTGGCTGCAGGCAGAGTCACAGGGTCTCTTAGCGGTGACTGCAGGCATGGGTCACCGGGTTGCTTCAAAGGTGTGGTGTTGCTGGTTTGACTGATTGCAGGCGTGGGTCAGTTCTCCAGTCCAGCAGTTCTTGTGTTTCTGTTCGTCGGATCAAGATTGCTGAGCCAGTGTTCACAGTGGTCGCCTGTTCCAGTGTTTCAGTCGACGGATTAAGAGTTGGCGTTCCTGTATCCTGCTGAGACTAACAGGGGCTTCAGCCCAGTCTCTCGCATTGTGGTCTAGCGTGAGGCCTACTATTTCTGATAGTAGTGTCACCAGCTAGCAGCCTTTGCTTGTTGTACCACTTATTTATCGCTGTGATTTATTCTAATAAATATTTTGCATTATATTACCGTACTGAGTTCTGAGCATTCCTGGGTGCCCGTGACACTCCCTAAACTAAGCTTCAATTCCCCTTTATTTGCCTATCTTCTCTAGCTCAAAAACATGCTGCTCTCTCCTCTCATAAACACAGAATGGCATGCTGTGAGAGCCTGACACCCTTTTATATGACTGTAGAAAACTAGGGAAAACTTTCGTGTGATGGAGAAAAATGTTTCTTCCCATTGATTTCAATGCAATGAGCAAGGTAAAAAAAAGCGGGAAAACTGCACGTTTTGCAGGAATTTTTTGCGCCAAGAGGAAAGTGCAATTTTTTGCTGATTTTAGTTTGAGGCAAAAATTTTCACCCATCCCTACTCCTGAGGCAGTAGCAGCACCACAACTAGCTGGGATTGGACATTCCATGGTGAACAAAACACCTGCCTCATCATCAGATTCCTGCACTAGGGTCCGGGAAGACATAGCAACTGTCTCCACCACAGCACCTTCAGGGTCCTCTACCACCTCTTTTTCTGGTGTACCACCTCCGTCATCTTTACCTCCCCCCAGCTGATAGCCATTCTGTAGATGTGAGGATGTGGCAGTTCATGTCGATACACTGCACATTGTTTGGTGCACTGAAAATGCATGGCAATGTAGTGGAGGCTAATTGTAAGCTGGGAATCAAGGAGCATATTATTAAGTCTGCTAGTTGTCAGTAACTTGTCCTTAGTGGAGTGGACAAGGGGTATAGTGACCGCAGTACTTGTTTTCTGGGGGGATGATATGACATTGTGGAACCTAAGAGTCAAGGTGTTTGGTTGCAATTCAGCTGTTTAATACAAGCACAGATGTGTCTATTGTTCCTAGTTCATCCCCTGTGTCACAACTTTCCTGCACACACTGTGCACATTGCAGTTGCTGATGAAAGGCACAGTTCATTTCTGTTGTCAAGGGAAAAATGTGTATTCCAACAACACACCCATGATTTTGGAGGAGGTGCAGGAGAAGCATTATTGGCCATCTTCTTTTTTCCAGATACACCTGAAGGAGTGGGGTCTAGTTGTGGTGCTGCTGTCCCATACCACTGCTGTTGATCTCATTCCCTTAGAGCTACGTAATCATCCTGCTGCTTAGACAACTCTATTACAATCTGGAAAAGAAAGAGGACAGAAAAGAACCAGCGGCAATCCAACTCACACTGAGTAATTTAAATGTCCCAGGATAACCTTCAGAATCATGGGACCAGTTCAGAGTTTGAAATGAATATCTCAGGGATATATAGGAGATAGATAAAGAACACAGAGTATCCTTATACCCTACTCATTATAAAAACAATATAGTTCAACTTAATTAACAAATTATATAACCACAATTTCTAAAAATCTGAATTATTACTTCACATGTAGTAAGTAATAAGTTGACCCGTAAATCCAGACTTATTGATCCACTGTGGCTTACAGTAATAATGTATGTTCACTGTTCAGTACGTGCTTCCATTGTACAACACAACTAGTGCATAATTCTGAGCAGATATAAATGTAATAGATAATGATCAAATCTATTCCAAAAGTGTTTATTTCAGTTTCTGCTCCTAAGTAGCCAGCTACTGCTGTTGCTGCTGGTGGTATAAACACTGCTGCTGCCTTCCTTTTCAGTGTTTTCAATATGCTTTCTAGCATTTTTTGTCCCTACTCCCTCCTCTCCTCTACAATGCAACCCCCCACTTGATCAATAAGCATATTTTGAAAATTCTTGAGAGAATCCAATTCATCAGAGAGATGCTGCTGACTATCATGATCCTTGTTTTTGTGACACACTGATCACACTTTAGCAGAAATTCTGAAATTTTGTGTTTAAAGCTGGGATCCAACAAAGTGGTGAGAATGTATTCCTCATTGCTTTTAATAGACATTATGCTAGAATATTTCTCAAAGCATTCTAACATGCAGGAGGTGGTGGCAGCATTTGTGGTTATCAGCATCTTATAAGTCTCTTGTCATCTCCTACAGCAAACTAGAGTCATCTTACTCCTCTGTAGCAGGAGCCATAGATGTTATATCAAATGAACAAACTCCTGGTACACTCTGACACATACACATCATTTCTTTATGAGCCCCATAGCCCTGGGAACTTTTAGGAGTGCTTTTGCTGCTATTTGTGGCACCTCTGACCTGTTGATGGTGTATCTCCCAGTCAGACCTGTCTTTGTGCTTTAGGCAGGATCTCATTACGGAGGTGCTACTGCATAGGTGTGAGGCTACTTTCCCCTGCTCACATGCTTTACAAAGACAACATATAGACCGAGGAGTTCCTATGGGGCTGCTTTTACTACTGGGGCTAGATGCTGATGCAATTGTACTATTACTAGGTGTCAAATGTGCTGCACTTCCAACAGCAGCAGAGGCACTTATAACTCATGTGGATGTTGATAACCTGTGTTGTTGCTGCTGATTACTCAACACTTGTGTATGTAGCTGAATGGGGCTTGGGCTTGGAAGAGGTGATGATGCTGATAATGACTGACAGTATGACTGTGTACTTTTTACCATCTTTGCTTGTCCAGGGTAAGACTTTCCAATTGTTTTCTCAAACAGTTTATAGACATGCACAGTGTTCCTTTTCAGTGATGGAAGATTGAGCATTTGCCTTTCATCTAACTTTCTGGCCGTGTCATCATCTATCTCACTCTCATATTCATGACCCTCTGAAGTAGAGGGATATGCTGGAGGGATATATTCTAGATCTACATCATCATAATTAGTCATCATTAGATAAACACAACATAAGGTCAAAAAGTGTTAAATCAATTAGTTTATGTGCATCTCTGACATACAAAGAAAAAGAACAGGAAACAGTGGCAGACAGAGTTAATAGATACCCCCACTCTAATCCACCTCCTGTAAGGAGAACAGTTCGATGCTTACAGGATAGCAAGTCATAAAATATAGCTTTATTACTTTCACTTAAAATTCATAAAAATTTATGTGATTTAACTAAAAACAGTCAGTAGGAATTTTAATCTTGTTTTGCCTATTGACACATACCGTACAGCTGTGCAAAAAACCCCACAAGCATAAATCTTCAAGGTAGATTATTATCGTTAATGATTAACCCTTTTTCATTGAAGTGTAATTGCTAGAGTGAGAAATTAGCCACTACTAGCCTCAGTTTATTACTGTAGGGCTCTTAATCAATGTATTTTATAATTTAGGTGATAACCAATAAGATTGATGTATGATTGGTGTACTACACAATATAAGAGCAACCCCTCTTATTTAGGTTGCTATATTGGATTTGAAACAAAAATCTCTTCTATTGTATCAGGCAAACATATTCAGCATATCTATTTACAGCCGTTAGATTTGTTACTCAGCCGTGTGCCAGAAAGTTTCTCTTATCCAGTCTCAGTGTGCCAAGTGTAATGGTCAGTCTAATCTCCAACTATTTCCTCGCAGTTAGTCTGTATTCTAAGTCCTCGCTACCATAAGGGATGCCTATGACTGCAACTGATTGTCAAAGTAGACCTTACAGTCTAGTCTGTAATCCCTCGTGGTTAAGCCACATTTTACATCATGGACTGAGATTTAAAGCCCACTTTGTCACTGATGTAGCACCCAATGCATTTCACTGCAACGCACCCTCGTCAGGGGATATAATGCAAATGACCCACTGGTATCCTATTTTTATACCCATTAACTTACTGGGCGCGTCTAGATTTGAATAGAGATCAACCAATGTTCATTGAGTATGAGATTTCTTCATTCTGTCAGTCAACGCGAACTATTGGTGGCTGTCGGCATTACTTTCACGGTTTAGAAATTTTACCCTATATGTCCCATGAGTTACAAACATTCTGTACTGGAATAGCTAGATATTTATCTAGTTATTTACTATCAGTATAGTTATAATTATGTAACTTGGTGTTAAACAATTTGAACCTGCATATTCAATAAATGAAACAATATTTATTCCAATTCCGGATTTTATGAGATACTTAACAGGGTTATATACCTCGGATAGTATCTATTATCTATGTCTCTGCCACTGTTTCCTGTTCTTTTTCTGTTTGGATACAGTCATCATTATGTAATCTTCTGCATTACTCACTGCTTCTTGCCTACTACTTATATATTCCGCTAGACTTTTAGAGGTCTCAGACAATTTCTTTTTACTTTTATTTTCAAAATGTTCACTACTAGTGTTGAGCGAGCACCCCGATGCTCGGGTGCTCGGGTGCTCTGACCGAGCACCGCCGGAGGCTCGAGTGCTCGGCCTAGCACCCGAGCCCCATTGACTTCAATGGGGCGACACGAGCATTACACCAGGCACCCCCTGCTCTGATGAGGGGAGGGTGCCTGGTCAATGCCCCCTTCATCTCCACAATGTCCCCCTTCATCTCCGCAATGTCCCCCTTCATCTCCGCAATGTCCCCCTTCCACACTGTCCCCCTTCATCTCCACACTGTCCCCCTTCATCTCCGCAATGCCGCCTTCATCTCCGCAATGTCCCCCTTCCACAATGTCCCCCTTCATCTCCACACTGTCCCCCTTCATCTCCGCAATGCCCCCTTCATCTCCGCAATGCCCCCTTCATCTCCGCAATGTCCCCCTTCCACAATGTCCCCCTTCATCTCCACACTGTCCCCCTTCATCTCCGCAATGCCCCCTTCATCTCCGCAATGTCCCCCTTCCACAATGTCCCCCTTCATCTCCACACTGTCCCCCTTCATCTCCGCAATGCCCCCTTCACCTCCGCAATGCCCCCGTACCTCCAGTCCCTGGTGGTCCAGCGGAGCGTCTTCAGATCTGTGCCTCCTTCGGCACAGATCCCCGCCACCCGAACATGGCAGGCGAGCACATGGCGGTACTCGACGAGTACCGCCATGTGCCGAGCAGAGCGATGCTCGAGCCGATCCGAGCATCGGCTGAGCATGCTCGCTCAACACTATTCACTACTACATTCAATCAGAGCACGTGTTTCTTTGCTTTGTTTTCTCATTTTTATATGCAGCAGTTTGTTGAACTGCTACACCTTCTTCCACTATGCCATCAACAGCACTAGAAAGCGATTGTTATCTTCAGTGTTTTTAGATGGTTGATTAATAGTACTGGTGATTAGGGGTGGGTGAATGGTCCCATCATGTTCCTAAGAAAAAATCCATGAAAACCATGTGGTTGTCTGCTTTATCACTGGAAAATCCACTTTCAATAAAGTGATTAAAATCTTCGCCAGTTTCGCGCATTGCCAAAAATGTTTCACTATTGTTTCAATGGCTACAAACGTTTCACCCCTTTACTAACACGTTCTTCACGTTTTCACTATAAAAATATGATGTTTCCAGGAAGTGAAACACAATACATGCAGCTAGAAAGCGAGAGAGAGAGAGTGCTAGGCTAGACCTAATGATGGCCAATCCCCTTATATCACCCTTAGGGTTCTTGCGGAAATTTGTGTCATGGGCAGAGGAAGAAGAGGGTAATAGTATCAGCAGGACAGGTCATCTAGCTGTGTCTGCTGCCAGTGCTTTGCCTGCCAGTGTGTCTTGTGATTCTCAGGAGTGGGGGAGGAGATTATACCAACTGGCCAATGCAGGGGACCCTAAGTCACACTTTCCATCCCCAAGCAGTCCCATCATTACTACTATACTAAGATACAGCAGCTACAGGCTTATAGTTTTAGGAATGAGGGTGGGGGTGATACTAGTACTGAGGGATACTCAGACACTGAAATTGATGTGGTTGGTATTAGTAATAGTGATGGTGAAACAGATGGTGGGACTAGTGTGACCACAGTAGATCCTTCTGCTGATCTTGAGGTGGTAGGAAAAGTAATGCGGAGCAGCCAGACTAGCCATCAAGGGAGCCCATAACATTCTCCTGAACCTGTGAGTCCCCTTCCCCCCAAAGAATTCTCCCTATGGAACATGACCCTGAAGAAGTTGGAGGCTAACAGCAATAACACCACCACCATGAGCACAGATCAGCTGCCTGTTCCTGCTGCTAGTGCTGCCAGTCTTAATTCTTCAGCTCAAGAGATGGTAAGTGTGATAGTAGGGAACCCTCTGTCACATTTGTCATGACCTCCAACAGGTGAAACATCAGTAATAGAGCAGCAACAGCAAGGAGGGACTGGTGATGGTGATGATGATGGTGGAGAAGCTGGGGTGGAAGAGACATTACTGGCCTTTTTTAGCCCAAATTGAGGATGGGCATCGCCACCACTACCAGCAGTGAGATTAGCAAATTTGCAGAGTTTGCTGCTGCTTTAAATCCTGCTGTTGCTGAGTTGCAAGGGCAGCAGGATGGTGAGGAGCAGCGTAGTGTGCCACAGAGCACCGTGCACACAGTGAAAATGGGGTCCAGTAATGCAGGACTAGGACAGGTTCCACTTGCCAGTAGCAATACCCCTGGTCCTAGCTGTAGTGTTGATTCTGAAGCAGTAGCAGTAACAACATCATCCTCTGCCACAGCCAGTGAAGGAGAATGTTGAGGAGGAGAAGAAGAAAGAGGTAATTCTTCTCCACCTTTCCCCTCCCCACTGAAGTCCAGGGGGTGGGACTATTTTTTTCTTTGGGCTGACACAGCATAGTCATCAGCGATGGCAATGTAAACAAATTGTGAAAAGTGTGTGAAAAGGGAAAAGGAGGGAATGCACTTTGGCACAACTGCCCTGATAGACACCATGACATTTATGTGAAACATTAAAGCCAAACTCCCAACATAGAAATCTGGCACTACTGTTGCTGTACTCCCTGACTCTCCTCAAAGGCAACAAGAGGTGAGACAGAAATCAAATAGGAAGAATAGGGATAGAGCCTGAAAGTTTGATGGTGAGCAAAACATCTGGCTCACCATCACCTGCTTTCTCTAGGGTCCGGCCACAAGAAGATGTAACTACATCTTCTGGCACAGCAATCCACCTTGTTCAGCTTTACCTCAAACACCAGCTTAAAGCAATTTAGTAGATGTCAAGATGTGGTAGTTCATGTCCACCCATTGCACACTGCGTGGTACTCTGACCACAAATAGCAGTGTGGTAGAGGATAATCGCAACCAGGGCATCAAACGGCATCTGAGGAGATTCCAGCCCACAGAATATGCTAAGCTGGTGGCATGGAGGGTTCCTGATTACTATTAAAACTGCAAGTTGTTATGTGTCCTTAGCGAGGAGTATACACGGGGCTTAGTGACAGCAGTAGTACTTGATTTCTGGTGGAATTATTTCACACTGGTGACCCTAAGATTCATGGTGTTTTGTTAGAGTTTGATGTGAGTACAGATCCCAGTCCCAGTCCTTCGTTATTTACCACACACACTGTGCACATTGCAGTTGCTGATGAGAGTGCATTAAAACTGTATTGTAGATATTGTATTATAAGAACTGTTTCTCAGTCTGTCATAATTGCACCAGTATATGTCAGTTATTGTGTAGAATTCTACTGATCAGTTTTCCTGTTGATTCAAAACTGTAGGTTAGTCTTTTTAAATAGCAAACTCATGGGTTATTTCTTCTATAGAGGAGTTTTATGTATTGCACTTAAGGCCCATTGTGTCATCATATGATGAGCCGCATTCATTATTTACTTTTATATATAGGATGCTAGAGATGTGTCCTACACATTACGAATCAATACACTGGAATTTGTCTAGTTTCCAAGGGGTTAAGGGAAAAAACCTACTAAAACTGGGGACAAATGTTTGTTAGAAATTGGCTATTTTAATAAAGTAACAACTCCTTATTGTAACGTTAAATATACTACAATTGTATAATACGTAATTGCAATTACCTATAAATTTGAAACTTTTTTTCATGTTTACCTAGTTTTTTTGCACTTTTGTGTCCCTGAAAGTGATTTACATGGATCCCAGATTCCAGAGCATTTTCTACTCAATAACTCATCTAAGCAGGAAGTAATACAAGGTTCCACTCTCCCTGCAGTGCTGAATGTTCTGTGTGCTTTCTTGTTTACATTGTTTTTTTTTTCATTGTATCAACAGGCCTGCTTTCATGTTCCCTGACAGAAATCTGTCTGCAAACAGGTCATGTCAAGGATATAAAAGTGAACAAAAAGAGGTTGTCTGAGCATCATACCCTGATTTTTACAAACAAGCAACCTATAAAATGCTACAAATAAAACAGTGGAGTTTAGTGTCATATATATTTGTTCAAAGATATGGAAAGCTTGCCAGCCCTGTCAAGGCATCCCAGCTTAAGACAGGTCCCTATATGCCTCTAATATGTGAACATGCATTTTGCATAATGCAGTTAAAAACCGTGATTCCAATTTACATCTACTATGAATAAAACCCTTGTGAGGGAGAGAGTCATTTATACCTTCCTTAATTCAGCTATCACCCTGTTTGGGGAGCTACCAACCAAGAGAAGAGGAGCCAAAACCTCCCAAAATACATTAAAAATATATGAAAAATACAGATTCCTGGTGAGCTTGAAAAAGCCTTTATTAGTAACGTTCAATTAGTTACATACATGTATAGTCAGGCAAGCAGCAAGGACAATATTTTGGCTACTATAGTAAGTGGACAAAAAGAGGTTGTCTGCTCATCAAACCCTGATTTTTACAAACAAGCAACCTATGCCTGTGCAAACAACCTCTTTTTGTTCACTTGTCCTTGCTGGTCTCCTGACTATACACATATGTAACTTATTGAACACTACTAATAAAGGCAATTTTAAGCTCACCAGGAACCTGTAAGTTTCATATTTTTTATATGTATTTTGGGAGATTTTGGCTCCTCCTCTCTTGTTTGGTATCTCCCCAAACAAGGTAATATGTGAATTAGGGAATGTATAAATGGCTCCCTCTTTTCACAAGGCTTTGTTCACAGTAGAGGTAAGAAGGAATCACAGTTTTTAACTGCATTATGAAAAATACATGTTCACATGTTAGTGGCAGACAGGGACTTGCCTTAAACTGGGGTGCCTTGACGGGGCAGGCAAGCTTTCCATATCTTTGGCCAAAATATATGACACTAAACCCCACTGTTTTATTTGTAGCAAGTCATAGGTTGCTTGTTTGTAAACATCAGAGTTTGATGCGCAGACAGCCTCTTTTTGTTCACTTACTATAGTAGCCAAAATATTGTCCTTATTCAAACAGTGATTTTGCATCAAAGGCCTCATCACATTAAATGCTGTTTTTCTCACTGTAATAGAATGCCAATAAAATATCATGTTTAAGCACATTTTGCACAAAATATTATCTCTAAAATAATCTATCCATTAGTAAATTATCTCTGAATTGAATTAACTGCAATATGATCATCCCTTCCCTTTGCATCAGTGATGTATTTTAGAAAGATTTATTGTGGTTTCCTAAAGGTCACTTAATTAACCAGTAAAAAGGTGAATATTACTGTTTTAGAGTCAAATCATGGCAAAGTAAAGGACTGCACAGTATTTAAGTTAATTAAGCTTAACTTAATTTTCTTTCTCTTATTAAGCAATATACACTACTTCATGCATCAAAATGAAACATGTCTTTTTTAATATAATTATTTAACAACTTTTTCAGCTTTTGAAATACACCTTCCATTTGCTTGCTTTGTCTTTTCTGGCAAGCCATTAAAAGTCAGTTTTCAAGCTGAGGCTCTGTACATGACCTATATGTCACCTTCTTCCACCGAACAATCACATTTATATGCTTTCATTATTACAAATGGAAAATCATTTATGCCACAATGAAATTGCTCATTTTAGGCAGAAACACAGACATTTGGCTGAGTGAAGCATAACATTAAATGCAGTTTGACTCGCTTCATCATAAAAATTATTTCCAGTACCAATTTTTAACTGTATTAAAGGAGAACTACACCCTAGTAATATGAGGTTCTTATTTTTTTTTAACAGAATGACTTACTTAGGTAGGTGTCCTTAACATACATCTATTTTTTTTATTGATCTGTTTTGTATTCCACTTTTATTTTTTTTCAATGTATAACTTGAGCAATTAGTGGCCTTTAGAACTTATTCAGGTATGTTGAAGCTCATCGTTATGAGGATGTGTGGTTTAGAGGCAGACTCCAAGAGATCACTATGTACCAGAAACTGCAGATATAGCTATATGAAAGGCATCTAGGTAAATTAATCTTGTTCTTTAATACGTTGCATACCTGATCTTGAAAATAGACTTTGTTCCCTATAGTTCTGGTGATGGTCCATGATATTTAACAATAAAAATCATCATCACCATTCATCATCACTGCCACCACCCCACCACCACCATCATCTCCAGCATCATAAAAAGTATGCAACTTTTTCAATAACTTGTCAAATGCCAATAATAATATTCTTACTTTACAATCTCCCTCGAAAAAAAGGTCATTGTAAAATAAAATTGTAATTTTTTTCTAATGCTGTTGTTAAACCACAAAATTTGACACCAAGAACAAAGATTCATGTGCAACAGGTGCCTGTTGTACACTGAAGGAGCTTTGAATCATAAAATACCAACTTGTGATGTAAAATGTCATATTATCTTCCCAATATATTTATACCTTTGAGATATCCTTACTAATTTAAGGCTATATTCACCATTAGTTATTATGGTATTATTTTATGCTTTCCATTATTTCTATTATTCATGCAGTTTGAACAAGTATAGAATTAGTATACATTTAAGATGATAAAAGTCTTGTTGATTGAGGTTACTTCTCAAGTATTCACAGTAGTGGCATAAATCACTGATCAGCAGGGCCAGATTTTCCATAAGGAAGGGTAGGCATCTGCCTACAGGCGCACCCTACAGAGGGGCGCCTGCCATTGCAGTTTTTTTTTTTAAGTGGGGTGCCCAGCCTCATGGCAAGGTCTGTGAGCTCCCTCGGCTCTTTAGTAATTCAGAGTGCTGGCAGATGACATCATCATGACATCATCTCCTAACACTCTGCATTAATAAAGAGAAGACCACGCGGGAGCTCCAGCAGCTACAGGTCTGAAGCACAGATCTCTCCTGCCGCTGGACCACCAGGGAGATAGGAAACGGATGGGGGGGGATTTGAGGCTTAATGTGGAGATGGTGAGGGCAATATGAGGATGATGGGGGGGCAAGTTGGAGCTGATGGGGGGTATGTGAGGGCAATATGGAACTGATGGGCGCAATATGAGGGCAATATGGAGATGAGGGGTAATGTGGAGATTTGGAAAATTGTGGAGATGGCCAATGGAGGAAGGAGCTTCAGATTTCTGTGACTACAGGTGCCTGAGATGTAAATCTGGCTCTGCTGATCAATAGCTGTGTCTGAAGATACCCAAGTACAGGGCGAAACACGTAAGGCGCTTAGCCTGCTACTAATTCAATGGTTTATACTACTACTGTAAATTCTTTAGAAATATCTTCAATCAGCAAGATGTTTATTATTAGAACCTGGTGTGTTATAATCAACAGTTTGTAACCTGTAGTTTTAAGAATCAAAAGAGTGACTGTATATCCAACCTGTATTATACTTCCAGCAAATTTACACACAGACATTTCTGATTAATAGCAGGTTGAGAGCCACAAAAACTAGGAAATAATCACAAGCAAACACAGTGTTATAAAGTGTTTCAAATACTCTTTGTTCACGTACCTTTTACAAAATATAAACCACCAACTGCACATTCACAAACAGTATGCTAACACACAATTGTTACAATTTAATCTAAAGAATAGCAACTGTAAATATGCCTAATGTTGCAAGTTCATGTACATTTTACGCTACTGATATTAGCCAAACAGAAGTAAACCAGACTACCAATTTTACATTTTATATATCCATCAACAAGCTTGAATTTTGTTACTTTGAAATAACACTCTGAGTCACTATCAGAGATCATAAGCAATCATTTAAACAGAACATTTTATGCTACTGATATCAGCCAAACAGAAGCAAGCCAGAACACCACTTTTATATACTATATACACATCAAAAGGTTTGACTATATACACGCGGATTGAATATACACACATACTGCTACTAAACTTTTAAAATTGCCACTTCAGCAGTGGTACTAATACTAACCCCTATATCCCAAGTACCTATTAAATCATTATTAATATATTCTATCATATTCAGTGACATCAGATACTTATATATATATATTTTGTTCATCGGAACTAACATTTTGAGTCACTATCAGAGATCATCAGCAATCAAATAACAGAAGGACGGACTTTAGATAAAGTCTGACAGCTAATATTAATACTTCAAATACACTAGTATATTTCTTAATTGAGAGTAATATGTGGATATACTATTTTTGCAATAGCAGGTTCACAGCAAATTGTTTATTTGCAGAATATGTGAATTTTAATTGTCTTCATTATCAATTGTTTTTGCCATTTATAATTAAGTGTACAATAAATGTTACATTTTAACTCATAAATCTATTGTGAGTGTCCATATAATTAGGGATGTGTGAAAACCTTCGCCTCAAACCAAGATTGGCAAAAATATCACTTCCTTCTGGGCAAATAATTTCCTACGAAAATAGGAATACAATCTTAGTTTAGGGAGAAGAAGGAAGGAAGGAGGTTGACTGACTGGCAAGACACAGGCAGCTGGAGTTAAATTTGCTTGCTGATTTTTCTTTTATTGTCTCTGTGCTGGGGAAGCCTGGGTAAAGAAGCTGTTAATTTTTAATAGCACCACTATTTGATTCTTTTGCAGCATTTCTGACACATGTTCACAATCATCCGGCAGCACTGGAGGCACACATTTCATTTATTCCTAAACCAGGTAAAGACAAACTTTTGTATACCAATTACAGACCAATATTCCTATTAAATGTTGACACCAAATTATATGCCAACATTTTAGCTGATAGACGCAAAGCGGGTTTTACACCTGGTCGTGATGCCAGGGATAATACCCGGAACTTTAGAACCTTCTCCACATCTCATCCCATCTTCTCTGCCTTCTGTTTTTCTATCAATGGACGCAGAGAAGGCATTTGATAGAGTTAGTTGGACATTTCTCATTCATACATTACATGCTTTTGGATTTGGTACCACATTAGTTTCAAATATATTTGCTCTTTATGAATGCCCTTCGGCTAAAGTTAAGACCAATGGTTATCTTTTTAATTCGTTTCAGATTACAAATGGCACTAGGCATGGCTTGCCCCTTTCACCTCTACTATTCATTCTGATGATGGAATCCTTTGCACAACATGTACGACTGAATCCAGAGATTTGTGGTATTATGGGCCCTTCCATCTATATATATATACACTGCTCCAAAAAATAAAGGGAACACTAAGATTACACATCCCACTGCTCCAAAAAATAAAGGGAACACTAAGATTACACATCCTAGAACTGAATGAATGAACTGACAACAAAATCACACAAAAATTCTCAATGGAAATCAAATTTATCAACCCATGGAGGTCTGGATATGGAGTCACACTCAAAATCAAAATGGAAAACCACACTACAGGCTGATCCAACTTTGATGTAATGTCCTTAAAACAAGTCAAAATGAGGCTCAGTAGTGTGTGTGGCCTCCACATGCCCGTATGACCTCCCTACAACGCCTGGGCAGGCTCCTGATGAGGTTGCGGATGGTCTCCTGAGGGATGTCCTCTCAGACCTGGACTAAAGCATCCGCCAACTCCTGGACAGTCTGTGGTGCAACGTGGCGTTGGTGGATGGAGCGAGACATGATGTCCCAGATGTGCTCAATCGGATTCAGGTCTGGGGAACGGGCGGGCCAGTCCATAGCATCAATGCCTTCCTTTTGCAGGAACTGCTGACACACTCCAGCCACATGAGGTCTAGCATTGTCTTGCATTAGGAGGAACCCAGGGCCAACCGCACCAGCATATGGTCTCACAAGGGGTCTGAGGATCTCATCTCGGTACCTAATGACAGCCAGGCTACCTCTGGCAAGCACGTGGAGGGCTGTGCGGCCCCCCAAAGAAATGCCACCCCACACTATTACTGACCCACCGCCAAACCGGTCATGCTGGAGGATGTTGCAGGCAGCAGAACGTTCTCCACGACATCTCCAGACTCTTTCACGTCTGTCACATGTGCTCAGTGTGAACCTGCTTTCATCTGTGAAGAGCACAGGGCGCCAGTGGCGTATTTGCCAATCTTGGTGTTCTCTGGCAAATGCCAAACGTCATGCACGGTGTTGGGCTGTAAGCACAACCCCCACCTGTGGACGTCGGGCCCTCATACCACCCTCATGGAGTCTGTTTCTGACCGTTTGAGTGGACACATGCACATCTGTGGCCTGCTGGAGGTCATTTTGCAGGGCTCTGGCAGTGCTCCTTCTGCTCCTCCTTGCATTAAGGTGGAGATAGCGGTTCTGATGCTGGGTTGTTGCCCTCCTACGGCCTCCTCCACGTCTCCTGATGTACTGGCCTGTCTCCTGGTAGCGCCTCCATGCTCTGGACACTATGCTGACAGACACAGCAAACCTTCTTGCCACAGCTCGCATTGATGTGCCATCCTGGATGAGCTGCACTACCTGAGCCACTTGTGTGGGTTGTAGACTCCGTCTCATGCTACCACTAGAGTGAAAGAACCGCCAGCATTCAAAAGTGACCAAAACATCAGCCAGGAAGCATAGGAACTGAGAAGTGGTCTGTGGTCACCACCTGCAGAACCACTCCTTTATTGGGGGTGTCTTGCTAATTGCCTATAATTTCCACCTGTTGTCTGTTCCATTTGCACAACAGCATGTGGAATTGATTGTCAATCAGTGTTGTTTCCTGAGTGGACAGTGTGATTTCACAGAAGTGTGACTGACTTCAAGCTACATTGTGTTGTTTAAGTGTTCCCTTTATTTTTTTGAGCAGTTTATATATATATATATATATATGTGTATATATATATATATATATATATATATATATATATATATACATACATAAACTCTCTATGTTTCTGGATGATGTGCTTCTTACAATCTCCCATGCATCTACCTCTCTTCCTGCTCTCATGGATGAATTACGTATTTTCTCCACTCTTTCAACCTATAAAAATAAACTTTCCAAGTCAGAAGCTTTGCCATTGCATGTCCCACATTCCTTATTACCGGTTTTACACGCAAAATTCCCCTTCAAATGGGCCGCTTCCTTTATGAACTATCTGGGGGTGAAAACAACCATGGATTATATATATATGACCAATTTCCCTGCCTTATTATATTCTGTATGTAATGATCTATGGAGATGGGACTCTTTATACTTATCATGGCTGGGAAGGTTTACTGTGGTCAAAATGAATGTTCTTTCCCGAATTTTATATCTTTTTCAAACCCTCCCTGTGCACATCCCACCTTCCTTTTTTGCAATTTGAACCCTCTAGGATAAAATGAGACACTCTTTATAGGCCTAGAGAGTTGAAGGGCTTGGGAATACTGTCCTCCATTCCTGACTGGTGCAACAATTCACCCTCAAAATTATGGCTGAACTTGGAATGTCTATCAATACCATATTGTCATGTGGTGTCTTCCTTTTCTGTCTCTGCCCAACTCTTAGAAACCAATTATACATTTTTATACTGTTGGTATTATACTCTGGCCAGATTACATAATATTTTTACTGCATCCTCACATCTCTGCTGGCGATGCTTCAGTCATAGGGGTACCTATCTACATATTTGTTGGCACTGTCCAATGATATGTTCCTTTTGGTTTGACTGTATTTCATACATAGACCGCACTCTGCAAATAAGCTTACCGAGGGATCACTTACATATATTATTTTACCATGACCTTCCTGTTATTTCCAAATTCCAAAAAAATCTCTTACTAACCATGCTGAATGCTGCCAAATCCCTTTTTCCTCTGCATAGTAAAGCTGCTGCACCCCCTACTTTACCTGATAGCATGCAGGGACCACCTATGGTTCACTAAATTGACCAGATTACGCAGTGGACTTGACATTGTAGAATTCTCCCAGTTCATTGATTGACAGGACTCCACAATGCTAGACAGCCTTAAAGGGTTACTTTTTAAAGAGCTGCTATGTACTAATCTTGATGTCCTCTCCATTTACACAGTTATTATCATATGCTGATGAATGTGGCCCTAAGAGCTGAGCCTTTGTTAGCTCATTCCCGTCATCTTCAGCTATCTCTTTTCGACTTCTCTTTGTTCCTCACTCTTCCTCTCTCCTTCTTCCTCTCCTCCTTCCCCTCTTACTCCTTTTTGTCTCCTTTCTCTCCCCTGTTCCCTTCTGACAATTTCCTCCAACGCTTCTCTCTCTTTCCCTCTTTCTTCTCTTATTTCATAGTAACATAGAAACATAGAATCTGAAGAACCGTTTGGCCCATTTAGTCTGCCCATTTTCCTACTGTAAAAACCTCAAACCTTTTTTGGTCCTTGGTCTTTTCTTATGTTAAGGACAAATTTATGCCTGTCCCATACATGCTTAAATTCTGTCACTGTATTAACGTCTACCAAAAATAGCAGTGTTCGTAACTGTTACTTTCCTACTGATGTTCATATCCTGACCTTTTCAAGCGGTAGTTACTTATTCTCCAGGATATCACCTTGTTATTACTGTGTAATTCACTTGTTATGTCGAATGTTATTATTGCCAAATGTTCCTGTATGTACAGTATACTGCTTTTCTCAATAAAAATCTTTAATTATAAAAAAAGTTGTTGATTTTGTTTTTAGTTATCTTTTTTTTTGACTGACTGTGAAAAAATAGGTTGGCAACTTAAGAAAATAAATAAATAAATAAATAATAACAATCTATAATCTATAATTTATAATAATATAAAAAAATAATACATCAATAATTAAACAAATATGTGTTGCTGTAGTACTCACAACTTTGACTTTCAGCTACTTAGTTCTCTACTACAGCCCTCAGAAGAAGTAATATTGTGCTGAAAAATGTTGCACTATAGGAAACAAAGGTGAAAATGTGTTGAAATAAGAGAAAAATGTGTTAGAGCAGGATAAAAATGTGTTGAAATTGGTGAAAAATTTGCTGGAATAGGCGGTAAAGGAGTAAAATTTTACAATGGAGAAAAGGAAGAAACTTTTGTGAAAAAAATAGAAAAATCCTCAATTTTTCATGAAGTCATGTAGCAAATTTTTCTCACTTTTCACCTACCCCTACCGATGATGCATTTTCTGTAGTCTTAGTGGGGTTGCATAATTACTACACGTTGTTGTAACCCTTTGATATGTTATGCAATGTATTGGATACCCCTCTGGCACTCAAAGGTTAATGTTGTCAACAAAAGTCATACAAAATTTTGACAATATAATGTTGCCAACAGATCAGGTAATCATCACTTATTTTGAGAAAAAAGCAGCAATTTATAATAATTATATGTAATTATATTTAAAAGGAGTTAACATCAACACTAATGCACATTAATGATGTTGGTGTGGAAAGCTTCAAAAATAGACACTGGCATGGAAAATAAAAGATTGCACTTCCATTTTCCTCACACATATTGTATGAATACACTGTGCGTGAAATAAAATGTAACAAGGGTAATTATCCAGTATTTGAAAATGTTTTTAAAACATAAAGGGACGTATGCATAAAAAAGTATAAATTCTATAGCAGGTCAATTGCACCATGGGGTGGGGAGGAAACAACACTTTCATTGATTTAAAAAGGACTTTTAACCCACTGAATGCTAGACAAGTCTCCAGTGCTTTGCGAAATAATACAATGGAGTCTTCTCTAATATTCAATGGGAATCTGGGAAACTTCCCACAATGCTATAGTTGATTTGTTCCAAATTATTACTCTTTTTCATTCTCCATAAGGCCCAAGAGGCAACTACTAATGAGGGGGAAAATGAAAATTAAAAAAAAAAAGAAAAATAATTACGAGATTATGACTAATGTGTTTTTGAAGTGAAATTATCTTTCATGATAATTACAAGAATGTCATTGGAGCACTGTAAAAATAGTTTTTTTTATCCAGCAACAACAATATATACAGTAAATTTTAAAAACCTAAAAATAATTATATTGTAAATAAAGTAGCCCAAAAGAGGGATTCTTCAAATTTATCTTACACTACTTTTATTCAAAATTACAAAATTACCTTTAACATTTGAAGATGTTATTATTTTATTTATTATAATTATCCATTTATAAAGAGCCAGCATAATCTACTACATTGCAAGTTAGAGAGCTCATTACAAACACACGACACACTTAACAAATGGATAGAAATTATGGAGGGGACCCTGCTTACATTCTAGAGGGATAAGAGGAACAAGTGAAACACAAGATACATTAAGATGCAGTCTTAGTAAAATGTTGAGTGGAAAGCCAGACTGTAGATGATCATGCAGATTGTAGGAAGAGAGATGGGTAAATAGCTTTAAAAAATCATTTAAATTACTTGGAGACAAAGATAACTAGGGAGATAGGATGTTAGCTGTCAAGGGGTGATAGATAAAGGGATGATTTCTTAAAGATAGGTATAATTGGCTCTTGTTTAGAAGAGCATGGAACTATACCAACATTTAGTGATTTAATAAGTGGGTTAGTGTTAGGGGTTACAGTATCAAAGACTACAATATCAAGGACTAAAATTAAGGTGTTATTGCATGTTGCTTGGTAAGAGCTAGGAATGGGTGAAATTTTTTCCCTCAAAGGTGAAAAATGGCACTTCCAGCCTGAAAAAAAAATTTCTGTGAAAAGTTCAGTTTTCCCGATTTTTTCCCCTAGCTCATTGCATTGAAAACAATGGGTCAACTGAATTTCTCCCTACCACACAACAGTTTTCCTCTTCTTTTCCTACAGGTATATCAGAGGGTATCAGGCTCCCACAGCATGCCATTCTGTGTTTGTGAGAAGAAGAGTGAGCAGCACATTTTGAGCTAGAAAAGATAGGCATATGAAGTGGATTCTTTTGGATAGCACATTTTTTATCTGTATGAGGGGATGGGGACACTCTGGGGGAGAGGAAGGGAGAAAGGAGGTTGACCCCAAATACCCCAAAATTCAGTTTGACTGGCAATACACAGGCATCTGGTGTCCAATTTCCATGCTGATATTGCTTTTATTATTATCTATGTGTTGGACGTGTCTGGGGGTGTGAGAAATGAGCAAAGGAAGTTGACCCCAAACACCTCAACATTCTGTCTGACTGATTTTATTTGACACAGGCAGCTGAGTGGGTATGGGCGATAATTTTCACCTCAAACTGAAATCAGTGAATAATGGCACTTCCTGCTTGGTGAATAATTTCCCACGAAAAGAGTTGTTTTTCCGCTTTTTTCACCTAGCTAATTCCATTGAAATCAATGGGAACATTGATTTTGCACACCACATAACACATATTACTTTATTTCCCAAAGGCATAATATAAAAGGGGCATGAGGGTGCCTGCGTTGGTGGGGTGTGGTGAAATTAGTTGAACAGGGAATGTTTTTTGGCATGTAAAAAAGAGCAGACAGAAGACAGCTCACAACAGGATCTAAGTGTAGTAAATGTGAAATACTAAAATGTATTAATGTTCACAATTATAGGAATAAAAGACATAATATATGTCTAAAAATACAAGCAGCTCATGTCCATAATGAACGAATACAGTGGTACACGCGCTAGATAAGATTATAAATATGTAGAACAAAATTAGATATATTAATCTGGATGAAATATCGCAATATAAGAAACATAAAAACCCTTTAAATAAGAAATAATGGACTATTGAAGATGTTTTCACAATAGGTAAAATATAAATAATGTACAGAAGTATAATGGTAAGCTATAGAGACGGGGGAGTGCTGTCACATAAAGCTCAGTCGTCCCGTCTACATATATGTATGGATGGCTAAATGTGTTTCCCCCCTTCAGTCTGAATGCTTGCAACAGGGCTTATAATGTTAAGTCCTTTGCTACTAGCCAAACCTGAAAAGTTACTCGCCACTGCAAGCCAAAACATACCCACCAGAGCTGAACTTCTACTCGCCAGGGCTAAATCTTCACTCTCCATTGGCTAGTGGCGAGTGAAAATTTTGAGCCCTGCTTATAAGATAGATACTTGGAAGCTCAGCATTGGTGTTTATATGGGGCTCACCGGATTAATTCTTGACTTTTATGCATATCTGTTGTAACATATGCAGCCCGTCTCTATACTCTTCGTAGCGGCCTGAGAAAGGGGATCCTTGAGTCCGTGTGTACTATTGCGGTCTCCTTCCGTATTAAATGCCGGTCTCGTCTTGGATTTATTCCTCACTTCCAGATGAGTGGGCAATTGGATATTGAGGGCAACGTATCTCGATTCTACGCGTTTCGGGGTGTCAGATACCCCTTCCTCAGGAATTAAAATTAAGAGTAGGAGCACGTCAAGGTTGGTGGTAAACTTTTTAAATATTCATTAGCCAATCACAAAGCTAGGTGTTACCGAAATTGGATTGGATCACACCTCACCCTACCTGTATGGTGGGCACATTCCATTGAAATCAATGGGAACATTGTTTTTGCACATCACATTACACATATTACTTTATTTCCCAAAGGCATAGTATAAAAGGGGCATGAGGGTGCCTGTGTTGGTGGGGTGTGGCTAAATTAGTTGAACAGGGAATTTTTTTTGGGGGGGTTGTTTTCTGGGATTGGGGCAGTTAATAAACCAATAAATAATAAATATAATTAAACTCCCCCATAAGACATGGTATCAAAGGGGTCTGAGGAGGGTGCCTGTGTTGATGAGTGGAGTCTGGGTGGACTGATACTTGACTTGATAGCGTATTTTGTAGAGGATGTTTTCTTAGATTTGTTGTTAGAGGCCCAAGTCCTGAGGAAACATTGATTTGTAGGTCTTAGACTTATTAGAGGCACAAGCCCTAAGCAAACATTGATTGTAGGACTTAGGCTTGTTAGAAACAAACCTCCAAGGCAAGAGATCACACTCCATCAGTTATGTACTGTAGAGACTAAAAACACATATAGCAGAGTAATGTACAGAAAACGCATAAGGGGCAGGGGGAGGGGGAATGTTGGAAAAGTGCAAGCACATGGGAGTAAAGTGGTAGCTCAAAACTTGACTGCAGCCATGGTTTCTGCAACCTGTGCAATACAAATGATGATCCCTTTCCTCCAGGGGAGGATACAGTTTGTCAAGGTCCAAACAAAAGTTACACCATCACCAGCGACAGTAAAAAAACCCAAATATATAAGAACACCAAAGACAAGAAAGAGTCTTATTCTAGTGTTGATGATGGCAATGGCATAATTGGCCGAAGCTGTGAACCAAATGCTGATTCTGACAGTAAGACAAACAAGAACCAAACACCTGTCCTCAAAGTAGTTGCAAAGTTTGTGAAAGTAAAAGTAAAAAGAAATTGTTTGACACCTCTTAAAGCTTAGAGAAATATAAGGGTATTGGGCAAGAAGCGGCTGACGATGCTGAGGATGACCTAGGGATGATGATGGTGTAGATCTAGAATTTATTCCTCCAGCATCCTTCACATCTTCAGATTTCTAGGACTTTGGCTTGTTAAAGGCACAAGCCCTGAGGAATCAGTGCTGATTGGTTGGACTCAGGTTTATTTGAGGAATAAGCCCTGAGGAATGAGGAATGTTTTTCAGACTCAGGATTGTTAGAGGCACAACCCCTCAGGTATCAGTGATCATTTTTTGGACATAGGCTTGTTAGTGTCACAGCCACAGGCCCTGAGGAAACAGTGATTTGTAGGACAAGCCCCCCTCTAATTTTTTTTAATAAGCCTCTGAGAAATAAAATTGTGCCCTAGTGGTCTAGTGCCAGCAGGTCATGTTATGGTGGCCAGTGGACACTGGTTATTGGCAAATGCCACTGTGTCATTATGACATTTGCAACTGCTGTTCTTGTTATTGCTGCTACGGCAGTTGAGTTGTTAGAGGCTCAAACCCTGAAGAAACATTGATTTGTAAGACTCAGGCCTCGAGTCAAAGAAGCTCGGTAATACATCCAGAAGGGCAAAAATGGCTAACGGCCGTAGACAAAGTGTGTCACCGGAGCCATTCATTTGCCCTACCAACTAAAACCACAGTGAACATTAGGTCACAGAACCTGACTTTTGGCCAAATGCCCATCATATTAAGTTATATATAAGTTCCCAAAACTCACGGTAAATAGTATGAGTAATGGGAACATCAAAGGAAAGAGGCTAATTCTCGGTGCTTGATAGCATGTGCTCAAACACACAGTCATCCACTTAAACACTAACCCTACACTACCCCTAACAGTGAAGTGAAACAATACTACCCCTAATACTAGACTAACACCCAGACCTGTGTGACACTTACCTGTCATCCAGTCTGTCTTCTGCCATCTTCTTTCTTCCATCTTCTTCCTTATCTCCAGTTTCCTTCTCTTCATCTTTTGTCTTCTTATCTTCTGTCTTCTTCTCTCCTGATCCTCTTCTGTTTTGTCCGTATGTCCCTGTAAAAAAAAAACAGTCAAGATTAAAAGTCTTATTAATAAATATTTGTCCAAGTAATGTATTCATTAACCCTTTGAGTGCAGTAGGAGTATACAACGCATTGCAGAGCGTACCTCTCTGGCACTCAAAGGGTTAATTCCACTAGTGAAAAATTATTTTGGGTCCAATGTGACAAAATATATCTTACAAATCCATGTAACATAATAAATATGTTGCCCCCCCCATATAAAATATCAGTTTGTCTAATCTAAATACAAAATATTCCCCCTCCTTGATACCTTTCTAAATGGCTGGGAGTCTGTGGTTACACAGCTCCCAGCCAATCAACTTCTAGCAGGTTTCTTCATCCCCATCACTCATATGGTTAATTAACATTTGACACATTTTGTTCATACTTTGGATGTAATGATATGGGACTTAGGTTTGAGACCACTTTGTGTGTGTGTGTGTTTTTAAGATTTTTTTCTGGCACGTCGGATATGCCCTGGCACATCATTTTATAGATGAATCACAGTAAATGTTACATTTGACTTGTATGTTTCACATCCTAACACTTGATTCAGAGGGGACATTTGGACATAATTTGATTGCTAGTTTGGCAAGGTTATCTTTATTTTCTTTTTTTGCTTATCATGTATCTTTCAACTGTAGCACCTATTATATGTCTTAGTCTCCTCAATTAGTATCTTTGGGTCTTGTTGGGAGACTCTAGTGTCAGTGGGTTTTTGTGCTTATAACCATGACATTTATGTGAAACATGTTAAAGCCAAGCACCCACCACAGAAATCAAGCAAAACTGTTGCTGTATCTCCTGATCTCCAGAAAGGGAACAAGGGGTGAGGCGGAGGTCAAAGAGGAGGAAGAATAGAGAAACCCAGGCAGAGGCTGGAAGTTCAGTGTCGAGCAAAACAACCATCACCTTCCACTAGGGTAACTACATCTTCTACCAATCCACCTCTTTCATCATTACCTCCCACACCTAGTGATAGCCACTTTGTTGATGTTAGGATGTCGCAGTTAGTGTCCACTGACTGGTGCACTGACCGCACGTGGCAATGTGGTGGAGGAGAATCACAAGCAGGGCATCCAGTGGCATCTGAGGAGATTTCATCCCAAAGAATATGCTAAGCTAGTGGCAGGGAGGGTTCACCATTACTATTAAACTGTCAGCAAGTTGTTATGTGTCGTTAGCTGGGTGTGGACAAGGAGTATAGTAACAGCAGCAGTACTTGGTTTCTGGTGTCATGGTGTTTGGATACAGTGTGGTACAGATACCACACACACTGTGCGCACTGCAGTTACTGATAAGAGACACAGTATCACGGTGCCCGTGATTGTTGCCTTTTTGTGTCAGTTACCTGTAGGGGGCTCTCCATTGGCTGTCTGCCTTCAGCCCACCCTGCATTGCCTATTTAGACTGAGCCTGGGCACCCTTTGGTTGCCCTTTTGTGTTGTTTCTATGCTGCTCGCATCTCCAGTATGTTCCTGAGCTTCCTGGGCCCCTTGCTATGTTCCTGCTAACCTGAGATCGTCAAGTTCCTGAGTTACCAGTTCAGTGGTTCCTGTTTCCGTTCCTGATCCGGTAGGAGTTGCTGTTGTGTCGCTGCTTCCTGCTGCCAGTCCCGCTGCCGTTCCTGATCTGGTTGACCGTCTGGAGTGCTGGTTCCTGTTTCCACCTGCTGTGCTCCTTATTCAGTTCGCCTGTAGTCAGCTATTGCTCCCTGCTCGCCTTGGCGACATTTCTACTCCTTGCTGGTTATCCAGTATGCGGGTACTGGTTCGCTCCACAGCCACCCGGCTGCTGTTGCATCTTAGTGAATTGTATTCCCAGTACGCGGGTACTGGTTCGCTCCACAGCCACCCGGCTGCTATTACACGATATCGATTTGTGTTTCCAGTACGCGGGTAATGGTTCGCTCCACAGACACCCGGCTGCTATTGCACGATAGCGATTTGTGTTTCCAGTACGCGGGTACTGGTTCACTCCATAGCCACCCGGCTGCTATTACACGATAGCGATTTGTGTTTCCAGTACGCGGGTACTGGTTCGCTCCACAGCCACCCGGCTCCTATTGCACGATAGCGATTTGTGTTTCCAGTACGTGGGTACTGGTTCGCTCCACAGCCACCCGGCTGCTATTGCACGATAAAGATTGTGTCCCCAGTACGCGGGTACTGGTTCGCTCCTTAGCCACCCGGCTGCTGTTGCGCCTTTTGAGACTTGTGCTTCCAGTACACAGGTACTGGTTTGCTTACATTGTTACTGGTTGCTGTGCACCGGAAGAGTGACGGTTTCCCCAGTACGTGTGTACTGGTTTGCTCCACCAACTCCAACTGCAGTTGCACCGGTACAGTCTATGATTACAGTACGTGGGTACTAGCTCGCTCCTATTCACCGGCTGCTGTTGCACCGGAAGAGAGATTGGTCTCCCCAGTAAGAGGTACTGGTTCGCTCCACCACATCTGAGTCTATTGTAACCGATTTAGAGTTACTGTGTCTCCAGTAAGTTAGTACTGGTTCTCTCTATGCTGGTTATAGCTGTCAAGTCCTAGGCAGCTCCGTTGGTCCTCCAGTACGCGGGTACTGGTGTTCTCCTGCTATCCCTTGGCTTGCCACTTGCACTCATTTAGCCTCTGCATGTCATCCTTGTGACTGTTGTTGCCACCTAGACAGTCACTGAGGCTTTAGTGGTTGCCACCCACTCCGTATTAGGCTGCCTTGCCCGGTATATTGGTAAGGCCGGTAGAACCTATTCCTCTATGTACCATCTTGGGTTGCCTTACACGGTATTGGCAAGGCCGGTAGAGCCTTTATACTTGCTATCTGCCTATAGGCTGCCTTGTCCGGTATATTGGCAGGGCCGGTAGAGCCAACTATCCTTCAAGTACCAGTCCTGGCTGCCTTGCCGGTATATTGGCAGGGCCGGTAGAGCCTACTAATTCTCCGTGTACTAGTCTCCAGGCTGCCTTGCCCGGTATATTGGCAAGGCTGGTAGAGCCTATCTATTCCTTTGTATCAACTTTCTGGTTGCCCTGCCCGGTATATTGGCAGGGCCGGTAGAGCCTGTATCGCTATTATTATTGCTTTCCCTGTCATTGCTATATATATATGTATGAACGTGTATGTTACCCTATGGGGTTGTAGTAAACTTTTCAGTAAAGTTGTGTTTTTACCTAACTTTGCGTCTGAGAGTCTTAACAAACCGTGACACACAGTTCCTGCTCTCAAGGGAAAAATTTATATTCTAGTAACAACGCACCCATGATTTTGGAGGAGGGGCAGTTGGAGAACTGGCCAACTTCTTTTTGCCACATATACTGGGGGCTACTCATTGTGCTGCTATTGCCTCAGGTGCATCACTAGAGCTAGTCATGGCAAATGGAATCTTCATCATCCATCGCCCATATTACTGCCATTGTTGATCCGATTCCCTTTGAGATGCCTATAATCCTGCAGCTTAAACAACTCAGCAGCGGTAGTAAGAACAGCAGTTGCAAATTCCACATCTACATCAGGGCTTTTGACAATGGCCAGTGGCCAATGGCCAATATGACATGACCTGCTGGCACTAGGTCAGTAGGACTTTTTTTCCCTCAGGCCTTGTGCTTTAAAAAAAAAAATACAAAGAAAAAATAATAAAAAACTAGTGATGAGCGAGCATGCTCGGCCGAAGCTCGGTTCGGCTCGAGCATAGCTCTGCTCGGCACATGGCGGTACTCGTACGAGTACCGCATGTGCTCGCCCGCCATGTTCGGGTCTCCTCCCCGCACGTTTCGCGGCTGCTGCGCAGCCAATAAACGTGCGGGGAGGCTCTGACATCAGTGTAATGCCAGCAGCCATGTTGGCTGCTGGCATTACACTGATTGGCTGGCCAGAACTCGTGATCGGGTGCTGTATAGCACCCGACTCGCGAGTTCTGCTCATTCTCAGCCAGGGAGAGATGCGATCAGGCAGGGAAAGTCAGTGTAGGGAGAATAAAAGTGTTGGTAGTAGTTCAAGACCCAAAAGTCCTTTTTAGGAATGTTGTGTGTGGGGGCAGCATTTATATTTTGTTTGGGGGGGCACAATTTCATTTTTTTTTTTAAGGTGGGATATTCTGTTTAGTGTGCCTAGCCGCAGATTAGCGTTACATTCTGTTTAGTGTGCCTAGCCGCAGATTAGCGTCACATTCTGTTTAGTGTGCAAATTCATAAATTAACGTCACATATTCCGTTCACTGTGCCTAGCCGCAGATTAGCGGCACATTCTGTTTAGTGTGCCTAGCCGCAGATTAGCGTCACATTCTGTTTAGTGTGCAAATTCATAAATTAACGTCACATATTCCGTTCACTGTGCCTAGCCGCAGATTAGCGGCACATTCTGTTTAGTGTGCCTAGCCGCAGATTAGCGTCACATTCTGTTTAGTGTGCAAATTCATAAATTAACGTCACATATTCCGTTCACTGTGCCTAGCCGCAGATTAGCGGCACATTCTGTTTAGAGTGCCTAGCCGCAGATTAGCGTCACATTCTGTTTAGTGTGCAAATTCATAAATTAACGTCACATATTCCGTTCACTGTGCCTAGCCGCAGATTAGCGTCACATTCTGTTTAGTGTGCCTAGCCGCAGATTAGCGGCACATTCTGTTTAGTGTGCAAATTCATAAATTAACGTCACATATTCCGTTTACTGTGCCTAGCCGCAGATTAGCGGCACATTCTGTTTAGTGTGCAAATTCATAAATTAACGTAACATATTCCGTTCACTGTGCCTAGCCGCAGATTAGCGGCACATTCTGTTTAGTGTGCAAATTCATAAATTAACGTCACATATTCCGTTCACTGTGCCTAGCCGCAGATTAGCGTCACATTCTGTTTAGTGTGCCTAGCCGCAGATTAGCGTCACATTCTGTTTAGTGTGCAAATTCATAAATTAACGTCACATATTCCGTTCACTATGCCTAGCCGCAGATTAGCGGCACATTCTGTTTAGTGTGCAAATTCATAAATTAACGTCACATATTCCGTTCACTGTGCCTAGCCGCAGATTAGCGGCACATATTGTTTAGTGTGCAAATTCAGAAATTAACGTCACATATTCCGTTCACTGTGCCTAGCCGCAGATTAGCGGCACATATTGTTTAGTGTGCAAATTCAGAAATTAACGTCACATATTCCGTTCACTGTGCCTAGCCGCAGATTAGCGGCACATATTGTTTAGTGTGCAAATTCAGAAATTAACGTCACATATTCCGTTCACTGTGCCTAGCCGCAGATTAGCGGCACATATTGTTTAGTGTGCAAATTCAGAAATTAACGTCACATATTCCGTTCACTGTGCCTAGCCGCAGATTAGCGGCACATATTCCGTGTAATATGAAGAAGGCGGGTAAAAAGGGACGGGGAAGTGGACGTGATCCTGATAGTTCAGGGCGCGGGTCAGGATGCGTAGAAACTGTGCCTGGTGCCAGAGCACAAGAAAGAAAGACATCCACCATACCTAGCTTCATGTCTCAGTTTACAGGGCGTCGCAGGACATCACTCTCGAGGTCAGACCACTGCGAACAGGTGGTCGGTTGGATTTCAGCTGATACTGCTTCCAGTCGGTTAAGCACCACCCTGTCTTCCACCAAGTCCACTCTCAGTAGCCAAGAGTCTGGTCAACATAATCCTCACCCTGATCATCCTTCCTCCCGCCATAGAGGGTCTGGCCAAAGAAGTGATCCCACACTGGGATATAGTGAGGAGCTCGTCTCATCACCAATCCTTCATTTGAACCTCTCTCCAAGCACGCTTGCAGAGGAACATGAGATCTTGTGCCCTGATTCACAACCTCTAGAGGGTACCCAATCACAAGAAGATGACAGAGGGGAACGGCATTTAAGGTCAAAGGAAGTGGATGATGATGATGATGAGACACAGTTGCCATCAAATCAACCACAATTACTGTCTCAAGACCTTGATGAGGAGGATGATACACAGTTGTCAATGACTGAGTATGTGGTGGGATCAAGAAATGAGGAGGATGATCAGAGTGAGGAAGTGGAGGAGGACTTGGTGGACGATGAGGTCACTGACCCCACCTGGGAAGGTGGAGAGCCGAGCGATGACAGCAGACCTGAGGGTGAGCCATCTGCAGCACCGCAACAGGCTGGAAGAGGCAGTGGTGTGGCTAAAGAAAGAAGGCGGACCGCACCAAACCGGCCCGCAAATGTTCCACGGAGCACCCCCTTGCGTAAATCTCCCTTGCCAAGGGCTAGGTGTTCCGCGGTATGGCGTTTTTTTAAGGAAAGTGCGGACGACAAAAAAATTGTAGTTTGCAACCTGTGCCACACCAGAATGAGCCGAGGCATGAACACTAGAAACCTCACCACCACCAGCATGATCCGACACATGGCATCCAATCACCGTAATAAGTGGGAGGAACGCCCGGATCGCCAATCTGTGTCTGCAGGCCACACCACTGCCTCCTCTTCCCCTGTTTTCGGTGCCGGCCAATCGCCTGTCGAAGGCGCAGGCCCGCATACCTCCCGCCCTGCACCTGTACCATCTGAAGCACCATCAGCGACCACATCCACTTCCCTGTCCCAGCGCAGCGTCCAAATGTCGTTACCCCAGGCATTTGAGCGCAAGCGAAAATACCCAGCCACCCACCCACAGGCCATAGCACTAACCTCACACCTTTCCAAATTACTGGCCATCAAAATGCTGCCATTTAGGCTTGTGGAGACTGAGTCCTTCCGCAGCCTGATGGCAGCAGCTGTCCCTCGGTACGCAGTCCCCAGCCGCCACTACTTTTCCCGGTGTGCCGTCCCCGCCTTACACCACCATGTGTCCCTTAACATCACCCGTGCCCTGACCAACGCAGTTACTGGGAAGGTCCACTTAACGACTGACACATGGACAAGTGCTTGTGGCCAGGGACGCTACATTTCCCTGACGGCACACTGGGTGAATGTCGTGGAGGCTGGGAGCGACTCGGACCCTGGGATGGCACAGGTGCTACCCACGCCGAGGATTGCGGGCCCTACCTCCATCAGGGTTTCCGCCAGCACCTACGTTATTGGCTCCTCCTCCTCCGTTTCCACCTCCGAATTCTCTGCGCGCAGCGCCACTCACCCATCAGCCGGTAGCTGGAAGCAGTGTAGCACTGCAGTGGGGAAGCGTCAACAGGCCGTGCTGAAGCTGATCTGCCTTGGGGACAAACAGCACACGGCCTCAGAGCTGTTGCAGGGGATTAGTCACCAGACCGAGCAGTGGCTCTCGCCACTCAACCTGCAACCAGGCATGGTTGTGTGTGATAATGGGCGTAACTTGGTGGCGGCTTTGGAGCTCGGCAAGCTCACACACGTACCATGCCTAGCGCATGTATTTAATTTAGTGGTTCAGCGATTTCTAAAAACCTACCCCAATTTGCATGATCTCTTGACCAAGGTGCGCCGCGTGTGTGCACATTTCCGTAAGTCATCAACAGCTTCAGCCGGCCTGTTGAAGCTGCAGCAGCGCTTACAATTGCCAGCTCACCGGCTGCTGTGTGACGTGAGCACGCGCTGGAACTCCACCTTCCACATGTTGGCCCGGCTTTGTGAGCAGCAGAGGGCAGTAGTGGAGTACCAGCTGTTACACGGTCGTCGCCTCTCCGTTCAACTTCCTCTAATCAGAAGTGAGGAGTGGGAATGGATGTCAGACCTCTGTGAGGTTTTATGCAATTTTGAGGAATCGACACAGATGGTGAGCGGCGATAACGCTATTATCAGTGTAACCATCCCACTTCTGTGTCTACTGAAACGCTCGCTGCTCACAATTAAAACCGACGCTTTGCATGTGGAAGAGGTGGAAATGGGGGAGGAAGAGCTTACACAAGGTGATAGCCAGAGCACCCTCACTTCGTCTTCTCAGCGACAATTGGAGGAGGCGGAGGAGGAGGAGGAGGAAGACACGGTTGCCTCCGCTACAGAGGGTAGCCATGGAACTTTATTTCCATCTCTTCAGCGTGGGTGGGCAGAAGAGGAGGAAGAGGATGAGGAGATTGAGAGTCATCCTCCTGGTGAGGACAGCGAAATCTTGCCTGTTGGTACTCTGGCACACATGGCTGACTTTATGTTAGGCTGCCTTTCCCGTGACCCACGCGTTATACGCATTTTAGACAACACGGATTACTGGGTGTTCACCCTTCTGGATCCCCGCTACAAAGAGAATTTCTCATCTCTCATTCCTCCGGTGGAGAGGACAAGCAAAATGGTGCAATACCAGAAGGTTCTTGTCGAAAAATTGCTCCAAAATTTTCCATCTGACAACGCTGGCGGCAGAGTACGTGCTACCTTGGCCAACCGAGAAGGGGAGAAAAGGGGAGCACACAGCAGTTCCGACAAAGGCAGGGCAACACTCTCCAAGGCGTGGGACACCTTCATGACACCCCGCCAGCACCCTCACCCTGATGCGCAGCCTAGTGTCACAAGGAGGGAAAAGTTTTGGAAGATGATGAAGGAGTACGTAGCAGACCGTGTCAGCGTCCTCAATGATCCCTCTGTGCCTTACAACTACTGGGTGTCCAAGCTGGACACGTGGTATGAACTGGCACTCTACGCCTTGGAGGTGCTGGCCTGCCCTGCCGCCAGCGTTCTGTCTGAGCGGGTATTTAGTGCTGCTGGTGGCATCATAACAGATAAGCGTATCCGCCTTTCCACCGAAAATGCTGATAGGTTGACACTTATAAAAATGAACAAGGCCTGGATTTCCCCTGACTTCTCCACTCCACTGGAGGAAAGCCCCGGGTGAACATAAAGTCACTTTAGATATGTTATTTACAATGATGGGAATACTCTGTATTCCCATTCACCCCTTCCACCCAAAAAACGGGTATATGGTTGACTCTTAATCTTCCTATCCTCCTCCTCCTCTTCCATATGCCCAGTGATATAATTTTTATATAGGGCCAGCTCACCAGCGGGCCCAGTGATATAATTTTTATATAGGGCCAGCTCACCAGCGGGCCCTGTGATATAATTTTTATATAGGGCCAGCTCACCAGCGGGCCCAGTGATATAATTTTTATATAGGGCCAGCTCACCAGCGGGCCCAGTGATATAATTTTTATATAGGGCCAGCTCACCAGCGGGCGCAGTGATATAATTTTTATATAGGGCCAGCTCACCAGCGGGCCCTGTGATATAATTTTTATATAGGGCCAGCTCACCAGCGGGCCCTGTGATATAATTTTTATATAGGGCCAGCTCACCAGCGGGCGCAGTTTGACAATTTTTGTATAGGTCAGCTCACCAGCGGGCCTTCTCATATAATGTTTTATTGGGTCAGCTCTCTAGCGGGCCCTCTCATATAATGTTTTATAGCGTCAGCTCACTAGCGGGCCTTCGCATATAATGTTTAGGATGGTCAGCTCCGCAGCAGACCCTCACCCATAATGTTTTAGATGGTCGGCTCAGCAGCAGACCCTCATTCCTAATGTTTTAGATGGTCAGCTTAGCGGCATGCCCTCGCCCCTAATGTTTTAGAGGGTCACCAGCAGGCCATTAATCCTAATTTTTCAAGGGTGTGTATGATGCCCTCCTTTATGTGTAATAAAGGGTGTATTGGAGTGACATTTCAGTCTAATTTTTGGCAGCCCTTTCACTTAGTGCATAGGCTTTATGAGTGTTGGACCACTACCTGAACTATTGTACCACAATGTGAATGAGGCCCTCCATTTTGTGATATACAGGTTGTATCGGAGTGCCTCAGGTCCTCCCATTGAATTAAATAGGGCTGGGGTGTTCGACAGAGAAGAAGGTAGTTCTTGGCTTCATCCACTAAGTCACTTCGTCACTTTTACTCAATGGATCAGACCCCACTGTTCCGACTATAAATTTTGGACTTAACAAGGGCAAACGGACATGTTGTAAAACCTGTGGTAGCTGCGGTCTCCGTTCCTGAATGCTGTACCTTACCCGGTCCATAACCACGTTGAACACCTGCTTTACGCTGCGCACGTTTCCCTCTTAATCATGGCCCCAGTTCCGAAAAATCGATGAAATTTTTTGCAGAATTTGCAGATGATATACAAGTAAATATACAGCAAATACTGTTTGGTAACAATTTTTCGCCTAAAGTCGTTTTTATCTTCCTTTTTGTGTGTTTTACGGTCAGTATGTAAAAATGGCGTACTACGGGCGAAACATCGTTCCCAGCAGCGACGTTGGAGTCCAAGATGCATCCAGACATCCTCCCTATGCTGTCCCTGAACCATTTCTGTGGTGTTTCCATCATTTTCTGACCTTTTCCTATGAACCAGGCACCCTCCCCTCATCAGAGCAGGGGGTGCCTGGTGTAATGCTCGAATCCTCCCATTGACTTCAATGGGGCTCGGGTGCTCGGCCGAGCACTCGAGCCTCCGGGGGCGCTCGGCCAGAGCACCCGAACACCCGAGCATTGGGGTGCTCGATCATCACTATAAAAAAACCCTTAGTCCCAATTTTGGGAGATTTGTTTCTAACAAGCCCAAGTTCTACAAATCAATGTTTCCTTAGGGATTGTGCCAAACAAGTCTAAGTCCTACAAATCAATGTTTCATCCGGGCTTGGGCCTCTAATAAGTCTAAGTCCTACAATTCAATGTTTCCTCAGGGCTTGGGCCTCTAACAACAAAACCGATGATTTCCCCACACACCACCAAAACAGGCACCCTCCTAACCCTTTTATACTATGCCTTGAGGAACTAAAATAATATTTACTATGTGTTGTGTATAAATTCAATGTTCCCATTTATTTCAATGTAATGAGATAAGCAAAAAAAGCTGAAAAATGCATTTTTCGCTGGATATTATTTGCCAAGTGGGAAGTGCCAATATTTGCCGATTTCAGTTTGAGGTGAAAATTTTCACCCATCCCCAGTTATATTCTAGAAGTATATTAATCTCTGATTTAAAGAGACTGTGAAACCTCTCTTTCCTCCCTGAAATAACAGCATTCAGTGGTGCCTATGTAGCAAAATAACACTTTTTTTTAAGAAAAGAGCCTTTCAATGGCTTTTAAATTTTATAATTGTGTGCTGACACAGACAACAGTGCTGGTAGCAGTAGATATTTACCACTCACTCATGCAATGAGACAGTGTAAAACTTTGATATTAATATAGGCTTCCCATTGCATTGGCAATGCAACCTGGTCCAAAAACAATATTAGTTGCTTTTTATATTGACATTTTCCATAAACTGAAAAGACATCAAATTTCATCTTTTTCAGTGCTGCCAGTAAATTTCTCTAAAGAGCTTTTCAGTTTCCTGCTTATGCTTTTCTATGGCTACAAATATTGCCACTGCAATACTTAGGTATGAATCAGCATGTGTGGTTCTCTGGCTACCAATGCAGTGGGGCAAGGCTGGGAAGTCAGTATGTGTGGTTCTATGGTCACCAATACAGTGGGACAAGGCTGGGAAGTCAGTTTGTGTAGTTCTGTGACTACCAGTGCTTATTGCAATAGTCCCTATTTCCTTATCATAGTGTTTTTTTATCCATGGATGGCTATAATAATTTATGTTTATTTGAGTGGCGTGAATAAAATGCAATGGGGGAGATGCACTAAGGGGTGATAAAGTGGAGATGACTTCTCCAGTGATATCACTTCTCCACTTCCTATGTTATTCTGTGGAGCATGTTCACTAAGATTTCTCCAACTTTGAAGATCTTAGTGCATAAGCACTATAGAATAACATAGGAACTGGAGGAGTGATATCACTGGAGAAGTTCTCTCTGCTTTATCTCCACTTTATCACTCCTTAGTGCATAACCGCCACCATCTGACTATACTCTGTGCACAAATATGGTTCATGCTGTGCACATGTATGGTACATGCTAATATTATAGAAAGTACAAGGCTGGTTGGTGTGCAAACATATTTAATTTTCATCAAATTATTCTCAAAAAGGCATGTTGTAAAAAAAAAAAACCAGAATACAAAGCTTCTCTCATTTGCAGCCAGTAATAATACACTGATGTTGTTCTTTACATTCGTCATCCATCTCTACCACAAATTATAGATAATTTTAATCACAGCTGCTCTTGCATCAAATGGTGCTTCCCTAAGTTAATCAGCCTCCTGAAGCGTTGTTGTATCAACCCTGTTTATTGTACATATGCACACATCTAAACAAACAAAGGCAAATCAATATAATTACATTATTATTTCTATTGCGCAATATTCATGTACTAGTTTTTTATGCTGCAGGGTTCTCTGTCTGTCTATCTATCCATCCCTATATCTATTTTCTCACAGCTCTGACTTAAACAAGGCAGCTATTGCTACATCTTGACAATCTAGACATCAGGGAAATTTTAACAACTGGTAAAAAGTAGCAACAGCCCAGGGCTCACTGGAAATGTAATTATGACTGTGATGAAACAAAATTTAGGACCTTCTTGAGATACATCTGTCCAATTTTCTGTGGCTTAGAGAACAGTCTGTTTAATGTGTGAGCTAAAATATAAAAACTGAGCATTGTTCAAAGCTAGGTTAAAGGACTAAGCATTATGTGCACCTAGGCATGAATAAAAGACAATCTATGAAATTAAACGTATACTGAAAATTAATGAAGAACAAATAAATTTGAGTTATTAATTTAGAAGTATAGAAAGCTGGTTTAGATGAGATGCAATGTATTTTGGGCATGTGTAGCATCTAAGATGTTAAGGGACCCTTTACTGCTCCAGGTCTATACAGCCTCTATTTACATGATCATATTTTTACTACTTAAAATTCTCTCCTACCCTTAACTTTGCCAAACAAACTTACTTCTCTTCTCTCATATTGTATCTCCTCAATAATCCATCTTATGCCACCAGGGAAAGCGTATTTTGTCCACTTATACATTAGTTTAAAGGGCAATTTATATATTTACGTGTGCTGCTATGGATGAAGACTGCACTGTGCTTACTCTCTTGTCTTCTACAGAGAGTTTTCCCCTAATTCTTACAGATGCCAAGATCACAGCCTTTTTCCTCATGAGATTTCCTTCCAGCTCACCCCTCTGATGCAAAACAATAGAAATCCACCTTTCTCTACATCATAACAACTGGTAAAAAGTGTGTCCCACTCCAGTGTTATGGAAAATAACACTTTTCCATTATTACATGTCACAAACAACACTGACCACTACATGCTGTGCTTTGGCACAAAAGGTGTTAGTTTACAGCCCACACAGTGTCTAGTGATTTGTGTTGTTTGTGGCAGGTAATAATAAGAATAAGTGTTATATCCTGTAACACTGGAATGCAACACATTTTGTAACCAATTGCTGCACTGTGAAGCCCCAAAACGGCTCTTGTGATCCATTTTTTGACTCCCCGCATGTGGCAGCAGACTGAAACGAAACCCAAACATATGTGGCTTTCAGCCTTAAACTTTGTGGGTTGCATGTGCAGCCTCCATAGATCCTCTGTGTTGGGCTTTCAAGCACAAGGCTATCAAGATCAGATTACTAACAGTACGTTTGAAATAATAGTGCACTTCCAGAAGGTATCAGTTCAAAGCATGGGAGACAAGCTACAGAATGTAGACAGTCCTTGAGCACTGAAGCTGAGAAAGTAGGTATGCTGGCCGCACTGGCCAGGTGAACTCACTTCACTTGAGCAGGGGCTCCGCAAGGGTGAGTTCTCAAAGGACAATAAATTGGAAAGTCATCTGGAGACAGAGTGGGTCTGTAGAGGATTGCAGATCTCCCTAACAAGGCCTCTGCTGGCAGATGTCTTCACTGGAGCTGCAGAGATTGCAGATCTCAAGTCGGGGAAGCTGGCAAAGGTACACAGTCAGAGAAACAAATGGAGATTGTCAGACAAACAGAGGTTGAAGTGAAGGAATCAATCAGTGGAGGTGGAGGTACACAACTGTAAACACAAAGAGAGGAGTCAGACAAGATGAGCTATAAGCCAAAAAATCAATCTGTGGAGGCAAAGGTAAAAAATCGAGAGACAAATGGAGAAGTCAGACAATCTGAAGTCAAAACCCAGGAACAATGCAGAAACAATACTGAGACACAGCCACTTGGCAAGATGCTTTGAAAAAAAGGCAATAGGCACAGGAATCAGGCACAGGAAAAAGGCAGCTGCAATCTTGCATTTCAATCTTGCATTTCAGTCTCTTCTCATAGGACCTACAAGGAAGGACTGAGGATCTATTTTCATACCCCCATTCTAGTCCTCATTTGGTCTGAATGGGCTTACAAAACAGCCCTGGTTCTGCTCTCAGAACAGCACATCTGCATATATGCCATTACCTATGTGATGATTGCCCTTTACAAATCACCCAGCTGCACCTGAGGTATTATTTATCATTGATTTAGTGCAGACCGGCACGCAAACCTGTTCCAGCCCCGGGAGCAAGCCCTGAATGTCCTAATGCCATGCACAGGAAAAAAGAAGAATTCTTTGCTCTGTCTTCTGTACTTGATACTTCATACTACACACTTCGTTTCCTGAAAATATAAGAATTTTTAGTGTAAATAGGCATAAGGCAGGTACAAAAGGATGGGTTCCTGCTCCTGTTTTAGCATCTATTTCTTTACACATTTGGTGCTAGTTAAGCACAATTACACGCATATACACATGCACTTACATTCACAGCCACACATCTTGCTAAGCACTTAAAGGGATAGTAATGTTTCATAATAAAAGCAGCTCTAATTAATCATCATAGTATTTGGACTTTGGAGAGTGTTATTTCAATTCTGTCAGAGTTGTAGTTCCAGAGTAATTCAATGACAAAGTGTCCCCCTCCCACCCCTTTTACTGATGTAACACTGCTCAGCCAGATCAGAAGGGAGGTGCCCAGGTAGACTGCAGAGAGGGACAATCTTCAATTAAGATAAGGGAAAAACCTGAAAAGCTTGTCAAGGGGGGCAGGGATTTCATTGTTCTCATAGGAATAAGAGTGTCCCCTTCTGTTATCTGTCTGGTCTATGGATTGCATTCCACATCTGAGAAGAGATTGTTTACACTAGGTAAAAGGGGCGGGAGGGTGATACTTTGCTTGTGAATATCTCATAAACCATAAAGGTTTGAGAGATAAGACTTATATCATTCTTCATGTTTTCTAATGCCTACAAAATAAAATAAAGTTAAAACGAAGTATTACTATCCCTTTAAAGATTAAAGGGATAGTAATACTTCATTTTATCTGTTTTTATTATGAAACATTACTATCCCTTTAAAGCAACCTGCCATATTATCCTATCACATGTGATTCCATACAACCAATCTAGCCCACTTACCCCAAACACATTAGTTCTCTCCTTCTTTATCCATATTTAAGATGATCATTTTCCTTTAAATAGTCCATGCCACTATGTGCATTATTACAGTCCCTATTATCTTCTTTGTTTTAGTAACAACCATAATTTCTTCATACAATCCTATATAATAATTTGCTAAAACGTGTGTAACAACGCAGTCATGCACAGTAGAGACAGCCAGGGCCACGGCTGATACAGAGCTGGACACTCCGTATCAGCTGCGGCACTGCAGTCTCTACTGTGCATGACTGCCCCGAGACCGGCTGGCAGTGGCACTGTGGCCCGTGTAACGGGCTCTTCAACTAGTTTTTTAATACACTACTTACATATTCACATCTGCATTTAAAATGCACATGTAACACACATTCTAAACAAATGTTCTCTTTCCTTCCCAATGCGTCCACATTTCTCAAAACAGATTGTGAACAACAGTCTGATGCAGTTTCTACTATATAAAGCAATATTTAATAACCTTTACTGCTGTCCCCACTTTCAGCACTCTGACTCTTTACACTAAAATGATAAATGACTCCCTCACAGCTAGATTCAAGGTCCATTCTTTCTTACAAGTTCTTCTTCACCTCTGTGTCACTTTTGACACAGCTGTTCTCCCATTCCCCAGCAATGTCAACTCTCTTTGAGTCATCATGACACAACCCTCTGATGGCTTCCATTTATCTTAATAACTCCTCATTCAGTATCTGTCCATAACAACTCTTCCACTTCATTACCTCTTCTTTTGGGATACTTCCATGACTATTTCTAGACCCAATACTATTTAACACATAAAACAAATAATTCAGTAAAACTCATTCACATTTCAAATACTTTAATTTGTGATGTGCAATGGGATACAAATCTACAAATTAAATC
This sequence comes from Rhinophrynus dorsalis, assembly GCA_037306005.1. Lineage (NCBI taxonomy): Eukaryota > Metazoa > Chordata > Amphibia > Anura > Rhinophrynidae > Rhinophrynus > Rhinophrynus dorsalis. The sequence continues at coordinate 225,613,673 of CM074724.1, forward strand.
CACATCAGCAAAAGGGGATGCTTTCAGCCTTTTTATCTTTTCCATTTTGTTAAAAGTACCAAGTTTTCTGTTTTATATATATATATATATATATATATATATATATATATATATATATATATGATATATATATAATATATGAGTTAAGACTGTAGCCATTTTAGTCCAGTGATGTAGATGTAAAATAACAAACAAAATGAACATCTTGTAATACCTTTTTTACTGGACTAACATAATTATGGAGTGAAAGCTTTCTGGATGAACTCCCTTTCTCAAGTCTTAAGTATTTCTGAGCACAAGGACACAGAATTCACAGTTAAAACAGTTAATACAGTTAATACATTGCATTCAAAGCTGTGTTGTTTGTTGGGGTTAACACAGTGGGACTGTAACTGTTACTAAAAATGTATTACAAGATATTCATTTTGTTTGTTATTTTATATATATATATATATATATATATATATATATATATAGAGAGAGAGAGAGAGAGAGAGAGAGAGAGAGAGAGAGAGAGAGAGAAAGAAAGAGAAGGAGAGAGAGTGGTGTTCATAAACCAATATTGCTGTGGCTCTTCATTTTCTGGACTTTGCCCATGCCTTGCATAAGTTATTGACTATGATAATTGAGCTTTCTTGCTACTACTATACCTTAGAACAACAAATGTTCAATAAGCCTGCTACAATGGGAGGCTCTATGCTCTGCAATTTGTTAGCCCCACAGGTGTGAGTGTACAGCACTCTGCTACAATCTACATGGTTAGTGAGTTTTTACACTTTTGTATTGTATTTTATTGTATATTTTATTTTTATAGCGCCAACCAGTGTACTTGGCACTTTAAATTTTACATTTGATATAGAAGAGGTACAATAAGTGAGTGATTAAGTGCTTATAAAGACAATAATAAGGGGAACAACTGGTGAGTATACATAAGGATGAAAGGTCCCTGCCCTGTAGATCTTACAATCTAAGTGCACATTGTTATAATAGATGCATGAAGAATATAAAATTCATTACTCGTAAGTATTTTCTATTGTACTTTAGTGCAGCAATTTATTAAAATTTGTTTACTGCTTAAATCTTTGAGACAACATCCTTTTTAACTTTAGATATTCAGCAAGTGCATAATATGTATAGACAAACAGACTATACTTTTTGTTACTTTTTTATTTTTATATATTCTTTTTTATATATAGTTTTTTTGTCCCGGACAGGGAGCATCCTCAGTTTCTGTTCCAGACAGCTTTCTCTCAGGTAATGTGAAAACAGGGACAGAAATATAATGTTACATTATTATTGTAGCTCAGTGTTCTATGAGGAGTAGTGGAGGCAGGCTGCAGAGATAATACAGCATTGTATCATTATTCCTGCTTTTGTAGTTCCTGACAGAAAAAACAGGTGGAAATAAAAAAAGTTGGATCATTTGTAAATAATGTGCAGTTGCAGAATATGTAAAGTAAAAAAAAAGGAGAGTGACTGTAACTTTAATACATTTTTCTTTTCACTGAAAGTCACCGAGTGAACAATTTTATTAAAGGGATAGTAATACTTAATTTTATCTTTATTTTATTTTGTAGGCATTAAAAAAACATGAAGAACGATATAAGTCTTATCTCTCAAACCTTTATGGTTTAAGAGATATTCATAAGCAAAGTATCCCCCCCCCTTCAGCTAGATCAGAAGGGAGGTGCCCAGGTAGACTGCAGAGAGGGACAATCTTCAATTAAGATAAGGGAAAAAGCTGAAAAACTTGTCAAGGGGGGAAGGGCTTTCGTTGTTTTCATACAAAGAAGATTGTCCCCTGCTGTTATCTGTCTGGTCTTACAACCAGATTCACATCTGAGAAGAGATGGCTTACACTAGGAAAAAGGGGCGGGAGGGGGAAACTTTGCTTGTGAATATCTCTTAAACCATAAAGGTTTGAGACATAAGGCATATCATTCTTCATGTTTTTTTAATGCCTACAAAATAAAATAAAGTTAAAACGAAGTATTACTATCCCTTTAAGCACACCTATATCATTGATGTAAACAGCCACTTAGGACATTGTGTTCAAAATAAATGTGGAGGAATATTGGGAAAAGCACATTAAAATACGGGGAGATATAAAAATTCTTATTGATTTAAAATATGATTCAAATCTCTTGAATGCTAGAAAGGTCTCCATCACCAACACATTGTTTATTTTTATTTCAACAAGAGAATGGGCTCAAAGCTTAATCCAGGGACATCCAAGTTTTTTCAGTTGTGGGCTACATGATCTGAAAGCCATAGGGTCAATTTTTTTTTTATATGTGAATTATAGCCTGTCACCTATTAAAAATTTTGGATGTATTTATTTATTAATCAAGTTAATGACAATACTGATACTTAACAGTTATAAGCTTGAACTGTATGGTACTGACAGGCATGGGATTAGGTATCACTGGCCTATTACTTCATGTTAATTAGGTAAAAATATATATATTTTTTTAAAATCCCATGTGGGCCACACCCTGGGGTCAGGTGGGCTTCTTTTGGGCCACAGGCCACACTTTGGACGCCCATGGCATAACCTAACTATCTTACACCATACATGTATGTGTCAGTATAACTGTTATCAAAACTGTGATGGGGTGGTCACATATGAAGTGTCAAGAGTGTACAGAGATGTCCAGCTACCTAAAAACTTCCAGTCAATCTCAGGCAAGTGGGTAGAGACAGGGTTAATTTTCAGCCAAGTCATTAAAAGTTAATGAACCAATATCATTATTATCTGGTAATGCATTAGACCAGCAGAGCAATACACTGCTCCATTACATGCCACCAGCTGTGCATCAAAATAGAGAATGAGTTGACCTCCGTTTCTTTCAGAAAATCATCCTTGACCAGAGACAGCTTGTTGATGAAAGAGAACTTAGGAAGGTTGCAATCATGCAGGGACCCATCTCCAACCAAGCAGAGGCAACTGTTGATTACAAAAAGCAAGGGTCAGCATTCCTTCGGAACACTTCCAGCACCTCAAGGAGTGCACTCTAACAAGTGGAAGCTGTACTGAGGGCTGAGAAGGAAACATTTCAGAATAGGTTTAGTTCTGTATCTGTAGATAACAGGATCTAGAAAAATGTGAGCAACGATAACTGAATGAATTGGTGAATGATTTACAGAGGGGAGATTCTCTCAGTGAATTCCTTTTTGCTCAAGACACCAAGTCTGAGATTTTTAATACACCCTACCATTTTATGTCATTTGTCAAGGATATATTGAAAAGCACACCTATATAAATATATAGCTACTCTTAGCTTTCATAATCAGAATGACAAAATCATATTGTACATAAGAATTTCCATAAATATTCATTTGAAACTCAACATTCACTATTTTAAGTCTTCATAGAAAAAAAAACACAGCACCCCAATGTGCCACTGCGATTGGGCTGAAAAGTATTATGTATAAAGACACTTTTAAAGCAATTTCAAGACAAAATCAACTTAAATATAGGTGACAAATAGTCCCATTTATTTAAATGCGGACTTTAACCCCATTAATGTTCAAATTCAACAGATGAAAGGTCCAATTTAAATCAGTGAAAATTTGTCAGCATCTGAGTGTAGTTGTTTGGCCTCAGAATGGTTCCACTTCGCCTTTACAGATAAGGTCAGTTGTACCATAGATGGAAGGTCAATCTGTGTAACCTGTGTGATTGATGAGTGTGAGCTCTGTTAAAGCTGAATTGGATGTGGCCAGTTATACCACATGGTGTATATTGGATTGGGAGAGACAAGCAGTCTGAATGATGTTACAGATCAGACTGAGCTAATGAATCCTGCCGACATTACTGAGTTCAAGATATAAATTAACAATCAGTGGTGCTCCTTTAAGTACTGATATAATTATACCTGTCAGCCTTTTATGAACACACACTCATATTCATCTAGGGTGAATACTCCATACCTGACTGTAGACATAATTTGGGGTGTTCTTTAGATGCCAGGTGTGTTATTGCAGTAGATAATTAATATGAACTGTGATCCGAAGACGCCAGATCTGTTGTAATACTCGTCATGAACAGATCAGATACAACTATTAGATTGCTCTTTTGTTTTTAAATTTGCTTGCTGATTTTATGAAGGACTGGTAAAAGTTAATTCTTAATTTGTTTGTTCTTTTCCCCAACACATTTACACTCCAGACCCACTGGTCTGTGATATATAGGTGAGGGTTTGGTGCTGTATAACATTTTTCTTTTCTCTTGTGTATTCAGTTATCAGCCTTAGCACATTCCCCATATTCACTGACTATCCTATACACTCATTAATTGGTAGTGCACCTACCAGAGTTCCCCCTTTCCTTCTCTTGATGTCAGCTGTAAAGTTGACAGAAGGAGATCCGTGTCAGCCGACATGATGAGGCTCTTCAGCAGAGCCAAAATCCCGTTATTAGAAAAGAACTACTTCATGGGAACGGTCTACAAAGTGTTCTTGCAAACCAGGCACACTTTGTAGACCTTTCCAATGAAGTAATTATTTTCTAATAATGGGTTTCAGCTCTGCTGCAGAGTCGCAGGCTGATCCCCGGACTGAGATTTCCTTATGTCAGCTAGACGCTGACATCAAGAGAAGGGGAGGGAAACTTTGATTGCCAATATCTCTCAAACCATAGAGGTTTGAGAGATGGGGTTTGTGGCAATGCAATTCTTTTTTTAGCCTCTACAAATCTATTAATTAAAATTTTGGGAAATTACTAACACTTTAAGTGTGACTATCTTCTGACCTATGCATTTGCTGGACTTTTGGTTAAAGGAATAGTAATGTTTCAAAATAAAAGCAGCTCCAATTAATCTTATATAAAAGATAATGGAATGCACCTCTATATTTAACCAAAACTGCAGGGAAATGAAATTTCTTATCCAACTTCTGATATATCAGGTGCTCTCCCTGATATCTATTGATTGTGACGCAAATTCAATCTAGGTAATTAATTAATTCTCAATTTATCAACATAAATCGACTTTCCGTGCTCACAAACATAAGATATATAAATAGAGAAAAATCAAGGTTGTTGAAAATAAATCCAAACGGATAGATCCGAGAGGGAAACCAATATATACTAAAGAAGTAATATTTAATATTTGTCAGGTGGACACTACAACTCGTACCCAGGATGGTACTATGATGATGCTCCTATTTACATCTTAAAGACGCTTGTGATTCCTGGAAGAGGACTTTGGCGATTTTTTGTGAAAGACTTTGGCAAGTTCGGTGGAGGACTCTGGCGATTCCTATGGAGGCATATTAGACCGAGGAGTGGACACAGTAACGTGGACGATAACACTGGGAGACAAATAAGCGATGTGTATTTTTAATTCTGTACATGTTTTGGATTACATGCGCAGTATGTTTTATGATTATTAAAAACATTGCTTTTAGATGGAATCTCTCTATCTCTTGCACCCTTGATTTATAGATTTCCAATTAATCTTCATAGTATTTGGGCCCTGGAGATTTTATTTCAATACTGTCAAAGTTGTAGTTCAAGAGTAATTGAATGATAAAGTATCCCGATCCATGGCCCAAATACTTTGAAGATTAATTGAAGCTCCTTTTATTTTGAAACATTACTATCCCTTTAAAATATAGGCAGTTTTTAATGATGTTTTAAAATATGAAAATTTTAAGGGCATCTTGCTAATTATTAATACTCTGTAATTAAAGTCTAATAATTATTAATCGCCCACTGATATCTCCATTAGCAGAATTTAAAAAATGTCCATCATACCTCATCATTAGCATAAATCCTTTAACGAGCAGAGGGGAAGTGCAGCACATTCCTTCTCAATGGATTACTTTGGTCCTTAAAGGGTTAAGCAGCCACAATGTGAATATATGGCATTTGACTGATCCAGGTAACCCAATTTCCGCTCTTCCATTTATCCCCACCCCAAATGCTAGAGACTTCACCAATAAGGTGAATATGTCTTTAGCATGCAAAGGTCTAAAACACACAGGCTAGGCAGGAGTAGTTAGCTGTCATCCCCAAACAACCAATGGCTGTTTGGGGATGATGGTAGTTGTCATCCCTCATAGCTGGAGACCCAAAGGCTGCTTACTCCTGGGCTAGACAAAGTGACATGACAAATATAAAATAATTTAAGCTGACCAGACCACAACTTTAACCTAGGACAAATTAGAAACATTTATATTAAAGGGATAGTAATTTTTCCACAAAAACAGCAGCTCCATTTAATCTTCAAAGTGTTTGGGCTGTGGAGAGTGTTATATGAATACTGTCAAAGTTTTAGTTCAAGTGTAAGCTACCTCCCCTCAGATGTGGAATCTGGTCCTGGAACCAGACAGGTCGCAGCAAGGGACAGTCTTCTTACTGTGAACATAAGGAAAACCCTGACCCCCTTGACAGGTTTTTCAGGTTTTTCCTTATGCTCACTGAAGAGCATCCCTCTCTTCAATTCATCTGGGAAGTCTTGCTGCTCTGAGGTGATTACATAAGTAAAAGGGATGGGAGGGGGATATTTTAGCATTCAGTTACTCTTGAACTACAACTCTGACCGTATTGGAATGCACTCTCCATGGCCCAAATACTATGAAGATTAATTGGACCTGCTTTTATTGTGAAACATTACTATCCCTTTAAGGGTGCACTAAAATCAAAGGAGCACTGCAGTATGCATTTTTCATGTGTTTGGTTAAAGATGAGTTCTGGTCAGCCTAAAATAAGATCAAGGATCAAAAGTGGTCTGTTTATATAAACTAGATATTCAAAAGGTCAGACTAGATGGTTCAAGTGGATTTTATCTGCCTTCAATTTTTGTCTTTCTATTTTTCAGCGACATCCTCAGCTTGTGCTGACTAACCTTGCTTGGCATTTCCAACATAAAAGCACCTCCTGTTTGAGATGAAACATGAAAGGTTTGGAAAGGTCAAGCGCAATACCTATATAGAATGTATTCTTTGCTTCAGTACAAGTACATTGTAGTAGGACCCCATTTGCAGGGACACATGAAATGCCTTTTGTGAATATGCATACTAGTTTTGCTTTCACTATGATTAACTCATCAGTTAAAGGGACACTAACATCACCTAATAGCTACCACATATATTAATTTGGGCATGAAGTCATAATGACCAATATGAACCAATTCTGAGTGGAATGGTTCTCCAGAATTATTTTGTAATTAGCACTGCCTATATATATAAACCAACTTCCATTCACAGAGGTTGCTCTGAGAAACTGACTAAGTTATGATTGGTTGGATTGATTGTACTCTATCTAATGCCCCAAGGACAATGTGACATTGTGGCTTACTTCTACCTGGGACTTTTCACTCTGACATTGTTTATATGTCTCTACCTGTAATGTGTTGGATTTTCATGATGCCATTTAAACCTCTTATAGAGTGTCTTGTCTCCTTCCCCCTCCTCTCCTCTCTCTTTTCTTTCTTTGAGTCAGTCTTTTCCTTTCTTGTTTTCTCTTTTTGCATACTTTGCTAGTGGTACTTTTGTATTAAGAAATGTATACATGCATTTTTTAAAAAATAAAAAAACTTGAGAATCTCTGTATTAGTGCACAGGCTCCATAAAATAACCTAAAACAACGGTAGCCAGCCTGTTCCTCAGGAACTTCCAACTGTGCACATTTTAAGGATATCCCAGATGGTGTATATGTGGACTGATTAGTGGCTTCATCACTTTAAAGGGATAGTAATACTTAAAATGTAAAAAAAATATATGTTGTAAGGGTTATCCCCCTGAGTAAAACAAGGGTACTCCCACTGCCGAGATATTTTATTAAAACATTATAACAGCTCAAACTTGAATTTTTTAGGTGCAATATCACAGTGGCCTGTTGCTACACCACCCTATGGAGATTTATGGTCTACAGACCAGAGCAGTCCATAGGATGGTGTGGCAACAGCACCACTGTAAATTTTCAGGCCATATTATATTGCACCTAAAAATTCAAGTTTGAGCTGTTATAATTTTTTAATAAAATATCTCTCAGCAGTGGGAGTACCCTTGTTTTACAACATATATATATATATATATATATTTTACATTTTAAGTATTACAATCCCTTTAATTGAGCTACCTGTGCTCTTTTATAGATATCACTGTTGGTAGCTCTTGAAGACCAAGGTTAGCTACCTCTGACATAAAGGGGGATGGTGTGGAGTTCACTCCCCTTTTGGGCCTTCACCAACCTTCTGCAAAACTGTTCCTGTTTAAAAGCAAGCTAATCTTCTCAAGAAAGTATTGGATATTTGAGAGGTGGGATGGGATATTTTATTTCAGTGTTCCATCAGGTTTTAATTGCAAAACACATTACACAGGATTTATAATGTTTTGGGTAATCTGTATAGATCAGAGCACAAATACCTTTCTTTTTGTTCTTGTTCTGGGTTATTCCTTGTTTGGGGATTTGAAGAATTCCTTCTTTCATTGCTGCTTTTCATATTCCCTCACAAACTAATCACATTTCATTTACAGTAATTATATATATTTATGGTGTTTTAACACTATATTTTTTTCTTTTTTTGCATCTAAATAAAGCTGTTTATCTGCTCTTTATCACACCTTAGCGAACCTCCCCTAACTCCCAAATCTTTCTAATGAAGTCATGTTAGAAAGCCTTTACTGGGAGGGTTTTGAGGTCCTGGAGTCATGCTAAATGTAATCATGTCCGCCTCAACAGACATGATATCAATTACTAATACAATTTTAAGTTTGGAGAACAAGTCCAATCAGACTTTTTTCATAGTATTCATTGTGATATTCTGCCCAGTTTAAGGTAAATGGGGGTATACTGTTTGGATATTTTAGTGTTCCTTAATGTTATTTAACCCTTTAAGTGACAGAGAGGTATCCAATGTAATGCCATATATTGGATACCTCTCTGACCCTGAAAGGGTTAACCTATTGGATGCTTGAGATGCCATCAATGCATTTTGAAACAATTTGTTAGAAGCATCTGTGGCATTCAAGGCAGAGTCTAACATAATATAGAGAGACTTTATTGTAATTTACAAATTCAGTAAATATAATCCTGACAAAAGTGTTAAGAAATCATGTTTATGATTTACAATACAAGTTTGGGGAATTGGCTTTCAGTAAAATGTTGAATATAATAATTTTTTCTAGGGTATGTCTCATAGGTGATGATATTAACCAAATGCCATTAATTGGCTTTGACATTTCATGCACAGGACCATGGTCGTCAGGTCACAGAGATTTAATAGCTATATATTTATGAGAATAGATTTCTCAAGGAATTGTGCAACCTTCCCTTGATACACATAATTAAAATTAACCTAATCATGGTTAAAAATCCATTTCTTATGGTGCACACAGAATTCTGTGAAAGGTCTAACAAGGTGAAAATTACTTAGTTTTTTAGATGCAACAAGGGTCTCCAATGCATTGTAAGAACCCTCAGGTCTCAAGGGGTTAGAACAGGGTTATCCAAGTTCAGCCCTCAAGGGCTCCCAATGGGTCAGGATAGAAGCGAATGCTTCATTAATCACAGTGGTGTTGTTCAGAGGCTCATTCATTTTGATTGGCCCTTTTGTACTCAAAGAGGGAAATCATCAAATCTTGGGCTGTTGGGAGCCCTTGAGGACCAAATCTTGAGGACCACCCTGGGTTACAGCATTCACTGTTAGGGGGTAAATATCAGAAATGCCTAATTTATCTCTTATAACTGGACTCACAGCTCCCTTAGGGCCCATTTCAATTAAAAAATGATGTGATATTCTGAAGAAAACCAAATGCGCCATTGAGAACAAATATAAATTCCTCAAATACCCATTGATTTTAAATGGGACTTTTAAAACCTTGAATGTTAAAGAGGTCTCCAACATTTGCTTTACAAAGTCTTTGGTGGAGACCTCTCTAGCTTTTAGGGATTTAAACGGGAAGTACCACCCCGCAAAAACTTTATCTTGATTAAGTCTTCATCTGGCGACTAGCTGCTTAGTAGCGCTAGTCACCAGAAATATTACCTGGTTTAAAAGATTTATGATTTATTTGGAGGCTGACAGTAGCAGGAAGCACAGACATCTTGCCATAGTGACGTCCGTGTGCCTGCCTGCCGGCTCCAAAAGGGACTGAGCCTCGGTGTACTGACAGGGGAGCAGAGGGAGTTGCTAAAATTAAATCCCAGGGGTTACCTCACTGGACCCACCAGAAAAGACTATCGGCAAGGCTGAAGTATCACGCACAGTGTGGGTTAGTTGGGCAGAACATGTATACACTTATATACCCTCTACTAAGGGCTTGAAAATATGACACACGGATGTGTGAAGTTATGGGTTGTGTTCCATCCTGCTAATAGATGGGGAGCAGCTGACAGGATCAGCGTTGGACAATGTTCCCTCTAAGGTAAGGAACCATCTTGAAAATAGTTAAAAGCAACTAAAACTGCATGATGTATGTGTTATTCCAGTGAAACTCTTTACAAACAATCCACTTTAACTCTTTCATTGCTGAGTTGCTTAGTTGTGTTCACCTTAGAGGGAACATTGGTTGTGGAGCTTTACATTGCCCTTGATGCCTACTTAGTGAAACATAATTTGTAGTGATGAGCGAGCATGCTCGGCCGAAGCTCGGTTCGGCTCGAGCATCGCTCTGCTCGGCACATGGCGGTACTCGTACGAGTACCGCATGTGCTCGCCCGCCATGTTCGGGTCTCCTCCCCGCACGTTTCGCGGCTGCTGCGCAGCCAATAAACGTGCGGGGAGGCTCTGACATCAGTGTAATGCCAGCAGCCATGTTGGCTGCTGGCATTACACTGATTGGCTGGCCAGAACCTGTGATCGGGTGCTGTATAGCACCTGACCAGCGAGTTCGGCTCAGTCTTAGCCAGGGAGAGATGAGGATAGGAAGGGAAAGTCAGTGTAGGGAGAAGAAAAGTGTGTTTGAACAACATAAAGACCCAAAAGTCCTTTTTAGGACTATTGTGTGTGGGGGCAGCAGTTATATTTTGTTTGGGGGGGCAGAGATTTAAAAAAAAAAAACGTCACATATTCCGTTCACTGTGCCTAGCCGCAGATTAGCAGCACATTCTGTTTAGTGTGCAAAGTTGCAGATTAGCAGCACATTCTTTTTAGTGTGCAAAGTTGCAGATTAGCAGCACATTCTGTTTAGTGTGCAAAGTGTAAAAAATAAAAGTCACATATTCCGTTCACTGTGCCTAGCCGCAGATTAGCAGCACATTCTGTTTAGTGTGCAAAGTTGCAGATTAGCAGCACATTCTGTTTAGTGTGCAAAGTGTAAAAAATAAAAGTCACATATTCCGTTCACTGTGCCTAGCCGCAGATAAGCAGCACATTATGTTTAGTGTGCAAAGTTGCAGATTAGCAGCACATTCTGTTTAGTGTGGAAAGTGTAAAAAATAAACGTCACATATTCCGTTCACTGTGCCTAGCCGCAGATTAGCGTCACATTCTGTTTAGTGTGCCTAGCCGCAGATTAGCGTCACATTCTGTTTAGTGTGCCTAGCCGCAGATTAGCGTCACATATTGTTTAGTGTGCCTAGCCGCAGATTAGTTTTTATCTTCCTTTTTGTGTGTTTTACGGTCAGTCTGTAAAAATGGCGTACTACGGGCGAAACATCGTTCCCAGCAGCGACGTTGGAGTCCAAGATGCATCCAGACATCCTCCCTATGCTGTCCCTGAACCATTTCTGTGGTGTTTCCATCATTTTCTGCCCTTTTCCTATGGACCAGGCACCCTCCCCTCATCAGAGCAGGGGGTGCCTGGTGTAATGCTCGAGTCCTCCCATTGACTTCAATGGGGCTCGGGTGCTCGGCCGAGCACTCGAGCCTCCGGGGGTGCTCGGCCAGAGCACCCGAACACCCGAGCATTGGGGTGCTCGATCATCACTAATAATTTGTATTTAAATAATTTCTCTTCTATCATGCAGTTGACTTACTCCAAAATTCCACCTTTTATTGAACATATTTAATGAAACCCATAGGTAAGAGTTCTAAAGATGGAATAATGAGAAGTATGGTGTAATTCTGACATTAATCTTAACCTCAGCATTTAAAAGTAAATAAAAGCTAGTTTTGGAAATCCTAATGCTGTGTAGTTATGTTTCTGGAAAAATAACATTAGTGTGGGCGAAAATTTTGCTGTAGGAAATTGGTATAGAAATGCCCTAAATGTGACATTTTAGCAACAACATTTTTGCCAGAGTATTAATGCCAGATGTATTAATTTGATAATTGGCCTAGTAACTCTATATTTATAATTCTGCCCTTACTCTTTTATAAATAATACCTAACTTTACAATCAGTTGCTATGATTTAACCCTTTGAGTGCAAGAGGGGTACGCAATGCATTGTTCTGCAATGCCTTGTGTGTTCCTCTGGCACACAGTAATCTTTTCAAAAGGACAACTGTTTTTATAAACTGCGCCTTTAATTCCTTAGTTTGTGTCAGAAATACCACTCAGCTGTTTTTATGGATTCTTGACACACCATCACAAAATACAGTAATTCTACAAATATTACACATGGCACCTAAGCATTGTTATATATATATATATATATATATATATATATATATATATATATATATATATATATATATATGATTAACCCTTTGAATGCCAGAGGGATGTGCAACACATTGTGAATCAATGCATTGCATATCCATCTAGCACTCACAGGGTTACACAAACAATTGTAAACATAATATATTAAAAAAGAAAGGTTTTGACAATTTTAGAACATGAACTATGATTGTTGTCCTCATGCATACCAAAAACAGGAAAAACCCACATGGTCATACATATACAATCTGCATATTATATTCTCTTGAATACCAAAAGTCATCAAAAAGCAATACATAATAAATTAACAGGCTTTATCCTGCTACAGATGCTTTCCAACCGTGGCGTACAGAGAACCCCTAGGCAATGTGAAATTAACTACATGTCCTTGGGTTACATGAAGGTACTGGAGACTGATGCATGGGTTTCTCAAAGGTTCTGTTACAATATGTTCCCTATTACAACTCTTATGTTGGGTGAGACATACTGTTTCTATGCTTGCCCAGAAAGGTAGCACGCATTACACACACATAAATCATAATTTTCATTTTTAATCAGAACATGTAATTGATGTGATTAATCATATTACGCCATGGGGTACACATTGTCAGATCTGTGGGGCTGATAAGGAACATACTGTATGTAAGGAGATTTCCAAATTTGTTTCTGAAAAGTTACCATGTATAGAAGACCACCCATCATTAAAGGCACTGATATTACAGAGCAGCATTGACTAAGACAAGGGCAATGAGGTTGATGTACTTAGGGAAATCTGTGCAAATTGGGAGCATACCAGCTTCACTATTAGGAATAAATAAAAATTCATAAAATTCCAAATTATTTAAAATGGGGCTTTTTACCCATCCAATGTATTGTGAATAAATGAGTTGATGACCTCTCTTGCATTCAAGTAGTTACAACTCCCATTTAAATCAATGGGAAGATTTGCCTGTTCCCTGTGGTGCAGTTTGCTTGCCCCAAAACTGCTCCAATTTTCCTTAGAAAACCAGAGACTTGTGAATTAAAAAAAGCTGGGAGAGATACATTAAGATGTGATGAAGAGGGTATAAAGAGGAGATCAGTTCGCCAGCATTATGAACTCTCCAAGTCATATGTGATTCTAAGGAATCTATGCCCTAAGATGTATCAAGGTAGAGAAATCTTAGTGCATTGACTCCATAGAATAACAAAGGAATTGGCAAGTTTATCTCACAGGAGAAATCATCTCCACGTGATCACCACTTTATCACACCTCTGTCCATCTCCTCCATGGAGATAGTCTGGGGCAAGTCAATTGCACCTCAGAGCACACATACAAATTCCCATTTATTTAAATGGGGCTTTTAAGTTCATGACTGTTGTTTAATATAGAGAGAAACTAGTAGAAAATGCAAACTGAACCTGAGAAATGTATGCATTAATTAATACTGGGTCAATGTTTTAGTCCTTTCTCAAGATCTTGACAAATGTATTTAACAGACCAAACTGTTCTGCTATTAAATAATAATTTGAAATCCTGTTAGTGATCATTTATGTCCATATTTCCAACAGGGAGCAAATAGCTACACCTATTGATTTTAAAAGCCTAATTTAGATCAATGGAAATTTGTATTTGTCATTTTTGGTGAAACTGGTTTGCCCCTGAATTCCTCTAGATTTTTTGTTCTTGTTTTTTTCTTTTTTTTTTTTTTTTTTTGGGGGGGGGGGGGTAGCATAGGGCTATAGTCTGGATAAACATTTATGGTTTCATTCAGTGTGAGTGCAGGATTTTAACCTTAAAGGGATAGTAATACTTATTATTACTATCCCCATATTTTAGACATTTGCAAAATAATTTAATAGCCCCAGGTTCATCTCTCAAACCTTTATGGTTTGAGAGATAACCAAAGGCAAAGTTCCCCCCTCCCTCCCCTTTCCCTGAAGTCAGTGTTATACTGACTGCAGGGGAAGTCTGTCATACGACAGGCTTGCAGCTCTGCAGCTGAGCCGAGATCCCGTTAGTGAAAAAGAATTATTTCACTGAAACGGTCTTCTACATGTGCTTGGTTTACAAGCACACGTAGAAGGCCGTTTCAGTGAAATAATTATTTTTCACTAACTCGATCTTGGTTCTGCTGCAGAGCCGCCTGATGAAAGTCAGACCGGATATCCCTGCAGTCAGTACATCGCTGACTTCAGGAAAGGGGGAGGGAGGGGGTATCTTTGCCTTCGGTTATCTCTCAAACCATAAAGGTTTGAGAGATTAACCTGGGGGCTATTAAATTATTTTGCAAATATCTACAATATGGGAGATAATAATAATAAAGTATTACTATCCCTTTAATGACAGTGACTCCAAAGTGACACCCAAGGCCTGATTTCCCAATAGACAGAGTAGGCAAATGCCTAGAGCTCTTAATATTCAATGGCATCTTGACTGTTCTGGCCATATCCACATTATGAATTTTTGGATGTGATCAGAGCAATCTCATTGTCCCTGCACCCGTTTTACACCCAGTTACAGGCTATTATTAGCCCCTATTCTTCTATAGAGATATCCATTGGATTGTGGGACACTGCTTTGGAGATTTCTCTAGAAATCAAGGTGTTATAGCTATTTTCATTTTTCCTTCTTAGAAGCAAAGGATATTTTCTCTGCCAGGAGACAGTGGATTGGACTGGTGGCAGGATCACATGAGTGGTGTGTATGTCTGTGTGTGTGGGTATGTGTGTGTGTCCATGAGATAAGAGTGCCTAGTGTGCTTTAGCTAGGGGCACCTGGAATATAACTCCAGCCCTGGTAATACTGCAAAGGCAAACATTTATTTTTTTAAGGTGCATTCTATATTTT
This sequence comes from Rhinophrynus dorsalis, assembly GCA_037306005.1. Classification (NCBI taxonomy): domain Eukaryota; kingdom Metazoa; phylum Chordata; class Amphibia; order Anura; family Rhinophrynidae; genus Rhinophrynus; species Rhinophrynus dorsalis. Next base: position 225,629,052 of record CM074724.1, read on the forward strand.
CTTTCTGTGTTCCCATTTTCTATTGCTTTAACACTTTGAGTGACAGAGAGGTATCCAACTAAATGTGTTACATACCTCTCTGGGACGCAGAGGTTAATCAAAGCAATGGACACGATATGGATCAAACACTGTCCTCAAGTAGTATGGAAGTTTATGGGCAGTCTTGAAGTCGATTATTTGTAACCCTGAAAGGGCCAGAGGGGTGTAAAATGCTTTTGAGAAACAATGCATGGCATACCCACCTGGTCCTTCAAGAGTTAATACATGGCCTAAACCTCCATTATTTTAAATAGTCAAACAAAAAGGTAGTAACTTAGCAATTAAAGGGATTGTTTCACTTAAAAGCAACTTGGCTGATTTGAAAGGGATTTCAAAATCACCTATTTTAAGAGCATTTTTTTAATTTAGAAAACTAGTTTTTGTTTTATTTAGATTTATAAATTCTGAATAAGGAATGCGATGTAGACACTTCCTGTATTAGTCCTACATTAGCTTCTCTACTTACTATGCTAAGAAATGCATTGCCCACCCTCCCTAGCATTGAATGAGTTAGTGTGCATGATTGGCAGAGTTGTAACTAAAGGCTGCCCTGCCCTGGGGCAAAATTTGTCATGGGGTCCCCCCACATGTTGACCCCACTGTCCGCCTCCACGAATGTGCCTCCACTATCCACCTCCTACCTGGCTCAGGAGGAGGTGGCCTCATCATCCCTGGCCGTCTGGCGGCATGACAAGAGAGGTCTGTGCCACCTTCTGCATAGACCTCTATATGCAACTCCCACGCTCTGCATTACTAGACAGCCAGGGACCACAAGGAAGCTGCTCACAGCTTGATGGTGGGGAGATCAGTGTGATCTTCCCACTGGCAAAGCTTTTTTAATGCTGGTAGTGGCAGTGGTAGCAGGGGGCAGCCGGCCCCTGGAGTGATGGGCCTTGTCGCAGTTGCAACCCCTGAAACCACTATTGTTACGCCACTGATTGGGGAGATAATTTAAGCATATCTTAATTAGCAAAATCTATACATCTAAAAAAACTCAATTTCTAAATAAAACTCCAGCTAATACAATGTATGGTTGATTTTGAAACCACAATCACCAAAGTTGTCTGTAGATGATAGGGTTACTTTAAATAACAATGTTGATTAAACTGAGGTATGTTCACAAAGCTTAGATAAGCTTGTTAAAAGGAAAACATTTTCAGTGAACCTGGGCTATGTAGTGAGAACGTTTTGGAATAAAAAACAACAGAATGATTTAATCTAGGCGGTGATCCAAGCATCTTCTATGAACGATGCACAAAACATTGCACTGTGTCTTTAGAAGACAGACTACATATCTAGTGCAGGAATAGAATAAATCATTCAGTAAGGACTGCTGGTGCTGATAATATGCAAATATAACATATCTTGCTTGTTTTACAGCTTTCATAGCTTCCAATGGCCAAGGCCAGAAGGTGGACAATGAAGTTCTTAGCTATTATATTTGGTTAAACAACAAAACAACAGAAGAAAGAGCAGGAATATATGCAACGGGTATTTTTAGCATATAAAGAAACTTAGCTCAGGCAACCCCATCTGTATGCATTAAATGGCCTTGCAATGTAAATGAAGATGTGAAAATGGTCAGTGGAAAAGTAACTCAAGTAATTGTATTACATTTAATGCCTAGTAAAGCTTCTCTTTTTTTATTTAGTATATCATATTTGGAAATAAGATATCATTACTGTCCCAGATTAACACTGAGTTGTGTCCTTAGGTTTTGTGTCTTATCAGATCTGTTTCTGGGTTAAGGATAATTAAAGGGATAGTAATACTTCATTTTATCTTTATTTTATTTTGTAGGCAATAAAAAAACATGAAGAACGATATAAGTCTTATCTCTCAAACCTTTATGGTTTGAGAGATATTCACAAGCAAAGTTTCCCCTCCCGCCACTTTTACCTAGTATAAGCCATCTCTTCTCAGATGTGGAATACAGTCCATAGACCAGTCAGATAACAGCAGGGGACACTCTTCTTCCTATGAGAACAATGAAAGCCCTGCCCCCTTGACAAGTTTTTCAGGTTTTTCCCTTATCTTAATTGAAGATTGTCCCTCTCTGCAGTCTACCTGGGCACCTCCCTTCTGATCTGGCTGAACAGTGTTACATCAGTAAAAGGAGCGGGAGGGGGATACTCTGTCATCAAATTACTCTTGAACTACAACTCTGACAGAATTGAAATAACACTCTCCAAAGTCCAAATACTATGATGATTAATTAGAGCTGCTTTTATTATGAAACATTACTATCCCTTTAAAACATTCTGCTCTGTGTTAACAAAATGAAGTAATTCTGGGTTAAACCAATATTGTAAAGGGGAACTAATACAAATTCCCTTTGATTTTATGTGGTTTAATGATGGTAACCCAACTAATACAATATATTTTGTTATAATAATGTTAACTGTTTTTTGTATTTATGTATAAAACTGGAAAAATTCTGGAGTAAACTAATGGCACCATAGTGACATAATAATTCCCATTGATTTAAATGACGCTTCTAAGCACTAGAATAGGTATGGACAAAAAGACAATTTTTTCCCATCTGAATGTTTAAATAAAAACCTCAGTTTGCAGCTTTAAACGTCCTGCCTTTTCCTAACTCTATTAAATGTGCCGTGAGAACTATGCCATTTTAAGCCTTTGCCCAAGAATTCCTGCTGCAGTACTTATTAGGGGCAGACCTAGTTTGTGTGGTTCTATTGCTACGAAAGCAGTGGGACAAGGATGGTGGTCAGTACACATGGCTCTATAGCTACCAGTACAGTGAAAGAAGGCTTGTGGTACTGTATGTGTGGAGAGAGAGAGAAAATGGCTTCATTTTAATGGGTAGGCAAACAAGCAAAAAAGAGGAGACTATAATTGGTTGACAGGAGTATTTGGGCTAGCAACTACCAGTTGTTCTCTGGGTGTGAGTGTAAACTGGAAAGGGGCATTAAAAAAAAATGAAAAAAACATATTTTGGACTGATACGTGACATAGTTAAGCAGACATGTGAAGTGACCCTTTCTAACTGTGCTGAATGGCTGAATCTGAGAATCTGCCGAGACTAAGTGACAGATATGAAGCAGATAGACATAAAGACATTATATATTCAAGACAGACATGTGCATCTAGACATACCATGTTACTTAGACACACTCACACCAATATCCACAAGAACAAGAGGGACCAGTAAAAACTGTGGTGTGGAGATGCTTTCCCAGCTGCTGTTTATACTTTTTTGCAAGCTGCTGGTTCTGATGCTAAAAGGGCTATTCTGTACTATACTATAAAGATTAACACTGCAGTTCTTGGCAGAGAAAGCAAAATCTGGTTTAATTTGTTTAGAGGCAGAGATACAAAGACAGAGATCTGAATGATTTAACCCCTTAAGGATCGGCCGCGCACGTACTTTGAGGTCCCTTAAGGACCACTAAGCATTTTTTTTGCCGCATCCGATTCCAGACTCCCCTAATGGATGCAGCCGTGAGGGGAGCCTGGAATTCCATGACGGTCCCGGAGTGTCATGGATCCTTAAGGGTATAACAACCCATGATGGTCCAGGACCGTCATGGGTCCTTAAGGGGTTAAGGAGAATTGGTGCTAGCTATTTGTCTGGATGGTTGCATGGAAAATAGGTATGATTTTTTTAGACAGTGACACTGAAAGTGACCGTTTAAAATAAAAAACAAAAATTGACAGAGATAGGCAGGAGATCCTATTCTTACACGTGAGCAGAGACTGAGAGGTGCAGATACATACATCATACATTATTTTCACAGGCAAAAGATCACTCAACACACCAACAGTTCTGTTGTGTACTTTACAGTAAATTCAACACTACCCTCATTATCATACCTGGGAACTCACCAGATTTCCCCCAGAGACTCCGATTTTGACAGAGCTTTACCGGATCTCCAGGGCAGAGGCTGATTCTTCCGGTTATGGGGAGTTTCTATTGAAACTCTGCCCACATCCGCTGTTTCTCCCGGCGTTCCTCCTTCCCCAGCCTTCTGTGTGACACCTTTAAGCCCTGCCCCCAACTCACATCAAGCCCTGCCCCTTTTTGACGTGATTCTCATCATTATTGTCACCCACTGCTGCACCAGAGGACTCCCCTCCGGGTAGACCTCAATTGGAAGTTCCCAGGTATGCTCATTATGTCCAACAAATCACCTTGGTCAACATCATCATCATCATTCTCACTTTCAAGTCCATCCCCCTCCAGTCACACTCACTGTTACTGACTACTCAGGAACATAGGTAACATTTACAACTGTAGCTATGAGTACTTCTGCTGCTGTTTGAAGTTCAGCTTAAAGTTTTGGATCTTGTTACAAGCTGGAGACATGCATTACTGCTAAGCAGAGTTCCCTATTATTAATGGGGAAAAATGAGCTGGATAGTGCTCTATTGATGCATTAGGATGGCCCAAGACCCAGGATGTTTGTGAACCTATCAGCTCACTTGGTTGCAACCATCCTCATATGGTACCCTTCCAATTCCTTGGTCCTTTTAAAGGAAAAGTAACCCTTTTATATAATATGTACTCTAAAATTGTATATACTTTTGATATTTTTTATATTTACCTATATTTTACACTTTTATGTCAATAAGCTACCTGGATCTGTTTGCAGAGATGTTTCTGACAGGGAAGATGGTTGCAGGTCTAGTGATACAATAAAAACAGAAATAATGTAAACTATAAGGTACACAGAGCATTCAGTTCTGCAGAGAGATATTAAATTGCATTACATCTGGCTTTAATAGTGTATCCATAAGAACACTCTATGTAAAATGTGATCCAGATAGTTCATTTCCAGGAACATAAAAACTGTTAAAAATAAGATTTAAAAAATAATAATAAAAGGTATTCCATTAAAAATGACTGTGTTAAAATGCACCACTCCGGTTCCACTGCTGCCGCCAGTTGAGCAGATTTACAGTTTGACATACCTGTGCAGATGTAAGGTTTAACCCTTTGAGTGCCAGGGAGTATCTAAAACATTGCAAAGGAATCATTGGACACCCATGGCACTCAAATGGTTAAGAAAGATGAAAGTGTTTGACTTATTTGAAGAAAAATGTTCAACTTCCATCATCCTCATTCAAAATTACAATGCATAGTGTAACCACAAGTTCTCTGTATGTTGTAGATACGTGGTTCTCAGCCTGTGCCTTCATGGCCCACTAACTGGCCAGGATTTGAGGTTTTGCTCCTTAAAGCACAGGTAAGTTAACCAAATTGACGTAGGCGTGTTCCTGAGAATCACTGTTGTAGATAGTCATGGTACTGATAGGGGAAACATCTGTAATTTATTTTGCAGATTGATTTGGAGGACCTGGAAAAAAAATTGGGATTCAGCCAAGCTGATTCCAAACAAATTGCTGGGAGTCAGTGGGAAAAGCGTTTAGGGTGAAGGAGAGTCAGAGGGAATGGAAGTTAGGGTGAGGGAGAGACAGGGGAGCACAAGAAATATAGCATGGAATAGAAGGGGGCAAAAAGGGGCTAGTGGTCTGGGAAATGTACGAGAGGGGAGCAGGGATGAGGAGATGAAATGGAGGGAAGTGGGTTAGAGGAGATGGGAGGGAATGGAGAGGGCCTGAGTACATGGAAGGGAAGAGAAAAATCTAGTGGGAGCCAAACAGAAGGGGAGTGGAATGGGCTAAAAAGAGCAAAGGGGAGAGTACCTGGGGAAAGGAGGGATACACTGACAAAGTAATGAGGGAAAAGTCAGAGAAGGAGAGAAGATACCTACCTTTCCCAGATGCTCTAGACTAGAACATGCTATGAATGATGTTTAAAGGTAATATTTTGAATCTTTCTTTTATTATTTTACAAAAATTTAACATAAACAGATATTTCACAAGATATGTTACAGGTAGGTGAGACAGTCTCTCCTTTAACACTGATAGCCCCAGCCACCACCAACTTCTGTAGAAAATCCTAGATTCAGTGAGAATGGGGAGGTCTCTGCTAACCTCCCTGGTACTTCCATTGACTGAACGTTAACCCTTTGAGTGCCAGAGTGGTATGGAATGCATTGCAAAGCAATGCATTCCATACCACTCTGGCACTCAAAGCGTTAAGATGTTTAAAAGGATAGTAGTACTTTATTATTACTATCCCCCATCTTGTAGATATTTGCAAAATAAGTTAATAGCCCCCAGGTTAATCCCTCAAACCTTTATGGTTTGAGAGATAACCGAAGGCAAAGTTCCCCCTCCCTCTCCCTTCCCTGAAGTCAGCGTTGTACTGACTGCAGGGATATCCGGTCTGACTTTCATCATGCGGCTCTGCAGCAGAGCCGCAATCGCGTTAGTGAAAAATAATTATTTCACTGAAACGGTTTTCTACATGTGCTTGCAAACCAAGCACATGTAGAAGACCGTTTCAGTGAAATAATTCTTTGTCACTAACGGGATCTCGGCTCAGATGCAGAGCAGCAAGCCTGTTGTATAAAGGACTTCCCCTGCAGTCAATACAACGCTGACTTCAGGGAAGGGGGAGGGAGGGGGGAACTTTGCCTTTGGTTATCTCTCAAACCATAAAGGTTTGAGAGATGAACCTGGGGGATATTAAATTATTTTACAAATATCTACAATATGGGAGATAGTAATAATAAAGCATTACTATCCCTTTAAGGGTCAGCTACATCCTAGAACAAGACACTCTGCACTCACTGAACGTTAAGATGTTAATCCTTTTGCACTGCATACCTCTCTGTCATGCAAAGGGTTAAAGAGAAACTACTCCATAGGAACAAGGCACTCTTAATTGAACATATTGACATACAATAGTTAGGTTTATCTATTTTTTGCATTATACATGCTGTTTCTTGTATATAGTTATCTCATCTTGAAGTCTGCCTCTAGATCACACCTCTTAATATGAACAATAGGTTTCTATACATCTACATGACTTGTAAAGGGCTCTGGATGTTATCAGATTGAAATAGACTAAATAGAAATAGATAAATCCTTATGATAAGCAAATTAAGAGCCACTTAATCTTAGGGTTTATTTCACATTTAATGCAAGATAATTCACTATAAAAAGTGACTCGAATTAGGGAATCTAATTACCCAGCTATAATCATCTCACTTCCACTAGTGTAGAATCCTGATACACAACAAAATTTAAGTAATCCAATGTACTGATTAACTGCAATAATTTGCAGTTCTTGATGGTAATGGATTAAAAAAAACAAGGGAATTATTTATTTTCATTAATGTAAAACAAGCTTATTTCAGGTGCATATGAAATTTATTTAATTATTCAATTTGTATAGGCTATGAAAATATAAGCAGAAAGCAATAAATACCATGTACTTCATCATATAAGAGTTATATAAAATTGCACAGTCAGTGGAGCCAATCTGTAATTTACACATATTTGCATAAACCACTAGCCTAGTTCTCTATGGACCACTGCACAAATCTAGATTGCTAGTGTCAGCGGTAAAAAAAAATTAGATAAAGCTGCAGCTTTTCAATCCACTGCAGGATAAAGATCTCCACAGCAAGGCAAGCTGAGGGTTTGGAATGTAATCTGCCATGCTGGTTTAGTGCAGGTGTCCAGATATTTACCCTGCCAGGAACTAGAACATGCAGACCTGAGGTTTAACTCTTTGAGTGCCAGGGGCTTGGACCCTTTCTTACACACTGTAGGCCAGAATCATTTTCAGCATTTTTTGTTATTCATCAGTTTATATATATATGATTCCCTTTAGATAACATTCTAGTTCCATATGGAAAACTATATATTTTTTTCTTTTGTATGATGCCTCACATGAAGTACATTTTGCATTGTGCGACAATTTATGATGTTATTATTAAAAAAAAGTAAAACATTTTTTATTTTTCTAAAATCTGCACACTATATTTCAAAAAGACTTATGTTGCTTGTTAAAGTTTCTATAATATGAAAAATCCCTGAATCCCCCAAGTACAAACATTTTAAATATGTATTTTACCAATATGCAGAAACTTGCACAAACCTCTAATTACCAGGAGAACAAAAATGGTACTTTCAACCTTATTAACTAAAACGCACATGCCAGTGATTACATGATAAAACTACCCTAAAACATCTGAATAACCATATAAAACTATATATTTCCAGAAAGATGATATTCCATGGCATCAAATAAGGGGCCATTTGCCTTTCTACCCCTAGCCTGGTGTGCACAAATGTGTCCAGAAATAGAGCAATACTTCCGAGATACGACACATAGAATTTCCTACTGTATTCAGCAGCTGCTACCAGCCTGAGAAAATGGTACCACATTTGTGTGGCTTAACAAACTATATAGGGGTGCCAGCAACACTAAACTATACCTGCCATTTTTCCTTTTTGTAATTACCTGCCTACACTAAAATGCTCATAACTTTTACAAATATTCAGGGAAGGTATGTAAGGAATACCATTTTGTAATGTAGACATTCACCTACATCAAACGAGGGGTCACTTGCCTTTTCTCCCTAGGCTGGCATGTATAAATATTTCCAAAAATTGGCGTTATAGAAAAGAAAATTAAGTTATTTTACATTTCTACCTCTTCAAAGACACAGATAACTTTGAAAACATGACGGTAATCATTACTACTACTACTACTACTACTACTACTCTTCCAATAAAGTGCACACTCTCTTGGTATGAGCTGAAATATTGTTTGGGCGTGACAGAGCACAAAAGTACTCCAACTACAATCTATCATTTATTATATGCTTTTCATCTGTGACTTGCCTGTACTAAAAATGACTATAACAATGGTAGAAATGAAGAATTTGTATATAAAGCATATCATGTTTGAAAGTAGATAATTATCTGCATCAAATGAGGGGTCATTTGTCTTTCTACCCAGAATGTGACACTACATGAAAAAACACATACTTTTTTACACATCAATCACTTCACTGATACTAAAATGGTTAAACACCAACTGTATTCAGGACCTATCATCAGACTAAGAAAAACAGTACCCCACTGGTAGGGATTAACAGTTGAAGAAGTCTGGGTGTGGGGGGGCAGATAGTGTATGTGTGAATCTGAGATTACCAGTGGGTAGTAGAACCATGCTTGGGGGTGAAGCAGTTTATGTGAGGCTCTTTGGCTGCCATTGAGTAGTGGAAACAGACTAGGGATCAGCCAGTGTATGTACAGACCCATGACTTCCACTGGAATCAGTCTAGAAGGAGAGGTCAGACAGTGCATGTGGGCAGTGCAGCGGAATTAGTTGGAGCCATATAAATAAAGAATAATAATAATGTCTCACTACCAGTGGGCAGCAGAACAAGTATAGGGGGTCATATATTGCATATGGGGGGGTCTGTGACTACCAGTGTGCACTGGAATCAAGCTGGGAATCAAACAATGTATGTCCTATACATACACTGTTTGATTCCCAGCCTGATCCAGTGCACACTGGTCGGTGTCTACCAATGGGCAGTGGAACCAGACTAGGGGGTTCAGGCTGGAAGAATTTGACTATCATTGGACTGTAAAACCAGTCTGTGGGGGCGTGGTATATGGGGGGGATCGGAGGCAGTTGGTGTAGCACAGAGCTTCAGGACTGTTGGGGGGGGGGGTTGAAAGGTTCCATTTTGTTCCCCCAAGAAAATATGTGAAAACCACATGGTTGTCTGCCTTTTTGCTTGAAAATCCACCTTCAACAAACCTCTTTTCTCCTTTTCTGCCTACTCCAAAAATGTTTTTGCTATTTTTTTCAATGGTTACAAACTTCCCGTCTATTTACTTGTGTGTACTTTGCGTTTTCATGACTAAAACTTGACGTTTCCAGGAAGTGAAACAGAAAACAAAGTAGCTAGAGAGATAGAGAGGGTGCTAGGTGTTTTTTTTAATGATTTAGTGAGCGAAATTAGGGCAGCAGAGGCTCAAACTGTTAACTAACAGTATGAGCAGCCATCTTAAAAAAAGAAACACTGGATGTGTCCATTGAGTTGGAGGAGGAAGTGACCACCACCAGCATGGAAGTGTCTGGGAGTCCTAATTCCCCAAACCCAAATATGGCTAATTCTTCAACATCGTCCTTTGGGATCTGTGTTAAAATAGCAAGCAAGGTAGAAATGGGTAGCAGTGTGAACACCACAGGTCAGCTTCCTGTGCCTGTTACTGCTGCCAGTGTGCCTTCTAACATTCAGGAGGAAGAGGAGGAGATGATGGCTAGTGTGACAGCAGGGGACCCTAAGTCACACTTGCCATCTACAAACAGTCTCACTACTACTGTATAGCTGCAAGAGAGTGTTGGGTGTGAGGGAGGAGATGATGGTGAAGGTGATGATGATAATTGAGATGAAACAGCTGGTAGTGGGATTAGCATGACTGTTGTTGTTCCTCCTGCTGAGGTGGTAGGGGAAATGAAAATGATGATACTGAACAGCCAGACTAGTGGTCAAGGGATCCCACAACAAACCACTGACCCTGTGATTCCTCCTTTCCACTAAATTGTGCCTCTTGGACATGATGCTGAAGGCAGAACTGGCTGGCAGTATTAGAATTAGCTCAGATCAGTTGCCTGTGCCTGCTGCTAGGGCTGCCAGTCTGGAGTTTTCATGTCAAGAGATGACAAGTGTGAAAGTAGGGGACCCTCTGTCATATGTGTCATCATAGCCAACCAGTGCGACTCTCTTAGAGCAGCAGCAGGAACAAGGAGGGACTTGTAGTGGTGATGAGGGTAATGGTAGAGCAGATAGGGTGGTAGAGACAAGAAGAGCCTTTTTCTCTAAAAGTGAGAAGGAACATGAAACCAATATGCAAATGGGGATGGCATCACAAAACTGTCAGCAGTGACACTGCAGAGTTTGCTGCTGCTGAGTTTCAAGGGTAACAGGCTGATGATGAGCAGGCTTGTGTGCCACAGACCAACATGGCCACTGTGGGAATGGGGTCCAGCAGCAGTTGTGATGGGGGACTAGGACATGTTCCATTTGTCAGCAATAATCCTGGTCCTAGTTCTTGTGCTGATTCTGAGGCATCAGCATTACCATCCAGCCGGTGAAGAGGAATGCAGAGAAGAAGAAAGAGGCCATTCTTTTCCACCTTTCCCATCATGTCTGAGGTCATGAGTTTGGGACTATTTCTCCTTGCAGAAAGGTAAAAAGGAGGAAAGCACCTTAGTAGTGATGATCGAGCACCCCAATGCTCGGGTGTTCGGGTGCTCTGACCGAGCGCCCCCGGAGGCTCGAGTGCTCTGCCGAGCACCCGAGCCCCATTGAAGTCAATGGGAGGACTCGAGCATTACACCAGGCACCCCCTGCTCTGATGAGGGGAGGGTGCCTGGTCCATAGGAAAAGGGCAGAAAATGATGGAAACACCACAGAAATGGTTCAGGGACAGCATAGGGAGGATGTCTGGATGCATCTTGGACTCCAACATCGCTGCTGGGAACGATGTTTCGCCCGTAGTACGCCATTTTTACAGACTGACCGTAAAATACACAAAAAGGAAGATAAAAACGACTTTAGGCGAAAAATAGTTACCAAACAGTATTTGCTGTATATTTACTTGTATATCATCTGCAAATTCTGCAAAAAATTTCATCGATTTTTCGGAACTGGGGCAATGATTAAGAGGGAAACGTGCGCAGAGGAAAATTCTCCCAAAAATGTCCTCGATTTTTCTGAACTGAGGCCATGATTAAGAGGGAAACGTGCGCAGAGGCAAATTCTCCCAAAAATTTCCTCGATTTTTCTGAACTGAGGCCATGATTAAGAGGGAAACGTGCGCAGAGGCAAATTCTCCCAAAAATTTCCTCGATTTTTCTGAACTGAGGCCATGATTAAGAGGGAAACGTGCGCAGAGGCAAAATCTCCCAAAAATGTCCTCGATTTTTCTGAACTGGGGCCATGATTAAGAGGGAAACGTGCGCTGAGCCGACCATCTAAAACATTATGGGTGAGGGTCTGCTGCGGAGCTGACCATCCTAAACATTATATGCGAAGGCCCGCTAGTGAGCTGACGCTATAAAACATTATATGAGAGGGCCCGCTAGAGAGCTGACCCAATAAAACATTATATGAGAAGGCCCGCTGGTGAGCTGACCTATACAAAAATTGTCAAACTGCGCCCGCTGGTGAGCTGGCCCTATATAAAAATTATATCACAGGGCCCGCTGGTGAGCAGGCCCTATATAAAAATTATATCACTGGGCCCGCTGGTGAGCTGTCCCTATATAAAAATTACATCACTGGGCATATGGAAGAGAGTCAACCATATACCCGTTTTTTGGGTGGAAGGGGTGAATGGGAATACAGAGTATTCCCATCATTGTAAATAACATATATAAAGTGACTTTATGTTCCCCCGGGGCTTTCCTCCAGTGGAGTGGAGAAGTCAGGGGAAATCCAGGCCTTGTTCATTTTTATAAGTGTCAACCTATCAGCATTTTCGGTGGAAAGGCGGATACGCTTATCTGTTATGATGCCACCAGCAGCACTAAATACCCGCTCAGACAGAACGCTGGCGGCAGGGCAGGCCAGCACCTCCAAGGCGTAGAGTGCCAGTTCATACCACGTGTCCAGCTTGGACACCCAGTAGTTGTAAGGCACAGAGGGATCATTGAGGACGCTGACACGGTCTGCTACGTACTCCTTCACCATCTTCTAAAACTTTTCCTTCCTTGTGACACTAGGCTGCGCATCAGGGTGAGGGTGCTGGCGGGGTGTCATGAAGGTGTCCCACGCCTTGGAGAGTGTTGCCCTGCCTTTGTCGGAACTGCTGTGTGCTCCCCTTTTCTCCCCTTCTCGGTTGGCCAAGGTAGCACGTACTCTGCCGCCAGCGTTGTCAGATGGAAAATTTTGGAGCAATTTTTCAACAAGAACCTTCTGGTATTGCACCATTATGCTTGTCCTCTCCACCGGAGGAATGAGAGATGAGAAATTCTCTTTGTAGCGGGGGTCCAGAAGGGTGAACACCCAGTAATCCGTGTTGTCTAAAATGCGTGTAACGCGTGGGTCACGGGAAAGGCAGCCTAACATAAAGTCAGCCATGTGTGCCAGAGTACCAACAGGCAAGATTTCGCTGTCCTCACCAGGAGGATGACTCTCAATCTCCTCATCCTCTTCCTCCTCTTCTGCCCACCCACGCTGAAGAGATGGAACTAAAGTTCCATGGCTACCCTCTGTAGCGGAGGCAACCGTGTCTTCCTCCTCCTCCTCCTCCGCCTCCTCCAATTGTCGCTGAGAAGACGAAGTGAGGGTGCTCTGGCTATCACCTTGTGTAAGCTCTTCCTCCCCCATTTCCACCTCTTCCACATGCAAAGCGTCGGTTTTAATTGTGAGCAGCGAGCGTTTCAGTAGACACAGAAGTGGGATGGTTACACTGATAATAGCGTTATCGCCGCTCACCATCTGTGTCGATTCCTCAAAATTGCGTAAAACCTCACAGAGGTCTGACATCCATTCCCACTCCTCACTTCTGATTACAGGAAGTTGAACGGAGAGGCGACGACCGTGTAACAGCTGGTACTCCACTACTGCCCTCTGCTGCTCACAAAGCCGGGCCAACATGTGGAAGGTGGAGTTCCAGCGCGTGCTCACGTCACACAGCAGCCGGTGAGCTGGCAATTGTAAGCGCTGCTGCAGCTTCAACAGGCCGGCTCAAGCTGTTGATGACTTACGGAAATGTGCACACACGCGGCGCACCTTGGTCAAGAGATCATGCAAATTGGGGTAGGTTTTTAGAAATCGCTGAACCACTAAATTAAATACATGCGCTAGGCATGGTACGTGTGTGAGCTTGCCGAGCTCCAAAGCCGCCACCAAGTTACGCCCAGTGGCGAGAGCCACTGCTCGGTCTGGTGACTAATCCCCTGCAACAGCTCTGAGGCCGTGTGCTGTTTGTCCCCAAGGCAGATCAGCTTCAGCACGGCCTGTTGACGCTTCCCCACTGCAGTGCTACACTGCTTCCAGCTACCGGCTGATGGGTGAGTGGCGCTGCGCGCAGAGAATTCGGAGGTGGAAATGGAGGAGGAGGAGCTAATAACGTAGGTGCTGGCGGAAACCCTGATGGAGGTAGGGCCCGCAATCCTCGGCGTGGGTAGCACCTGTGCCATCCCAGGGTCCGAGTCGCTCCCAGCCTCCACGACATTCACCCAGTGTGCCGTCAGGGAAATGTAGCGTCCCTGGCCACAAGCACTTGTCCATGTGTCAGTCGTTAAGTGGACCTTCCCAGTAACTGCGTTGGTCAGGGCACGGGTGATGTTACGGGACACATGGTGGTGTAAGGCGGGGACGGCACACCGGGAAAAGTAGTGGCGGCTGGGGACTGCGTACCGAGGGACAGCTGCTGCCATCAGGCTGCGGAAGGACTCAGTCTCCACAAGCCTAAATGGCAGCATTTCGATGGCCAGTAATTTGGAAAGGTGTGAGGTTAGTGCTATGGCCTGTGGGTGGGTGGCTGGGTATTTTCGCTTGCGCTCAAATGCCTGGGGTAACGACATTTGGACGCTGCGCTGGGACAGGGAAGTGGATGTGGTCGCTGATGGTGCTTCAGATGGTACAGGTGCAGGGCGGGAGGTATGCGGGCCTGCGCCTTCGACAGGCGATTGGCCGGCACCGAAAACAGGGGAAGAGGAGGCAGTGGTGTGGCCTGCAGACACAGATTGGCGATCCGGGCGTTCCTCCCACTTATTACGGTGCTTGGATGCCATGTGTCGGATCATGCTGGTGGTGGTGAGGTTTCTAGTGTTCATGCCTCGGCTCATTCTGGTGTGGCACAGGTTGCAAACTACAATTCTTTTGTCGTCCGCACTTTCCTTAAAAAAACGCCATACCGCGGAACACCTAGCCCTTGGCAAGGGAGATTTACGCAAGGGGGTGCTCCGTGGAACATTTGCGGGCCGGTTTGGTGCGGTCCGCCTTCTTTCTGTAGCCACACCACTGCCTCTTCCAGCCTGTTGCGGTGCTGCAGATGGCTCACCCTCAGGACTGCTGTCATCGCTCGGCTCTCCACCTTCCCAAGTGGGGTCAGTCACGTCATCGTCCACCAAGTCCTCCTCCACTTCCTCACTCTGATCATCCTCCTCATGTCTTGATCCCA
The DNA here is from genome assembly GCA_037306005.1 of Rhinophrynus dorsalis. Taxonomy (NCBI): domain Eukaryota; kingdom Metazoa; phylum Chordata; class Amphibia; order Anura; family Rhinophrynidae; genus Rhinophrynus; species Rhinophrynus dorsalis. Next base: position 225,644,130 of record CM074724.1, read on the forward strand.
CCACATACTCAGTCATTGACAACTGTATATCATCCTCCTCATCAAGGTCTTGAGACAGTAATAGTGGTTGATTTAATGGCAACTGTGTCTCATCATCATCATCATCCACTTCCTTTGACCTTAAATGCCGTTCCCCTCTGTCATCTTCTTGTGATTGGGTACCCTCTAGAGGTTGTGAATCATGGCACAAGATGTCATGTTCCTCTGCAAGCGTGCTTGGAGAGAGGTTCAAATTAAGGATTGGTGATGAGACGAGCTCCTCACTATATCCCAGTGTGGGATCACTTCTTTGACCAGACCCTCTATGGTGGGAGGAAGGATGATCAGGGTGAGGATTATGTTGACCAGACTCTTGGCTACTGAGAGTGGACTTGGTGGAAGACAGGGTGGTGCTTAACCGACTGGAAGCAGTATCAGCTGACATCCAACCGACCACCTGTTCGCAGTGGTCGGACCTCGAGAGTGATGTCCTGCGACGCCCTGTAAACTGAGACATGAAGCTAGGTATGGTGGATGTCTTTCTTTCTTGTGCTCTGGCACCAGGCACAGTTTCTACGCGTCATGACCCGCGCCCTGAACTATCAGGATCACGTCCACTTCCCCGTCCCTTTTTACCCGCCTTCTTCATATTACACGGAATATGTGCTGCAAATCTGCAACTTTGCACACTAAACAGAATGTGCTGCTTATCTGCGGCTAGACACAGTGAATGGAATATGTGACTTTGATATTTTACACTTTGCACAGTAAACAGAATGTTCTCCTAATCTGCAACTTTGCACACTAAACAGAATGTGCTTCTTATCTGCGGTTAGACACAGTGAATGGAATATGTGACTTTGATATTTTACACTTTGCACAGTAAACAGAATGTTCTCCTAATCTGCAACTTTGCACAGTAAACAGAATGTTCTGCTAATCTGCAACTTTGCACACTAAACAGAATGTGCTGCTTATCTGCGGCTCGGCACAGTGAATGGAATATGTGACTTTGATATTTTACACTTTGCACAGTAAACAGAATGTTCTCCTAATCTGCAACTTTGCACACTAAACAGAATGTGCTTCTTATTTGCGGTTAGACACAGTGAATGGAATATGTGACTTTGATATTTTACACTTTGCACACTAAACAGAATGTTCTGCTAATCTGAAACTTTGCACACTAAACAGAATGTGCTTCTTATCTGCGGCTAGGCACAGTGAATGGAATATGTGACTTTGATATTTTACACTTTGCACACTAAACAGAATGTTCTGCTAATCTGAAACTTTGCACACTAAACAGAATGTGCTGCTTATCTGCGGCTAGGCACAGTGAACGGAATATGTGACGTTTATTTTTTACACTTTGCACACTAAACAGAATGTTCTGCTAATCTGAAACTTTGCACACTAAACAGAATGTGCTTCTTATCTGCGGCTAGGCACAGTGAATGGAATATGTGACTTTGATATTTTACACTTTGCACACTAAACAGAATGTTCTGCTAATCTGAAACTTTGCACACTAAACAGAATGTGCTTCTTATCTGCGGTTAGACACAGTGAATGGAATATGTGACTTTGATATTTTACACTTTGCACACTAAACAGAATGTTCTCCTAATCTGAAACTTTGCACACTAAACAGAATGTGCTTCTTATCTGCGGTTAGACACAGTGAATGGAATATGTGACTTTGATATTTTGCACTTTGCACACTAAACAGAATGTTCTGCTAATCTGAAACTTTGCACTCTAAACAGAATGTGCTTCTTATCTGCGGTTAGACACAGTGAATGGAATATGTGACTGATATTTTAGACTTTGCACACTAAACAGAATGATCTGCTAATCTGAAACTTTGCACACTAAACAGAATGTGCTGCTAATCTGAAACTTTACACACTAAACAGAATGTGCTGCTAATCTGCAACTTTGCACACTAAAAAGAATGTGCTACTAATCTGCAACTTTGCACACTAAACAGAATGTGCTGCTAATCTGCAACTTTGCACACTAAACAGAATGTGCTGCTAATCTGCGGCTAGGCACAGTGAACGGAATATGTGACGTTTTTTTTTTTTAAATCTCTGCCCCCCCAAACAAAATAAACTGCTGCCCCCACACACAGTAGTCCTAAAAAGGACTTTTGGGTCTTTTTTTTTTCACAATCGCTTTTCTTCTCCCTATACTGACTTTCCCTTCCTATCCTCATCTCTCCCTGGCTAAGACTGAGCCGAACTCGCTGGTCAGGTGCTATACAGCACCCGATCACGGGTTCTGGCCAGCCGATCAGTGTAATGCCAGCAGCCAACATGGCTGCTGGCATTACACTGATGTCAGAGCCTCCCTGCACGTTTATTGGCTGCGCAGCAGCCGTGAAACGTGCGGGGAGGAGACCCGAACATGGCGGGCGAGCACATGCGGTACTCGTACGAGTACCGCCATGTGCCGAGCAGAGCGATGCTCGAGCCGAATCGAGCTTCGGCCGAGCATGCTCGCTCATCACTACACCTTAGCACAATGGCCCTGATAACACACATGCAGCACAGACACCATGACATTTATTTGAAGGATATGAAATCCATACCTCCACAAAAGAAATTGTACCCCCTGTCTTTCCCCAAGGGCACCAAGTCTCGAGGTCAAAATTGAAGAGGAAAAAGAATAGAGAAAGCCAGCCTGACCCTGAAAGTTTGATGGCACGCAAAACACCTGGTTTGCTATCAGCTTCTTGCAATAGTGTTGGGGCGTGGGAAGATGTACCCGGAGCCAGATCTTTCACAACCTGAGCACCTGCCTAGGGCCTGGGGAACTTGGAGGGCCTGGCCACCATAGCTACCATCATGGAAGGACGGGCTGTCCTGCCACAAAATAAATCTGGCATTTAAAGATGCAGAAATCATCTGGCTCCTCCGACTATCATACACTCCCTGTCTGCAACCTCACACTCATTTTCACCTTCAGTGAAGAGAACAAGAAGAGAATTTAAACTCTATCTATTTACATTTGCTGTGTTAAGTCCAGGAACCTTTCTTGGGCTTACAAAAATATGTCACAATGTGTGATGGATGACCCTCATGCAGTGCACAGATGGAAACAAGTGAGATGTTGCCTTCTATCGATCCTGCCTCTGCCCTTCCCTGCTGTATCAGGTAAGTCATCTACAAATATTACTAATCCTGGATTATCTTTGAGTGAGCCAAAACATTCCTTCTTATACTGATCACTCATTTTACAATGAGAAACATTATCCTTTTGTGTGCCAAGGATTGTGTAACATATTGCTCTGGCATTCTAAAGCATAGTTGGGAGCTCTCTGGATTTGCAGAGGCTGATTCTCCAGATGTGGGGATTTTCTACTGAAACTCTGCCCACTTCTGCTCTTTCCCATTCTGTTCCTCCCACTCCCCGACCATTTCTCCTCCTTCCCCAGCGTATTCCTCCTACTTTTTCTATGTTTCTTAAGCTCTACCCCACTTGTGATTAAGCTCTGCCAACATTTTGACTCAGATCTCATCATTTATCTCCCCCAGTGGCAACACAGACAGGACTCCCCTCCAGGGAGTCAACAAGAAAAAGTTCCCAGGTATGTTCATAAGGTTAAAAGCCTCTTTGTCCTAGTGAAATAACTTACTGTTCCTGCAATCCTAAAAATGCTTTTCCTTCCCTAACCATGTTTGTGCAGTGGCCATATATCCCGAACACTTTAAAAACTTAAAACAGAAAGAAAGTTCAGGACTCTGAAGGCAAGGGAAGTAAATCAAACCTGCTTCACTCAAATTCAGTCTGAGAAACTGTTAAACTTTTGAATAACAGAGGGTGATACAACTGATTACAGAACAAGGCATTAAGTGCCTCTTTGGCAATCAAATCAAAGGGTTAATGTTTTTTCACAGTAAAATGAGTGATCGTGATCACACATTTTACAATGAGAAAACTTTAACACCTTGAGTGCTAAAATGGTGAGTCACAATGAGAAAACGTTAACCCTTTGAGTGCCAAAGGGGAGATGCAATGCATTGCTCTGTAATCAGTTGCACAACCCTCTTGCATTTAAAAGGGTAACAGCTTCTCAGATTGAGTCAGAGTGAAGTAGGAATAATTTATTGCTTCTGAGTCCTGAACTTGCAATTTGTTCTAAAGGAGTCTTTAAAAGTATACAGGTCATATCATATGTCCACTGCACAAACATTGCCAGAAGGAAACATTTCATGAGCAGTTAGATCCCAGTTGCTTCACTAGGACTAGGAGTTTATTTTTTAACCTTTTGAGGATCAGAGTACAGAGGGCTCTGCTATGCATTGCAGGGGAATGCATTTCACACCTCTTTAGAAATCAAAGGTTTCATATCTTTTCTCAGTAATCCTGAGGAGGAGGGACTAAGAGAGGGCTTACTACCCCACATAGTAATATTGTGGTTACTATTGTTACTATAGTAATGTTGAGTTCCCCCACCAATTGCTAATTCTGCAAGATGTATAGTAATGTGTGACTCTCTAGTGTCGTCGTCTTACTCAGCCATTTTGTATTTGGGGGACGACAGCTGGTAGGCTACTAGTTGCTAAGTAGACAGTAAGTGATTGTTAAAAAAGTGGACACTGCAGATTTGTAGAGGGAGAGAGGAAAGGAGAATTGAAGAGGGAGAGAGAGGAAAGGGGCATGTATCTCTGTCTCCTTCCCTTCTCCCTCATATGTCAGTCTCTTTCCCTCTATCCCTCTTTCAGATTTCTTTCTGCTGTCTCCCCACTGTCTGATGCCTTTCTTCCATACCTGGGAACTTCCAGTTGAGGGCTACCCGGAGGGTAGTCCTCTGTTCAGCAGGGGGTGACAAAAATGATGGTAATCGCATCCAAAAGGGGCGGGGCTTCACGCGAGTGTGTGTGTGTGTGTGGGGGGGGAACTTAACCCTTTGAGTGCCAGAATGGTACGGAATGCATTGCAAAGCAATGCATTCTGTACCACTCTGGCACTCAGAGGGTTAAAGATGTCACACAGAAGGCTGGGGACGGAGGAACAGCAGGAGAAAAAGCAGATGTGGGTTGAGTTTCAATAGAAACTCCCCACATCCGGAGGAATCTGCCTCTGCCCCGGAGACCTGGTAAAGCTCTGTCAGATCCGGAGTTCCCAGGTATGCTTTCTTCTCTCTCCCCCACTCACTTTCCTTCCCTCTCTCATCCTGTCAATGTTCTTTCCTCTTCTGCTCTGCCAGACTCCTTCCTAATGCAGATTACCCTTATTACCGGCCCTGTCACACCAACAATTCATGATTCTGTATTTTATGAACACTGCACCTCTCTCTCTTATTTTGCCTGTCTCCCTTTATCACCACTATAGCTCTGCCTCTCTTATTCCTCCTGTCACTCCTTCAACCACTATCACTCTTTTCTCTTTGCTTACTACAGCACAACTCCTGTGTTATACAGCATTCCATACTGTTTTATGCCCACTCTCTCCTTTAATCTTCCTCCAAAATGTACCAGTGGCAACAACATGTTTATGGGGCATATTTATTGGTCTTAGACCAAAGATTACTAAGGACAGTGACATGTTTGCTGGTCAGTCCTTCACAGGACCAAAGTGTACTAATGGCAGTGATATGTTTATGGGTCAAAATCAATTAATGGCAGTAACATGTTTATGGGTTGGCCCTAGGGGTGGGCAAAAGGTCCTGTTGTGAAAACCACTGCATTTTTTGTGGGAAAATTTGCTTTAGATGAAGTGATTAAAATCTTTGCCATCTTGCCAATTGCCACAAATTTTTCACTATTTTTTCAATGGCTACAAACTTTTCTCCACTTTACTTACATGTTCTTTGCATTTTTGCTATAAAAATGTGCAGTTTCCAGGAAGTACAACACAATACAATCAGCTAGAGAGAAAGAGATAGTGGATTCTAAGCTGTTGTGCTTTGATTTATATAGCAAAATTGAGGCAGGAGAGGGTCATAGTGTGTGCTATAAAAAGCAAAAGGAAAAGCTGGAAGGACCGTTATGGATGCAGTGAGTCCGAGGAAGATGAGGAAGAGACCACTACCACTATTGAAGGGTCTGGATGCCCTGATTCCCCAGACCCAATGATGGCTAGCTCAGCTACATCACTGCTAGGGATCTTGGTGAGGAATAAGACAGTAGTAGTGTGAGCAGGACAGTCCAGCTACCTGTGCCTGCTACCAGTGCTGCACCTGCCAGTGTGTCTTGTGATTCCCAGAAGGGGGGAGGATATGATGGAAAGTGTGACAGTAGGGGGCCATAAGTCAAATTTGCCATCCCCAAGCAGTCCTGACACTACTACTACTACTATTACTAAGATCCAGCAGCTATAGAATCAGAGTGTTCGGAATGAGGGAGGGGGTGATATTGATGACTCAGACTGAAATTGAGGAAGGCAGAGCTGGTGGTTACCAGCAGTAACACCACCATGAGCACAGATCAGCTGCCTTTGCTTGCGTCTAGTGCTTCCAGTTCACCTTCTTCAGCTCAAGAGGTGGCAAGAGTGGCAGTAAGGTACCCTCTGTCACATTTGTCATCACCTCCAACCAGTGGGACTGTAATAGAGCAGCAGCAAGGAGGGACTGTAGTGGTGATGATGATGAGGGTGGAGGTCTAGCAGCTGGGGTGGAAGGGACATTAATGGCCTTTTTAGCTCAAACCGAGAAGGAATGGAAGACAGATATGGGGATGGGCATCACCACCAGCAGTAAGACTGGTGAATTTGTGGAGTTTACTGCTGCTGTAATTCCTGCTGCTGCTGAATTGCAAGGGCAGCAGGAAAATGAGAAGCAGGTTAGTGTGCCACAGGACACAGTGGAAACAGTGGGAATGCGGTCAGCAGGAGTGATGTGGGACTAAGACAGATTCCACTTGCTAGTAGAAATGATACTGGTCCTAGCTGTAATGCTGATTTGGAGGCAACTATTGGGCAAACAACTAAACGCACATTAACCATGTCGCCGTGATTAAAAGGGCGACATAAGAATCTTGCCCACATTAAAAGGGCAAGATTCTCATGTCACTGGTATAAGAGTTTTCTAATTTGAACTGGAAGTGCCATTTTTCACCTATTTCAGAGCTGAAAAGAAAACTTTCGCCCATCCCTATTCAGAACCCCTCCTGATACCCCCCCCCAACGCTGGCTCCCTTCTCATGCACCTACACTTTCTGGCTTTTGCAGAAAATCTGAGCACACAATGGATACAGGCCACCATATTATTTATTAGTTGAGACATGAGAAAAGTCTCATTTTTTCCGACAGGAATTGTCATGGAAAATACACAATTTGTCCATTTTCTCACAAAAATCCCTACACAGAACATTCATGTTACCACCAATGAATGACTCAAGAGAATGTTACTGTGTCCCATCTATTCTTTCTATGGACACAAAAATTACCAACTGTAAGCGTTCACGCTTACCTTTACTAGGGAGCCGGCTGCCTAGTTCTCTGTACGGCAGCCGGTCCCCTTGGCGTCCCGGATGCTGTTCCTCTGGGCTGTGCGTGTTGGCTCCTGCCACATCTCTTTGGCTCCCTCTGCTGGCCGGCTGAGTCAGGCACGCGTCACTGGGATTCCATAGTGACTTATGCCAGCTCTTAAAGGGACAGTGCTCCACCTTCCAGGGGTTGAGCTAAGAGTATTTAAACTGCCTGGGCACTAATTCATTTGCCCTTTCGTGGTGTCCAGTGCAGTTGGCTTGCATTTGTGCATTACTTGGTTCATCTGGCTACCCTTTCTGGTGCCAGTCTTTTGTTTGTCTGACTACCCGCTCTGTGTATGACCCGGTCTTGGCTGACATTCCTTCTGGTGTGGACCTGCGGCACTGGTAGACTAACTCCTCTGTGTATGACCTTGGCCCTGGCTTACTATCCGTCTTGGTGCTGACCTGTGGCTCTGTCCGACTACCCACTCTGTGTATGACCCTGGCTAGTCCGATAACTATTCTGGTGCAACCTGCAGCTCTAGTTTACGAATTGCTCCATGTATATTACGATTTGTCTGACTATCCACCTTGGTTCTACCTGGGGTTGTCCACTGTGCACCCAGCATACCAACGCTCCAGTGGATAACTGGTTGGGTACTCCTGGTGGATCTGGCAGACGTCTCCTTGTCTCTGACCATATACTGTGTTGTTCAAGTGCGGACCTATAGCACAGTAGCCTTTCTCAGGAATCTTGTCTATACAAATGCGGACCTGTAGCGCAGTAGCCTTTCTTGGAACCTTTTTCTGTAGTAGATCCTCAGGTGCGGACCTGAGGTGGCTTATCTCCAGCCTGCCTTCTGGAACTCAGCCCGGTACCTCCACAGCAGCAATATCCTTCCTGACGTCTGCTATATTGTATTGTGTTCTTGCTGTTGCTGTTCATTCTGTACATGTATAATAAAGATTGTGTTACCTACAGTACTGGTCCACGTCTCGTTCTTGAGTACCTGACAACAACTTAATATTATAAAAAAATCAGAATTTCCCACCATGCTGTAACATGTAGTTTAGTAGGTAGAGTCTAGAAACTAAAAAGCAGAGAACAGGAGAGTGTAGTTATAGCTAAAAAATAGTTTGCAGTAGCTGTATTCTGTGCTGATGTTGCCTGCTGCACTGATTGTATGAATAATGAAGCCCTTTGTACAAAAATGCTGGAGGAGCAGAACAGGCAGCAGTGTGGCTCAAAGCCTAGTAGCAGCACCACCACCAAATCATGCTGCAAACCCCCATCCCATCCCAAGGGCCCAGAGTTTTGATCTTGAAGAGTGGACCATCTGGTTTTCCCTAGGTGGAAAGCAGCAGTGGCACACTGTTGTAATTCCTCATTTGTTTTCAGGTTTCAAGCTATCAAAATAAGGCCTGATATAAATGTGTTTGCATGGCTTCTGACTAACAAAAAAACAAGGCCTGAATTAAAGTAAGGCTTTGGGCTTGCAAAAAAAAAAAAAGGATTTGAAAATAAATTTATTTGCAGGCTTCAGACTTTCACAAAACAAGCCCTGACAAAATTTGTATACACTGCTGACCAAGTTCCAGCATTGCTAGATGTTGTTGGCAAACAACCATCAGAAACATTAGGCAATCCAGTGGCACCCATTAAAGAGACTATGGCACTTGCTACTCAGATAATTCCTGCTGCTGAGGCCTCTAAACAATTGTATTAGGCTGGGTAAAATGAGTCCCACTCAACACATCTACTCCCAAGTAAGACATCTATAACAACCACCTTGACTTTATATCATCAATGTTAAACTAACTAAATCAGGTGCTGCTGTTACTATGGTGTTTGTACGCTCCTCTAAGGAAAAGTGTTTGGGATGTGTTGGTGGTTGACAAATTTAATGCAAATAATTAACCCTCTCTGCCATCAGCTTTCCATATTCAGTGGCATGGAATGTATGCAGATGTTCCTTGACTACCTTAATTTGATTGCTTTCCAGAACATTTCTATGTGTGGTCAGTGCATAACATTGACTAGATTACCTAGTACCTCTCTCCCTTTAAGTTGTTAGGGCATTCCTGTGAGTTGTCTTTTTGGGACAAACGCATTTACTGCTTGGGTCACAGGGTCATTCATCTTATTCTCATTCTTACTTTACCTCTGTCTGCTTTCCCATCCCCCTTCCTCCCACCCTGGATCCCCTCAATTTGGTACATATTCATGGTTTATACCGAATTTGCCTCCTTTATAACGGCTCCCAATTTATGTATATCCCTCAACATTAGAGGTCTGAACAAAAAAAAGATCTGGGGTCTTACGGGAAGCTCATATATTACACTCCAATATTCATCCCCCCACCTTTGGTAAACATTTATACCCCAGAGTTTGGTTGGCCTTGGTGGAGGGGAAGAACAGAGGTATTGCAATTCAGATGGCTAAAAAAAACCTGTGGTCACATGAGGAAAGATGTCTGATGCTGAAGACTTATTTGTATTCATAAAAGATACATCCATAACCAGAGGTTCACCCTGGCAAATATATATGCCCCAAAACTAATATTTTCACTTTCTATCATGCCAATTACCCTCCAATTACTTGACTCATTTAAAGAAGGGCATCTTATCCTGGGAGTTTAAATTAATATAGCACTAGACCCTATTAATGATAACTCCTCAGGATGATCCCAATAGACATTCTTCTTGCTCAAAAGAGTCAAGTCCTTACTGCAAAGCCTTTACTTGATGTTTGGAACCTTTTTCATCCCTCTACAAAGGACTACACATTTTACTCCCTTCCTCATAACTCTTATTCTAGAATCGATTACCTATTCAGGGACCAGTCAATACTATACAATGTGATAGGTACAAGTATAGAGCCCATGACCTTACCTAATCACACCTCACATCACAGCACACATCTAACTAAATCTACATATGCCTTCTATTAGAAAAGGCACATCCTCCTGGAGTTTAAGCAACCTCTTGTTGGTAGATGAAAATAAAAACAAAATCACTTAATAAAAAAATTGAAGAATTTTTCCATATAATTGACCAGATATCAATACTGTTACAGTATGGGGGCATTCAAAATTGTTTATCTGAGGCAAACTCATAAAAATAGGAACCCAGTGGAACAAACCTGCTTTCCAAAAAATTCAGGATCTCCCCAATATCATTTTTGACATGTATCACTTGCACAAATCAAATCTATCAGTGAACACTCTATCAGAACTCATGTAAGCTCGAGCAGGGCTGGACTTCCTGTTAAAACACAAACACCTAAAATCCTTACATTGGCATAAATATAAGTCTTACCTATGTGAAAATAAAGGTGGAATGACCCTTCAGATGTTAAAATTATACATTTTTAACAGCCAGATTAATAAAGTTCCACAAATATACATGAGTAAAATTGTCCATAGCTTGCTTTGATTGCCAGAGAGATATCCAATGAGATCAGAGAGAAAAATGGGGGAGCTAATAATTTTTGGGTAGATGGCAGGATTGATATATGATTTTCACACTCTTTCTCACTCTCCTCTTCAATCTCACATACTCTTTCCTGCTCTTTCCCCCTCCTTTGATCTCTCTCCTTTCTCCCCACTTCACTTTTCATGCTCTGGTTCCTAACACCTCTCTCATATACACTATGTTTCTGGCTCCTCTATCTCTGGCATCTTCTTCCCCCTTTCCTCTACCCTATTCTTCTCTCACCTTCCCACCTCCATGATCCATTTTGTACTCTTTCTGATAGACCTCTATTTTTTTTTCTTGGTCTGCTGGTCAGTTGACAATTTTCTCATCTCTAACTGTTACCTGTATAAACAACAAAAAAGTGTTTAGCACTTTATTGGCACTTATGCAACACATGCTGTCTAGGAGTGCATGATATTTAGATTGACATACACTTTTTTTTATATATTTCGATTTTATTGAAAGAGATAAAGCAGAAGAAATACAAAACAATATATGGCCTTTTTGTTTTTAGGTAATAATATTCATTCAATAAATTATATGTTTTGTTTTGCAGTTCCTGGTAGAAGATCTGTTTGCTTGTTAAATTTGTTTTACCTGGCAATGAAAAACTAAAATGGCCAGTTGAATAAAATAACATTACAGAAAATAGCTGTAGTAATTGATTTAATAAAATATTACTTCCAATTGTATAAAAAAGAAAATGATACAATGAGGAAAATATATGGATTTATTTAGTACTATACACTGAGACTGCTGCATCAGGGACAGCTAGTCACAGCAGATATGTACATGTATAATAACATACAGATGAATGGACCACTGAGCTCAGTCCCCTGTTGGCTTTTTCAGAAACAGCTTTCCAGTGTCCAGAGTGGTACAATGTGATGGCAAGCTGTAGGAACAACTGTGAAGACCAGTGTGTGACATATTGGCTGCCAGAGGGGGTAATGTTTCTTGTACCATGCAAAAAACACCCTTGGTTGTTGCTTGACTATGACTCTTTAGCCACCATTTAAGTATATTAGGAGCCACTGTTCATTAACAGCTTAAAAATATATGTTTATTTATTTTCTATGGTGCAGTTGATTTTCTCAAGAACTGGTCGTCTTTTGCTTTCTGCAGAAGGACCATTGACTCCTTGTTTGCTAGAGAGGTCCCCAAAAAACATTGTTTTACAATTAATTGGAGATCTGTCTAGAATTCAACAATTTACCAGCATATCAAGAGAAACAATCTACTACTAGGAGGAATGAGTCTTAAAAATAGAAGCCAAAGAGGTCAAGTCCACATGAAAGTCAAATACAGCTGGACACAGTAGCATAGGTGGCATTCTGTGCTTTTCAGTAACCACCATGTATTACATTTTCTTATTGTGTTTGACCTTTGAGGGCTTTGCCTGTTTCACAATTGATGTGGAAATAAAATATAATGTCGAGCATGATAACATTTTCATAATTCTTTGTATCTACTTGTTAAACTTTTGCTGACCCTCCCTCTCTTTCTAGCTGATAATAAAAGCTGGATGTCAGATTATATTTATCTATTTCCCTAAATAAAGTTGCAGTTATCTCTGACATTAAATGGTTGCCTAAGGACAAAATTATGATTCTGAATGCTGCATGTTATCTGTGTTCTATTTTTATTAGAAGGTCTGTGAGCTTTCCTGCTCTGATGTTTTCCTTTTTAATTAAATCATGTTTGTTTTTTTGTTTTATTTTAAAATGTAATATACATGTGACCACAGTGCCGTCCTCTATATAACTGGACATTTCCCCATCATGCCTAAATTAAAAAACTGAGGCTGATGTACAGACTAAAAGTGAAACATGGACAGCCCTGATGTAGAAATAAATTATTTTTAAGTAAGACCTCTCAATGCTGCAAAGTCCTTCAAGTGAGATATGTGCATTATCTTCTATGAGAGTGTGAGTATAATGAGTGGGGAGGGAGAGTTCACCTAAATGTGAAGATATCACACTATTTTTGGATTTCTTCTATCACTCTAATGAATACTGTGGAAGAAAGATCTCTTGTGTGCCCTAGTGTGGGTGATTAAGAACCATCTGGGATATCCCTAATAAGGAACTGTGAGAAGTTCCTGAATCTTGACGAAGCAGTACACCTTTAAGAAAGAAATAAAGGTTCTTTACACGGACTTAAGGGAAGCCCCTTAATCAGTGTGGATTATCACTGATAGTGTTACATCAATTAAAGGGATAGTAATACTTCATTTTAACTTTATTTTATTTTGTAGGTATTAAAAAAACATGAAGAATGATATAAGTCTTATCTCTGAAACCTTTATGGTTTAAGAGATATTCACAAACAAAGTATCTCCCCCCTGTTCAACCAGATCAGAAGGGAGATGCCAAGGTAGACTGCAGAGAGGGACAATCTTCAATTAAGATAATGGAAAAAGCTGAAAAACTTGTCAAGGGGGGAAGGGCTTTCATTGTTTTCATACAAAGAAAATTGTCCCCTTCTGTTATCTGTACTGTCATACAACCAGACTCACATCTGAGAAGAGATGGCTTATACTAGGTAAAAGGGGCGGGGAGGGGAACTTTGCTTGTGAATATCTCATAAATCATAAAGGTTTGAGAGATAAGACTTATATCATTCTTCATGTTTTTTTAATGCCTACAAAATAAAATAAAGTTAAAACGAAGTGTTACTATCCCTTTAAGGACTTTATTTTACTGTGCTTAGTTTGTTTAGTTATTTTGATTTCTATGATTTTATAGGAAGTCATATTGGAGATTACTGTGACATCTGATTTTTCATTACACATTGTTTCACTTTCTATTGATATCCTGAGTATCCATAAAGAAGTGATACTGTTAATTTACTGGGATATTCTGGCATCATGATTCTGTCTCAGTTCAATTGATGCTGAGGAGCAGGTTAGTGTGCCACAGACCACCTTGGACACAGTGGGAATGGGGTCAACAAGTGATCTGGGACTAGGCCAGGTTCCACTTGCTAGCAGATGCAATTCTCCATGTCCTAGCTGCCGTGTTTGTTCTGAGCCAGTAGCAGCAACATCATCCTCTGCCCCAGACAGTGAAGGGGAATGTGGAGGAGAAGAAGAAAGAGGCCATTCTTCTTCACCTGTTTCCTACCCCCTGAATTCATAGGTGTGGGACTATTTTTCTCTTTGGGCAGGCACAGTGCAGTCATCACCAATGGCAGTGTTCACAATTTGTGACAAGTCAGCGAGAAGAGGAAAGGAGGGACCGCACCTTGGCACAAGCATCCTGATATCACACATGAAAAACAGACACCATAACATTTATGTCAAACATGTTAAAGCCAAACACCCACCACAGAAATCAAGCACCACTGTTACAGTACCCCCTGACTCTCCAGAAAGGCAACAAGAGGTGAGGTGAGATCAAAGAGGAGGAAAAATAGAGAAACCCAGGCAGAGGCTAGAAGTTAGATGACGAGCGAAACAACTAGTTTGCCATCACCTTCTTCCTCTAGGGTAACTACATCTTCTGCCAATCCACCTCATTCATCATTACCTCCCCCACCAAATGATAGCCCTTCTGTAGATGTTAGGATGTGGCAGTTAGTTTCCACCTATTGAACACTGTGTGGTGCACTGACCACACGTGTTAGTGTGGTGGAGGAAAATCATATCCAGGGAGTCAAACTGCATATGAGTCGATTTCATCCTGCAGAATATGCTAACATAATGGCAGGGAGGGTCATCATTACTATTAAACTGTCAGTAAGTTGTCATGTGTGTTTAGTGGGGTGTGGAAAAGGGGTATAGTGACAGCAGCACTGAGTACTTGATTTTTGATGTCATGGTGTTTGGATACAATTGCGTCAGGTGTTATTTACCACACACTGTGCACATTGCAGTTGATAATGAGAAGCACAGTTCCTGCTCTCGAGGGAAAAAATTATATTCTAATAACAACACACCCATGATTTTGGAGGAGGGGCAGGGGGAGAAGAATTATTGGCCAACTTCTTCTTTTCTCCACATAGACTGGGGGCTACTTATTGTGCTGCTACTGCCTCAGGCACATCACTGGAGCTAGTCATGGCAAATGGAACCTTCATCATCCATCACCCATGTTACTGCTGTTGTTGATCTCATACCCTTTGAGCTGCCTAATCATCCAGCTGTTTAAACAATTCAGCAGCAGCAAGACCAGCAGTCTCAAATTCTGCATCTACATCAGGGTATTTGACAGTGGCCACTGGCCAACACAACATGACCTGCTGGCACTAGGCCAGTAGGGCATTTTTTATCAAACAAGTCTAAGTCTTACAAATCAATGTTTTTTTAGACGGAAGTTTATAAAAAGAAAACTAACGAACAAGAAACTATTGACTGGTGACAGAGAAAAGGAGGCACTTTGACTTGAGCTGTGAATGAAATCAAGTGTGACAGATACTAGAGACTTGCCTGATAGTATTTTGGGAAGGTCGACAAGACATCACTCCACACAAAGTTCTGCACTTTACTATAAAAAGCAATACCATTTTGATGTACTAGTGGCAGGGGTAAAGGGAAAGGAGTATGAGAAACACAGGAGACTGGCAATAAATAGTATTCAAAAAACTGCATGCAGCCATGGTTGCTGCAGCTTGAGTAATAACTGATGACAAATCTCCTCCTCATCCTTAAACTACTAGCTGTAGTAGTAATAAACCTTTTTAGAACTCTACAGATGATGAGTTGCATTCTAGTGTTCATGGCACAATGGAGAGAGATTTAGGAGTTATACCATCGACTATGTCTAATGGTTAGAGAAACAACACCCAAGTAGTGTTGAATGTTCTTTAACCCTTTGAGTGCCAGAGGGGTACAGAACACATTGCTTTGCAATGCGTTACGTACCCCTCTGACACTCAAAGGGTTAAATCCCACTAAAGGCAAAAGTAAAAAGAAAGTGTTCAAGACTTCCAAAAGCCTAGAAGAATATGACAGTAGTGGAGATGAATTTGTGGACGATGCTGATGATTACCTCATTATTGGTGATGAAGATGATTTAGAATATATCCCTTCACTGTCCTTAATTACTTCTGATACAAATGAAATTGGAAGACAGTGATGAAGACATGGCTATAAATTTAGCTGAATGGAAAATGCTCAATCTCTCACCCCTGAAAAGGAGCCTTAAATCTGTCTATAAACTGAGAGATCAATTGGAAAGACTGTCGCTGGACAAGCGAAGATGCCTACACAATTATCTTTTCAGACATCATCATAATCATCAATGTTTCCAAGTCCAACCTCTACCCAATATTGTCTATAAGCAACAGCACAGTTTATCATCAGCATCCACAACACTAGCTATTATGAGTACTACTGCTGCTGTTGCAAGTACTGCACCACTGATACCTTTTAACAGTGCAATTGCCAAATCTAGCCCCAGCAGTAGTAGTAACACCTATGTGTATGAAGTCTATAGTATAGAGATATTTCACTCACTATCCAGAAGCAAATATGTTGATATCTGTTGTGTAAAAAGCATGTGAACAGGTGTGTGTGTGTGTGGTGGGGCATCAGGATCACACCTATGAATATCCTAATTGAGAATACTCACATCCAGTAGTGGACAAACAGAGCTTGATGCACCAAGTCATGGCATCTAACATGTGGCCCATGGCCCAACTTCAACCCATGGCCCAAATGCAACCCGCTTGCCCTGAGGAACTGGCCTCTCTGGGATTTTTTTTACTGTTGTATTAATTCTCTTTTACAAACAATCATTCCATATACACAATTTGTATGAAAACCGTGTAAAAATGGGGTGATGTACAGTATATGACATTGGATATTACTGTGGGAGAAAGAAAGCAGCACATTGTTGAAACAAGGTGGGCATGTGTGTGTGTGTGTGTGCTCCACCCAATAAAAATACAACAGAATGATATGTACTGGAATGCCCATGTCAGAAAAACACTCAAACAATGAAGGGGATGGCAAGAGTCCCCTCTTAAAAAAAGAAAAGGAAAACAATCTTTGAATTGTGTAAACTCTCCCTCGACAGTCCCATCTACCCCCAGTGCTCCTCATAGGGGGCTCAGTCCTCTTCTCCAAATGCCTTCCCATCCCACTCCCTCAGCTCCCCATCCACCTAGTACATTGAAAACTGTCTCTAAAATGTGAAACTGACCATGAAGCAGAGTAAGTATAAAGAGTTCCCTGGTTTTGAAGAATTTTAATCCATCTAGTTCTTTATTTTGCAAGGATATAATCCAATACATGTGGGTGAAATGTACTGTTTTTGGCAGTAGCTGTTTCAGAGTGGGATTTTTTTTTTAACAATTACCTCATCGCAAAAATGGATACAGGTATGTAGCTGGAATATAATTATGCATAATATATTTTTACTGCAGTGGTATACCAAAGCTAACTCAGACCTATACATTTCAGTTGATAACTTCAATAGGAATCTGTGAAATAAAACCAGTGTTAAAATTTATCACCAGCAAAAAAACCCTAGGCCTTATTTTGATATCATGTCATCCACATGTATAGCCCCAACCTCCATTCCTATTGCAGTGGCAATGTATGCCACACTGAGAAGGAAAATTAAAAAAGTAAATGCATTGGGATGTATGTATGTATTAGACATCCATTTATCAAATATAACAGTGTTATGTAGATAGACCTTATTTTCAAAATAAAACTGTAAAAATTCTTACTAATTCTAAGTCAAACCAACTACACCTTAGGGGACTAATAAATATTCCCATTGATTTAAATAAGGCTTTTCACTCCCTTGAATAATAGTGACTCTGAAATGCCTAACAAAGCAATGTGTTAGAGACCTTTCTAGCAATCAATGTTTTAGATATGTGGCGACTGTGTTCATTTCTAGTTGTCCCCATGATGCATTTGGTTTGTTCCAGAATTACTACAATCTTCTTTTGAACCTAGGGTTCAAGGATGTTTTTTTCCTTTTGTTACTCACAAGTCTCCAAACATTTTGAGTGAGAGGTACATTAGCCCTATGAATAACAGAGGGATATGCGTTTAGTTTGAGAGAGTTCACTTGGTGTATTTTAACCTTCATAGACTCTTCCTACAGAATTAAAATGACAAGCTGTCAGCAATAAATACAACTTCTCAAATTCTGCCAGATTTTAATTTACTGTTGTCTGGTTCTGATTGGCCTCTTTTCTCTGGGAAACTCTTTGAAATAACCTTTTTTGTTTGTTTTTCCTGTGAATCAGTCACTACCAATTACCCATACAACATATGTAAAAAAATGAAACATATACAGACAAATCTTTCAACACTATAATGTATACTGGATATAGATATGTGAGGCTGATATGCTAAGGAAAGTGGTACAATTCTGTTTCAAACTAAGTGGAACATTCAAAAAAATTCCCATTGATTTAAATAGGAGTCTTAATGTGTTGAAGATGACACTACATTGAAGGGGTTAAACGTCCCATTTAAATCAATGGGAATTTTGTTTGGTATAGTTGGTTTGCCTCAGAGTTGTCTGTCTGTCTAATCTATCTATCTATCTATCTATCTATCTATCTATCTATCTATCTATCTATCTATCTATCTATTTTTCTACCACTCATAAAACACAATGGGGGAGATTGCTAAAACTGGAGTTAATCTAAAAGAAGAGTTAAAATGGCTGTAAGATTGTCTCTGGTAGTTCTAAAAGTATTAAGGACAGTTTAGGAGGACAAACACAATGTAGTAAATAAAAAAAAAAATGGAGTAAGGAAGTTTGTAAAAAGTGGTGCAGCGTATTTATAAAGAAATGTTGCTATCTGCGACAATTTAGCAACAGAATTTACTCCAAATATTTAAGGCCATGTCTGACCTATTCTTATTCTTAACTGTCTCCACATTTATAAATGTACCTAGAATACTTTATAAATACCAACACTTATAATAAGGAATAAGGACACTTTAAGGATCTGTTCACAAAAACAAACAGGAACACTTTTTATAAATCTCCCCCAATGTCTTTATGCTTTGGTGCTGTTTATACATCAATAGCATAAACAAGTAGAAAAAAATATGCATTTGTAGGACTTTATGGAGTAAATTCTGTCGCTAAATTGTCGCAAATAGCAACATTTCTTTTAAAAAAACAAAAACAAGTATAAAAATATACACTATCATGTACACACACACACATATATATATATACACACACACATGTGCACACACAGATATATGCATACATTCACACATTTTACATTATTTTTTTCTTTATCTCCACATAATGTAGCAGTGATTTAAACCTCATCAACTTCATCCTGGTATCTCTACTGATACAGACAGGAGCCTTCAAATACTCTACTTGCTGTGCTAATAACACATAACACTAAGGGACAGCAGGAAACGTCCCGAGGGTAATTTTGGTGTCAGTTTGCACAATGGTAACATCTAGTTCTCCTATTTTGTTAGGATGAAGATTTCTTTTTCCATAAGGCTCCCTGATTCCACTTCATTTTCATTTGTGATAAAAGGAGATAGAGGGGAACAGAGACAATTAAAAGAGGGCCATACACATTGCCCTGGATAGATCCAATGAATAATAATAGACATCAAGCTGCTAATGTGGTTAAGAACAGCTCAGTCTCAAGTGTCTAAAAAGCCTAAGGGGCTTGAGAGGAGACTTAATTTATTGTACATGTTGGAATTAATAGGGTAGCATGAAGCATGGAAGGAAAGAAGGGAGATATGTCAAAGGTTCTTTCTACTTCAGTCCCTATCCAGGGCAAAGGAATAGAAACTTTACTTGAATATGTGTGGGTTTTTTATGTGTTTATTTATTTATTTGTGAGTACAGCAATTATAAATCACTGAAATGTTAACCATTCAACTTGCTATTAAAACTGGAAGGAATAATCAGTCATCTAAATCAAAACCTATATGTTTATGTCAAAGCACAAAGTGTAGTATTAGCCTTCACTGCCCATGACCTTCAAATCAAAGATGTGGTTTACGGTACCTCCCTCTCTAACTTAGGGCTTTATCATTATTTGAAGATAGAATCCAGATTTGCTGTTTCTTTATTTAAAGGGGAAGCATCACCTATTAATAATCCCTCCACTTACCTTGCTATGACCAGAACATCCTAATTGCCTGTCTGAATTTTTCTTTGTTCTTTGATTCAAGAGATAACCTCTTAAGTCAGTCCTGGATGTCATGTACATGACGGCAGATATGAAAGCTGCTGGCAGGACAATAGGAGACAAATGCTATTCACTGCATATGGTAATCTTAATTCTTTAAGGAACAGTTAACAGTCCCCATATTAATTATATAATTACCCACTTCAGGACAATTAGAATTGGCTTCACCTAACTATTTACATTAAATCCTTCACACATCTAAGCTGATTAGAGGACCATGCTGATCAGAGACAAACCAAGCAAGGTACACATAGGGAGAGAAGTGTGTGCATATTGTTATTCTCCAGTTACTGGGCAACAACTTCCATAATCCTCAGCCAATCAACACCTCGCTGACAATGCTGGGAGATGTAGCTGGAGAGCCACACATTGTCCACTCATGGAATAACAAATAAGAAATGTGTTTTAGCAATATTAATATCTGCCCTGATTAGGTTGATCAGGGCACAGAAGATGGTGCACTGTAAACTTCTCACTGCACATGGTAATCTTTAAGGACCAGCTGACACTCCCCATATCTAATTGCTCACTTATTACAACTAAGACAACAATAAAAGTAGCCTTCATTCACAGTTTTTACCCACAAACACACCTTACAGGTGTTACCCTGGTGGTGTAACTACAGGGGGCGCCATTGCACCTGGGTCAGGCATCCAAGGGGGCCCATTGTCACTGCACTTTCCTGAAGTAGGTGGTCTGAGCATGTGTGTGCTCCCCATAACAATTAGGATTGGCTTTACCTAACAATTTACATTAAATCCTTCACACATGAGAGCTGATTAGAGGACCTTGCTGATCAGAGACAAACCAAGCAAAACACACACAGGAAGAGCAGCTATGGTGCAAGTGTGTGCATACTGTTGCACTCCAGTTACTGGGCAACAACATCCATAATCTTCAGCCAATCAACACCTGGCTGAGGATGATGGGAGTTGTAGCTGGAGAACCACATGTTGTCCATTCATGGCTTAGCAAATAAGAAATGTGTTTTAGCAATATTTATTTGCCCTGATTATGTTGATCAGAGCACAGCAAATTGTGCACTGTAAACTGCTGTGTAATCTAAGCCTTGTGCTTAGATAATGCACAGAAATGTTTTGTCTGAGGTAGCTTCTCTTCTGGGAGGAACTACACTGAGGGTAAAAGAGTGGCTTTTTGTGCTAAAGGGACCTGCATTATCTCCCTCTCACATCACAGCTCTCTTTCTTCCCTCTTTGCAACCCCTGTTTTCAGTCCCCTCTCTCCCACTGTCTCTGTGATTTCCTTTCTCTCTGTTTCAGTCTCCATCTTCTCTATAGAGCGTCTCTCTGCACCCTCTCTAAACCTCCATCCTAGCTCTGTTTTCACATCTCCCTTCTCTCTCCCTTTCCCACCCCTCTCTCTGACTTCCAATTATATATATTTGTTTATCTTCCACTTCTCTTAATATACAAGAATCACTCTGTCCTCGCCATCTCCTCCCATCTCTGCCCCCTGAGCCATTTCGGAAAGCTGTGTGACTTCCAATCTGCTGTGGGACTGCAAAACCTTCAGCTGGCCACCACCTGGCTGAAGATGATGTAAGCTGTAATCTAAAACCAGCTGGAAAGTCACACTTTGTCTAGTCTAATATATGGCATAAATAAAATAGAAAGCATCAAAGAGATTGTAGGTGTGACACTGAGGTGAGTGAGTATGGGAGTGGGGGATTCATGCATGTGTGTGTGTGTTTGCTCCTGAGCCCAGTAGTTTCTAGTAATGCTCTGTGGTATTAATTAAGCAACTCAGGTTCAGTTGTAAATTCCCTGGTATCTCAAAAATAATTAGGTGGAATATAAAATAATTCAATGTTTATAACAGAATTGCCATATTACCATTTAAGTTGCTCCTGCAAGGCTGTATTTCTCAAAATGTGCATCTTTTCTATCAGTATCTCATATTGAAGTGTTGATATAGCTGGCATATTATAAACATTCAAAAGCCAAACATTTCCTGGGAAAGTGGGCTTTAATTAGCCTCCCCAAACTTAAAATGCACCCTCTGCAAATGAGAATTTCACAATACCTTTCTTTCTCTCAGTCTATCTTCTATATAACTTGTGGTTATTTCCTATTAGAGAGGGAGGCTCTGTCTCTACTCTACACTTGTGTTGTTACCTAACCAATTTTTCTGTTTATTGTTTTTTTTATTTATAATTTATTGCAATTTTTAGAAATAAAAGGCATAGAAGAGAAAAATTGGGAAGGGGGGACGCAGCAAAAGGTACGGCACATTTTAAATAAAAGGGTAGCAAAATACATAATAAACCACATCAGTTCATCTCATGGAATGCAAAAGGTGGCTGATGGTGTATATATTTACGTATAGAGGTTAACTGGGTGAGAAAAAGGGGTGAGGGAAAAGTGGGGGAAGGGGGGAAGGAGGAGAGTGGAAGAAGGATGAGGAAAAAGCACCAGGACTGACTGCAAAATAGAGTCCAGGAGCAGGTAAAGTGAGGTATGTGTTGAGTACATCATGGTTTAGATCAATGAAGTGCAACCAGGGTTCCCAAACTCTGTATAATATAAACTTAAAGGGAAAGTAATGTTTCATAATAAAATAAGCTCTAATTAATCATCATAGTATTTGGACTTTGGAGAGTGTTATTTCAATTCTGTCAGAGTTGTAGTTCAAGAGTAATTCAATGACAAAGTATCCCCCTCCCGCCCCTTTTACTGATGTAACACTGTTCAGCCAGATCAGAAGGGAGGTGCCCAGGTAGACTGCAGAGAGGGACAATCTTCAATTAAGATAAGAGAAAAACCTGAAAAACTTGTCAAGGGGGCAGGGCCTTCATTGGTCTCATAGGAAGAAGATTGTCCTCTTCTGTTATCTGTCTGATCTTACAACCAGATTCCACATCTGAGAAGAGATGGCTTACACTAGGTAAAAGGGGCAGGAGGGGAAACTTTGCTTGTGAATATCTCTCAAACCATAAAGGTTTGAGATATAAGACTTATATCGTTCTTCATGTTTTTTTAATGCCTACAAAAAAATAAAGATAAAACAAAGTGTTACTATCCCTTTAATTGGAGAGCTCATGAGTCCGTTTTTCCATGGTAAAGTTTTTCCAAATTATCTGAATGAGGGTATACTGAACAAGTAGATCTGAATTTCTGGCTTTAAGGTTCTCTTCACTATTGATATGCTAGTCATTGAAAGAAAATGCACATGGAAAGTAGCAATACTCATCTCCATTTGAGCAGCCCCATACCTTGCTGACTGTCCAAGGATAATTAAACAATCATAAAATCAAGGATAGCAGTCAATTAGTTCCACCTCTGTTTACAATTAATAATTAGCACTGCATTTAGGAAGACAAAGAAGTGCAAATCTGGAGAATACCAACTGTACCATGGGGATAATTAAAAACTCTCAACATTCACGGTTATTTTAAAGGGTCTTTTAACCTCCTGTCCTAAATTCTAGAGAGGCAAACCCAATAAGTGGTTAAAAATCCCTTTTAGATCACTTTGTAATTTTCATTATCCCCTGTGGTGCAGGCTATTTTCTCCAGTGTTGCATCTTTTCCATCCTGAGCGGTTTACTGAATCTGTCACCCTCTGACCAAGCACCAGCACAAAACGGAATCTAATGTCATCATTTGATTTTCACCATCTGTAGACTACACACACATATGTCAAAGTATTAAATACAAAAAGATTTAAGCCCATACAAATAGTGTTAGACTCTTGATGCTGATAGCTTACAATCTGCAGGGAGTAGTGAAGCTTGTTAGATACAAGGGATAACTAAGTTATAATTAGGGATTCATCAATTCTGTAATGTTTTATGCATATGAAACCAGCAGTTTTTGAAAATACATTTTGAAATATGAGTGATACACTAAGGCAGGAGTAGTGATTATATTGGCCAGATGGCCAAATCTCTATTCAAAATGTTGTTGGAGGTTATGCATATGTCTCTATATGTGTGAAAACAACATCGTGTTTATGTCTGGCTGATTCTTGTACTTCTGTGATTAACCATCCCGACAATTGACTTACCAGGTACGTCCCGCAAAAACTGTCACTTAGTGACAGAGGACGTACCTGGTAAGTCCCGGAAGTCTGGGTCTGTGTGCGGCTGCACGCCGTTCGTGGACTCTGGAATTGTTTAAAAAAAAAAATGTTAGCCGGGCGTTAAGGTGACAGCCGCGTACACACGTGGCTGTCACTAAGGGGTTAAAGGAATAGTATTGTCAAATTATTAAAAAATATAATATTGTAGCTATTGAAAAATTAAACTAAATGACCCCAGTATCATCTCTCAAACCTACACACGTGGCTGTCACTAAGGGGTTAAAGGAATAGTATTGTCAAATTATAAAAAAATATAATATTGTAGCTATTGAAAAATTAAACTAAATGACCCCAGTATCATCTCTCAAACCTTTATGGTTTGAGATACACTCGCTGTTAAAGTTCCCCCCTCCCTCCCCTTTCCTTGACGTTGGCATTCTAGCTGACTGCAGGGGAATCAGGTCGCATGACCGACGGAGGCTCTTCGGCAGAGCCGAGCTGGCGATATTGAAAAAGAAATACTTCACTGGAACGGTCTACAAAGTGTGCTTGCAAACCATTTGTAGATAGTTTCAATTAAGTAGCTCTTTTTAAATATTGCAATCTTGGCTCTGCTGAAGAGCCTCCGCCTGTCCCGGGACCGGATTCTCCTGAAGTCAGCTAGAATGCCGACATCAAGGAAAGGGGAGGGAGGGGGGAATTTTAACAGTGAATATCTCTCAAACCATAAAGGTTTGAGAGATGAGACTGGGGTCATTTAGTTTAATTTTTCAATAGCTACAATATTCATTCTATATAATAATTCACTAAAACATGTGTAAAGACAAAGTCATGCGCACTAGAAACTGCTGTGCGTGCTGCAGTCATGCACAGTAGAGACTGCCCGCGCCGTGGCTGATACAGAGCTGGATGCTGCGAGGCTCGGGCAGTCTCTACTGCACTTGACTGCCCCGCCACGGGCAGGCAGTGGGACCGTGGCCCGTGTAACGGGCTCTTCAACTATTTTTTGTAATAATTTGACAATACTATTCCATTAACAATTGTGTTGCTACATATAGTATGAATCATCTATATGATACATTTATATCAAACAATTGCTTTGTGAAATATGTATCATTCTCCCATTGTAGGGAAAGAGATAATTGATATTTTATCTGCAGAGCAGCACAGCTGTATTGGTACAACCAGAAAGATCCAGGGGCCATATACAATTGGTCTACAGTCTGTATTTTGCCCATTTCTGTACTCAGGTGTACTCAGGCAGATAGACTCTCTAATTTCTGTGTTATTCTTTTGAACCCTATGCACTAAGAGCTCTCATGTTTGAGAGATGCTAGTGCATAGTCTCCATAGAATTACATGGGAGAGTTTATCCCACTGGAGATGCTATCTCCTATTTACCACTTCTATCCACCTTAGAGCATAATCCCCGGGTGTTTTGTTTGCTGCATTAAAACTCAGATTCCAGATAAAGAAATCACATCACATAAAAAAGAATCAGTTTGAATTCCCTTGATGTAATTCAAAGTAGGTTCCAGTCCATGTTACTTGTGTGGACAAGTAAACTGTAGAGGTACATAGAGATTAATTCTGAATTGATTAACCTGGAACTAGACTTTTCTCATTATCTGATGAAGTGATCTGCAAACAAAATTTCAATAACTTCTCTAATTTCTATTTTTAATGCAGAACAACTTTTAATGTACTTTAATGAACTGGAATTATTCTGGGGCAGAGCTGTCCAAGTCCAGACCTCAAGGGCCATCAACAGGTCAGGAATTAAGGATTTCCCTGATTAAGCACAGGTGAGTCAGTCAAATGAGATTAAAATACCCATTTAAATCACTAATTAACTCACCTGTGCTTAATCAGGGAAATCCTTATATCCTGGCCTGTTGGTGGCCCTTGTGAACTGAACTTGGACAGCCCTGCTCTGGGGTAAACCACCTGCATCATAGAGGACAAATAAACATTCACATTGCTTAAAGGGGATGTATCACCTCTATATAAGTGAGCCTAAATAGTTTGGTTATATATGGAATATGAGTAAAAGTGTCTTTTTTTTCATTTTAAGCTTTATTTGGTTGAAATTCCAGTCATAAACTCTGCCCTACAACTACTTCCGCATAGACTGCGATTACCTGCTCTGTAACCGCAGTCCATCACTCTGCCTCTGCTCCGCTCCTCTATCCAGCCTCCTCCGATGAAAGAGACTTTCTGTCAGTAAGCTGGAGCGCTCTCAGTGGCAGAGATCGATATCTAGCCAATGAGAGCTCTCCAGCTTACAGGCAGAAAGCCTCCATCATTGGAGGAGGCTGGACAGAGGGAGGGGAGCCGAGGCAGAGTGACAGACTGCGGTTACAGAGCAGGTAATCGCAGTCTATGGGGAAGTAGTTGTAAGGCAGAGTTTATAACTGGAAGTTCAACCAAATAAAGCTTAAAATAAAAAAAAATAAGACACTTTTACTCATATTCCATATATAACCAAACTATTTAGGTTAACTTATATAGAGGTCATACATCCCCTTTAAAAAGGGCAGTTAACACCTTCAGTTCTAGGAATGTCTCCAATTTATTGCTTTACTTTCAAGTAGTTTAACTGCCTTTTGCATCATTGGTAATTTTGGAATATTTAATGTGGTCCCTGCAACATAGTTAACGCTTTGAGTGCCAGAGGGTACGCGACGCATTGCAAAGCAATGTGTTGCATACCCCCTCTGGCACTCAAAGGGTTAATGTGTATCATTTATTCACTTTCATAGTACATCAGCTTTGTTAAGTGTGTGTAACACATTTTAGGTGATGCTTTACCTTTCATCCTTATTTTTATGTATACCTAAGGTGCATAATATGTAAAGTCAAATTGCCTATGCTTTTTTTTATTATTATTATATCTTTATTAAGTCAAGGAAGAACAGTACAACAATATATCTGACCAAGTTGTTACAGTGCAAGGTCAGAGGAACGTAGAACAAGACTGTAAAACATAGTTTGAATAAATGCTAGAGATACAAAGCAATGAGTATGTAAGAGAGCAAGAACACAGTCTCATACATTAGGCAAAAACAAGGTCATGACCTTTAACATGGTTCATGTGGTAAAAGTCTCAACCACTTGGAAAGTGGAGCAGGTCTTACGGGGCTCAACCTTGGCTAGTATATAAAGCGAGGGAAAAGAGAGAGAGAAAACAAAAAGAGTAAGGATTAAGAATAAGAGGAGGTAGAAAAAAGGGGGTGGAAGACAAAAGTGAGGTTTGGGATGGGGAGTGGGGGAGTTCATGGCAGTCAAGGTAGTCCTTCGAGTATCCTATGACAGGTACAAGAAAAGTAAGAGAGTGTGCAATAACAATTGCAAAAAGGAAACACTATGGTCCAGCAGCTGCATGGGAACCGAGCCAGTCAGTTAATAAAGGCCAGATAGAATCTGGATTTAAATTTCTGTGAAGTTAAAAAGACAGTAAACTTAATTTAAGTGTATAACATGTAATGTCAGTGCCTATACTTCTTTCATTTATTTTTTTTACACTTTCATGTCCCTGACCCTGAGCTCCTTGAAGATCCATTTCCAGAAAGCTTCCTGTCAGGCACTATGAAACAGGGAGATTTATATAATGTAATGGTATCCCTGCAGCAATGCATGCTCTGTATGCTGTGTATACTAAATTGTATGCAGGCTTTTCTGCCACCGAGATACAGTTGCACTGTATCTCTGTCCCTGCTTTCACAGTCACTGACAGGAAGCTCTCTGCAAATAGAAATTCCAGGAGCTCAATGTCAAACAAATAAACATAAAATAAAAACAATATTAGTAGTTTAACATTATATATTATGCACGGCAAGCATATGTAAAGTAAAAAAAGAGGTTTACTTTCACTAGGGATGGGTGAAAAGTCAGAGAAATGTCCTGCAGAAAATGTTTGTGGAAAAACAACAATTTCCCACTCTTCTCAAAAAAAAATTCCCTCCCATAGAAAATGGCTTGAAACAATTGTTAGGATGCTGAATGCCTTTGTCGTTTGCCTACAACACTTCCTGCTTAAAGGGTTAGTAATGTAAAAAAAAAAGTTTTTTGCATATAGAAGAGCTTAAAAAGTTGAGCTAAATGCAAACAAAGTATCTCTCAAACTGCTATGGTTTGAGAGACACAGGCATTTAAAATTTGATGTCTCCTGCTGACATCTGTAAAGCTATCAGCAGGATATCCGTGTCGGTCGACACGGAGGCTCTGCAGCAGAGCCACAATCGCATTATTGACAATGAATCCCTTCATTAGAATGGTCTAAAATGTGTGCTTGCACACGTTTTAGACCCTTCCAATGAAGGGATTCATTGTCAATAATGCGATTGAGGCTCTGCTGCAGAACCTCCGTGTCGAATGACATGGATCTCCTGCTGACAACTTTACAGCTGTTAGCAGGAGACTTTGAACATTAAAGTGGATCTATCACATATCACTAATGCTCATTAGTTAGAGCATTTAGCGAAAAAGTCTAAGAAGTTACTAATTTAAAAAAAAAGTTATTTGTGCAAAAATTAATGTTTAAAAAGTGCCAGCAGCCTACTTCCACTTGCTGCTTTTTTGTGAAATATTACCATCCATTTAACGTCTCCGCATCCCTATCACTGTCAACAAAAAAACAAAAACCACACTCCCTGTTCATCTGCTTGTTTCCACAGACTCCCTAGGACAGCTATAACAGCAGAGCAGAAAGAAACTTGGATTATGGTTGTCTGTGTATTCCAAGTCAGTCACACAGAATTTTGGGGTATTTGAGGTAATTCTCCTTTGTTCCCTTCTCATACCCCCAGATCACAGCTGCCTGTGTCTGTTCAGGCATACAGAATGTTGGGGTATTTGGGGTAAACCTCTTTTGCTCCCTTTCCACACCCTCAGACTCCCCTTTGGACAGAGATGACCATATCAGGAGAAGGAAACATGGATTACCTCTGCCTATGTCTTCCCAGTCAGTCACACAGAATATTGGGGTCAACCTCATTTTTCCTATCCTGTCCCCCAGAGTTTCCTAGACTCCCCTAATACAGGAACAGATTCACTGTCTAAAAGCCTCCCTAAACTAAGCTTCAAATCCACTTTATTAGCCTATCTTATCTGGTTAAAAAATGTGCTGCTTTCTCTTCCTCTCACAAACACTGAATGGTATGTGGAGGGAACCTGACACCCCTTTTATACTATGCCAGCAAGAAAAGAATGGACACCTGCCATGTGATGTGGAGAAATGTAGTCACCCCATTGATTTCAATCAAATGAACTAAGAAAAAAAGTTTAAAAAAAAGCAGCACTTTGTGTGAAAAATGTACTGCTCTGCAAAAAATCCCAATTTTTCTCCTGTTTCTCTCACCCTAACTACTTGCTAGGGAAAGAAAAGTCTTACAATGTTAAGACACAATTGCCCATGTTTAAAAAAAAAAAAAAATAGAGGTATTCTGGAGTAAACCAATTATAACATAGCGGACAAATAAAAATTCCTGTTAAGTTAAATTGGGCTTTTAATCCCTTGAATGCTAGTGTGAACTCCAATGCATTGCACAGGGATTAAAAACTGCTGTTCAAGTGCACAAGAATTTAGTAATTTTTACCTTGTCCCCATGGTGCATTAGGTTTACTCCAGAATGCATACATTTTGCTTTTATATATATAACGGATCCTACCCTGTTACTGGGATACGACTGCTCAGCCCATTATACAAGGAACTGTGAACAGTTTGCCGTGTCCGGAAGTTTTTATCGGGGCGTACAAACTTTTAAGCCCTTATTGCGGACAGGCGAAAACACGAAGGCGGCATGCCTTGTTTAAATGTTGTACTGGGAAATACACTATGATTGCACATTCGCCGACTACTAGTCGGAGGTTCCTGGCTCGGTGTTTGAACCACCGATACTGGGTCGAACACTTGGGGTCGAGGACAGTGGGCAGCCGCAGGATTGATTGAATCCCTGAGCAGGGTAGTTAAAGGTCTTCCATAGACTTAACATGGAGAAAAGTAAGCAGCTCAGGGATTGGTCAACCAGCGGACCCTCTATAGCATCTGATTGGCCAGGGTTGAATTGGAATATTCAAACTAGTTGAGGACATGCTTCAACCCCTGGCCATTGTCCCTTGAATGTGTATTCCCGCCCCTCAAGCCTTGCTGTCTATTCTTTACCCCAGTCAAGTCTTGTGTGTAATAATGCAATCATGTCTGCCTTATTATGTTACCCTGAACCATTTGTTGTTGGTTCTTTGTCTTATGTGTTATGATTGCATTATCCCTGTAAACTCGCCCATTGTGTCATGGTACGGACCTCATCTGGACCTGAGTGGGGCGATTGTTATTAATTTTCAATAAAGCTTTTAACCTTTCTTACGAAACCATGACATAAATATAACACTTAGGAGGTTTTTCATATTCATTGGAATGCAGTACATTGGGATATCTTTCATACTAATAAAAGATGAGTGTTTGTACTGTGCTAGCTGTAGAAATACAGGAGGCAATTATAGTCAAATTGATACCTTTACTGGCTAACTAAGCAGATTTAGGATGTAAGCTTTCTAGACCTCTTTGGCCTCTTCCTCAGGCATGTTATACAGATAAATATCTGTATAACATGCCTGAGGAAGAGACCTAAGAGTCTTGAAACCTTACATCCTAAATCTGCTTAGTTAGCCAATAAAGGTATCAACTTGACTATAATTGCCTCCTTTATCTTAGTGCATTGATGCCATAGAATAACATAGAAATTGGAGAAGTGATGTCACTGGAGAAGTCATCAACGATTTATCACACCTTAGTACATAACCCCCCATGTATTACCACTGCCGACAGGAGTTACATATCAACTTGCTTTTTTGAAAGGTACGGCTTTTGTTGCATGGTTCAGCTAAAGTATGTTCAAGTTTGACTGCCAGGCCAAGGCACTCCATTTTAGTCAAGTCTCATCTCATACATTTTACCATTGTACTATAGTGTATGCTTAAAGGGATAGTAATACCTGAAAATAAGTTTATTTTATATTGTAGCCCTTAAAAAACCATGAAAGATGATATAAGTCTTATCTCCCAAACCTTTATGTAAAATATAGTATAGTTCACTTTTCCTTGCTGTTTCAGCCAAGTCTGCCATCTAGTGGACAGATTTGGAATTCGGTCCACATAGCAACCGGCAGCTCTTTAGCAGTGCCAAGATCACGATCTTTGAAAAGAACTACTTCAATGGAACTATGTACAAAGTGTGCCTGGCTTGAAAGCACACTTTGTAGACCATTCCAATTAAGAAATTCTTTTTAAAGATCATGATCTCAGCACTTCTGGAGAGGCACTGCTGGTCGGGCGACCGGATTCCAAATCTGAAGGGTGGAGCAATGACATCACTCCAGGGGAAACTTTACTTCCTAATATCTCCCAAACCATAAAGGTTTGAGAGATAAGCCTTATATCATTTTTCATGGTTTTTTAAGGGCTACAATATAAAATAAACTTATTTTCAGGTATTACTATCCCTTTAACAAAGTGCTTCATATTACAAGCACTAACTAATGTCTTTAACATGTGAATGCTTGGGCGGGAACCTCAAAATCTGTATTGTGTCTACCTTCTTGAAACACAATCCAATCTTATAGATGTCTTCCCACTTACTTTTATTAACTGTATGGAGACAGAATAATACTTTCCAATATGTATTGAGTTTTTGCGTTATAATTTATTCAAGTGGCTTGTAGTGATTACAAGTTAACATGGGTGTTAGACTCATGCATTGTACTGTGCCTTTAAAGGGATAGTAATATTTCATAATAAAAGCAGCTCTAATTAATCATCATAGTTTTTGGACTTTGGAGAGTGTTATTTCAATTCTGTCAGAGTTGTAGTTCCAGAGAAATTCAATGACAAAGTGTCCCCCTCCCGCCCCTTTTACTGATGTCACACTGTTTAGCCAGATCAGAAGGGAGGTGCCCAGGTAGACTGCAGAGAGGGACAATCTTCAATTAAGGTAAGGGAAAAACCTGAAAAACTTGTCAAGGGGGGCAGGGCTTTCATTGTTCTCACAGGAAGAAGATTGTCCCCTTCTGTTATTTGTCTGGTCTATGGACTGGATTCCACATCTGAGAAGAGATTGCTTACACTAGGTAAAAGGGGAAGGAGGGGAAACTTTGCTTGTGAATATCTCTCAAACCATAAAAAGTTTGAGAGATAAGACATATCATTTTTCATGTTTTTTTATTGCCTACAAAATAAAATAAAGATAAAACGAAGTATTACTATCCCTTTAAAAACCTATTGTTCAGTGATCAGCAATTGTGTTAATTTAAAATAAACTTTATTGCACTACATTTATACTATTGTTGTCATTCATACTAGTGCCATATACTAAAGTTTTAAGAGAAGCTGCTTGAATGAGTAGAAAATACAGCTGTTTTAACTCCTTGGATGCTACAGAAGTCTCCAGCTGATTGATGCCATTAGTTTGTTTCAGAACTGCACTTCTTTGCAATGTGTAGAAAACGTTCCCAGCACTCAAGGGTTAAAAGTCCCATTTAACTTAGTAGACATTTTTATTTTTCCTCTATGGTTTGCACCACAATGACTCTGCTATTTTGTGCAATAAGGTCTTAGTATAATATATTTTTAGTGTTTAATATGTTTGGATACCTTCTCAGTTCTTCTGTATGTAGCCTATTTCAATCCCCATGGGATTCAAAGAGTTAAATGGATAGTAATACTTCGTTTTATCTTTATTTTATTTTGTAGGCATTAAAAAACATGAAGAACGATATAAGTCTTATCTCTCAATCCTTTATGGTTTGAGAGATATTCACAAGCAAAGTTTCCCCTCCCGCCCCTTTTACCTAGTGTAAGCCATCTCTTCTCAGATGTGGAATGCAGTCCATAGACCAGACAGATAACAGCAAGGGACAATATTCGTCCTATGAGAACAATGAAAGCCCTGCCCCCCTTGATAAGTTTTTCAAGTTTTTCCCTTATCTTAATTGAAGATTGTCCCTCTCTGCAGTCTTCCTGGGCACCTCCCTTCTGATCTGGCTGAGCAGTGTTACATCAGTAAAAGGGGCGGGAGGGGGATACTTTGTCATTGAGTTACTCTTGAACTACAACTCTCACAGAATTGAAATAACACTCTCCAAAGTCTAAATACTATGATGATTAATTAGAGCTGCTTTTATTATAAAACATTACTATCCCTTTAAAAGAGGATTAAATGCTTAGGTGTCACAGTCAGTTCAATACTCATACAAGATTTCAAAAGATTTGTGCTTGCCATATTATATACAGAGAATTAAAATGCTGATCTGCAAATAGGCATCTTGATTTACAACTAGGATGGCAAACTAATTGAAAATGTCAACAAACATTATTTTATTTTGATTCTCTGCTGGATTTTTATTTGTCTCATTGACTTTTGCATGTTGGTGCAATTTTATTTATAGCATCAATATTCTATGTAGAACTATGCAATATTACAATGTAAGGAAAATATAGTCCAAACAGTGGGAAGAAGAGTGGCGTATAAATAATCACATTTTTATGTTATTTGCAACATATCCTTTGTAAGTGTATAATAAGGAGAACAGTCATTGTCTGAAACAATATATACATAAAAGGATACAAAACTTTACAATATTTCAACTCATGTAAACTTAGGCCTGGTTTCCATTGTAGCTAATAACTTTATCAAGAGTTTTATCTACAAATTTCACCTTTGGCCCCTAAGGGGATGCTGCATTGGTTATATCCCCTGATGTGCAAGTTAACATGGTAGATTATGGGGTCTTCCACACAGGTGCATAGCCTCTCATCTGATTGCACCAAATTCCAGCATGCTGCAACTTTACTGTGTTCCTTCAGCAAAAGTTGCAGAAAGAAAAGTCCGCACATAAGTCTGTGGGGCAGCTGCAGACCTTTCACATAAGCAGTAGCAGAGGATGTAATGCTCACTGCAAACTCCAGTGAATGGTTGACCCACCTAGGTGCCGGCTAGTAATATTGGTTGACGCTCACATAGGCCAGCCATCAGACACACCTCTCCTGCATCTCACTTGGTGAAGGTCGATTTGGTCTTTGAAAAAGTGGTGGTTTACACCACAAAATGCACCAGACTGTGTTTTAAACAGTGTGGTGTGTTTTTTTATCCATATATATGTTTTTTAATATTGAGTCTTTAAATGCAGACCTCATATTAATCAATCCTCATACAAAATGTGAGAGGCTTCTGAGGACGAACAACAGCACAATGGCCTGTTCTATGAGTAGTCACCGCTCAGAAGGATCACATTTTAGCTCCCTAGTGCAATTACAGAGGAGAAATTTCCAAATACATATTAAACTAATCCCACCCAATAGGACAGTCCATTTCCAAAATGACAGGTAAGTCCCCTCTGTACAGGAACACCAGCTAACCACCGATGTACATTTTGGACTTATTAGGTCTCGTCAGGAGAGTGCAGCTGGATTACCTAGGCACTGAGAGAAAGGGGTCCACGTCTGGATTACCCTTCACTCATAGGGAGATCCCCTAAGAGTAATCAAAATATGCATACAAAATTTGAGAGGCTTCTGAGGACGAACAACAACACAATGGCCTGTTCTATGGCTAGTCACCCCTCAGAAGCATCGTGTTTTAGCTCTCTAGTATCATTACAGAGGAGACATTTTCACGTACATATTAGGAGACACCTTAAGAGTATTTCAAAATACACGGTCTGGTCCAGTTCCAAAATGACGGGTAGGTCCCCTCTGATGAGGCCCAATAAGGTCGAAACGTACATCGGGGGTTAGCTGGTGTTCTCGTGCAGAGGGGATTTGCTAGTCATTTTGGAACTGGACTGCCCTTTTGGACAGGATTAGTCTAATATGTACGTGGAAATTTATTCACTATAATGGCACTAGAGAGCTAAAATGTGATGCTTCTAAGCGGTGACTAGCCATAGAACAGGCCATTGTGCTATTGTTCATTCTCAAAAGCCTCTCACATTTTGTATGCATGTTTTAAATTCTCTTAGGGGATCTCCCTAAGAGTGAAGGATAATCCAGATGTGGACCCCTTGCTCTAAGTGCCTAGGGAATCCAACTGCACTCTCCTGATGATGCCCAACAAGGCTGAAATGTATGCCTGGGATTAGCTGGTGTTCCAGTGCAGGGGGGATTTGCTCATCATTTTGAAACTGGACTGCCTTTTTGGGCAGGATTAGTCTAATATATACGTGGAAATTTCTCCTCTATGATGGCACTAGAGAGCTAAAACATGATGCTTCTGAGCAGTGACTAGCTGTAGAACAGGGCATTGTGCTGTTGTTTGTCCTCAGAAGCCTCTCACATTTTGTATGCATATTTTAAATACTCTTAGGGGGTCACCCTAAGAGTGAAGGGTAATCCAGACGTGGACCCCTAGCTGTCAGTGCTTAGGGAATCCAGCTGCACCATCCTGATGAGGCTCAACAAGTCCAAAATGTACACCGGGGGTTAGCTGGTGTTCCCATGCAGGGGGAACTTGCCTGTCATTTTGGAACCGGACCGCCCTTTTGGGCGCGATTAGTCTACTATGTACATGGAAATTTCTCCTCTGTAATGACACTAGAGAGATAAAACATGATGCTTCTGAGTGGTGAGTAGCCGTACTATTCTAGCACCTTTTACTAACATAATTACCAACTATATTACACGATTGGGCACCCTCCCTTATTCTTCTGTTTTCTATGCCATTAATTGGACCATTTTGGAGAGAAAGAGTCGGCTGTGGGACAGTGGAATTCCCCAAAAGTTGATTACGCTGTGCACTACATAAGTAGCCTCACAGCATATACCCAGGGCTGACGCCACCTATAGGTGAGGTAGGTGCTGGCCTAGGGAGCACATCTACTGGGGGCTCAGAACAGAGCCCTTTCCTGGCCTCCGTCCCGCTTCCCAGTTATGACACACATGCAATGTATGAACGTATTCCACCTTTGACCGCATCCCAAGTCCTGCTTGTTAGCTGTCTGCAGTCTGAGCAGCACTTGGATGCTAAGCCAGGTCTATAACAGCATCATCAACAGAAGGCCACCACTGGGAGTATCCCTACCTGACCAGATACAGAGTTGAGTGTCTGGGCAACGTTCCATTTTCTGAGATAGCGGCTAGGGCACCCGTGCATATCAGGACTAGGAGCGCAGTGATGTATCTAGTATGGATTGCGCAGCTTGTTTTTGTACATGGATAAGGAGAAGGAGTCACTGCACAGACAGATTCATAGGTGAGAGGGCAGAGACTTAGAGGAATCCCATCTGAAGGGCAGAGCAACATGTGGCATTCCATTTTTTAGACTACAGCTCCCATCATCCTCAGATGGGAACCGATCAGCAGAGGCTAATGAGAGGTATAGTACAGGTAGGTTTTTGGCCAAACTAAAAGTTGTGGAGTCCAATGACCACATTACTCCAGTTCCAGTATGCCATTGTGGTGCTTTTTACATAAGAGAGGGGGAACTAACGACCCTTTCTCTACTTTCCACCCAGTAAGGTCTCGTGCTAGTGGGGTCAGATATGAGGTCAAATAATTACCACAAACCTTTAGGGGTCTTTGAAGGACTGAACTGATCAGAATGATCTCCCTAGCACCTCTTCCTACTTTCCCCTGTTTGAGAATGATGTCATTTGTGTTACATACTCCTGTTGTAACTTGGTTGGGCAGCCTATGGCCCACCAGCCACATCTCCAGTAACACTACCTAAATTAAAAGTGTCCCTCTTTGACCATTTGTAATGTTGGGAGGTATATGCACGTACCTCAGTGGCTGCTGTGTGAAGAAACTGCGGAAGTGAGACGCCACCAAGGGTGCGGCAAAATTAGGTTTTGCCTAGAGTGGCAAGAATTCTTGCACCAGTCCTGCAAATACCATTGTGAGTACATCTCCTTTGGGTGTATGCACTGCTGGTGGTGGTCATTTACACTGAATATATTACATGAGCAGGTGCCTCTCCCCTGTCTCTCTTTTGGTTTGTATTTTCACAACTGGTGAAGGAGTGTACAAGAGAGGTGAGTGATAGAACATGGCATGACAGAAGAAGCCTTAGACTTCAGTGGGAATCTTAGATAAGACCAGTGATCAGGCTAATGAACTGCAATGTAATCTAGACCATACTAAGGGGCAATGGAACCAGGGATCTAATTCAGCAGGTGCAATTTTGTACAAATCAACTGCGCTATAGGGAACAGATGGAAATCCCCTTTGATTGACTACAGAGCGATGTGTTAGAGACTTTTACCCTTCAATACGTTAAAAACTCCTTTTAAAACAATGGAATGCTGTGGAATTTTATTTTGTCTCCTGCAATGTATTTGGCTTGCTCTAGAATTGCTCCTCTACATTACCTCCCAGGCCACAAAGCATCAGCCATTCATATATATATATATTCTAAAGGAGAGCTTCACCTGGGATTATATAAAAAGCATTTGGGCAATACTCAGCAAATTTAAGAGGTATAATTTTGTATCAAATGCACCAGAATGTTTATGCATCTCCTATGGTGCAATTGGTTTGCTCCAGATTTGCATATCCTTAGCTAGATGAATATATCATTTATGGTATTATTCATAAAAGAAGGAGAAGCAATTCTGGAGCAAACCAACTCCATAATTGAGGAGAACAAAATTTAAATGGGACTTTTTACCTCTTAAATGCTTGAGAGAAGAGCTGCCATCAAGGAAGGACAGAGGGGGACTGCAATTCTGGGCTTGGGTCACAATGGGGTGCCCAGGCCAAGTGAGGATTGACATAAAAGGCAAAGAGACACACAGTGGGACTTATTCATTAACTCTTTGAATTCCAGAGGGGTATGCTACGCATTGCAAAGCAATGTGTTGCATACCCCTCTGGCACTCAGAGAGTTAAGGCAAAGGTGCCATTCTGAAGCAAACCAACTATACCAGAGAGGATGAAAAAATCCTTTTGATTTAAATAGAGCTTTTAACCCTTTAAATTCTAGAGAGTAGGGCTGACTTATTAGAAGCACAAGCCCTGAGGAAACATTGATTTGTTGTAGAACTTTGACTTGTGTTAGGCCCAAGCCCTGAGAAAACATTGATTTGTTGGACTTAGCTTTTTCAGAAATTAGGATTGTTAGAAACAAGCCCTCCAAAAATAGATTTTTTTTGTAGGCATCTGGCTTTTTATGAAAGAGCAAGCAATGAGAAAAAAATATATATGTCCTAATGGCCTAGAGTCAGCAGGTCATGACGTGGTGGTCACTGGCCATTTTCAAATGCCACGGTGTCATTTTGGCATTTGTGAGTGCTGTTCTTTCTGCTGCTGCTGAGTTGTTTAGGCAGCAGAATGATTAGGCAACCCCAAGGGAATGGGATCAACAGCAGCACAGATGTGGGTGATGATGATCAATGTTCCACATTCCTTGCCACTACTAGCTCCAGTGATGTGCCTGAGGCAGTAGCAGTACCACGACTAGCCCCCACCACTTCAAGAATATGTAGAGAAAAGAAGTTGACCAATAATGCTTCTCTACCTGCCCCTCCTCCAAATTCATGGGTGTGATGTTGGAATAGAAAATTTTCTCGAGAGCAGGAAGGAGCACTCACAACAAATACCTGGCACAACTCTTACCAAACACCATGACTCTTAGGGTCTCAAATGTGAAATCATCCCACCAGAATCCAAGTACTGCTGCTGTCAGTATGCCTATTGTGCACTTCCCACTAAGGACATGTGACAATTTGCAGTTTAATAATAATGATATATTCTCTCTGCCACTAGCTTAGCATATTTTGCAGAATGGAATCTCCTCAGATGTCACTTGATGTCCTGCTGGCAATTCTCCTCCACCACACTGACATGTGTATACAGTCAGAGCACCAGGAACTGCAGGACCCTAGAGCAAGAAGGTGATGGCAAACCAGGTGTTTTGCTTGCTATCAAACTTTCAGGCTCTTGCTGGGTTTCTCTATTCTTCCTCCTCTTTAATTACATCACACCTCTTGCTGCCTTTGGGGAGAGTCAGGGAATAGAGCAACAGAGATGCCTGATTTCTTTGGTTGTTGCTTGGCTTTAACCTGCTTCATATAAATACCATGGTGTCTGTGTTTCATGTGTGTTATCAGGCAGGTTGTGCAAAGGTGCTTTCGCTCCATTCCCCTTTTCACAGACTTTTCACAAATTGTTCACAGTGTCGTCGCTGATGCTGGCTATGTGCCTGCTCCAAAAGAAAAATAGTCCCACACTCAGGATTTCAGTGGGGAGGGGAAGGGGGAGAAGAATAGCCTCTTTCTTCTTCTCCTTCACATTCCCTTTCACTGGCTGGAACAGAAGATGACATTGCTGATGTTGCTGCTACTGCCTCAGAATCAACACTACAACTAGGACCAGGAGTATTGCTGTTGGCAAGTGGAACCTGTCCTAGGCCCACATCGCTGGACCCCATTCCCACTGTGTCTACAGTGGCCTGTGGCACACTAGCCTGCTCCTTAGCATCCTGATGCCCTTGCAAATTAGCAGCAGCAGGAATAATAGCAGCAGCAAACTCCACAAATTCACCAGTCTCATTGCTGGTGGTGGTTGTGATGCCCATCCCAATCCCTGTCTCCCAATCTTTCCCAGTTTTGGCTAGAAATGCAATCAATGTGTCTTCCACCCCAGCTTCTCTACTATCATCATCACCATCACCACCAGTCCCACCGTGCTGCTGCTGCTCTGTTACAGACATCTCACTGCTGGCTGGAGGAGGTGATGAGAAATGTGGCAGAGGGTTCCCTAATGTCACACTTGCCATTTCTTGGTGACCTGAAGAAGGTAGACAGGCAGAGCTAACAGCAAGCACAGGCAGCTGAGCTGTGCTTATGGAGGTGGTGGTATTATTGCTTTGAGCCACCAGTTCTGCCTTCTTCAGGATCATGTTCCATAGGGACAATGCTATGGGTGGAAGGGGAGTCCCAGGGTCAGGGGAATGTTGTGGCCTCCCTTGACCACTAGACTGGCCACTCCGCATTACTTCCCTTAGCACCTCAGCATCAACAGGAGCATCTACTACTGTCACGCTAGCCCCACCAGCTGCTTCATCATCACTATTACTAACACCAACGACATAAATTTCAGTCTTTCAGTCTTCCTCACTGCTAGTATCACCCCCTCCCTCACTCCTAACACTCTAAGTCTGTAGCTGCTGGATCTTATTGGTATCTGTAGTGGTGAGACTGCTTGGGGATGGCAAGTGTGACTTAGGGTCCCCTGCTGTCACACTTGGCATCATCCCCCTTCACAAAAATCACAAGACACCATGGCAAGCACAGCACTGGCAGCAGACTCAAGTAGCTGACTTGTCCTGCTCACACTACTACCCTATTCTTCCTTTTCTTGTGACACAAATTTCCCCAAGATCCCTATGATGATGTAGGGGTGACTGTTCATCATTGGGTCTGGGGAATCAGTGTATGCAGACTCTTAAATGTTGACAGTGGTCACTTCCTCCTCCACAGACACCCTGGACACATAACAATCCTTCCAGCTCCTCCTTTTACTTGAATTCCAGGCGTAACACACACTATGCGCCTCTCCTGCCTCAATTTTGCTAAATAACTCACAGCACAATAGCCTAGCATTCTCTCTCTCTAGCTGCTTGTATTGAGTTTCATTTCCTGGAAAATGTTATGTTTTTATAGTAGAAATGCAAAAATATGTAAGTAAAAGGACTAAAAGTTTGTAGCCATTGAAAAAATAGCAAAACATTTTTGGCAATGGTTGAAAATGGTGATGCTTTCTTCAAAGTGGATTTTCCCGATAAAATGTGGGCAAGCATGTGGTTTTAGCTGATTTTTTCACAGGAACATGACCGACACTTTCACCCACCCCTACTCAGTATTACTGCATGTCAAAGTACTCCATAGCAGCCTAATGCCAAACATCACCACTTCAGTTTTATGTGAGGTTTCACATTAGCTAGCTATGGAAAACTTTGAGATACACCTCTGTGGAGGGCTTTGAAATAGGGTGAACTCTGAAATATGGAGCATATCTGAACTTTTGAAATATGAAGAACAGTGAAGTATGGCAAACTTTACTTCAGGATTGCATCAAAAGCTTTAACAAAATTCACAATTTGCCAGTCTCAGGAAGACACATTTGTTTCTGTGACCTTTTAGGTAGCTGTAGCTATCAACCCTTTTAAATCCCTGAATGCTAGAAAGGTTTCCAGTTTGTTGGTTAATATTGCTTTGGAGACTTCTTTAGTGTTCAAGGGGTTAAAAATCCAAATTAAATCAATTGGATTTTATGGAAACTGTATTTGTCCCCTGTGGTACATTTGGTTTGCCCTAGTATTGTTCCTCTTGTGTTGTACAGAAGACCCATTGGGGTGAATGTAGGAATATGATACTTTGCTAAATCACTTGAGCATATTGATTTTCTAGCCCTATGCCTGCTTAATTCCAATTTATTAAGCTACTTTGCAAAGCAAATCTCCTCTTAATGCTGCTTGCACCAAAGGGAAGACAATTGGGCAGGTTATGGGTATTTTGGGTTGTTCCTTTTGTCTTTGTCATGTTTAACACAATGTGTTAACAAGGCAATAAAGGAAATAGTGTGATATTATTCTGTAGTGTAGACTTAATGTGCTTGCTGCCATCAAAGTCCAAACAATACTGGATGTGTGTTCACTGGAATGCACTACAGTGATCATGCTCTGTAGTGCATACCCTGAAGGAGAGCCACTGGCATCAAATTCTATTGTCAGTGGAGCTGCACTCTCGTATTTGTACATTCACCTCAGTAAGAATTACATTACTGGAGAACCAAAGGCAAGAATGTGAGCTGGGCAGGCCTCATTTTATTAAATTCTCCAGCTTCTGTGTCTTGGATAACAGATACATTCTGTCACTCTTCATGATCTAGAAGTGAAATGTTGCCCTTCAGGACTGCTTTTCTATCTCCCTCTTCCTATTAAATTACATGACCGAGGGAATGGGAGATGGGAAAGCAGTCCCAGTTGGCAACATTTTATTTGTCAAGCAATGTAATGTAAATTAGTTAGCTAGATCAGTTGATGGGGGAGGATGGTTAACCCCAATAGGGCCTATTTTTACTTATCTGTAGAGGGAAGCAAT
This sequence comes from Rhinophrynus dorsalis, assembly GCA_037306005.1. Taxonomy (NCBI): domain Eukaryota; kingdom Metazoa; phylum Chordata; class Amphibia; order Anura; family Rhinophrynidae; genus Rhinophrynus; species Rhinophrynus dorsalis. The sequence goes on from CM074724.1 coordinate 225,686,289, forward strand.
AGAAAAAAATGATGTTGTCCCTTAACAGAAGTGCAGCAGTTAGATGTTTTAGTAATGACCCATGGCAAGTTGCAACAGTGAGCTGCTTGAGCTACTTTTGATGATTAAATGTGTAAGGACCAGAGGTGTCTGCAATGCATCATGGGATAATGGGTTGCACATCCCTCTGGTCCATAAATTGTTGAAAAAGCAAGAAAGGATTTTGTTTTATTATTTTGCTGCCATAGTTCTAGTTATACATTTCCCTTCCCTTACTTCTTCTACATTCCATTTCATGCTCGCTTCTTCTCTTCCATTTTCTTTTTGTTCTTATTCTCTCACCGCTTCTAACTTAAAGGGATAGTAATGTTTCATAATAAAAGCAGCTCTAATTAATCATCATAGTATTTGGACTGTGGAGAGTGTTATTTCAATTCTGTCAGAGTTGTAGTTCAAGAGTAATTCAATGACAAAGTATCTCTTTCCCGCCCCTTTTACTGGTGTAACACTGCTCAGCCAGAGCAGAAGGGAGGTGCCCAGGTAGACTGCAGAGAGGGACAATCTTCAGTTAAGATAAGGGGAAAAGCTGAAAAACTTGTCAAGGGGGGCAGGGCTTTCATTGTTCTCATAGGAAGAAGATTGTTCCCTGCTGTTATCTGTCTGGTCTATGGACTGCATTCCTCATCTGAGAAGAGATGGCTTACACTAGGTAAAAGGGGTGGGAGGGGGAAACTTTGCTTGTGAATATCTCTCAAAACATAAAGGTTTAAGAGATAAGACTTATATAATTCTTAATGTGTTTTTAATGCCTACAAAATAAAATAAAGACAAAACAAAGTATTACTATCCCTTTAAGCACAAGCAGGACTAAAAGTCAGTGTACAGAGAGGCTGGTGTACTAAGTAGATTGGTGTAATTCTGTAATAAGACAACTGCACAAAAGGGTGCAAATAAAATACACTAAATTCTCACTGTTCAAAATGGGGATTTTAACAAGAAGCATTGAGTTGGAGATCTATCTAGTATTCAAGGGGTTAAAAGTCACATTAAAATTAATTATAGGTGACGGCCAAAACCTTAAGCAAATGATTTTATTCTGTACACAGTAAGGAAGCAATGACAGACTTTGGGCAAAAAGAGAGAATTTCATCTCCTCCACCATGTATATGCTTTACTTAGGGCAAACAACAGGAAAGACAGAAAAAGACCAATGTGAATAAATCATTTGGACCTGATTGCATATACTGAAGGATAATCAGTGAACTTAGCTCAGTAATAGCAAGGCCTCTATGATTCATTTTTATTGATGCAGTCTCATGAAGCATAGTGCCCTATGATTGGAGGAAAGCAGATGCAGTATCTTTATTAAAAATGGGGGTAAAACGTAAACATATACATTTTAGACCTTTAAAGGGATAGTAATACTTCATTTTAACTTTATTTTATTTTGTAGGCATTAAAAAAACATGAAGAATGATATAAGTCTTACCTCTGAAACCTTTATGGTTTAAGAGATATTCACAAACAAAGTATCCCCCCCCCCCGTTCAACCAGATCAGAAGGGAGATGCCCAGGTAGACTGCAGAGAGGGACAATCTTCAATTAAGATAATGGAAAAAGCTGAAAAACTTGTGAAGGGGGGAAGGGCTTTCATTGTTTTCATACAAAGAAAATTGTCCCCTTCTGTTATCTGTACTGTCATACAACCAGACTCACATCTGAGAAGAGATGGCTTACACTAGGTAAAAGGGGCGGGGAGGGGAACTTTGCTTGTGAATATCTCATAAACCATAAAGGTTTGAGAGATAAGACTTATATCATTCTTCATGTTTTTTTAATGCCTACAAAATAAAATAAAGTTAAAACGAAGTGTTACTATCCCTTTAAGTATGACTTGGTAAGATACTAGAAGAGTTACTAATTAGTGTTGAGCGAGCATGCTCGGCCGATGCTCGGATCGGCTCGAGCATCGCTCTGCTCGGCACATGGCGGTACTCGTACGAGTACCGCATGTGCTCGCCCGCCATGTTCGGGTCTCCTCCCCGCACGTTTTGCGGCTGCTGCGCAGCCAATAAACGTGCAGGGAGGCTCTGACATCGGTGTAATGCCAGCAGCCATGTTGGCTGCTGGCATTACACTGATTGGCTGGCCAGAACCCGTGGTCGGGTGCTGTATAGCACCTGACCAGCGAGTTCGGCTCAGTCTGAGCCAGGGAGAGCTGAGGATAGGAAGGGAAAGGCAGTGTAGGGAGGAAAAAAACAAAAATTGTGAAAAAAAAGAACCAAAAGTCCTTTTTAGGACTACTGTGTGTGGGGGCAGCAGGTTATTTTGTGTGGGGGGAAAAAAACAAAAAAAAACAAAAAAAAATATTCTGTTTAGTGTGAAAAGTTGCAGATTAGAGCACATTCTGTTTAGTGTGCACAGTTGCAGATTAGAGCACATTCTGTTTAGTGTGCAAAGTTGCAGATTAGAGCACATTCTGTTTAGTGTGCAAAGTTGCAGATTAGAGCACATTCTGTTAAGTCTTCAAACTAAAATATCAAAGTCACATATTCCATTCAGTGTGCGTCGCCGCAGTTTAGCAGCACATTCTGTGTACTGTGCAGAGTTGCAGAATAGGAAGAAATACTGTTAAGTCTTCAAACTAAAATATCAAAGTCACATATTCCATTCAGTGTGCTTCGCCGCAGTTTAGCAGCACATTCTGTGTACTGTGCAGAGTTGCAGAATAGGAAGAAATACTGTTAAGTCTTCAAACTAAAATATCAAAGTCACATATTCCATTCAGTGTGCTTCGCCGCAGTTTAGCAGCACATTCTTGTACTGTGCAGAGTTGCAGAATAGGAAGAAATACTGTTAAGTCTTCAAACTAAAATATCAAAGTCACATATTCCATTCAGTGTGCTTCGCCGCAGTTTAGCAGCACATTCTGTGTACTGTGCAGAGTTGCAGAATAGGAAGAAATACTGTTAAGTTTTCAAACTCAAATATTAAAGTCACATATTCCATTCAGTGTGTTTCACCGCCGTTTAGCAGCCTATTCTGTGTACTCTGCACAGTTGCAGACTAGGAAGAAATACTGTTAAGTTTTCAAACTCAAATATTAAAGTCACATATTCCATTCAGTGTGTTTCACCGCCGTTTAGCAGCCTATTCTGTGTACTCTGCACAGTTGCAGAATAGTAAGAAATACTGTTAAGTTTTCAAACTCAAATATTAAAGTCACATATTCCATTCAGTGTGTTTCACCGCCGTTTAGCAGCCTATTCTGTGTACTCTGCACAGTTGCAGAATAGTAAGAAATACTGTTAAGTTTTCAAACTCAAATATTAAAGTCACATATTCCATTCAGTGTGTATCACCGCCGTTTAGCAGCCTATTCTGTGTACTCTGCAGAGTTGCAGAATAGTAAGAAATAGTGTTAAGTTTTCAAACTCAAATATTAAAGTCACATATTCCATTCAGTGTGTTTCACCGCCGTTTAGCAGCCTATTCTGTGTACTCTGCACAGTTGCAGAATAGTAAGAAATACTGTTAAGTTTTCAAACTCAAATATTAAAGTCACATATTCCATTCAGTGTGTATCACCGCCGTTTAGCAGCCTATTCTGTGTACTCTGCAGAGTTGCAGAATAGTAAGAAATAGTGTTAAGTTTTCAAACTCAAATATCAAAGTCACATATTCCATTCAGTGTGTATCACCGCCGTTTAGCAGCCTATTCTGTGTACTCTGCACAGTTGCAGAATAGTAAGAAATACTGTTAAGTTTTCAAACTCAAATATTAAAGTCACATATTCCATTCAGTGTGTATCACCGCCGTTTAGCAGCCTATTCTGTGTACTCTGCAGAGTTGCAGAATAGTAAGAAATAGTGTTAAGTTTTCAAACTCAAATATCAAAGTCACATATTCCATTCAGTGTGTATCACCGCCGTTTAGCAGCCTATTCTGTGTACTCTGCACAGTTGCAGAATAGTAAGAAATACTGTTAAGTTTTCAAACTCAAATATCAAAGTCACATATTCCATTCAGTGTGTGTCACCGCAGTTTAGCAGCCTATTCTGTGTACTCTGCACAGTTGCAGAATAGTAAGAAATACTGTTAAGTTTTCAAACTCAAATATCAAAGTCACATATTCCATTCAGTGTGTGTCACCGCAGTTTAGCAGCCTATTCTGTGTACTCTGCAGAGTTGCAGAATAGTAAGAAATAGTGTTAAGTTTTCAAACTCAAATATCAAAGTCACATATTCCATTCAGTGTGTGTCACCGCAGTTTAGCAGCCTATTCTGTGTACTCTGCACAGTTGCAGAATAGTAAGAAATACTGTTAAGTTTTCAAACTCAAATATCAAAGTCACATATTCCATTCAGTGTGTGTCACCGCAGTTTAGCAGCCTATTCTGTGTACTCTGCACAGTTGCAGAATAGTAAGAAATACTGTTAAGTTTTCAAACTCAAATATTAAAGTCACATATTCTGTGTAAGATGAAGAAGGCGGGCAAAAAGGGACGGGGAAGTGGACGTGATCCTGAAAATTCAGGGCGCGGGTCAGGACGCAGAGAAACTGTGCCTGGTGCCAGAGCACAAGAAAGAAAGACATCCACCATACCTAGCTTCATGTGTAATTTTACAGGGCGTCGCAGGACATCACTCTCGAGGTCCGACCACTGCGAACAGGTGGTCGGTTGGATGACAGCTGATACTGCTTCCAGTCGGTTAAGCACCACCCTGTCTTCCACCAGGTCCACTCTCAGTAGCCAAGAGTCTGGTCAAAATAATCCTCACTCTGATCATCCTTCCTCCCACCATACACGGTCTGGTCAAAGAAGTGATCCCACACTGGGATATAGTGAGGAGCTCGTCTCATCACCAATCCTTCATTTGACCCTCTCTCCAAGCACGCTTGCAGAGGAACATGACATCTTGTGCCCTGATTCACAACCTCTAGAGGCTACCCAATCACAAGAAGATGACAGATGTGAACGGCATTTAAGGTCAAAGGAAGTAGTGGATGATGATGATGATGATGATGAGACACAGTTGCCATTAAATCAACCACTATTTCCGTCTCAAGACCTTGTTGAGGAGAATGTTATACAGTTGTCAATGACTGAGTATGTGGTGGGATCAAGACTTGAGGAGGATGATCAGAGTGAGGAAGTGGAGGAGGACTTGGTGGACGATGAGGTGACTGACCCCACCTGGGAAGGTGTAGAGCCGAGCGATGTCAGCAGTCCTGAGGGTGAGCCATCTGCAGCACCGCAACAGGCTGGAAGAGGCAGTGGTGTGGCTACAGAAAGAAGGCGGACCGCACCAAACCGGCCCGCAAATGTTCCACGGAGCACCCCCTTGCGTAAATCTACCTTGCCAAAGGGTAGGTGTTCCGCGGTATGGCGTTTTTTTAAGGAAAGTGCGGACGACAAAAGAATTGTAGTTTGCAACCTGTGCCACACCAGAATGAGCCGAGGCATGAACACTAGAAACCTCACCACCACCAGCATGATCCGACACATGGCATCCAAGCACCGTAGTAAGTGGGAGGAACGCCTGGATCGCCCATCTGTGTCTGCAGGCCACACCACTGCCTCCTCTTCCCCTGTTTTCGGTGCCGGCCAATCGCCTGTCGAAGGCGCAGGCCCGCATACCTCCCGCCCTGCACCTGTACCATCTGAAGCACCATCAGCGACCACATCCACTTCCCTGTCCCAGCACAGCGTCCAAATGTCGTTACCCCAGGCATTTGAGCGCAAGAGAAAGTACCCAGCCACCCACCCACAGGCCATAGCACTAACCTCACACCTTTCAAAATTACTGGCCATCGAAATGCTGCCATTTAGGCTTGTGGACACTGAGTCCTTCCGCAGCCTGATGGCAGCAGCTGTCCCTCGGTACGCGGTCCCCAGCCGCCACTACTTTTCCCGGTGTGCCATCCCCGCATTACACCACCATGTGTCCCGTAACATCACCCGTGCCCTGACCAACGCAGTTACTGGGAAGGTCCACTTAACGACTGACACATGGACAAGTGCTTGTGGCCAGGGACGCTACATTTCCCTGACGGCACACTGGGTGAATGTCGTGGAGGCTGGGAGCGACTCGGACCCTGGGATGGCACGGGTGCTACCCACGCCGAGGATTGCGGGCCCTACCTCCATCAGGGTTTCCACCAGCACCTACGTTATTGGCTCCTCCTCCTCCGTTTCCACCTCCGAATTCTCTACACGCAGCGCCACTCCCCCATCAGCCGGTAGCTGGAAGCAGTGTAGCACTGCAGTGGGGAAGCGTCAACAGGCCGTGCTGAAGCTGATCTGCCTTGGGGACAAACAGCACACGGCCTCAGAGCTGTTGCAGGGGATTAGTCACCAGACCGAGCAGTGGCTCTCGCCACTCAACCTGCAACCAGGCATGGTTGTGTGTGATAATGGGCGTAACTTGGTGGCGGCTTTGGAGCTCGGCAAGCTCACACACGTACCATGCCTAGCGCATGTATTTAATTTAGTGGTGCAGCGATTTCTAAAAACCTACCCCAATGTGCATGATCTCTTGACCAAGGTGCGCCGCGTGTGTGCATATTTCCGTAAGTCATCTACAGCTTCGGCCGGCCTGTTGAAGCTGCAGCAGCGCTTACAATTGCCAGCTCACCGGCTGCTGTGTGACGTGAGCACGCGCTGGAACTCCACCTTCCACATGTTGGCCCGGCTTTGTGAGCAGCAGAGGGCAGTAGTGGAGTACCAGCTGTTACACGGTCGTCGCCTCTCCGTTCAACTTCCTGTAATCAGAAGTGAGGAGTGGGAATGGATGTCAGACCTCTGCGAGGTTTTACGCAATTTTGAGGAATCGACACAGATGGTGAGCAGCGATAACGCTATTATCAGTGTAACCATCCCACTTCTGTGTCTACTGAAACGCTCGCTGCTCACAATTAAAACCGACGCTTTGCATGTGGAAGAGGTGGAAATGGGGGAGGAAGAGCTTACACAAGGTGATAGCCAGAGCACCCTCACTTCGTCTTCTCAGCGACAATTGGAGGAGGCGGAGGAGGAGGAGGAGGAGGAGGAAGACACGGTTGCCTCCGCTACAGAGGGTAGCCATGGAACTTTAGTTCCATCTCTTCAGCGTGGGTGGGCAGAAGAGGAGGAAGAGGATGAGGATATTGAGAGTCATCCTCCTGGTGAGGACAGCGAAATCTTGACTGTTGGTACTCTGGCACACATGGCTGACTTTATGTTAGGCTGCCTTTCCCGTGACCCACGCGTTATACGCATTTTAAACAACACGGATTACTGGGTGTTCACCCTTCTGGACCCCCGCTACAAAGAGAATTTCTCATCTCTCATTCCTCCGGTGGAGAGGACAAGCAAAATGGTGCAATACCAGAAGGTTCTTGTCGAAAAATTGCTCCAAAATTTTCCATCTGACAACGCTGGCGGCAGAGTATGTACTACCTTGGCCAGCCGAGAAGGGGAGAAAAGGGGAGCACACAGCAGTTCCGAGAAAGGCAGGGCAACACTCTCCAAGGCGTGGGACACCTTCATGACACCCCGCCAGCACCCTCACCCTGATGCGCAGCCTAGTGTCACAAGGAGGGAAAAGTTTTGGAAGATGGTGAAGGAGTACGTAGCAGACCGTGTCAGCGTCCTCAATGATCCCTCTGTGCCTTACAACTACTGGGTGTCCAAGCTGGACACGTGGTATGAACTGGCACTCTACGCCTTGGAGGTGCTGGCCTGCCCTGCCGCCAGCGTTCTGTCTGAGCGGGTATTTAGTGCTGCTGGTGGCATCATAACAGATAAGCGTATCTGCCTTTCCACCGACAATGCTGATAGGTTGACACTTATAAAAATGAACAAGGCCTGGATTTCCCCTGACTTCTCCACTCCACTGGAGGAAAGCCGCGGGGGAACATAAACTCACTTTATATATGTTATTTACAATGATGTGAATACTCTGTATTCCCATTCACCCCTTCCACCCAAAAAATGGGTATATGGTTGACTCTTAATCTTCTCATCCTCCTCCTCCTCTTCCATATGCCCTGTGCTATAATTTTTATATAGGGCCAGCTCACCAGCGGGCCCTGTGATATAATTTTTATATATAGGGCCAGCTCACCAGCGGGCCCTGTGATATAATTTTTATATAGGGTCAGCTCACCAGCGGGCCCTGTTTGCCAATTTTTATATAGGTCAGCTCACCAGCGGGCCTTCTCATATAATGTTTTATTGGGTCAGCTCTCTAGCTGGCCCTCTCATATAATGTTTTATAGCGTCAGCTCACTAGCGGGCCTTCGCATATAATGTTTAGGATGGTCAGCTCTGCAGCAGACCCTCACCCATAATGTTTTAGATGGTCAGCTCAGCGCACGTTTCCCTCTTAATCATGGCCTCAGTTCTGAAAATCAAGGAAAATTTTGGGAGAATTTGCCTCTGCGCACGTTTCCCTCTTAATCATGGCCTCAGTTCTGAAAATCAAGGAAATTTTTGGGAGAATTTGCCTCTGCGCACGTTTCCCTCTTAATCATGGCCTCAGTTCTTAAAATCAAGGAAATTTTTGGGAGAATTTGCCTCTGCGCACGTTTCCCTCTTAATCATGGCCTCACTTCCGAAAATCAAGGAAATTTTTGGGATAATTTGCAGATGATATACAAGTAAATATACAGCAAATATTGTTTGGTAACAATTTTTCGCCTAAAGTCGTTTTTATTTTCCTTTTTGTGTGTTTTACGGTCAGTCTGTAGAAATGGCGTACTACGGGCGAAAGATCGTTCCCAGCAGCGATGTTGGAGTCCAAGATGCATCCAGACATCCTCCCTATGCTGTCCCTGAACCATTTCTGTGGTGTTTCCATCCTTTTCTGCCCTTTTCCTATGGACCAGGCACCCTCCCCTCATCAGAGCAGGGGGTGCCTGGTGTAATGCTCGAGTCCTCCCATTGACTTCAATGGGGCTCGGGTGCTCGGCTGAGCACTCGAGCCTCAGGGGGTGCTCGGTCAGAGCACCCGAACACCCGAGCATTGGGGTGCTCGCTCATCACTATTACTAATGTATGGTGTCCATTCTTATGTGACGATCAACAATGTCATTATTAGTAAGAATCAGCATGAATTTATAAAGGCTAGATCATGTCAAACTTATTTACTTGCCTTCTATGAGAGAGCAAGTGCTAATTTGAAAAAAGGTATAGGTGTGTTTTATACTGTTCCCCACAAGAGCTTACTGCATAAACCAAAAGGGATCACCTTGGTAGACAATATCTGTGTATGAGCAGAAAATTTGGGCTATGATAGAATGCATAGAGTTGTTGTAAATGGAACCTTCTCAAGCTGGTCTCATTGTGATGCCTTAGAATTTAGTGCTTGGCCCAATTCTTTTTTAATTCATTTATTACTGATCTTTAAGTGGGTATTGAAAGTAGTAGTAGTAGTAGTAGTAATATTTGCTGATGGCAAAACTTAATAAGGAAGTACATATGGAGATGGATGTTTGTTTTTCACTGCAGAAAGACTTGGATAAACTGAGTGCATGTATGGATAAGTGACAGATGAGATTTAATATACAGAAATATAAGGATATACATTTATATATACACTAAATGGGAAACTATTTGGAAAGTCCTTGTTAGAGAAGGCTTGGAGCTCTGGTAGTCAACAGACTAAAAAACTGCCCAGTATCACTCAGCTGCTATGAGGACCAATAGGATACTATAATGTATAAAAAGGGGTGTAGATGCACAGGATGGGAATATAGTTCTATGTTGTTATAAATTCATGATACAATGCCATTCAGAGTATGAAGTATGAATTTGGTTACCAGTTTTAAAAAAGTATTGTTAAACTGGAAAAAGCACATAAAAGTATAACAAAATCAATAAAGGAATTATGAAGATTTTAGGGCTGGATTCCATAACAGCAGGATGGAATTTTGAGTGTCAAAAAGGCTTTTCTTAGCCTTTTACCGACAATTGCCACTAAGGGTGGGTGAAAAGTCCCGTTGTGTTCCCGTGAGAAAATCCACAAAAAACACATGGTTGTCCACTTTTTTTCTTGAAAATATGTCCTAAACAGACCCCTTAACATTTTCTCCTTTTTCACCTACTACAAAAATGTTTTCGCTATTTTTTTCAATTACTGCAAATTTCCTGCCCATTTACTTACGTGTACTTTGCATTTTCTCTCCAAAAATGTGATTTCCAGGAAGTGAAATAGAAAACTGAAAAGCTAGAGAGGCTGTTAGGTGATTTTGAAGCTATTTATTTAGTACAATTAAGAAGCAGAGGTGTCAGCGTACCTGGCGGTGGCTGCCGAGCCGACCGCAGCTTTTTCGGCAGCAAGCCACAACTCTCTTCTGGCGGCTCCAGCCGCATAGTTTGTCCGCCCTCTGTCTCCTTTGTGGACGCAGGGGTTGTTGGCGACTCAGCTGTATCCTCAAGCAGGGTTCCAGTCCCTTCCGGCTCCCTGCAGCAGCATGTTGGCATGAGTCCAAGCTGAGACATGCGTTCTATTTAAAGAGACAGCACAACCTTTTTGCCCCTCCTCTTCCTGTGCCATTAGGTACTTAATCTTCCTGGACACCACTCTCATTTGCCCTTTCGTGGTGTCTTGTGCTGTTGGCTTGCGGTTTTTGTGTATGACTCAGTTTGTCTGACTACCCGTTCTGGTGCCAACCTTTGGTTTGTCTGACTACCCGCTCTGTGTATGACCCCAGCTTAGCTGATATTCCCTCTGATGTGGACCTGCGGCTCTGGTAAACTAACTCCTCCGTGTATGACCTTTGGCCTGGCTGACTATCCGTTCTGGTGTTGACCAGTGGCTCTGTCCAACTACCCACTCTTTGTATGACCCTGGCTATCCAAACACCTATTGGGTGTTGACCTGCAGCACTGGTTTACGTTAGCTCCATGTATATTCCTTCTTGTCAGACTACCAACCTTGGAGCTACCTGGGGTTGTCCACTGAGTACCCAGCATACCAATGCTCCAGTGGATATCCTGTGAGGGACTCCTGGTGGTTCTGGCAGACGTCTCCTTGTAATTGTGGTGTACAGGTGTGGACCTGTATGCAGTAGCCTTACTCAGTACCTTGTCTATACATGTGCGGACCTGTACTCAGTAGCCTTACTTGTCCACGTCTATACAGGTACGGACCTGTGGTGCAGTAGCCTTCTCTGGAACCTTGTCTGTACAGGTGCGGACCTGCAGTAGTTCCTCAGGTGTGGACCTGAGACAGCTTATCTCTAGCCTACCTTCTGGAGCTCAGTTTGGTACCACCACAGCAGTACTATCCTTCCTGAAGTCTTCTGTAGAGAGTGTTGGAGGTGAGGAAAGGGGTGATGATGAAAATGACAATTATTGTGATGAAGCAGCTGGTGGGACTAGAGTGACTGTTGTTGATCCTCCTGCCGAGGTGGAAGTGGAAGTGATGATGATGAGCAGCCACTCTAGTGGTCAAGGGAGCTCACAACATTGAAGCACACAATAAAAATAATTATTTTTTAATGGGTGAGTGCTGGCTCACTTTTTTCTATTTTGTGTGTATTTGTAACGGTTTTCTGACACTCAGACCAGGGTGTAAAGTAAAAACACAGTTTATTGAATCAAGGAGTAATACAATGCCCCTAGGGGCCAGTACAGGAATAGCAGTAATAGCAAACACGAACAGAGTGAATGCAATACAGCAAATATGATAGACAATGGATAGATATGAAATAACCCCTAAGGGTTAACAAGTGCATGAGGAGAGCTCAGTCCAGTTTGGCCAATGCCCAGGATATATAGCAGTCTCTGGAACATAGTTCTTGAGTAACAAAGCTGAAGCAAAGTAGCAGTCTCTGGAACACAGTTCTTGAGTAACAAAGCTGAAGCAAAGTGTCAGTCTCTGGAACACAGTTCTTGAGTATCAAAGCTGGAGCAAAGGGTCTGCGCTGAATTCACTCTCAAATAGAATAGAAAGGCACAAGTGCCAGAGCTGAGTAATACCACCGCCGTGGGTTAGGGAGAAGTGCTATTGCCAAACTGTAGTACAAGAACCTGAATCGCCCTTAATTGAGAATTGAAGTTAACTCTGCGTGTGCCCAATGGAAAGTGCCCTGACACCCCTTGGATGTCAATAGTGATAGCAACTGCACAAGCCCTGAGAGCCAAGCACTGGATAGTGCAGATGGGTAGCGTAACCTCTGTACGTATGTAGGCCGGAGCCAGGACACCCCTCCGGTGCCGTACGGAACTTTCCCAGCAAGAGCAAACGGATAACAGTGCCAACAAGCGAGGTTCCGATGTACACCGAACACCGGACCGGCAATGCTCTGCAGAAGGTAGTGAAGCGTATCAGAGGTACTCAAGGAGCGGCTCTTAATGGATATGTGTATGCTTGGTAAGATGACTGAGGCACAAGACTGGAGACTACGAAGCACAGCAGGAGTTAACGGGTTCTGTACGGAGAGACAGCGACAGACAATGTATGGCAAAGCAACCTCTATCTCAGCTAGAGCGGTGAGAGGAATAGCGAGTCACCCAGAGATCAGAATGTCGCGGACGCGACCGAGACCGTGTAGGTACACCGGAACAGCAGGCTGGAACTGGGCGATAACCGGAACCGGAGTACAGCAGGAACAGCAGCCGAAGAACAGGATCAATCACAGAGCAGGTTCGTCTACCAGAGCCGGGTCAAACACAGAGCAGGATCATAAGCCAGAACCGGATCAAACACGAAGCAGGGTCGTCATCCAGAGCCGGGTCATACACGGAGCAGGATCATCAGCCAGAACCGGATCAATCACGAAGCAGGGTCGTCAGCCAGAGCCGGGTCATACACGGAGCAGGATCAACAGAAGAGTCAGACAAGCCGGGTTGGTACACAGGAGAACTGGAACACAGCAACAAGGCGCAGATACTGAAACACCACGAAAGGGCAAATCACAAGTGCCCAAGGCCCAGTGTATAAAGGCACATCCTGGGCGGGCCAATCAGCATCCTCCAATGCACAGGTAGTGCAGTCAAGATTGACAGCATAGCACGGGAACCGTGATAGTATTTGCTGAGAAGTTTATGTGGGCCCAAAGCATGTGGGGCATGTTTTATGGAAGTCCATACAACAGGACTAATAAAGATACCATTTATCCCTGCATTGTCCTATGCCGATGTTTATGTGTCAATATCATTTGCAATACTGGGCACTACAAGGATTGTATTATCAGTGTAGCCAACTATATATCTGACTTTGTAGCCCACAACATCCCCCTGACCCTGTGATTCTGTTTCCCCTTGCATTGTGCCTCTTGGACATGATGCTGAGGAAGGCAGAACTGGCTAGTATTAGCATCAGCACAGGGAAGCTGCCTGTGCCTGCTGCTCGTGCTGCCAGTCACCTCAAGAAGAGATAGCAAGTATGACAGTAGGGGACCCTCTGTCACATTTGTCATCATCTCCAACTAGTCCAACTCTCACAGAACAGCAGCAGCAGCAAGGAGGGACTGGTGTTGGTGATGAGGGTGATGATAGAGCTGCTGGTGAGGAAGATATAATAAGGTCCTTTTTGCACAAAGGTAGAAGGAATGGGAGACAGATATGCAAATCAGGATGGGGATCACTACTGCTATGGGTAATGACATTGCTGAGTTTGCTGCTGCTGTAATTCCTGCTGCTGCTGAGTTGCTAGGGCCAGATGTTGATTTGTCTAAGCAGCAGGCTGATGATGAGCACGCTAGTGTGCCACAGACCACTGTGGACACAGTAAATTGGGCCCAGCAGCAATTGTGATGCAGGACTAGGACAGGTTCTACTTGCCAGCAATAATTCTGTTTCTAGTTCTAGTGCTGATTCAGAAGGAGTAGCAGCAGCAGCAGCAGCCTCTGCCACAGCCAGTGCAGGGGATTGTGGAGAAGTAGAAAGAGGTAATTCTTCTCCACCTTTCCACCCCACCCCTCGAGGTCATGATTGTAGGACTATTTTTCTCTTGTGGCAGGCACAGTGCAGTCATCAGTGACAAGTCAGTGAAAAGGAGAAAAGAGGAAACGTACCTTGGCACATCCACCCTGATAACACACATGAAATACAAACACCATGACATTTATGAGAAGCATTTTAAAGCCAAACCCCACAAAAGAAATTGTGAACTGCTGTTGCTGTACCCTCTGTCTCTCCTCAAGGGCACCAAGAATCAAGGCAGAAATCAAAGCGGAAGAAGAATAGAGAAATCCAGCCTGAGCCTGAAAGTTTGATGGCAAGCAAAACACCTGGCCCACCATCAGCTTCCTGGGCTAGGGTCTGAGTGCAGGAAGACATAGCAATGTTTCTGGTGATCCACCTATGTCATTATTACCTCACCCACCAGCTGATAGTGATTATGTAGATGTGAGGATGTGGCAGTTCTTGTCCACCCATTACACACTGTGTGGTGCACTGACCACACATGTCAATATGGTGGAGTATAATCACAGAAATGGAATCAAGCAGCATCTGAGGACATTCCATCCCACAAAATACACTAAGCTGGTGGTAGGAAGGATTCATCATTATTATTAATTCTTCTAGTTGTCATGTGTCCTTAGTGGAGTGGACAAAGGGCAAAATGACGGCAGCAGTACTTGGTTTCTGGGGGGATTATTGATTTGACATTGCGGACCTAAGTATCAAGGTGTTTGCTTTCAGTTGTGCCACTTGTTTAAAGCGAGTGCAGATCTGTCCATTGCTCAGTCCTTCTCCTATTTCCTACACACACTGCACACATTGCAGTTGTTGATGAAAGGCACAGTTCCTTCCTGCTGTGAAGGGAAAAATTAGTATTCCAATGCACCCACTATTTTGGAGGAATTGCAAGAGAAGATGTGTTATTGACCAACTTATTTTTCTCCACATATACCTGAAGTGGTGGGGGTGAGTTGTGGTGCTGCTACTGCTTCAGGTGTTATCACTGGAGCTAGTGGCAAGTGGAACCATGATGATCATCATCACCCATATCACTGCTGTTGACCCCATTCCCTTAGACATGTCTAATCAACCTGCTGCTTAAACAACACATCAGCAGCAACAAGAACAACAGTCACGAATACTGCAATATCACCATGTCCTTTACCTGTGGTCAGTGGCCACTGGCCACCATAACATGACATGCTGGCCCCAGGCGAATAGGCCATTTTCATTTAGGGCTTGTTCTTTAAAAATCAGAGGCCTGTAAAAAAATAACTTTGGGGGGGGGGGGTTTGTTTATATCAAGCCTAAGTTCTACAAATCACTGTTTCCTCAGGGCCTGTGTCTCTAACGAACCTGAGTCCAACAAGTCTTCAGTGATACCTCAGGGCTTGTGCCTCCAACAAACCTGAGTCCAGCAGATCAACACTGATTCCTTCGGGGTTGTTCCATCAACAAACCTGAGTGCAACAAATTGTCATTGATTCCTCAGGGTTTGGACCTCTAACAAGTCTAAGTCCTACAAATAAATGTTTCCTCATGGCTAGTGCCTAACTAGGCTTGTGAGTAACAAGTATAAGTCCTACTGTGACAGTACCAGGATTTACCGGACCCTTTTGGTGTTGTCGCTTCCTGAACTGCCACTGCTGCTGCCCCTCTTCTACGGCTGGCTGGAGCCCTGCTAGTTCCTGGTGTCTGGAGGTCCTGGATAGTCAGGCAGGAACAACTGGATGCTGCCCCCTGTCAGACTGGCAGACCTAGTGAATTTAGCTGCAGAACCCTAGGTGGGGTTTCCAGAGGCCCTACGCCAGTAGACCGGTGAGGCAAGTGAATTCACTCTTCACTTCACACACACTATTACCAAATGTCACACAATGTACAAAACAGTGATCAATATTTCAAATGTTATAGTTCTAAATTATTTTGTCTGGTCACACCTACAAATCAATGTTTTCTTAGGGCTTGGACCTGCCTCTGCTCTAACAAGTCTACATCCTGCAAATCAATGTTTCATCAGAGTCTGTGGCTAACAGGTCTAAGTCTTACAAACCAATTGTTCCTCAGGGCTTGGGCCTCTACCAACAAGTCTAAGGCCTCCAAATCAATGTTTCCTCACGGCTTGTGCATTTGCCCATGCTTACTTGCCATTCCACTATCACCAATAAGTATCCTGCATTTAGCAAATTGGTTTATTTACAAAAAATGCAAAAAAAGGATTGGAATTGGGCAGGCCCTCCCAGAATCCACCAGGTCTATTTCACTGCAAAAGGCAGCGACCACTGTAGTCACTCAATGTCCCCAAATGAACCTAACCACCTTCCCCTCAGTCACAGTCCTCCATAACTTCCTAGATGCCAGGCATCTCACATTGCATTTCTCTAGAAAAGGATGGGTTAACTATCCCAAAAATAATGTTTACACACACACCACCCCGCATTAGCTTAATCAAGCCCATCATTAACCTTTTCAGCTGTTGTATTTTTTTGTGGGAGCAAATTATAGTCAAATTATAGTCAATGTGTTCCAGCCAAAGCAATGCATTGGATACCTCTCTAGCACAAAGGGTTAACCCCTTGAGTGCAAGAGGGTTGCACAATGCATTGCATACAAAAAAGACAGACCTGCCCTCCTCTATATGCTGTGAACATATGTGCCCTGTATTTAGCATATACAATAACTCTTAGTAAATCTAAGTGAAAATAAGTGAGAATTTTGTTCCACAAATTGTCCAATCCATGTGTAAGCTTACCACCACACCAAGGTATCTCACTTTGGGGTAAATCCTACTCTAATACACCAATAAAGGCCCTATCTAAATTAAAAACAGACATTCTTTCAGGAAAGACATTCATTTTTGTAAAAATTTTACAATATCCCTTTAAGCCTTCATGAATAGAAGAAACGTAAGCTTATCACTCATTACAAACAGCACAAAACAAAATTCTAAATGTATCAAATGGTGTCTAAGAAACTACAAGCATTAAAAAGGCAAGTTCAGGATTAGATGTTAGAAATCAAATAAACTTTTTTCCCTCAAAAGCTAGCTAATTTAAGTGTAAGTGTGTTCGTTTAAGACTCAAAATAAAAAATAAAATTAGTGAAAAAAAAAAATCTGCCAATGCAGACCAAGAATATCTGCATTAGTGATCACATATTTTGAATGGGAAGTTAGAGAATGTATAATTGCTTCCCAAGATAACTTTAGGTTGGTTTGCTCCAGACTAGCTCCACATTTGTCACTGTGCAGATGGCCCGTGGTGATGTTTAACCCTTTCGCTACTTGAAATGCGCTGCGTGTACACAGTACCTGTGACAGGAAAGTGACTGCCAAAGTAAAATGATAGGGGTGCACTGCTCCCACATCACCAGCATACCTTTATCTAAGAGTTCAGACACTTTACACACAGAAGGTTCTGCTTGTGCTTGGGACTGTGGGCAGGGGCCGTTTTAGCTGCCCCTTTACTTTTCCTCCTGGAGGCAGACATGCTGTTCCTACTGCTAGAGAATTCCTAGTCACGTAGGACACTCAAATCTAAAGTGTGCTCTCCACTTGAAACACACAAGCTTCCTGGGTCACAGGAGAATGAAGGTAACGTACCGTAATACAGAGCGCATACGCGCAGTGATGATATCATGAGGGCTTATAACAAACAGAAATTAAGTAAAAGTTGGTTGAATAGCTATGCCAGTCTGATGGTTCCCCCGCCATCCCCTCCTGGACCCGGATGCACACAAATACCGGCTTTTCAATTGCTGGTAAAAGAGTGTAGCAGAAGCGGCCAAAATGTGTCTCTCAAATCAGATTAACGCCGGACGTAGAGATGTAACTAGAAACCCCCGGGCCCTGGTGCAAGCATTGCTATGGGCCCCCCCACCCCCAACCACATTGGCCCCACTCAACCACATTGGCCACTTCCACATTGCCCCCCAATCTCCACAATGCCCCCATCTCCACATTGCCCCTCAATCTCCACAATGCCCCACAATCTCCACATTGCCCTGATCCCCACAATGCCCCTTCATCTCCACATTGCCCCAATCCCCCACATTGCCCCACAATGCCCCTTCATCCCCACAATGCCCCTCAATCCCCGCAATGCCCCTCAATCTCCACAATGCCCCTCAATCCCCACAATGCCCCTCAATCTCCACAATGCCCCTCAATCCCCACAATTCCCCTTCATCTCCACATTGCCTCTCAATCTCCATATTGCCCCTCTATCTCCACATTGCCCCTTCATCTCCACATTGCCCCAATCTCCACAATGCACCTTCATCTCCACCTTGCCCCAATCCCCCACATTGCCCCACAATGCCCCTTCATTCCCACAATGCCCCTCAATTTCCACAATGCCCCTCAATTCCCACAATATCCCTTAATCTCCACAATGCCCCTCAATCCCCACATTGGCCCTTAATCTCCAAAAATGCCCCTCGATCCCCACATTGTCCCTCAATCCCCACATTGCCCCACAACTCCCCTTCATCTCCACATTGCCCCTCAGTCTATACATTGCCCCTCAATCTCCACATTGCCCCAATCCCCACAATGTCCCTTCATCTCCACATTGCCCCTCAATCTCCACAATGCCCCTTTATCCCCACAATGCCCCCCAATCCCCACATTGCCCCACAATTCCCCTTCATCTCCACATTGCCCCTCATTCTCCACATTGCCCCTCAATCTCCACACTGCCCCAATCCCCACAATGCCCCTTCATCTCCACATTGCCCCTCAATCTCCACATTGCCCCAATCCCCACAATGCCCCTTCATCTCCACACTGCCCCTCAATCTCCACAATGGCCCTTTATCCCCACACTGCCCCTCAATCTCCACAATGCCCCTTTATCCCCACAATGCCCCTCAATCTCCACAATGCCCCTCAATCTCCACATTGCCCCAGTCCCCACAATGCCCCTTCATCTCCACATTGCCCCAATCCCCACAATGTCCCTCACTCTCCATATTGCCCCAATCCCCACAATGCCCCTTCATCTCCACATTGCCCCTCAATCTCCACATTGCCCCACTCCCCACAATGTCCCCATCTCCACATTGTCCCTACTGATCCTCCCCCCCATGTCCATTTCCACATTGCCCCTACTGATCCTCCCACCCTGTGTCCATCTCCTACCTCGAGTTGAGTCCTTGATGGTCTAGCGGCCTGGCATTATAAGAGAGACTGTTCCTCCTTCGGCACAGAGCTGAAGCTCCCCCTCAGTTCTCAGTAATGCAGAGTGCTGGGAAATGATGTAATCTCCCAGCGCTCTGTATTACTAGAGCGCCAGAGCTGGGAGATCCGCTCACAGACTGAGCTGCATCTGCGGTTGCATGGCGAAGGATGCACACAAATAATACCAGCTTTTCAAGGTCCCCGTTTTGGCGCTCCTCCTAAGGTGCCTTATGCTAGCACCGGCCCTGCTTGTATATGCTATGTTTCTCCTCATACTGCACTGCACTATACATCATACCACTGTAAACAGTATAACAGCTGCAATGTACTGAAATCTGAAATGTTATTTTCACTGTAACTGTAAACCTCTACAAAAAAAGTCTAAAAAAGAAAATCCTGCTTATATCGAAGGCACTAATATCCTGTGAAAGAGGTAGTCACAGACGCTCAACTAGGAACGAGCCTACCCTCAAAATGATGAGGCTCTATAGGATAAGTATCCTACCCAGGGTGCAATCTCTTTTAGCTCACTAGTGCCTTTCACAGAGAAAAAAAAATATCCCGAGGCTCATCATACTGATACTACCAAAATACAGTCCAGCCACAAAATGCCAGGCACTTCCTCTATGAACAAGGGAAGCAGCCAACCCCAAATGTACATTTCAGCCTTGTCAGACCTCTTCAGTGATGTGCAGGCACTGTGAGCAAGGGGTCCATGTCTGGATTACCCTGTTACCCTTAGGGTGACTAGTCCCAAGGGCACTTTGCATATGCAAAAGAGCTAGTCAGAGACGCTCAACTAGGAACGAGCCTACCCTCAAAATGATGAGGCTCTATAGACTAAGTATTCTACCCAGGGTGCAAACTCTTTTAGCTCACTAGTGCCTTTCACAGAGAGAAAATATCCTGAGGCACATCACACTGACCCTACCAAAATGCAGTCCAGCCACGAAGTGCCAGGCAATTCCTCTATGAACAGAGAAAGCAGCCAACCCCAAATGTACGTTTCTGCCTTGTTGGGCCTTATCAATGAGGTGCAGCTGATCTCTCCAGGCACTGTGAGCAAAGGGTCCACGTCTGTATTACCCTGTTACCCTTAGGATAATTAGTCCCAAGAGCAATTTGGATATGCAAAAGAGCTAGTCAGAGACACTCAACTAGGAACAAGCCTACCCTCAAATCTGATGAGGCTATATAGAGTAAGTATTCTAGCCAGAATGCAATCTCTTTTAGTTCACCAGTGCCTTTCACAGAGAGAAAATATCCTGAAGCATATCATACTGATCCTACCAAAAGACAGTACAACCATTAAGTGCCAGGCAATTCTTCTCTGAACAAGAAAAGCAGCCAAGCCCAGGCATATTCTTCAGCCTTGTTGACCTTGTGAGTGAGGTGCAGCTGATCTCTCCAGATACTATGAGCAAGGGGTCCATGTCTGGATTACCCTGTTACCCTTAGGGTGGCTAGTCCCAAGGGCAATTTGCATATGCAAAAGAGCTAGTGAGACGCTCAACTAGGAACAAGCATACCCTCAAAATGATGAGGCTGTATAGGATAAGTATCCTACCCAGGGTGTAATCTCTTTTAGCTCACTAGTGAAAATATCCTGAGGCACATCATACTGATCCTACCAGAAGGCAGTCCAGCCACGAAGTGCCAGGCAATTCCTCTCTGAACAATTCAAGGGCAGGCTCGTTCCTAGTTGAGCATCTCTGACTAGCTCTTTTGCATATGCAAATTGCCCTTGGGACTAGTCACCCTAAGGGTAACAGGGTAATCCAGATGTAGACCCCTTGCTCACAGCACCTAGAGAGATTAGACGCACCTCACTGATGAAACCCAACAAGGCTGAAACGTACGTCTGGGTTTGGTTGCTTACCTTGTTCAGAGAGGAATTGCCTGGCACTTCGTGGCTGGACGGTCTTTTGGTAGGATCAGTATGATGTGCTTTAGGATATTTTCTCTCTATGAAAGGCACTTGTGAGCTAAAAGAGATTGCACTCTGGGTAGGATACTTATCCTATAGAGCGTCATCAATTCAAGGGCAGGCTCGTTCCTAGTTGAGCATCTGTGACTAGCTCTTTTGCATATGCAAATAGCCCTTGTGACTAGTTACCCTAAGGGTAACAGTGTAATCCAAACATGGACCCCTTGCTCACAGTGCCTAGAGAGATCAGCTGCACCTCACTGATGAGGCCCAACAAGGCTGAAATGTATGGATGGGGTTGGCTGCTTCTCTTGTTTAGAGAGGAATTGTCTGGCACTTTGTGGCTGGGCTGCCTTTTTGTAGGATCAGTATGATGTGCTTTAGGATATTTCCTCTCTATGAGAGGCACTAGTGAGCTAAAAGAGATTGCACCCCGGGTAGGATACTTATCCTATAGAGCCTCATCAATTTGAGGGCAGGCTCGTTCCTAGTTGAGCGTCTCTGACTAGCTCTTTTGCATATGCAAATTGCCTTTGGAACTAGTCACCCTAAGAGTAACAGGGTAATCCAGACGTGGACCCCTTACTCACAGTGCCTATTGAGATCAGCTGGCTCTCACTCATGAGGTCAAACAAGGCTGAAACATATGCCTGTGCTTGGCTGCTTTTCTTGTTCAGAGAAGAGTTGCCTGGCACTTCGTGGTTGGACTGTCTTTTGGTAGGATCAGTATGATATCCCTCAGAATATTTTCTCTCTCTGAAAGGCACCGATGAGCTAAAAGAGATTGCACTCTGGCTAGAATACTTACCCTATATAGCCTCATCAGATTTGAGGGTAGGCTCGTTCCTAGTTGAGTGTCTCTGACTAGCTCTTTTGCATATGCAAATTGCTCTTGGGACTAGTCACCCTAAGGGTAAAAGGGTAATCCAGACGTGGACCCCTTGCTCACAGTGCCTAGAGAGATCAGCTGCACTTCACTGACGAGGCCCAACAAGTGGTTGGCTGTTTCTTTTGTTCAGAGAGGAATTGCTTGGCACTTTGTGGCTGGACTACCTTTTGGTGGGATCAGTATGATGTGCTTTAGGATATCTTCTCTCTGTGAAAGGCAGTAGTGAGCTAAAAGAGTTTGCACCCTGTGTAGGATACTTATCCTATAGAACCTCATCAATTCAAGGGCAGGCTAGTTTCTAGTTGAGCATCTCTGACTAACTTTTTTTAGTAATATTCTGTGAGACAGTGTTAGTTATAATAATCCAATGAATAATACATTGAGGCTTATGTACAACAGCAGAAGGGATTCTTTACAGTAAGAACAATAAAGGTATGGAATTCACTGCCTGATGAGGTGGTGCTATCAAATACATTAGATGCCTTTAAAAAGGGCCTGGACACTTTTTAAAAGAGCAGAACATAGAGGGCTATGTATGTTAGTATTGGGATTAATATTTAGTTAGTGCTTGGTGATCCAAGGAGAAATCTGAATGCCATTTGGAATCAAGAAGGTATTTTTCCTCCAATCAAGGCAGAATTTG
The DNA here is from genome assembly GCA_037306005.1 of Rhinophrynus dorsalis. Taxonomy (NCBI): domain Eukaryota; kingdom Metazoa; phylum Chordata; class Amphibia; order Anura; family Rhinophrynidae; genus Rhinophrynus; species Rhinophrynus dorsalis. The sequence goes on from CM074724.1 coordinate 225,708,802, forward strand.
AAGTTGCTGTATTGAGGGGTTTTTTTTGTCTTCTTTTGGATCATCGATAGTAAACAGGAATAGGAAAAGGGTTGAACTAGATGGACACAAGTCTTTTTTCAAGCTAAATTACTATGTTACTATGTACTAAACTTGAGTAATTCTGAAACAATCAAGCTGCACCATAGGGGACAAATAAAAATGTTAGAGAGGTCTCTAAGCATTGCTTTACAATGTGTTTTAGATATCAAGGATTTGAATGATTAAAGGTATAATTTAAATCAATGAGAATCTTCAATGATTCATAAAACAGTGGAAGAAGATGAGAAACCAAATAGCTGATCTGAGTGAAGTAATTTTTTTTTTATTATACATTTTTATTGGGTTGGAAAGAAAATCAGGCATAGCATCAAATGAATAACGTATACAAATGTGAAACAAACATAGTAAGATGCATGTAATCTTATACACCACAGAAAATGATACACATGTCAACTAAGATATCCAGGAAAAAGCATGCGGAGGAAGCTCAAAGTAAAATCTGAGATGTCCTTTTATAGAACCACATTTTCTAGAGACAGTAGAGATGTAAAAAAAGGAAAAAAGATAGAAATGAAACAGAATAAGAAAGACATCCATCTCACCTCTAGGGGACATCAGGAGTGAGAGAAAATAGCTGATAGATGGAAGAGATACAGGGAAGGGTGTAAAAGAGGATGGGGAAAAAGGCACCAGTGCCAACAAGGCCCTAAACAAAGTGAAGTGTGATAGCAGTAAGTTACTACAAAAGAATTTCTGTCAACATCTGTCAACCAGGCATGACAGAGGGACAGGTTCACGGCCCATCAACAACCAAGCCATCTTAAAGTAAAATGTCTGTTCCTCCACTTTGTCTGCCCAAGTCTGGAGGAAGGGAGAGGATATATCTTTCTGCAGCAGGGGTTTTAGGGCTTTCCCAGGATTCAATAATATGGATAGAAAAGTTTTTAGAGGAGGAGAGGCAGAAGACAGCCCTCTATATAGAAGATACTTCCATGGGTTCCTAGATAGAGAAATACCTAAGAGGATTTTAATGTGGGAAAGACACTGGGACCAGAAAGGCTAGATCTGGGGCAAGACCACAAAATATGGAGGAACGTGCCCTTATGAAGAGAGCAGCACCAACACAAAGGGCTGGCCAAGGATGTAAATGAATGGAGCTTTATAGGAGTTTAATACCAGTGAGGGAGAAGTTTATAATTAATTTGTACAAGATGTGCAGAAATGGAAGACTGGAAAGTGTTTCTCCATATCTGTCTCCAATCCTGGATTGGGAGAGAGGATCCCAACTCAAAATCTTAGGTCAAGCATGGTCACCCACAGGTGAAACTGGGATGATAGAAGAGAATATGTATTTGACCTGTCTAGGAATATCTTAGAAAAAGGTGAGGGTAAGATTTCCTGATTTATTTAGGGTACCCCACACAAAGAGAACATTGTTGATGATGGGATACAATTTAAGTAGGTTACTTCTGCTTGCAGAGGGAATAAGGGCTTCGCCATGTGGGTCAATGGAGGGAAAAAAGGACATCTCCACCCGGACCCACAGTTTACTGGGGGTCGCTTATGATGCCAATTCGGGATGGACGGCAGCACCACAGCATAGTAATACCGCCTAAGATTGGGAATACCCGGACCTCCCATCAACTTGTGTCTGCATAGAGTAGAACATTTCAGTCAGGGTTTCTTCTAATCCCAAAGAATCCTGGATACCAAGGTGAAAAAGGAGGTAGAGTTTAATAGGAAGAGACTGAAACAGGTAAAGTCAACATGGAAGTGTCATCATCTTAATAGCATGAACCCTGCTGATATGTATGTATTTCCATTGAAAGATCTTTCTGAATAACCTTCAGTAAAGGGGGAATTCAAAGTATATAAAAGGCTAGTCCTTGAGAGAATGTGCACTCCAAAATATTTAATGGTGGTAGAGGACCATTTAAAGGGAAAGAGAGCATTAAGTGAGTCCCTGAGTCCATGAACATGTATAGAGCGTCTGATTTAGTGACATTTATCTTAAAATTTAACACCTGTGAAAATAGATTCAGTTCTGACATAAATGCCGGAATAGCTAACTCAGGATTCGAGGTAGACAACAAGACATCATCAGCAAACATGGATAGCCCGCAACTGAAACCCAAGTAATGATCGGATTACATCTAACATGTTGCACCAGAGTTTCCATTAGTAAAACAAATAGCAGAGATGACAATTAGCAGTGCTGTCTAGTTCTATTAGAGATATACAAAGTATTAGAAAGATGACCATTGGCCTTGATTCTAGCATTTGGACTGGTGTATAGGGCTTGGATGTTTGTAAGAAAACTAGGACCAAAGCCAGAAGCTCGTAATGTGGATAGCATAAAAGATCAGTTCACCCGATCAAAAGCCTTTTCGGAGTTTGTGGTTAAAGGGGAACTTTTGTCTTAATTCAAGTTTGCATATTTGAAAATGGTATTAAAAACTGCTGTTAACCAAAAGACCAGCAAATGTGCAGTTCAAGAGATATTGACACTTCTTTCATTTGCTAATGTAGACTAAATGTGGCACCGTGTAGCATCAGTGATATTTTCATATGCTAAGTAAACTAATCAATGACATTTCATATGCTAGTGAGCCTTTTCAATGATGTGTCAAGTGTTAATGATAGTTTCAACGACATTTTAAATGAAGCTCTGTGCATTACCAGGAAGTGTTTAGTTTCACATTGCCCAGTGTAGGTATACATGTGATTATCAGTGAGGCCTTTGATAAAAACATCTCGCCCACCTTTATCCTTGAGAGTTTGTAGTCCTGGGGAACATTAACTATATTAAAGAATTTAACCTTCTGAGTGGTCGCCATGTAGATCTGTGAGCATCTCCAGATTTGCACGACCCTTATGTTCACAGATTGCCTACATCGCCAACCAGTGAGACTCTCATAGAGCAGCAGCAGTGGTGGTGGTGGTGATGAAGGAGATGGTGGAGCAGCAGAGGTGGAAGAGACATTAAAGGCCTTTTTTTATCCAAAAGCCAGACGGAATGGGAGACAGATGTGCAAATAAGGATGGGCATCACCACCATTCCCAGCAGTGAGTTTGCTGAATTTGCAGTGTTTGCTGCTGCTGCTGCTGAGATTCAAGCCCAGCAGGCTGATGAGGAGCAGACTAGTGTGCCAAAGACAACCATGACCAATGTGGGAATGGGGTCCTGCTGTATTTGTGATGCGGGACTAGGACAGGTTCCACTTGCCATCAATTCTCCTGGATCTAGTTGTAGTGCTGATTTTGAGGCGGCAGAAGAAGAACCATACTCTGCCCCAGCCAGTGAATGGGGATTGTGCTTGATCTTTAATAAATCAGTGAAAAGTGAAAGGAGGGAACATACCTCGGCACAACCACCTTGATAAAACATGAAATACAGACACCATGCCAATGATGTGAAGCCAAACCCCCACAAAGGAAATCAGGAGCCACTGTTGCTGTACCCCCTGTCTCTCCCCAAGGATGCCAAGAGTTGAGGAGGACAATTATTTATTTAGCACAAAAAGCAACTATAAGGTCAACATTTCGGTCCTAGTACTGGACCTTGATAAAGGTCCAATACTAGGACCGAAATGTTAACCGTATTGTTACCTTTTGTGCTCATTAAATAATTGTTTAATAAGACCTATGGGTGCTGCCCCATTGCGTCATATGTATGTATATATATATATATATATATATATATATAGAGAGAGAGAGAGAGAGAGAGAGAGAGAGAGAGAGAGAGAGAGAGAGAGGTGTCAGAAAAAAGTTATACATGAATCTTCTCCCCATTATACCTCCGCATTGTTACAACCGAACCTGAATTGACATAATATGGGTTATTCACTAAGGCGTGATAACTTCTCCAGTACCTATTGGGGTGGGTGAAAAGTGTGAAAAATTTCCCGCAAAACATTTTGTGAAAAGTGCCGATTTTTCACTTTTCCCGCAAAAAAATGTGCCTTTCCGCCTGTGCAAAAATGTCCTCCTTTTCTCCTAGTTTAACAAATTTTCTGCCTATGTTAACACATTTTCTGCCTATTTTAACACATTTTTCACCTCTATTTCCTATAGGTACTACATTTCCCACTATATTATTACTTCTTATGAGGGCTGAAGTTTAGAAATAAGTGGCTGAAAGTCAAAGTTGTGAGTCCTACAGCAAAATATGGCTTGAAAAATGTGTTAGCATGCAGAATGCATTTGTCCTTTGCCCACAACACTTTCTTGCTTAAGTGACACTGGCACATATTCAGGATGATATCAAGTAATAAAAAAAAATAAAGTACAACCTACAATGTGACAGATATGTATTGTAGTGGTGGTGGGGGACTGGCATGGCGTGATTTGTGTATTTATTATTACCATTGTCATACTCTATCCTCCTTCTCAGATTATTGACACATATTACTTATCGTTCATAGCAATGGTTCCAAGTGGGGTAGATGGTGGCAACCCTTCTTCACATCCGCCCTCCACCTCCTCATCTGTGCTGCTGTTAATATATTTGTCCTATCTTTTCCTGTCATGTGTGGTTTCTGCTACTACTACAACTACTGGAGCTGGATGTTGATGTAATTCTATAATTCTACTGCCACTACTACTAGGTGTCAAAGGTGCAGCACTTATAGAAGCAGAACCAGAGGTACTCGTCATATCTAACACAACCTGTGTTGCTGGGTACTCAAAACGGGTGTGTGTGGCTGAGTGGGACTTGGACTTTGAAGAGGCAATGGTGCTGAGGATGACTGATAGGGTGACTGTGTGCTTTTTGACATCTGTACTTGTCCAGGGTCAGACTTTCCAATGGCTTTCTCAAACAGTTTATAGTCAGGCACTGTGCTCCTTAAAAGTGGTGGAAGATACAGCCTTTGACTTTCTGCTAACCTTATAGCCCTGTCATCATCCTCACTCTCAACTTCATCTGTATCTGAACAAGAGAAGGACGATTGACGGATATATTCTAGATCTGCATCATCACCAATCATCATTAGGTCATCCTCAACAGCATCAGCATCACCTGACAGTTCTTGCCCACTACTACCCTTATATTCCTTTAAGCTTTTGGACGTCTCAACCAATTTCTTTTTACATTTACTATAACAAAATTCACTACTACTCTGAGGACAGGTGTTTTGGTTTCTCACTGTCTGATGCAACAGGCAGTTCAGCTGCTACACCTTCCTCTATTATGCTGTTGTCAGCATCATCAACACTTGAATGTAACTTGTTGTCATCTTCAGTGTTCTTCTTATATGGTTCTATATTCCTATTGGCACTGGTGATGCTAGACCTAGTTTTGCTGGGATCTTGACAAACTACATCCTCCCTTGGAGTAAAGGGATCATCATCATTGATTGCACACGCTGTAACAACCATTGCTGCAGCAGGTTTTTGGACTACTACTTTACTCTCATGTCCCTACACTGCTCCACCCCTCCTCTTTCCCTTGTGCTTTTGCTGGACATTCTGCAACTACACTGTGTTTTTTTTACTGTACAGTTCACAACACAACTGATGGAGCTGTATGATGCCTTGCCTAAACCCAGTCAGCTGTCTGTCACTGTCACCTAAGATATTTATTTTTTTATTCTTTTTTATTTATTTTTTATTTATTTTATTTTTTTAAGTTGTCCATCCTGTTGTCTTATCACAGTGTGTCCAAAAAAAATTATAATTGAAAAAGAAAATCAACAATCTATTTCCCCAGACTTCCCCACCCATCACAGGGACAATAACAGGAAGATCAGCAAGCAAATAGGTTGCCTGTGTCTTGCCTGTCAGTCACATGGAATTTTGGAGTATTTGGGGGACAACCTCCTTCCTCCCTTCTTATACCCTAGAGTGCCCCCAGACTCCCCTAATACAGAGAACACATGTCCTACCTAAATGACTTCCTAAACTAAGCTTCAATTCCCCTTTATTTGACTATCTACTCTAACTAAAAAACATGCTGCTCTCTCCTCTCACAAACACAGAATGGCTGCTGTGAGAGCCTGACAGCCTTTTATATGGCTGTAGAAAACTTTTGTGTGGTGTAGAAACATTTTTCTTCCCATTTATTTCAATGGGTGGAAAAAGCGGAAAAAGCGAAAAAAAAAACGGCACTTTTCGAAGGAAATTTTTCACTAAGTGGAAAGTGCCATTATTCGCCGATTTCAGTTTGAGGCAAAAATTTTCGCTCATCCCTAGTTCCTATGTTATACTGTAGAGCCTATGCACTAAGATCTGCAGCGTTGGAGAAATCTTACTGTATTGGTTCCATAGAATAACATAAGAACTGGAGAAGTGATATCGCTGGAGAAGTCATCTCCACTTTATCACCATTTTATCATGCCTTAGTGCATCTCCCCAGTGTGATGCTTCATTGCAGGAGCAGGAAACAGCAACTATGGAGGTCTAACGGGGAGAAGATGCACGGATAACGTCTACCTGACTCTTCAAATAAATTACTGCACAAAGTTTATGTATCGGTAGACAGTAAGCACTGGCACTACTTAATTTTATTGAATGAAACGCAACAAAAGTTTGAGCTGTGCTTCCAGTGTTTCTTTGAAGAATATACATATGCTCATCTATTCAAGAAACTTGAACAACATTTTGTGAGTAAAATCATTGTACTTTCTTAAAAGGTGAGGTATACTAGTAGGCATTGGAAATTTTTTTTATTGCCACATCTGCTTAACAATAATTTTTTAAGCTACTCACACCAAAACTTGCCAGTATACACTTAAGTAAGCATAAGCTCTGAAATGGAGCTGTGTTATTTTTAGGTGGATGCCTGAGCACAGAAAATTAACTGTGCTGGCAGAATTGTACATTCCCCTAATGTTTCTATGCCAAATATGTATTCATTTTTCCTTGAATGCTTCAGTATTCAAGAAACTCAATTTTTTAATGTATCTCATAATAGCATTTGTAAGTAAAATAATTTAGCTTTTTATTTAATATGTCATTTGCGTTTTTCTTCCCTGTCCTTTTCCTTTCTAATGTCCTTGCCATTTTCCAGCAATATCATGCAAATATTACTCTGACAGCAGAGATACACAAGCAGACTTAAATCAATATTTGTGCAAAGCAGAAAGCATGTACATCTCACAGCTACAAATTAACCTTTCTTTCCACATTTGAACAACCTCCTTGGACCTCTAGCAACTCTGCAATCCCAAGAGTGCCTTTATTGTATTAAACAGAAAAAGGAAAAAAAAGAATCATATGAAATAGACATATTTTCTTTGTATTTCCTCAGGTGATGTATAAACTGCTTATTAATTAGCAACTTAACCTTTTATAAACAAGTTCATGAACTCATGCCACTTTCAAGAAAAAAATTGTGAAAGCATGAATGAATAAGAGAGCAGAATTCAGCAGGTGTAAAAGGATATGTTTTATTTCAGAGAATAGCAGAAGTGTTACGGTAATGAGAAATATGACAAATGTTCAAGGTTAAGTTTCTTTCCCAGCTAATTGGAGATGTTATCTAGATATTTGAAAATATATTTCCCTGCAGAGAATTATACTAGAGACGTGCAGTTCTGGAGGAAACCAATTGGCAACATTTGTGTGTGCTTGTGTATGTGTGTGTGTGTGTGTGTGTGTTGGGAGGAGTAATACAATTTCCCATAGGTTTAAATGGGACATTTTTAATTAAATATGTTTATTGAAAAATGTATGGGGAACAACAAACCACAATAACATGTCAGTTACCGAACAACATGATAAATGTAACAGTCAAATACAAACACAAAGGAGAAGTTGCACTAAGGTGTCATAAAGTGATGATAAATTGGAATTAACTTCTCCAGTGTCATAAACGCTCCATTTCCCAGGTTATTCTATAAAGCCTATGTACTAAGATCTCTAAAGTCTGGGAAATCATAGTGTGTGGGGTTAATAGAATAACATAGGCACTGGAAGAATGATGTCACTGGATAGTTATCTCCATTTTTTCACCGCTTTATCACACCTTAGTGCATCTCCCCCATTGTGTTGGATACCTCTTTAAAACGCAATGGGTTAAAATTTCCAGCTGAAGAGACACATGGATGGTGCTGACAGAGATAGCTGAAGCAACAATACTTAAGACAAGATGGAGAAGTCTCACAAGGCCTGGAGAAGATGCATTAATGTATGCTAAAGAGGTGATGAAGAGGAGATCATTTCACCAGTGAGATCAATTTTCCACTTTCTGTGTTATTCTATGGCACATGTACTATGATTTATCAACTGGGAGAGATCTTAGTGCATAGGCTCCTTGGAATAACATGAGGTTTGGAGAAGTGATCTCACTGGAGAAGTTATCTCCTCATTATCACCTCCTTACCACACCTTAATGCATAATCCCCAATGTGTTGGAGATCTCCATCACATGAGGGGTTGCAATTACATATCCCATTTAAAATAAATGCAAATGTTGAAGAATATAATTTCAAATGTATGGTATAGTTGTCCCATAATTGCACTTATAGGCAAATTAATAAATTGCTTAGGGGAGAGGTATAAATATTATATTTGTAGTATTTTTAAGAATTGGCGCTAAAATATGCAAAGGATTAAAGTTTGAGTCTGTATATTAGAAAATCTGGTGACAGTTTTTTCACATACATAGCTCATGCATGCTATCACTTAAGGTTAAATATATTTCCATTAAGAATAGGTAATATTTAACTAACCAATAAAACAATAAAACTGCCTTTATTTTATAATACAAATTTCCATTAAGAATAGGTAATATCTAACAGACCAATAAAACTGCCTCTATATTATAATAAATAGCATATTTCTTTATACAAACCTTGCAATTCTTATTTGGACCACAACCATTTCTTCAATTTCAAAAAGTCAAATGGCATTAGTACTTGGTGAAAAAGATGCTAAACTGTATTATTTATTATGCCAGTTTTATACATCCCACTTATACATCCCTCCCTTTAGAACCTTATTCATCAAGCTGAAGTAGAGCAGTTCAAGAGCAAACCAACTGTACTATAGGTGACAAAATTTCCAAAAATACTTTTAAATGGGGCTTGTAACCTCTTGAATGCTAGAGAGTGCGCCAAAATATTGTGAAGCAATATACTGAAAAGGGTTTTGCCTCTCAAAGGATTAAAGTGATAGTAATGTTTCACAAAAACAGCAGCTCAATTTAATCTTCTTAGTATTTGGGCCATGGAGAGTGTTCTTTCAATACTGTGAGAGTTGCTGTTTAAGAGTAATTGAACTATAAAGTTTCCCCCTCCTGCCCCTTTTGCGTAGTGTAAGCCCCCACTCCTCAGATGTGGAATCCAGTCCATAGACCAGACAGCTCACATCAAGAGTCAATATTCTACTGTGAGAACAAAGAAAACCCTGCCCCCCTTGACAGGTTTTTCAGCTTTTTCTTAATTGAAGTTTGTCCCTCTCTGCAATCTACCTGGACACTCCCTGCTGCTCTTAGGTGAGCAGTGTTACATCAGTAAAAGGGGCAGGAGGAGGATACTTTATCATTCAATTACTCTTGAACTACAACTCTGACAGAATTGAAAGAACACTCTCCAAGGCCCAAATACTATAATGATTAATTAGAGCTGCTTTTATTATAAAACATTACTATCCCTTTAAAAGGCCCATTTAAACCAAAGTAGATTTTATAACTCTTCACCCCATGGTGCAGTTGGTTTACTCAAGAATTTCTCCCTTTCAGCTTTATAAATAATATCCTTCAAATTTAATGAAGGGTAACCTTTTATTTTTGTTTTACATATTCCACATGTGTATCATATGTAAAGTCAGATTGCCCATACATTATTACTTTTTTTTATCTTCAACTTCACCTATATTTTTTGTTTTCTGTCTTTGACAGTGAAAGTTGGAATATTTATATAATGGTGCAATTCTCTCTGCAGTACTGGTTGATATGCATGTAGTGGATGAATGCTTCTCTACATTGTTTTACTGTGTTATTTACAATGTATATTTTGAACATTGTTGCACTCTATCTGCTTCTACAGCCCCACACATAATGCTTTCTAAAAAATTTAGATAGATCCCTTACAGGAACGTAAGTTTTTAAAAATAGGTGAAGATAAAAATAATAATAAAAAGTGCAGACAATTTGGTTTTTATATTATGTACTTGCAGAATATTTCAAGTCAAATAAAGGGTCACGGTTACTTTAAATGTTTAGATCTGGATAAACTATTGATCTGTTTAGATCTGGACTAACTAATGATATATAGGGTGACATTCACTGTATATGGTGGAAAATGCAAATCCACTGTTTCAGCCTATAGATGTATGTTCAATGGAAGATATTATCTTAATATTTAATGTATATTTTTAAAGTTACCTAGACCAAGATTTATAGTATAAAAACATTATGCATCATCAAAGCAATTAACCAAGCTAAATGTTGCATTTTATGTATTCCCAGTACTGTGTATGTATTAAACTGAGCCATTAAAGTAACAGTGTAATGAAGAGTTGGATAAAACCAATATAAAATTAATTAGGAAACAGGTACATTTGAAATAATGTGAACCAGTAAATGGAACCATATGCTGATTCATTTTAAGTGCCAATTAATGAATCACCTACTGACTCTATATTTCTCACACTGAGATATATATATATGAAATGTAACCATTTGAATTCTAGCGATGACTCCAATGCATTGTCAGCAACACAACAAAGTATCTGGCAGGCACCGAGGAGTTGAGCATATCTTACTCTCACTTAATGTTAACAAGCAGATGACTCATTTGTCCTGCCTATTCACTCATATACTTAAAACATAATGATCAAGTGGATGAAACATGTTAAAGCAAGTGCAGATGATCTTATCTAATGGATAAGATACAAAAAAAATAATTGATGGCATATGTCATTAACACAAACTAGGACAGAGTTTTTTCAATCTCTCTCAAACAGATAATATATATATATATATATATATATATATATATATATATATATATATATATATATATATATATATAGGTGTGTGAAGTATGGCCAGGGGGCCAGGATGCACAACAGGAACAATAATAATCAAGGAAAGGATTGCATTCACAGGGCATTTATGTAAAAATAAAGAAATCAATTGTAAGGTTAATGTTTCAATCTACAAACAAGATCTTTCTCCAACAGGAAAGTCTTGCTTGTAGACCAATATGCCAGTCTTAAATTCAATGTCTTTATTTTTATATTTAAGTCCAATGAATGCAATCCTTTTCTTGATTATTGTTGTTCATGTTGTGCACCCGCCTATACTTTACATGAGTGCAAACATCCTAAAAGAGAAATAGTTTTAAACCTGCATAAAATGTCCCAAAAATGGCCCATGTTACCTCCATATATTGAAACTTTGGATTGCACCTGGGCCTAAATAGATAGACAGACAGACAGACAGATAGATAGATAGATAGATAGATAGATAGATAGATAGATAGATAGAATCACATAATATACTTGAATCAAAGTATAAACTTTTTGTTTATACTGACACTAGACAGCGTAAAAAACATAAAATAATAAATGTATATAGTATGACTTTCTTGCATGGGGCACACACATATGCTTCTATAAACACAGAACATAACATGCTGATACATCAGAGCCACTTAGACCATTTTCAACCTGCACTGAAAATTAACAACTCATATGTATGAAAGTTAACCTATGATTACAAGGTTTGATGTCTTTTTACAAAGACCAAACTTTCACTGAGAATAATTCTGTGCCAATTAATCTGTGCCAAATCTAAACCAGGAGACAGCTGGTGAATAGTGATGAGCGAGCACCCCGATGCTCGGGTGCTCGGGTGCTCTGACCGAGCACCCCCTGAGGCTCGAGTGCTCGGCCGAGCACCCGAGCCCCATTGAAAAGCATGGGGCGACACGAGCATTTCACCAGGCACCCCCTGCTCTGATGAGGGGAGGGTGCCTGGTCAATGCCCCCCTTCATCTCCGCTATGCCCCCTTCATCTCTGAATGCCCCCTTCATCTCCGCAATGTCCCCCTTCATCTCCGCAATGTCCCCCTTCATCTCCGCTATGCCCCTCTTCCACAATGTCCCCCTTCTTCTCCGCTATGCCCCTCTTCCACAATGTCCCCCTTCATCTCCGCTATGCCCCCTTCATCTCCGCAATGCCCCCGTACCTCCAGTCCCTGGTGGTCCAGCGGAGCGTCTTCTGATCTGTGCCTCTTCCGGCACAGATCCCCGCCACCCGAACATGGCGGGAGAGCACATGGCGGTACTCAACGAGTACCGCCATGTGCCGAGCAGAGCGATGCTCGAGCCGATCCGAGCATCGGCCGAGCACGCTCGCTCAACACTACTGGTGAATAATAAGTACTGATTATCATGTGTAGTTAAGCAAGACTATGACAAACTATTGTTTGCTTTAAAGTTTTCTTTTCATTATTCTGAAGCCAAATTATAGACAATCTGCCTTTGCTCACCCCATCACTCCACCCTCACTTCTTCTTAACTACAGCTTTGGCAGAGCAAAAAAAATCTTGTGCCCTCTGGGATAAAACTGTTCTGGCAGCAGCACACTACTTTGCCTGATTAAACTCTTTGCACAGTGTAGCATACAGGTTCCCAAGTGGTAGATGTATTTTAAATCAGAACAGAACTGTCAACAAATTACATCTTTCTAGCACAGGGGTTCCCAACCTTTTTTATGGTTGACATATTTCTTTTCAAGTTGTAACACAGAAAGAAGAACATTTTTTTGATTTCCGTGACACATAATTGCAACGGAAACATAAATTCATGAACTCATTTGTGAAACTGTGACATATTGAGGCTGATGTACTAAGGAAAATTGGATCACTTCTGCAGTACCAACTGCATTTTAAGCGACAAATAAAACACTTTACATTCCCATTGATTGAGATAGAGCTTTAAACTAGGGATGTGTGACATGTTACTTTTGTGGGATGAAATTGACAGAAAAAGGGCCTTCCCCTTGATGCAGATTTTTTTTCAGGAAGGTCCATTAACAGCAAAGTCTTCCACTTCATAGGAATGAGTGTGTATTTGTGTTTCCTATGCATGCTTGTATATGTGATAAGAAGTCCATGAGTGCATTGTGCCTATGTGGTGATATCATTGTGGGATTGTCGGAAAAACAGAATTGGAATGTTGGAACTTGATTATTTATTTCATTTTTAAGTATGTCCTGGAGAGATTGTACTATAGGAAATTACATATTTACACAAAATATAGAAACAGTATAAAAATATACACAGTTACATATTGTTTTTAGATACAAAGAAACAGTTATTTTTAGGGATTTTAGACTGATAGAAGATCTGATTTTTTTTCAGGTAGGTTATTTCAGACTTTCATAGCTCTGAAGGAGAAGACAGATTGAACACCTTCTTTCTTGTAGTGTGGAATACTCAGTGAGTTGTTAGCACTAGAGCGAAAGTTAGTATGGAAAGCTGTAGTGAACATACTGCTCAGGTAGCCTGGTAGCTTTCTGGAGAGATGGTAATAACCTCAGAGGAAAGGTAAAGGTTACATCCAGATTTGAGTATTAGCCAATTTAAACATATGCCAATGATGATTAATGGAGGACAAAGTGACAAAAATAAATTATACAGAGTCGCTTTTAAGAGATGGATATGTGGCACAGAAGTATATATTGCTTCCCATAGTCTATGACTGACAATAGCATCTATTGAACAATACATTTTCTTACATTTCACTCCTTCTGAGGGTAAGTTTCGCTTACTTGTCCTCCACTCAGGAATTTCAACAGAAAGCAGGAATACAGCATCTTTTATACAGAAATTTGCATAAGAAGGAAAAGCCAAATTCTGTACATCCAGACGTTTAACATTTTGGATTTTAGCGAAGTATCCTCCAGAGCATTTCTTGTATCATATGATTAACCTAACCAAGCAGGGCTTCCTATGCATTTCACAGTATTTCATTGTTCCAACTTGTAAAACTGTTTCCCAAAATACTGTACACTTACCACCATTCAGAGCAAATGCTGAATTAGGATAACTTAAATTAATAAATTACATTTATCAAATAAATTTCATCTCTGTCAACATTATATCATAGCCAAATAAAATTCATAAATTAGTCCATCCCCCAAATTTATGTTATATCTGTGTATCTAGAAGTGCATATTAGAAGTATGCAATGAGACTGATGCATTATGAAGAACTGGAGGATTTTGAATGCAATCCAGCTGTACCATAGTTTCTCAATTGCAGTCCTCAAGTACCCAACAGTACAAAGTTTTAGAATTTCCCTGCCAGGGTACTAATACACTAATCAGAATGAAAGTTCCACTAACTGACATCTGTTCTCAGACAGGAAAATCCAGAAAACCTGGACTATTAGGGGTACTTGATGAACACAACTGAGAAACTTTGCCATAAAGTGACAAATACAAATTTACCTAGAATCCAATTCCTTTAAATGGGCCTTTTAACCTTTTAATTCAAATAAATATATTGGAGACATCTCTAGAATTAATTTACAATTCACATTTAAATACATTTTAATGTATACTCGTAAATTATGGTGAAGTTGGTTTACCCTGGTTTTCTTCAGTACTTTCTTCAGCACATTAGCTTCATTGAGTTTGGTACAACAACATGTAATTGTAATATGACACACCTGCTGAGAACCACTGTACTATTAGACTTGGAATAAAACACAGCAATCTCAGTAGTATGCAGTATCCTATTGTATGCACACTATAATTATTGCATTGTCACTGAACAGATTACCTATTTGTCATATGCAATGTTCAGCTACTTCAGCATCATAGCAGTAAATGCTTTCTGATGCCTGTAAGAGGAGTAGAATAGTTACATGATGCTAGTTCATAAATAATAGTGCAGAAAATGATTCATACATTTTAGATAAACCTCATAGCTACCTAAAAGAAACAATGATACTAAAATACAAGCTGCTATGCTGTAAAAGTCACTGATATAAATGTAAAGGTTTCCGTACTTTGATACTACTTAACATCTATGATTCTGAAACCCTTTTGTTTACATTCCTCCTGTACCTGTGTTATACTACATAAGAAACATCAACAAGTGATGTGAACAAGAAATATTGTTCTTGCAGCTAAAGATCAGAGAAACACTTATCACAGATTGACTCAGGACATCTGGGGGAAATGTTTCGAATGGACATGGGAAGGGGAAAAAGGGTAAAGGGGGATGGAAAAAATGTGAATCAGATCAGGAAATGGAGTGGGAGAGAGCTGAAGCAAAGGTGAGGTCAAGTGAAAGGGTGCAGAAGTGCAGGGGAGATAGGAGCGTGAACATGGAAGAAAGAGAGGTGGTGAGAATGCAGGAGAAGGGGGGATGAAATGCTGGGAAATGGTAAAAAGGAGAGAGAGCAGGATAAAGGCAGAGTGAATGAGTGGAGGAGAGACATTTTTCTTAAACTTAAAATGTAATTTTCATATGCTCTGAGGGAGTAGCCTTTCTTGCATTTTCCAGGGCTGCAAGTACCACAACAATTTTGAAGTGATTATCCAGGATTGATTGTGAATGGTCTGAGATATGGTAACAGCTTTTCTAAACACAAGAGCAGTGGACACAATAAATTTATTGAATGTAACTCTTATCTCTCATTATAAAGAGAACAGACAAAACATAGAAATGCTCTCTGAAAAGAACAGTTAAAGAAAGAGCAGTTAAAGAAAGAATGTTTTGGATTATATTTATGGATAATACACTTTTACATATGCTAGCTGCAGGTACATAATATTCAGAGTTATCAACCAATTTCATTTCTAAGTGTTAGTAAAACCAATAAGTGAAACAAGAAATGCAACATCTATTTCATACAATGTGTTCTAGGTCTTGCAGAATAGTCCATTTCATGTAAATACTGAACTTACATAATGGTTCTTCTCATCCCTACCAACAATCTGCTGGAAACTGCACTTGCAATATCTTATATCTTAAGTTCTAATAAGGCATGGGATTAGACAAATCTGTCAGTGCAACTCTATAAGAGAGCAACTTTTACCAACAGAGTAATTCATACAAATGCTTTTGGCTGTTTTTACCTCTTCTCATTGAGTTTGCTAACTTTGCTCATTGCAAGATAGTCTTCCCAAACTGTAGCATGCTACAGATGTAATAAATGCTTGTATCCGTTGTAGAAATAACAATTTGTATGAGCACCTAGATAGCAGGCTTCTGAGTTGTTGCACTAATTATAATCAGCAGCTGAATATTTGTTTTCCCTATTGCAGAAAAAGCATTTTGGGGGGTTATGGCATGTCCCATTGAGATTAAAACAATCTGTTATGGTAAGTGTTCCATTTCAATATGCATATAGGGAGTTGCACTGACACCTGTTTAGTCAGATTTGGACATCTGGACCATCATATACATATGATAATTCATTGCTGTTAATTACCTTGTCATTACCCTGATGGTCCAACTCTGCATTTCCTATATAGAATTCCCAGTTGTGTTGCTAATATACCTATGCATAATTATCAGAGGAAGGAGCTGCAAGATTCATATTCATTTCCCATTTAAGTTTACAACAGTGATTATAATTGGATAAATCTATTCAAATTAGAAAATAACTGGGATTCTTAGATATAAAATAAGTTTAAATTTGATTTAACCCTTTAAGAACCAGAGGAGTCACATGCCCTTCTGGTTATTAAATTGTATCAGCTGCAGTGAGGGCAGTCTCTACTGTGCATGACTGCACCGTGGCTGTTGCTGGGTGACACTGTGGCTTGTGTACACAGGCTTTTCAACTAGTAATACTAATAATGTATGTGTGTGTGTGTGTGTTTGCTGAAGGCATTTCCTGGAGAGTAAAACAAGAGTAATTCCAATGGTGGGATCATTTTTTTACTCAAAATGTATAATAGCTTAAACAAATTTTTATTGCATTAAAGGGATAGCAATAAATAAAATGCCAAAAAATTATATTGTGGGGTATATCCCGCTGGATAAAACAAGAGTACTCCCACTGCTGACAGGTGTTTTATTCAAAATTTCTTACAGCTCAAACTTTATTTTTTTAGGTGCAATATCACAGTGGCCTGAAATTGTACAGTGGTGCTGTTGCTACACCATCCTACGGAGATTTTGGAGATTTTTGGTCAACTGACAAGAAATGTCAGGGGGATAAACACTACAGTACATATTTTTTTACATATTAAGTATTAATGTACCTTTAAACTGTAAATTTCTGTTGTGGTCACAAGGTGGCACTATGAAGAGCTCTAGTCTATGACTCAGGTTCTCCCAAAGAGTGCATATAAAACAAGACTGCCTTTTTGGACAACTGATGGAGCTGTTGCTAACACTGCTGGGAGATTTTACTTTAAAAATTATAAATTATTTATTAAGGAAACCTTAATAAATGAGCTATAATAGCTTTTGAATGGAAAATGTATCAGCAGTGGGGGTTACCTTTGTTTTACTCATCAGGAAAAATCCTATAATGTTTGTTTTCATAAATAAAAGTACGGCTCTTTTAAAATGCAAATATATTTGAGCTTTGGTTCTTAGGGCCATATGTTCAAAGAAGCAGCAAAATTGCTTCTGTTGTTAGGCTCATTAATATTTTCAGAGTGTAGGTTGGGATCGGAAATTTGTCGTTTTGTATGATTCCTGACTGAAACTGTCATATGTAAAGAAAAAAAATGTCTTAACTAATGACAAATATGTCGGCAGATAGGTATGGTAATTGTGCTTATGTTGTGTTTCCTTCAATTATTATAGGTTTCTCACATTCAGAACTTCACATTGCCTCCACTTTTTTCTTAACATACAAATTTTGTCTTTTGCAAGAAATTTTTTTGTCGTTGTATACAACAGA
Organism: Rhinophrynus dorsalis; assembly: GCA_037306005.1. NCBI lineage: Eukaryota > Metazoa > Chordata > Amphibia > Anura > Rhinophrynidae > Rhinophrynus > Rhinophrynus dorsalis. The sequence continues at coordinate 225,726,649 of CM074724.1, forward strand.
TTTTCTTTTCCTCTATACAACACTGTAGAATAGTTTAGCCACGCCCTTTCCCCACTGCTTTGCCCGGCAATTCTGGAGTTGTGTCGGACACAATGGACATTACTAGATTTTTGTCATATACTCTATAGAAAATAAGTCCTTCATGCATACAATTACTTATTTTTATGGTTCATTCAAATTTCTTTGTCGTTATCCCTTTGAACATAAGGCCCTTAATGTAAAAACATTTCTGGAATAAAACATCTCATAAAATTATTTCAAAATTTGGTGGATTAAATTCAACATAGAGTAAACATTTTACATATTCTGCAGGTATATAATATGTAATGTAAATTTTGCTTATATTTTACTTATGTTTGTGTCATCTTTACTTTTTTTTTAAGTTCCTGGCAGTGATCTCACTGGTTCTCTGTTTGCAGATTTTTCTGGTCAGATGATAACCAGCTGATTTATCACTGTACCTTATTTTACAGCCCTTCCAGAATGTTCTCTGGAAACAGATCCAGGGAGATCAATGATCAGTGTTGGAAACAAAAAGTGTAAATAATTAAACATACAAACAAACCATTAAGTAAATAAAGACAAGTGTATAGACAACTTGGCTTTACTTTTATGCAATTGTGTGGGAGATCCCTCTAGCATCTAAGGGGTTAAAGGGTTAGTAATGTCTAACATTAACAAACCTAATATTGTAAGTATTCAAAAAATAAACTTACTGGGACATGTTTGATCTCTCAAACCTTTATGGTTTGAGAGATATAAGCACTTAAAGTTACCCCCTCCCTCCCCTTTTCCAGACATCAGCAACTAGCTGACGTCATGAGATCCCGGTCCCAGACTGGCCGGCAGCTTTTCACCAGTGCTGAATGAGCGATATCGAAAAACAAATACTTTAGTGGAAAGGTCTGCAAAGTGTGCTTGCAAATCAAACTTGTTCCAGTAAGATTATTTTTTGAATACCTATAATATAAGGGTTTGTGAAAGTTAGATATTACTAACACTTTAAATAGTAGTCTATAATGGGGCATAAAGTGGTGCAGAGACATTGACATTGCTTTGGACACACACACAATTTGGAACATGAGTGTAGCCAGCACAGCTGAGGTGCCCCTAAAAATGCTGAAATTTCAGCAGTCGCCTACTCTTTCTATTTGGGAAATACTGCCTTGAAAACATGACATTATTAACTCCAAAACTGCAAACATTTTCTCTAAAAGAAAAGTGGAGTTATTCTGCAACAAACCAACTCCACCATAAGGGATAGAGATAGTTTCATGAAATCCCCATTGATTTTATTGGAGATTTTAACCCCTTCAATGCTTAAGAGGTTGTCAACGTATTACAAGGTTTTTTCGTTTGTGTATAAACCACAACGTTACAGTAAGAAAACTTAGGCTGCACCTCTTGTAACTTCTGGATATCACTGCACTGCAAGAGTGATATGCAGTATCAGCTATGTGCTTTTTGTGCAAACTGTATCACTATTTCTCTGCAGATGAAGATAGAAATAAGCATAGTGTATGTTTAGAATCACAAGTCAGGCAGAACCAAGGGTCACATGATATAGTATATAGAATTCAGTGACAAAAGTTCAGAGTTCATGGTATTGGATGTGTCTCACCACGATTCTGGGATACATTACTTACATTCTACCGTTCAGTAGCCTGTCTCTCAGCTCATGTTTTTCTTACTCACAAGGGAAAAATAAAGTAGACATCTCACTTTCATTGCAGGTTGGCACGTCTATCCTGTGGATTAGTTGTTAAGGTTGTTCATGTCCTTTGTCATCCTTGCAGTGTGTCATGTCAGATCGTGACATTTTCTAACCAAAGAGTTTTTCTGCCATGTGACTTCCTAATGGTAATACATTGGTTCTGTATACTTCATGTTTGTTTTTGCAGCCTGTTTGTTTTACCAGTATGCCATATAATGGTGTTCAATAATTGCTTTCTATCCATAGTTCAGAAATCAGTTTTCACATATTTGTTGGTTGATTCTGAATGTAGAAAAGCTCGAAAAAATCTACATTAATATACACAGGGTTACATAAAGAGAAATTAGGATGCACCTCTTGTAACTTCTGGATATCATTGCACCGCAAGAGTGATATGCAGTATCAGCTATGTGCTTTTTGTGCAAACTGTATCACTATTTCTCTGCAAATAAAGACAGAAATTAGCATAGTGTATGCTTAGAATCACAAGTCAGGCAGACCAAAGGGTCACATGATATAGTAGTTAGAATGCAGTAACAAAAGTCATACACATATGCATTCAGAGTTCATGGTATTGGAAGTGTCTCCCCACGATCCTGCGATACATTACTAACCTTCTACAGTCTAATAACTTGTCTCTCAATTCATGTTTTTCTTACTCACAAGGGAGAGATAAAGTAGACATCTCTCTTTCATTGCAGGTTGGCACGTCTATCCTGTGGATTAGTTGTTGAGGTTGTTCATGTCCTTTGTCATCCTTGCAGTGTGTGATGTAAGACTGTGGCTTTTTCTATCCAATGAGTTTTTCTGCCATATGACTTCCTAACGGTAATACATTAGTTCTGTATACTCCATGTTTGTTATTGCAGCCTATTTGTTTTACCAATATTCCATAAAATGGTGCTCCATTCATAGACCAGAAATCAGTTTTCACATATTTGTTGGTTGATTCTGAATGTAGAGAAGCTCCAATTAATCTACATTAATCTACACAGGGTTACATAAAGATAAAATAGGCTGCACCTCTTGTAATATCTGGATATCACTGCACTGCAAGAGTGATACACAGTATCAGCTATGTGCTTTTTTTGCAAACTGGTAAACTGTATCACCATTACTCTGCAGATAAATACAAAATTAAGCATAGTGTATGCTTATTATTACAAGTCAGGCAGACCCAAAGGTCACATGATAGAGTAGTTAGAATGCAGTGACAAAAGTCTTACATATATGCATTCAGAGTTCGTGGTATTGGATGTGTCTCACCACAATCCTGGGATACATTACTGACCTTCTACAGTCCAATAACTTGTCTCTCAACTCATGTTTTTCTTACTCACAAGGGAGAGATAAAGGAGACATCTCTCATTCATTGCAGGTTGGCACGTCTATCCTATAGATTAGTTGTTGAGGTTGTTCATGTCCTTTGTCATCCTTGCAGTGTGTGATGTAAGACTGTGGCTTCTTCTATCCAATGAGTTTTTCTGCCATATGACTTCCTAACGGTAATACATTAGTTCTGTATACTTCGTGTTTGTTATTGCAGCCTATTTGTTTTACCAATATTCCATAAATGGTGCTCCATTCATAGACCAGAAATCAGTTTTCACATATTTGTTGGTTGATTCTGAATGTAGTGAAGCGCCAATTCATCTACATTAATCTACACAGGGTTACATAAAGATAAAATAGGCTGCACCTCTTGTAACATCTGAATATCACTGCACTGCAAGAGTAATACACATTATCAGCTATGTGCTTTTTTTGCAAACTGGTAAACTGTATCACCATTACTCTGCAGATAAATACAAAATTAAGCATAGTGTATGCTTAGTATTACAAGTCAGGCAGACCCAAGGATCACATGATATAGTAGTTAGAAAGCAGTGACAAAAGTCTTACACATATGCATTCAGAGTTCATGGTATTGGATGTGTCTCACCACAATCCTGGGATATATTACTGACCTTCTACAATCCAATAACTTGTCTCTCAATTCATGTTTTTCTTACTCACACGGGAGAGATAAAGGAGACATCTCTCTTTCATTGCAGGTTGGCACGTCTATCCTGTGGATTAGTTGTTGAGGTTGTTCATGTCCTTTGTCATCCTTGCAGTGTGTGATGTAAGACTGTAACTTTTTCTAACCAATGAGTTTTTCTGCCATATGACATCCTAACGGTAATGCATCACTTCTGTATACTTCATGTTTGTTATTGCAGCCTATTTGTTTTACCAATATTCCATAAAATGGTGCTAAATAATTGTTTTCCATTCATAGACCAGAAATCAGTTTTCACGTATTTGTTGGTTGATTCTGAATGTAGAGAAGCTCCAATTAATCTACATTAATCTACACAGGGTTACATAAAGAGAAAATAGGCTGCACCTCTTGTAACATCTGGATATCACTGCACTGCAGGAGTGATACACAGTATCAGCTATGTGCTTTTTTTTAGCAAACTGGTATAATGTATTACCATTACTCTAAAGATAAATGCAAAAATAAGCATAGTGTGTGCTTAGTATTACAAATCAGGCAGACCCAAGGGTCAAAAGATATAGTATATAGAATGCAGCAATAAAAGTCTTATATATATGAATTCAGAGTTCATGGTATTACATGTGTCTCACCACGATCCTGGGATACATTACTGACCTTCTACCATCCAACAGCCTGTCTCTCAACTCGTGTTTTTCTTACTCACAAGGGAGAGATAAAGGAGACCTCTCAGTTTCATTGCAGGCTGGCACATCTATCCTGTGGATTAGTCATTGAGGTTGTTCATGTCCTTTGTCATCCTTGCAGTGTGTGATGTCAGATTGTGACTTTTTCTATCCAATGAGTTTTTCTGCCATGTGACTTCCTAATCGTAATGAATTTGTTCTGTATACCTCACGTTTGTTATTGCAGCCTATTTGTTTTACAAATGCTAAATAATTGTTTTCTATCCATACTCCAGATATCAATTTTAACATATTTGTTGGTTGATTCTGAATGTAGACAAGCTCCAATTAATCTACATTAAGTTTAAATTAGCCTAATATAAAAACAATGGAACTAGACAAGGAAATAGAGCGGTCCATAATGTTCCAATTAGTCTCTGATGAGTGTTTCATTCCACTGATACTCTCTGGTTTCACTTCATTAGATCCAGGGATAATTACTATAAAAAGAGTCAGGTGAATCGGCTATGCAAACAACATGATTCCCATAACACTAACACTGAATTGGGGATTATGCAAACATAAATACTATGTATTCCATACTTCTATCTGTAAAAACGATTTATTTGTTTTTTAAAGCCTAAAATCTAGTCTCAAAGGAAGCAGTTATTCCTGCTAGTTCCATGTCTCCCAGTACTATAGCAATCTTCAGATGATTATTCGGGATTGTCTGTACACGGGCTGTGGGCTCTAATCACAATGCACTGCTTTTCAGTCATACCTCTTATTACAAACAGACAATTAAATAAATGCTCCCTGAATAGGACAGTTTATACATTGTTAGACTTAAAATGTTAGGCATTTAACATGTGAACAATTCATAAATATTGTGTAGATGATTTTTAAAGTTATATCAATCAATTTCATTTTTAGGTGTTATTGTTCCTTTAAATTGTGAATTTTATCCCCTTGTACGCAAGACATGTCCCCTTCACTTTGCTTCTCTATGTGATGGAGCTTTTAAAGAGTAAAATGTTTATTTGTCCCCTACAGTTGGTTTGCTCAAGAACTGTTCCACTTTGCTTTTATACAAAAGGCTTGATGTTTCTGCTGAAACAAATGAACAACAATTGTTATACTTCCCAGGTGAGTTTTAATAATGCCATCAAATTTGTTATGATATAACCAGTAGAATAAATGATTTTATATCACAATGAAAACAAATATATATTTGTATTTCTTTGAATACAGACAAATAGATAAATCGATTAATAGATTGATAGATTTATTGATAAATCAATAGATAACATAGATAGATAGATAGATAGATAGATAGATAGATAGATAGATAGATAGATAGATATGTTTATGTTCTTTTAACTCATAATATTTTACCATTTTTGTAATGTGTGTGAAAATCCAATTTGTCACATTTGGCTAATTTGTACTAATATACAGTGATTTGCCTTAGAAAATGCATGCAAATTATTTAGCAGTTCAACCTATTTATTAGATAATTATAATTCTAAATCCAAGCTAACACTTAGTTTTCATGTTCTGAATATTTGTCAGTTAAATTGATGACATAGTCACAATTAATGCATAATTATTATGGTACATATATCACAGGTAAATTTTAATCAAAACACCTTCTCTTTTTGCCCTTCAGGTGTGTAAAAAAACTTTTCTAACCTAATGCAGTGCGTGTGTCCTTTTTATGATGAAGACTTTCCACTAAGTAGAGTAAGTGTAAAATCTTCACTTTTTACCTTCTGTGGAAATTCAGTGTGAATATTGACCATCAACCTTCTTACACAACACTGGTAGCCACAGAACCACACATACTGACCCCCAACCTTGTCCCGTGGTAGCCATAGAACTACATATAATTCCCCCCTATGCCAAGGCTTGTTAGCTATAGAACCACACATACTGGTCTTCATGTCCTAGCCTTGTACCTCTGCATTGTTAGCCACAGAACCACAGATACTGATTCTCCCAGCTTTGTCCCACAGTAGCCAAAGAAACAAACATACTAACCCCCTCCCCAGCCTTATTCCATGTCACAAATAGCCATAGATATAGACATATGGATATGCCATCAGCCTTGTCCCACTGCACTGATAGCAAATTGCAAAATTCCAGTGGGAAAAAAACAAAGGAAAAGCAGGATTTTTCACCCAGTTCTTTAGTGCTACACTGTGGCAAGGCTTTCCCAGCATCCCATTCTCCCAGCTGGCATATAACTGATAAAATTGCACATGCATAGCAGCAACCTGCAACAGTTTATGATTTAAATGTGATTCCATTCCATATTACAATTTTGTAACTGTGTTATCACATTGAGGAAAGCTACACCATGTAATGTCTCTGTGGAAATAACAGGACATGTTGCCTGTGTGAACTGTCCCACAGGACACAATTAACAGCTCATGCAATTTTTTTCATGATTTCCTATATCTGCATCAGTGTTGACTATGTGAAAGATCCTTGATAATGGTGTAATGTGTTCAACAGTATGTACTAAAGTGATCATACACTCTAGCACATACCCTGTGGTGCAGGTGCATGAGTACAAAGCTAACTTCCCATTGCATAAAATTAGCTGCCTTGGGGTGTCTTATATTTGCCCACCTTTCTTTGTAGTTAGACTATAAACTATTATATATTGAGTTTGATTCTGTACATTGCTTTTCCCATAATAACTACAATAAATTATATTGTGTGCTTACATGGCAAGCAGTAATATACCTTAATATTCAGTCAGTTGATTAAAATTACATTTACTTCAGTTTTCTGCTGTGATTTCATTGTTCTTCATTATTGTTGTATAAACCCTAATAGAAATAAAGTAGATACAGAATTAGATCCAGGTGAGCAAATAAGACAGGGTCACACATGCCAAGAGTCTCCACTGGGAACAGCCTATCTGCTTCTAAAACAGCCTGCAGACTCGCTTGGAGACCTACAAACCATCATTCATCAGAAAGCCCTCAGGCTAGAACTAAGGAAGGAAGCAGACACCTTACCTGTGAGCACTGCTATGCTACTGTATCAACAAAGGAAAAAAAAACTCTTAATGCAAAGGATGGCATGTTTCTGAAGTAATTAGTTCTGTGCACAATTAAACACCCAAAGTAAAACTCTTAAATGTGCATTAGAGAAGAGTATAGGATAATGATTCTTGGAGGGTGAAGAATGAACCATAAAAATAGCAACTCTTTTAAACAGCATAGAGGTGAAGGGTAGGACACTTGTTAATGTAGAATCATTATGCAGCTGTCAAAATGTACCTTGCTAAAAAAAAAAGAAGAGCGAATGAGATAATGCAAAGTTTTGTCTCCAAAAGGTGTTAGGTTTAGGTAACAGAGCACTGAATATAAAGACATAATAAGTGTGTGCAAAAGGACCTTATTCATCATGCAAAAGAGATGTATTTCTTGAGCAAACCAACTGCATCACATATGTGTCAGGGTGTATGTGTGTGGGGGAGATTTTCACTGATTTTTTTAAGGTTTTTCTTTATATTTTTTCAACAATGAACCAACAATATTTAATGAGAAAGCTTAGGGAAGTAAAAGGAAAGAAAAAAAAAGAAAGACAAAAAAAAAAGAAAAAAAAGGAGAAAAGAGAATAAAAGTGCCTTCCTAACATAGGCAACCAACCAAAAGTACTGTTTACTTCATCCAGTGGGATGCCTTCACAAATGTCAAGTCCATGACAACACACACAAAAAGGAAGGAAATGGAAGGAGGACATTAATAGGAGTTTGAAGCATGAGCACAAGGATAGTCTGTCCACTTGGTCCATATCTTATTAAATGTATTTGTGCAGCCTCAACTAAAAGAGATACTTAAAAGAGGAGTTCCATAGCACAACATGTGAAATAAGAAATCAAGTTTTATCAAAGTCATTTAAGCAAAAAAATAAAGACTTGCCAATTTACATTTAGGCCAGAGAAAAGCCAGAATATATCTAAATGATGAAGGACTCTATTCAAGGAGGGGCCAGGATCAGCAAGCTAAAGCAACAAATTGTCACTTTCTCAGTAAAATCACCTATCTCTAAATCCAAGGGAAGATAAGCCAGAGGCCAATGGACAAGGCAAACAAGGGAGAAGACAAAGGACAACCCTGGGTGTACTCTGGTGTAAACAGAAGGGAGGAGAAATGTATTGGTTAGTAGAAACAGATGTAAGGGGGATCATAAAAGGGTTGAATACATTTAATGAGAGAGGGATTGAAAATATACCTGAGCAAGACTTTCCATAGGTACAGCCAATCAACAGCATCAAATGTCTTTTCCAAATCAAGTGCCTGTATTAGAGTGAGGAGCCTAAAAATTGGAAAAGTATTCTAATATCAGTATCACTAGATTTATGATAGATGAACTCAGACTGAACTGGTCATATCAAGGATTTTATGATCATATTAATTTGGATAAAAAGGTTCTTAGCCAGTAATTGGGTGGTGAGACCAACGCAGTCCTCTTTAATAATGAGAACAATCTTAGCCTCCCTCATAGAAGAGGGGACAAAGAACCTGATTAAAAAGCTTCATTACAAGTATGTAGAAGGGGAATGGATAATACATCAACATAGAGTTTAAACCACTCAGCCAGAATCCCATCAGGACCAGAAAACTTGCAAGTATCAACGGAATGAATGTTCATCAGGACCTCCTCAAGTGTATTTGGGGTGTCCAGCTGCTTTTCATTAATTCAATTGAGGTATTAAAACCTTGAATAATAGAGACGCCTCCATCTATAGCATTCAAAAGTTTACTGCCCCATATAAATCAATGTGAATTTATAAAACGCTTTCTTCTACCCATGGGGAATTTAGTTTGATTTAGAAATGTAACTCTTTAACTTGATGAATATGGCTTAAAGAATTGTATTACTCTAATTTTACTAAACAGACCTGCATTTTTTTAAATTGTGTTTGAGAAAACCATACAAAAATAACTAAATTCAGTCCAAGACTATGTTGGGTCTAGTGTGGAATTACATTTGACTCAGTTCAGTTAATCTGAAAACCAGTTTGCAATAATGGGGACAAGTACTGTCCAAAATTTAAATACAGGTCTTATCTACAGAATTTAAATATAGTAGTAAATAATTTATTTTTGAGAGTTCCCACCTTCAACCACTTTGCATAGTCAAAGGATCATAAACATGTAAGTGGAAGAATGGTACCGTACACTATTGTAAGATGCTTTATTTAAACTGCATTACATTTCAAACTTGTTTTTTTTTATACATTAAACTACAACTTTCCATTGTGATCTCCAGGTTGTGCAGTTCCTATCAGCTGCTAAGGCGCACCATAGCATAATTGTTTCTATCAGTTGCTATGGGGAGCCATAGCCTACAATTCAAGCAATCTCATAAAGTGCATTATAAAATTAAATTTGCCATGTAGACACTAGTTAGTGCTGATGCTAACAGTTTGATTGAAAATAATAATAGCTATAATGAGCCATAATAATTGAATATAACATTTAAAAAAATGGCTGTTCACCTGTAACACAAGGCCACATTTTCCAGACACCTTGTTTTGCATACACAAACTAGCATGCCCTGGTGCACAAATACTAATGTTATACTTTGGACAATCATATCTCTATTTGGGAGCTTTTAAATCATTTCAAATAAATGTATTCATTTTATTTACAGCACTTAAGTGAGATAACATTTGAATAAGCAAATACATTTTAATGATTAAAACTCCAAAACATGCAATTTTATGTAAATTTGTGTAAACTTATTTACTAATCTAAAAACAACTCTGCATAATTTAGATATTTCATTTCCAGCTAAATTCTCTGCTCTGCATTGCATAGCTCTCTGGCATTCAAAAGGTTAAAGCAGTATTTAAAGTCAAATAGGTTAATACAAATACCATGAAATAATTATTTTAAAGTACAATGCATCCTATGTCAAAACTGAGATAAAAACAGAAGCAATTTAAAGGAGAAAAATAAATCTGATCTCACATCTCCATGTTGCCATAGCAACACAACAAACTTGTTTTCTCTCAACGACCCATATTTATAAACATAAACTGGAGTTATTCTACATTAAACCATCTGCATCATCGCGGACAAATAAAAAATCCTGTCACATTAAACTGGGCTTTTAACCCAACTGAATGGTAGAGAGGTCTTCATGCATTTCAAAGCAATGCATTGGAGACCTCTCTAGTATTCAAGGGGTTAAAAATCTCTTGTCAATCTCTAATCAAGTGCATGTGAATTTAGGATTTTTTTGCCCCCTCCCCCCATGGTGCAGCTTGTTTACTCTAGAGTAATTCCAGTTTGCTTTTATAAATATGTGCCAATGTCTTCCATTCCACCAAGCCCTGTCCTCATGCTACCTCTTAAAATTCTTTTAATTGGTTGGCTTTTGCTCATCAGTGGGAACTTTAAAGGGATAGTAATGCTTCATAATAAAAGCAGCTCTAATTCATCATCATAGTATTTGGACTTTGGAGAGTGTTATTTCAATACTGTCAGAGTTATAGTTCAAGAGTAATTCAATGACAAAGTATCCCCCTCCTGCCCCTTTTACTGATGTAACACTGCTCAGCCAGATCAGAAGGGAGGTGCCCAGGTAGACTGCAGAGAGGGACAATCTTCAATTAAGATAAGGGAAAAACCTGAAAAACTTGTCAAGGGGTGCAGGGCTTTCCTTGTTCTTATAGGAAGAATATTGTCCCCTGCTGTTATCTGTCTGGTCTATGGACTGGATTCCACATCTGAGATATGGCTTACACAAGGTAAAAGGGGCGGGAGGGGAAACTTTGCTTGTGAATATCTCTCAAACCATAAAGGTTCGAGAGATAAGACTTATATCATTCTTCATGTTTTTTTAATGCCTACAAAATAAAATAAAGTTAAAATGAAGTATTACTATCCCTTTAAAAAAGCAAAAGGAAAAGGAAGATTTAATAGGCCCCAGAGATATTCAGATTATAATGAAAATATCAAAAAGCAAGTGTACATTTTTAAACTTTGCTTGGCCACTTAGAATTGTCAGGGATAAGATCTCCAGCAATGTATTTATTAAGTAAAGTCTTTTTTTCATCTAGAAGACACTGCTTTGCAGCATGTATGGCTTGGAAGAGAGAAAGAGAGAGAGGAGATATGATAGAAACTTTCAAATACATGAACGGATCCAACAAAGAACAAGAGGGAAGTACATTTCAAACAAGCAGAAATATAACAAGAAGAAGTCATAGTCTAAAACTTGAGGGACAGATGCTTGGATGCAATGTAGGAATGTTTTGCACTGAGAAGGTGGTATATAAGAGGAATAGTCTATGAGCGGAACTGGTAGATGGTAATACAGTTATGGAATTTAAAGGTATAGTAATGTTCCACAAAAACAGCAGCTCCAATTAATCTTCATAGTATTTGGGCCATGGAGAGTGTTATATCAAAGAGTTGTGGTTCAAGAGTAATTAGTAACATAGTAACATAGTAAATTAGGTTGAAAAAAGACACAAGTCCATCAAGTTCAACCTTCGCTTCATACCTCAGTAACTAAGAATTTTATAGCTTTCCTGCTACCAATTAAATTAGTCTTTATCAGACCTTCCTGATCTGCCTACTGATAAACAGTATAACTCTGTATGTTCCCTTTTGAAAGAAATGTATCTAATCTTCTCTTAAATGTGTCCATTGTATCTGCCATAACTACCTCCCTGGGCAATGAATTCCACAATTTGACAGACCTTACCGTACAAAAACCCTTCCTCTGCTGAAGTTTAAACCTCCTTTCCTCTAATCTCAAGAGGTGTCCCCTGGTCACCTGAGCAGGCCTTGGAATAAATAGCTCACCGCAGAGATCCTTGTATTGACCTCTCATATACTTGTACAATGTGATAAGGTCTCCTCTTAGTCGTCTTTTCTCTAGAGTAAATAAACCAAGTTTGTTTAGTCGTTCCTCATATGTCAAGTCCTCCATTCCCTTAATTAATTCTGTTGCTCTCCGCTGTACCCTCTCTAGTTCTAGTATATCCTTTTTCAGAACCGGTGCCCAAAATTGCACTGCATACTCAAGGTGAGGTCTTACCAATGATTTGTATAATGGCAAAATAATGTTATCCACTCTTGCTTCAATACCTCTTTTTATGCAAGACAGGACTTTGTTTGCCTTTGCTACTGCTGTTTGACACTGGTCACTGTTTCCAAGTTTGTAGTTGACAAGGATACCCAGGTCTTTTTCTAGCAACGAGTCACCTAAAATTATTCCATTAAGTTTATAAGTAGCCTTGGGATTGTTTCCTCCCAAATGCATGACTTTACACTTCCCCACATTAAACTTCATATTCCACATGTTTGCCCAATCTGACATTGTATGTAAGTCCCTCTGTAGAGAGAAAATATCCTGTTCTGAATTAATGACTTTGCATAATTTAGTATCATCTGCAAATATTGATATTTTGCTTTCTATATCTATTTCCAGGTCATTTATAAACATGTTAAAAAGCAGCGGACCCAATACTGAACCCTGAGGTACTCCACTCTCCACTTTAACTATACTGGAGAATTTTCCATTTACAACCACACACTGTTCCCTATCCTTCAACCAGTTTTGTATCCAATTGCAAAGGTTATCTCCTAGCCCCAATTTCCTTATTTTATACACCAGCCTTCTGTGTGGTACTGTATCAAATGCCTTTGCAAAGTCTAGATATACTACATCTACTGCCTTGCCATTGTCAAGGTTGCTGCTTACCTCCTCATAGAAGCTGAAAAGATTAGTTTGGCATGACCTATTCTTCATAAAACCATGTTGATTCGTGCTAATGATCTTATTTTTTGTGTTGTAATCCTGAATATAGTCCCTTATTATGCCTTCTAATAGTTTTCCCACTACAGAGGTCAAACTCACTGGTCTATAATTCCCAGGTTCTGTTTTAGTTCCCTTCTTAAATAGAGGCACTATGTTAGCTCTTCGCCAATCCTGTGGCACTGAGCCTGTGGTAATAGAATCTTTAAAGAGTAAATATAGGGGTTTTGCTAACACTGCACTGAGTTCCTGAAGAACCCTTGGATGTATACCATCAGGACCCGGTGCTTTGTCGGTCTTAATTTTGTTCAGTCTTCCCATGACATCTCCTTGAGTTAACCCAATATCTATTAATTGTATTGTTTTATTTGATACTTGCGGAGGCTCTTCTACCATTCCTTGCTCCCTTGTATATACTGATGCAAAGAAAGTGTTTAAAACATCAGCCTTTTCCTTATCCTCACTAACCAACTCACCCATCTCATTTTTGAATGGTCCAATGCACTCCCTCTTAAGTTTTTTGCTATTTATATATTTAAAAAACTTTTTTGGATTAGTCTTGCTTTCCCTTGCAATTCGAGTTTCATTATCTATTTTTGCTACCCTAATTGCCTTTTTGCAATCTTTGTTGCTCTCCCTGTATTTTAAGAAAGATTGTTCAGTTCCTTCTGACTTAAATAATTTGAATGCTTTTTTTTTCCTTGCCATTTCCTTCTTTACATGTGCAGTTAACCACATTGGCTGTGACTTACTTCTTTTGCACTTGTTCCCCATTGGTATATACAGTTGGGTACATTTCTGCAACCTAAATTTGAATTCTGACCATTTTTCCTCAGTATTTTTGCCTTTAAATAACATATCCCAGGATAAAGTTTCCCCTCCCGCCCCTTTTACCTAGTGTAACACTGCTCACCTCAGATGTGGAATCTGGTTGTAAGACCAGACAGATAACAGCAAGGGACAATCTTATTCCTAAGAGAACAATGAAAGCCCTGCCCCCTTGACAAATTTTTCAGGTTTTTCCCTTATCTTAATTGAAGATTGTCCCTCTCTGCAGTCTACCTGGACACTTCCCTTCTTCTCCGGCTGAGCAGTGTTACATCAGTAAAAGGGGCGCGAGGGGGATACTTTATCATTCAATTACTCTTGAACTACAACTCTGACAGTATTGAAATAACACTCTCCAAGGTCCAAATACTATGATGATTAATTAGAGCTGCTTTTATTATGAAACGTTACTAGCCCTTCAGTGCTCAAAGGGTTAATATGGGTCGCATCTTAAAGTCCGCTGAATACATAAAATATGTTTCTAAAATTGCAAATTCAAATGTTCCCCCCATTGCCTCCGCTGCTTTCTCTGCTGGTGTCAGAAGGCATTTTGAGATGCACAGAACCCCCCATGACACCACTTGGGCTATTGCCTGAATCAGACTGCTGGTATTTTGAATTGAGACTGGCTTTTATTTGCCAGTCTTGTTTCACAATAAATTGGCTTATGAACCTCCCAGCGGGGTTCATCATCCCCCTTGCTTAAAGCTAATTGGCTGGGAGGTGCATAAGCACTTCCCAGCCATTTGGAGACTGCCAATTTATTTTGAACCGAGACTGGCATATCAAAGCCAGTCTTGGTTCAAAATCACAGCAGTCTGACTCAGGAAATGGCCTGAGAGGTGGCATGGGGGAGTTCTGTGCAGTCAAAATGCCAGAGGAGATGGCAGTGGAGGCAAAGGGGGAAAATAATTTCACATTAAATTTTTAATTTGAAATTTTAGAAACATTATATTGTATATATTCAGTGGACATTAAAATGCAATCCATATTAACCCTTTGAGCGCCGGAGGGCTACCCCTCCGGCACTCAAACTGTTAACAGTCTCATGTTTGGGGGGCTTCTTTTTTTTATATTCACTGGATTATTTTTTAACAGCAATAAAGAAGAAAGAAGACTGAAGAAGAGAAGAAAGAAGAGAAGATTAATGAAGAAGCCAGAAAGTGGATGACAGGTAAGTGTTACATTTCTGACTAGTTTTAGCGCATTGACAGTGTCAATCAATGAGAGTTTGCTTTTTTACCTTTGATGTTTACACAATTCATACTATTTAGTGCAAATTGTGGGAAGAAAAACCAACAACAAACATTTTGTCAAAATGTGAGTTTTGGCCACCATTGCTCATTTTGCCATGTACCTCACCAGCAACAGAATAGCTGAGAGTTGTTTAGGTGTTAGTGTTTTACTATTACCTCTGGTTTTACCGGTTTTAATAATGTCGAGCCCTATATGAGCGGAATGGTTCTTTTCTATGTTTAAATTATGAACCACCTTTTTCAGTCATATGGCATATAATATGGGATATGCTGTGAAAACTTCTGTGGCTGATCTACTAAAAAGAACTGGACCAATTCTAAGGCAAACTGCTCCGCAGGGGATTAATAAAAATTGATTCAAATTGGATTTTTAACCTATTAAATGCTAGAGAGGCCTCCAGTGCACTGCAAAGCAATGGGAATTTTAGGAGTTTGTATTGTCCCCTATGGTGCATTTTGTATGCTCCAGTACTGTTACAGTTCTTAGCACATCATTGTTACAGGGTGTGATGATGTGGATATTTTAACCCTTTGCGTACCAGAGGGGTGCAAAAGCTTTGCTTCACAATGCCTTGCAAACCCCTCTGGCACTCATAGGGTTGAAAGGATTGATAAAGCTTGTAAATTTAGTATCACAAGTTATATCTTTATATAATACAATAGAGCAAAGATACCCACGCACTCAGACAAAAATAATCCTGCCTTTTATTCTAAGAGACAGTTGCCTTAAACGGTGCTACAGGGAAAATATTGAATAAACTAATAAAGAGGCAAAACAGGAAACCCTGTGGCATTAGCACACTAAACAGGCTAAACGATCCAAAGAATAGGCTATTAGACAAAATGGAAAGAAGAATCAGGGGGATATAAGAATTCTAAACTACCTGCTATCAATCATTAAGTGAATAACCTCCTCCTTTGCCCTTCTGTGGATCAAGACATATGAGGATAAGGAGGCAAATAAACTTAAAACAAAATACTTCTTTATTTCAAATTATCTATACGAATTATTGTATGCACTGTATGTATGATCCTATGCATAAGGAATCCCCTTTAAAAACACACTAGACAGTTACAGCAGTCTATACATGCATATTTGCTATCTAACATGATGACTGATAAATTGCAATATTATAGCTCTTCTGCCCTTGACATCCAGCTCTTTTCATGAGCTGGTTGTCTACTATAGTGCTACATATACTGTCTTGGATCCTAAATTGATCAATAAGTCTGAGGATTTCTGCAGGCGTCCTGCTATATCAAGCAGCTATACATTTGTAACTTATTATGCTTATCTTCTGCAGGTGCCCTGCTATCCTAATCCAAAACAAATAGTTCTTTGATATATCTCAATAGCGTCTATGACTGGCATGGGTCATCAATGTATCAAAGACTATGAGGATCTCTGCAGGTGCCTTGCTGTATCAGTTAACTATAGATCTCCTGGGACAAAGCATCTATTTAGTTGGCTTACTGTCCTTCTAATATTTTCTCTATATTGTGGAGGTTTGGTATCATCTGCAGGTGCCCTGCTATCCTAACCCAACCACCAGTTCCTTGATATATCAAAGTTACATGTATAAGCTCGTTACCAGTGTTGTCTCCAGTAATTAAGGCGAGTAGCACATGGAGCTATTGCTTTCTGGAGAAAGGGCTAGTTGTATGATCTTGTTAGTAACCTAGTCTCGCACAACATTGTCATACACGTGTGGGGATTAAAACTAAAGCCCTACAATCATGGCTGCACTGTCTAAAAAACTGATACTGTAAACAAGTCGTCCCTGGCATCCAGCTCTTTTTGTAGGCTGGATGTCTCTCCAAATTATATTTTAATTACTATAATGCAACAGTTCTGTAACTTCTACATTCCCTGACATCCAGCTCATTTCATAGGCTGGATATCTCAATATATCTCCATATTACTTGCTACTATGGTATCGTATAGGGCTCGACTAATATGTCTTTTATATTCCGCCATTAACTCATGTCTCCATCCTTGCCAGATGCGCATTTCGTCTAACACTTCATCAGCAGCATTGTTTAAGATGCTAGTGTTTGTGTATAGCTTCTTTTTAAATTCTCACATTCCTTTGACTAATTTCATTGGTTATGATGCTACCCAATCACAATTCTATTTCATATGTGTCACTTGGATACATTGTTTTATTTGTAAATTCCTTTCTGAATTTACATAAATGTATGCAAGTAAAGACTAAACTATCTAATCTTGCATATAAGCACACATATCTATCTTTATAATTATAATGCTTTCTACTTCACAAAGTATTGTATCTTCGTAGATATCGCGGGGTTCATTATGGTAATAGAATTGTCTAATAATTGCAGTAAGTTATATTTGGGTTTGTCATTCATTAAACATGTAATTGACAATTGATCTAATTATATACACATTAAACCTGGACATATATATTTATCTAATTTAACCAAAAGGTATTTTAATTGAATGCAATAGGGTCTAAAAACCTTTTTTGTGTTAGATGGATATAAAAGGACACTCAAGACCCGTTCCTCATTAAGACCTTTGGGGGAAATAGTATCTAGGAGAAGAATCCATTTATTAACAGTTCTTGTTCAACATTACCTCCACTGACACCTAGGTTGATTTTTTATAGACCCAAAGCTTTTAAATATTTGTGGTCTGTATTGTGTGTAATTGTCAATTGATCTAATTACATACACATTGAACATAGACATATATATATTTCTCTCATTTAACCAAAATGTATTTCGATTAAATGCAATAGGGTCTGATAACCTTTTTTGCATTTGATGGCTATTAATAGGTTTTATTATACAGTGTCCCTACTTCTATCACACTGGGGATAGAAACTAAACATAGTATTGGATATTTAGTTATAAATGGACATTCAAGGTCCATTCTTCATTAAGACCTTTAGGGGAAATAGTATCTAGGAGAAACATCCATTTATTCTCATTTCTAAGCAGTTCTTGTTCAACATTACCTTCCCTGACACCTAGGTTGATTTTTTGTACACCCCAAGCTTTTAGATAATTGGAGTCTGCACTGTGTACATCCAGGAAATGCTTAGCCACCATCTTAAGCTGTTTTCCTATACTTGTGCTATTCTTAGGGGCATTTTTTATGCTATTTGTATGTTCCCTGATTTTAGTTTTTAATTTTCTGATAGATTTTCCTACATATCGTAATCCACACGGGCACTGTAGGCAGTATATTACTGCACAAGTTTGACTATATAAATATGTTCAGGGCCCATACAAAGGGCTCTCCAAAGACCTGTTCATTAACAGAACAGTACATAGGACAAGGGGCCACCCACTTAGACTTGAGGAAAGGAGATTTAATCTACAACAGCGGAAGGGTTTCTTTACTGTAAGGACAATAAAGGTATGGAATTCACTGCCTGAGGAGGTGGTGCTATCGAATACATTAGACGCCTTTAAAAAGAGCCTGGATACTTATTTAAAAGAGCATAACATAGAGGGCTATGTACGTTAAAATTAGGATTAATATTTTACTTAGGGCTTGTTGATCCAGGGAGAAATCTGATTGCCGTTTGGAATCAGGAGGGAATCCCCCCCCCCCCATTCGGGGCAGAATTTCAAATTGCTGTATTGTTTTTTTTTTTGCCTTCTTTTGGATCGACGATGGTAAACAGGAATAGGTAAAGGGTTGAACTAGATGGACGCAAGTCTTTTTTCAACCTAAATTACTATGTTACTATGTTAATAAAATCCCAAATGGTTTTGCTTTTCTTGAACCTATCAACCACTGATTTCATAGCGACCATATGTTGACATGCTATACCATATCCACATGCATGGGAACTCTTAACAGTAGAAGTTTTTTGTTTTAAGTTTATTTGACTCCTTACCCTCATATGTCTTGATCCACAGAAGGGCAAAGGAGGAGGTTATTCACTTAATGATATCTTTATATAATCTGTCCCCAAACTGCAACTTAAAGTTTGTGTTCTATTAAACAATTAATTATTTATAAAACTGTATATTTTATTAATTGTTTTCATTGTGAGATGACATTTCAACTGATATCCAATATTGTATTTGGCCAACAGTTGTTATTTAGTTCCCATGGGTAAGCTACCAATAACGTACTTTTCCATAACAGTCTTAGTAGACTTAGCTGCAGGCACTCTCACCTCTGTTTGGTCCTAACTTAATCCATTAAGACCCAGAGGAATGTGCAAAGCATTGTTTTGTGTTGGGCACCTCTTCAGTTCTTAATGGGTTAAAAAAAACAGTAAACTCGAAAACACTACATTGAAAGATCGGCCATGTACCCCTAATTAATGCAAACAGGCTCTGGTAGCTCCTAGGTTAATACATGCCTAGCTACAGAGCTCATTTGCCACAGTTTCATGAATACTAGTTCGAAGGATGCTACACTTCCTAGTTTGGTTGGTGACTGGCTCTAAGAGAACTTACACTGACTTTTCGAACCATCAAAGAAATTATTTGAATGTTAGAATTCAAAATCCTGCAGGACTTCATTTCTGCACAATCACACAGGTTTTTGGGGGGGTTGAGAAGTCACTCCTAGCTCCTTTTAAACCTGTTACTGCTGAAACCAGGAAGTTGAGCTTCATTCTCTTTAGTCTTCAAATGACAGCACAGGACCTACGACAAGTCTGGGTAAGTATTAACCCTTGTACTACTGCAGCATGTTATCTGTAGTCACTTTTATTTACTGTACGGTTCATTTTTCCTTTGTATATGTCTGTTTCTCTCACCACAGTCCTGCTGATGAGACCAACTGCATGATTCTTCTGCAGATTAAATTTAGGTTATTCCTGTATTTCATCACTGCTTATACAGCAGTTCAATATATAGGAAAGGAGCATTGTGCCTGTTTATTAACTGTTTGAGAAAACAATTGGAACACAGGCAAAGATACCCAAAAAAACACAATCATCCTGTCAGTTATCATCATCATTGGCACCGCTTCCAAGTTCAAGCCCCACTCATCCACACACCCTGCAAGCATTGAGTAATCAGCAGCAACAAAGACACATGCTATTATCATCCTCAACCTTAGCTATGATGAGTGCTTCTGCTGCTGGAAGTACAGCACCTTTGACACCTAGTAGTAGTAGAATTGCATTAACATCTAGAACCAATAGTAGTAGCAACCCATCAGGCATGGGCGTCCGCAGAAATTTTTCCAGGGGGGGGCATAATTTTAATGACATCCGTACTCTGTCCTTTTTTCACAATGTCATGAAGGGGAGGGGAATAGTCATCACATAAAGCTCAGGCATGCAAAGGGTTGAGAAACCTAATACAAAAGCTTAAAGGGGAACTACCACCCCGCAATAACTTTAATTAATTCTTCATCTGCTTAGTAGCGCTAGTTGCCAGAAATATTACCTAGTTTCAAAGATTTTCCAGTTTTTCGGAGGCTCACAGTAGCAGGAAGCATGGACATCTCGTCATAGTGACGTTCGTGCACCTGCGCTGTCAGTTCCTTTTGGAGCCGGATGAAGAATTAATTAATATAAAGTTATTGGGTGGTAGTTCCCCTTTAATAGAAGAATCAAGTTGCCATTGTCTGATTTAAGTGTTGCAATTTCTAATCTTTTTTTAATGTTAACACTATTCAATGCACCACACTAGTCATACACCCATGATCAAGGCACTATAACTGAATTATAAAAAATTGCCCCCATCAGCTTCAACTTGCTCCAACTTGCCCCCATCAGCTCCAGCTTGCCCCCATCAGTTCCAACTTGCCCCCATCAGTTCCAACCTGCCCCCATCAGCTCCAACTTGCCCTCACATTGCCCCATCAGCTCCAACTTGCCCCCATCAGCTTCAACTTGCTCCAACTTGCCCCCATCAGCTCCAACTTGCCCTCACATTGCCCCCATTAGCTCCAACTTGTCCCCATCAGTTCCAACTTGCCCCCATCAGTTCCAACTTGCCCCATCAGCTCCAACTTGCCCTCACATTGCCCCATCAGCTCCAACTTGCCCCCATCAGCTTCAACTTGCTCCAACTTGCCCCCATCAGCTCTAACTTGCCCCCATCAGTTCCAACTTGCCCTCACATTGCCCCCATCAGCTCCAACTTGCTCCCATCAGCTTCAACTTGCTCCAACTTGCCCCCATCAGCTCTAACTTGCCCCCATCAGTTCCAAATTGCCCCATCAGCTCCAACTTTCCCTCACATTGCCCCCATCAGCTCCAACTTGCTCCCATCAGCTTCAACTTGTTCCAACTTGCCCCCATCAGCTCTAACTTGCCCCCATCAGTTCCAACTTGCCCTCACATTGCCCCCATCAGCTCCAACTTGCCCCAATCAGCTCTAACTTGCCCCATCAGCTCCAACTTGCCCTCACATTGCTCCATCAGCTCCAACTTGCCCCCATCAGCTTCAACTTGCTCCAACTTGCCCCCATCAGCTCCAGCTTGCTCTCACATAGCCCCCATCAGTTTATAACTTGCCACATCAGCTTCTAATTTGCCCTCTGCAGCACCGCTCCTTCACCTGCCCGCGGCTATCACCTCTCCCCTCCGCGACGCCCGTCACGCACAGTTGGCAGCCAATGAGAGAGGGGTATCCAACTCTCCTCTCTTATTGGCTGCAGTGCACACCGCAATGCAGCTAATGAGAGAGGAGAGGTGGTTTCCCCTCTCTCATGGGCTGCCAACTGTGCGTGACGGGCGTCGCATCGCGGAGGGGAGAGGAGAGCTGATCACTGGCAGCAGAAGGAGCGGTGCTGCAGAGTGCGAGAGAGAGCAACAGACCCCGTGAGAGATTAAAATCCAGGGGGGGCAAGTGCCCCCCCCCCCTTGCCCCCCCCCGCGGACGCCTATGCCCTCAGGAACCCCACAGTTCATGAAGTCCACAGTATGGAGATACTTCACTTAGGATCCAAAAACTAAGCATGTTGCTATCTGCTGTCTGTGCCAAAAGGACGTGAGCAGGTGGGAAGCAGGGTCACACCTAGGCACCTCCTTAGTATGTGAAGCACAGGTGTGACTGGGAGACACACCATGAGCATGTCAGAGGTGCCACAATTAGCAGAAGCACTCCTAATGTTCCCAGGGCTCTGCGGTAGATAATACTGTAGATAAAGTGCTGTTTATGTGTCAGAGAGTGTGCTAATATTTTGTGCTCCTGCTGCAGAGCAGTATGACTCTGACTTTGTTTATGGAGATGATAAGATTCAGACACATAGCACCACCACCTCAACAAGTGATAGCTGTAAAGCAATAAAGTTATACAGTTCTTCTACTATGTCCTGCCATCCCACTCTTACTAATTTTTAGAAACCTGCACAAACATAATGCAAAAGTAAACCTATGGAATAGTAAACTTGCCAAAATGTTGGCTGTTGACATGCTGCCCTTTTCTTTTGTTGAAAACAGAGGCTTTAAAGAACTGATGGCATGTGTTGCACCCTACCCAAACTGCAGTTATTTTTCAAGGATGGTTGTGCCAATGTTACTTGAGCAGGAAGTTAGTGTTGTAGGCAAAGTACAAAGGCCACACTGCTCGCTAACAGTTTTTTCAAGGCATATGTTGTTGTAGGACTCACAACTGTTACTTTCAGCCATTTATTTCTCCACTTTATCCCTCTGAGGAACTAATGTTGTGGTAGGAAATGTTGCAGTCATAGGAAACAAATATGGCAAAATTCTGAAAGGGAACTTATTGGCAGAGGCAAAAATAAGAACATTTTATGTATTGTGTATGGGCAGAAACTTTCAAGAAAAAAGAAGAAAAGTGTTGCTTTTTGGGTAAGGAAATTTCTCTGACTTCATCCATCTCTACTTTTAACCATTGAATTCTAGTGTGGCTTCTACAGCATTTCTTCACAGTGTGTTTGAGACCTCTCTAGGATTAAAAAGGACAAAAGCTCAATTTAAATGTATGAAATCTGGCGAAATTTTATTTGTTCTCTTCTGTGCATTTGGTTTTCTCCAGAATCACTTCATGTTGTGCATATGTTCATGTAAACATTTATTTTAATCCCATTAGTGTGCATTTGTTAAAGGAACAGTAAACTCTATATCTAAACTAACTAGAAACAGTGACCATATGTCCCTTGACCACCACTACTCTAGCCTAACTGCTCATACATTACTACCTACTTAGGTAGATTCACTCAACGGTGATAAAGGGGTGATAATGTGGAGATGACTTTTCCAGTTTATCACTTCTCCAATTCCTATGTTATTCTAAGGAGCCTATCCACTAAGATTTCTTCAGCTTTGGAGATCTTAGTGAATAGGCTCCATATAAAAACACAGGAACTAGAGAAGTCATCTCCACTTTGTCACCTCTTTATCACCGCTTAGTGAATCTCCCCCACTGAGTTAGTCACCTGATCCCACATTGATTGTTGTAGGCTCAGTTGAAGACTTTCTATTCTTATAGAGTTATCAGCGAGTGGGTAATATGTGGTCTAAGAGAAAAACTTCCTGACTTCTTAATCCCAGTACTACTACTGTGAATATACATAGTCAGACTCCCCTCTATGTGCAACTGCAATCTTAATATTGGGTTTGAGAGGTTAGGAATTGTGTACTTCTCAGATCACATCTTACTATTTGCCGATCAAGCCATAAAAAGAAGAGGAAACCTTTAACCAACTAGAATAGCAGGGGTCAGAAGTGTATGGCCACTTTTTTAACTAGCTATATACAGAACTTACTGTTCCTTTAAACAAAATTATAAATTACTAAATAACCTGGATATTATTTGCACCAGGTAAGTAAAATTCTTTCTGTCAAGGAAGTGAGTTTTTGTGATCTGTATCTGATACAGGAGGCAAACATAATGTAGCATGAAAAAAGAACATCCATAGACATTTACATCACAAATCTTATTTTTTATGATGCGCATGGGAATTGTGTGCTAGTCACATTTGTACTTAACACAGTGGAACAGATGGCTTGAGCCTATTTTAAAGGGATGTGTCCACTAATGGCGAAAAATGTAGTTACAGGATGAATAACTATCTATCAGTTGTATTTAGAGTTCTAAATGTGTTTAACACTAGCTGCTTGGGATCAGACTAATGATGGATTTTTTTTTCTGATTTTGTTGCATTTACTGAAAACTATCATCATTTTTATTCTCAAAAATCATTGACTTGTATTTCATTTTCTTAACACATGTTCCGCTAAGTTTGGTTACATATTTAGTATGTCACTTATTACTCTAGAGAAATTTAGGATGCATTTCCAGTAATACAGCATGCTTCTTAATTCCAAAGTTATTCATTAAAATAGAGCTATCACCTGTTCACATTCTTACCTAATCAGGAGCTTCCATCTTGGCAGGATATGAATGACTCTTATTTAGTTAGATTATACAAATTAGTGTTGAGCGAGCACCACGATGCTCGGGTGCTCGGGTGCTCTGACCGAGCACCCCCTGAGGCTCGAGTGCTCGGCCGAGCACCCGAGCCCCATTGAAATGAATGGGGCGACACCAGGCACCCCCTGCTCTGATGAGGGGAGGGTGCCTGGTCAATGCCCCCTTCATCTCCGCTATGCCCCCTTCATCTCCGAATGCCCCCTTCAGCTCCGCAATGTCCCCCTTCAGCTCCGCTATGCCCGTCTTCCACAATGTGCCCCTTCATCTCCGCTATGCCCCTCTTCCACAATGTGCCCCTTCATCTCCGCTATGCCCCTCTTCCACAATGTCCCCCTTCATCTCCTCTATGCCATAGAGGAGATGAAGGGGGACATTGTGGAAGAGGGGCATAGCGGAGATGAAGGGGCACATTGTGGAAGAGGGGCATAGCGGAGATGAAGGGGCACATTGTGGAAGACGGGCATAGCGGAGATGAAGGGGGACATTGTGGAAGAGGGGCATAGAGTCTATGCCCCTCTTCCACAATGTCCCCCTTCATCTCCGCAATGCCCCCTTCATCTCCGCAATGCCCCCGTACCTCCAGTCCCTGGTGGTCCAGCGGAGCTTCTTCGGATCTGTGCCTCTTCCGGCACAGATCCCCGCCACCCGAACATGTCGGGCGAGCACATGGCGGTACTCGACGAGTACCGCCATGTGCCGAGCAGAGCGATGCTCGAGCCGATCCGAGCATCGGCCGAGCACGCTCGCTCATCACTAGTTATTACTAACCAGCAGGAAGTTGCAAGTGAGAAAGAGAACAGTGACTAATGTTAGTTTCTGGTAGGTTGAAATGAGGGTCAGTAATGCCTAATTACATAAACTGACAAAAAAATAAAGGTAAAAATCTCATACATCTTTTTTTTTTAAGAATTTATTAAGAGTAAACAAGTCCTAACAAAATGACATCAGCAAATAGCAAATACAAAAGCAATTAGAGCATGACATCAGAGAACACCTAACCCATCATCACCTTCTTGCTCTAGGGTCCGAGCACTAGAAGATCATGTAACTACATCTTCTGGCTATCCACCTCATTCATCTTTACCTCCCCCACCAGTTGATAGCCATTCAATAGATGTCAGGATGTGGCAATTCATGTCCACCCATTGGACACTCTGTGGGACACTGACCAGAAATGGTAATGGGTGGAGGTTAATCACAACCAGGGCATAAAGTGCATCTGAGGAGATTGCATCCCTCAGAATATGCTAAGTTGGTGTCAGGGAGGGTTAATCATTATTATTAAATGCAAATGCAAGTTTTCATGTGTCCTTAGCGGGGAGTGCACAAGGGGCATAGTGACAGCAGAAGTATTTGGTTTCTGGTGGGGGGATTTCATACTGGGGACCCTAAGTGTCATGGTGTTTGTATAGATTTGTGCTAGGTGTTTGATGTGAGTGCAGATGTGCCCATTTTGTCACAGTCTTTCCCTTATTTATAACACACACACACACAAACTGTGCACATTGCAGTTGCTGATGAGAGGCATAGTTCCTGTTCTCAAGGGAAAATTGTATGTTCTATCAACACACCCACTGGCCAGCACAACAAGTCTAAGTCCTAAAAATCAATGTTCCCTCAGGGCTTGGGCCTGACATAAGTCTAGTTTCCTACAACTAATCAATGTTTCCTCAGGGCTTGTGCCTTTAATAAGTCTAAGTCCTACAAATCAATGTTTCCTCTGGGTTTGGGCCTCTAACAGCAAGTCTTACAAATAATCCTCTACAAAATACTCTATCCCATTAAGTATCAGTCTGCCCCAGTCATAGTTCATGTCAGGGGGTCCCTGTTGCTGTCACGTTACGTACTAATTTCTCATTTTAATTTTAATTTAATGTGTTTATGTTGTATTAACTGTCCCACCAATACCAGTCGACAAACCCCCCTCCAAAAAAAAATTCCTTTTTCAACTGATTCTTTCCCCAGGATCCACCCACCAACACATACACCCTCCTTAGACCCCTTTTATTCCACGCCTTATGTTTTTTTTAATGCATTTATTTTTTATATTTTCTATTAACTGTTCCCCAATCCCATTCAACAACCCCCCCCAAAAAAATTCTCTCTTTAACTGATTGTTTACCCACATTCCACCAACACAGGCACCCTCATACCCCTTTTATACTATGCCATTGGGAAATATAATAGCATTTGCTATGAGTTGTATATAAATTCAATGTTACCATTTATTTCAATTCAATGAGCTAGGCGAAATAAGTGGGAAAAATTACACTTTTCACAGGAAATTATTCACCAAGTAGGAAGTGCCATTATTCATCAATTTTATTTTGTGGCAAAACATTTTGTCCATCCCTACTCAGAGGGTTAATGCTATGTAACAAACAATGGACAGAGAAAATGGTATAATTTTCCTGAACATGCTATGAGACATGAGTCTTAACAACTATGGAGTGTGTGCGCTTCAGTTTACACTACGGTGATCATATGCTCTAATGCATACCTGAAGTGGCCACTGATATTACAGGCTAACTCTAGTGACGTGTTATTACATATATATACATTCACCCTAATGTAACAGAGGTAATATAGGTCTTCTTATTAACTGATTTTCATAAAATGCATTGTAATACTAAAATAAATTAAAAATATTGGATTTGTTTTTGAAAACCCTATATAAACCATGATAGACAAATATCTAAAGTTGAGATAAAGTCTGGATTGGATTCATTTTACTTGTAACAGTCAGATAAGCCTGGAAATAATCCACAATTAATGGTTTAAACTTGCTTGTAACATCTAGATGAGACTGGAAATAATCCACTATTAATAAAGCCTCAAATAGTTCAGTACCCATAATATTCTTAATGGAATTTCTACAAAAGAATGAAAGAAGGATGCCGGAAGAGTACGTGATGGACTATTGACCCAGGAAAGCGGAATAAGACACTTGGGAAATACATGCTGTGCTCTGTCACACCACATGCACACACATACAATTGGGATACATTGTGGCAATTTAGTTATGCCAAGAGCTGGAATGATGAATGACGTTCCTGTCACCTCTGAGTGACTTTCACCTTTTTCTATTGTCTCTGTAAAACTTCATCATAAGCATCCTACATCTATTTTTGCATGCAAATTATACACCATTGGACATGTATGCATCTGATTCTATTAGCCATGTATGCTTCTGCCTTCAGGCATGGGTCCTTTTTCATCAAGCCAAAGACGTGCAAAAGCTGCACCATAGGGTTGTAATGAAATTTTCACAAATTCCTATTGATTTAAATGGGTCTTTTACCCTCTGGAATGCTAGAGAGGCCTTCAAAGCATTGCTTTGCAAATATTTGGAGGCCTCTCTAGCACTGAAGTGTTTAAAAGAAGCATTCAAATCAATGGGAATTCTAATTTATCCCTGCTATGATTCAATTGGTTTGCCCCAGAATTAGCCCATTTTAATTTTGAACATTAGGTCCTTTGGTGAGAAGTGGCAAAAGCCCTCTTTAACAATTTGGGTGTGCAATGCATTGCAGGGCACTCACAGGGTTTAATAAATTGCACCCCCCCAACACACACACACACACACACGTGTTGGTTTAATCCAGAATTGCACCTATTAACTTATTGAATAAGGCCCAGCTTACTGTAATATACTGCTCTTCAACAGGATTAAGCAAGTTCAATCTTCAAGAGCAATACATGATTTGTGAAATTTCCTTATTTAATGCATCCTTAATCAATTAGGACATACTTAATTACTACTAAGATAATGTACTCAGGATTGTGCAATCCCTATAAAGTATTTTAGGCATGTTTCCCTGTTTGTGCATCTTGATTGGACTGATGGATTAAAAAGAATTGAGCAAACCAATTGCATCATATAGAAAAATAAAGTGCCTCATTGATTTGAATTACCTTTTGACCTAACAAATGCTTGAAAGGTGTCCAAAGCATAGAGAGGGAGACCTCTTAAGAATTCAAGGGATTTAAAGCCACATTTAAATCAAAGGGGATTTAGAATCTTTTTATTTGTCCCCTATGTTATAGTTACTTCAGAATTCATCCAGTCCTTGATAGTACATCAGCCCCCTAATCTCTTTCAAATTCTATATATTAAGTAAATAGACATGATATAAGGAGGGATTTAAATGGCCGACCAGAGAAGCACAAAGTATTGTAAAAAATATATTACATGCATACATTATATGAATACATTATTTAAATGCATTACATAAACCCCAGTTTTCCTAGCACAGTTATTCTGTCCAAAACTGTGTATATTTAAGTGAACCTGAATATATATCCTATATAATAATTCGCTAAAACATGTGTAATGACGCAGTCATGCGCAGTAGAGACTGCCCGTGACGAGGCTGATACAGAGCTTCAGAGGCAGTGGCACTGTGGCCCGTGTAACTGGCTCTTCAACTAGTATATATATATATATATATATATATATATATATATATATATATATATATATAAAATGGGAGGCAGCACCAATGGGACTTTATAGCAAAATTTTATTTTCAAGCTAATAGGTCATTACATAGGTCGACAAGTCGACCTATGTAATGACCTATTAGCTTGAAAATAAAATTTTGTGATAAAGTCCTACTGGTGCTGCCTCCCATTTGCTATAGATATCATAACCTGTGAGGATTGTGCACCTGGGCAATCAGCTTTGAAGAGTGAGTGCCTCCAACTTCTGGTTTTGGTATATATATATATATATATATATATATATATATATATATATATATATATATATATATATATATATATATAGACATATGGTTTAGGTGTCAGGTGTATATTATAGACAGCAACACAAGTTTTGTTCTGCTCAATGGGTAGGGGTGGGAGAAATCTCTTAACATGTTCCATTGGGAAATTTCACAAAAACCACACCACATTGTCTGCTTTTCCTCAGGAAAATCCACTTTAAAACTAGCACTTAAAATATTTGCATTTTTCACCCATTGGCCAAACTTTTTCACCATTTTTTCAATCGGTAGACAGTTTCCACCCACTGATTTATGTTGTTTTTGCCTTTTCGCTATCAAAAATGTGATGTTTTCGCGGCAGACAGACACAATAGAAGCAGCTACAAAGCGAGGTAGACATGCTGTGCTGTTCTGCTGTGATATTTTAGTAAAATTGAAGCAGGAGAGTCTCATAGTGACTGCTATCACTTTGGGCAGGGTGAAAAATAATCAATGGAGGAGCTAGAAGGACCCTTATGTGTCCACTGAGTCTGAGGAGGAGGAGGAAGGGACCACTACTGAACCAAAGCTGGCCAGTCCCCCTAAATCACCCCAAGGGATCTTAGGGAATTTAATAGGAAGGGATGGAGAAAAGGGAATGGGAAGGGAGGGAAAAAAGGGTAGTACTACTGAGAGCAGGACAGGTCAGCTGCCTGTGCCTGCTGCTAGATATGCTGCCTCTGCTGCCACCATTGCTGCCCCTGTTGAAACCAGTGCTGTGCCTGCTGCCAGTGCTAAACCTCCTGCCACCAATACTGTGCCTGCTGTCAGATGTGCTGCCCCTGTTGCCAGTGCCACCAGTGCTGTGCCTGCTGCCAGTGTTGAAGCTGCTTCTACCAGTGTTGAAACTGCTGACAACAGTGCTAAAGCTGCTAGTGTGTCTTGTAATACTCGGGAGGGGGGAATGAGAAAATAATGCCAAGTGTGACAGTAGGGGACCCTAAGTCACACTTGCCATCCACAAGCAATCCCACCAGTGCTAGTATTACTACTGCTAAGAAGGTCCAGCAGATTGTTAGTGTTAGGAGTGAAGGAGGGTGTAGTACTAATCAAGATCCTCATATTACTAGTGACTGTAAGGAGGAAGACTCTGCAGCTGAACTTGATGTATGTGGTGTTAGTAGTAGTAGTAACAGTGATGGGGAAGCAGCCGGTGGGACTAGTGTTAGGGGAGTGGTAGGGGAATTATCCAGACTAGTACTCAAGGGAGTCCACACCATTCCTCTGGCCCTGGGAGTCCTCTTCCCTTCACTACAATGTCCAAATTGAACACGATCCTTAAGAGGCCTTTGCCAGCTGCTAATGTTGCTAGTGCTAATCTGTATGACATTAGAGGACCCTCTGTCACATTGCTCATCACTTCCTCCAAGCAGTAGTGAGATATCTGTAATAGGGTAGCAGCAGAAGCAGCACATAAGGACTAGTGGTGGTGGTGATGATGATGGTAGAGAAGCTGGGGTGCACTGACCACACATGCCAGTGTGGTGGAGGAGAATCGATACCAGGTCATCAAGCGGCATCTGAGGAGATTCCATCCTGCAGAATATGCTAGGATTCTGGCAAGGAGGGTTAATCATTACTATTAAACTGTCATTAAGTTGTCATGTGTTCTTAGTGGGGTCTGGACAAGGAGTATAGTGACAGCGGCAGTGCTTGGGTTCTGGTGTCACAGTGTTTGGATACAGTTGTGCCCCCAGATGTTATTTACCACACACACTGTGCACATTGCAGTTGCTGATGAGAGGCACAGTTCCTGCTCTCAAGGGAAAAATTTATATTCTAATAACAACACACACATGATGATTTTGAAGGAGGGGCAGGTGAAGATGAATTATTGCCCAACTTCTTTTCTCCACATATACTGGGGGCTACTTATTGTGCTGCTACTGCCTCAGACACATCACTGGAGCCGGTCGTGGCAAATGGAACCTTCATCATCCATCTTCCATGTTACTGCTATTGTTGTTCCCATTCCCTTTCAACTGCCTAATCATCTGCTGCTTAAACAACTCAGCAGCAGCAGTGCGAATAGCAGTTGTGACTCAGGAGGACATTTGATAGTGGCCAATGGCCAACATGACCTGCTGGCATTAGGCCAGTAGGGCATTTTTATTTTTTTCTAAGGGCTTGTGTTTAGGGCACAAGTCCTAAGGAAATATTGATTTGTAGGACTTAGGCTTGTTAGAAACAACCCCCCCCCCAAAAAAAAAAAATGTTTATTTTTTTTTGTAAGACAATATTTTTGTAAAAATAAAAATGCCCTACTGGCCTAGTGCCAGCAGGTCATGCTGGCCAGTGGCCACTGGCCATTGTCAAATGTCCTCCTGAGTAGCAACTGCTGTTCTTACTGCTGCAGCTGAGTTGTTTAAGCAGCAGGATGATTAGGCAGCTGAAAAAGAATGGGATCAACAATAGCAGTAACATGGGTGATGGATGATGAAGGTTTCACTTGCCACGACTGGCTCCAGTGATGTGCTTGAGGCAGTAGCAGCATGTCACGGTTTATTATGACTCTCAGACACAAGTTTTAGGTAAAAATCAATTTTATTGAAGTAATAAATTGATAACATAGGATGGCAAACACATACATACAGATATATACAGAATATAACAAGACAGAAGGCAGACTCTACCGGTCCTGTCAATATACTGGACAGGACAGTCTGAAGTAGCAGAATGTTAGGCTCTACCGGCCTTGCCAATACCGGGTAAGGCAACCTGCAGATGGAATAGCATAAAGGTTCTATCGGCCTTACCAAATTACCGGGCAAGGCAGCCTCAAAAGATTCAATGTAGGCTCTACCGGCCCTGCCAATACCGGGTAAGGCAACCTCAGATGGAATGTGGCAAAAGGTTCTACCGGCCTTACCAATACCGGGCAGGACAGCCCAGAGATAGTAGCAGCAGTCAGATGGTAATGACAAATTGACAGGATCGTAAGCAACCCAGTGTACACACACTGAGACCAACAGGGGAATCGCAAAGCCGCAAGACTTTGGAGCAAACCAGAGTCCGCACGCTGGGACCAATACTGACTTGTATAGCCGATAGGCTTTGGAGCAAACCAGTGACCGCACACTGGTGTAACAAGCAAGTTTTGTATAGCTGCAAAGCTTAGGAGCAAACCAGCGTCCGCACGCTGGGACCAACACAGGATTGTATAGCCGATGGGCTTTGGAGCAAACCAGTGACCGCACACTGGTGTAACAAGCGAGTTTGTATAGCCGCAAGGCTTTGGAGCAAACCAGCGTCCACACGCTGGGACCAACACAGGATAATATAGCCGATAGGCTTTGGAGCAAACCAGCGTCCGCATGCTGGGACCAACACAGGATTGTATAGCCGATAGGCTTTGGAGCAAACCAGTGACCACACACTGGTGTAACAAGCGAGTTTGAATAACTGCAAGGCTTTGGAGCAAACCAGCGTCCGCACGCTGGGACCAACACAGGATTGTATAGCCGATAGGCTTTGGAGCAAACCAGTGACCGCACACTGGTGAAACAAGCGAGTTTGTCTAGCCGCAAGGCTTTGGAGCAAACCAGCGTCCGCACGCTGGGACCAACACAGAATTGTATAGCCGATAGGCTGTGGAGCAAACCAGTGACCACACACTGGAGTAACAAGCAATGTCGCCGATGCGACCAGGCAGGAGGTCGCCAGGATACAGGAGACAGGCGATGCGATGCGATGACAGGAACCAGCAACGATCAGTCAGGTCAGGAAACCTCAGAGAAGAAGTTCAGCAGGAACTGCAACACCAGAGACTAGGCCGGAAACAGGACTGGAATTACTCAGCATGCAGGAAACACTGGAACAGTAGAGATCAGGAACTCAGGAACACATGAGAACAGGAACTCAGGAACACTGGTGTAACAAGCAAGTTTTGTATAGCCGCAAGGCTTAGGAGCAAACCAGCGTCCGCACGCTGGGACCAACACAGGATTGTATAGCCGATGGGCTTTGGAGCAAACCAGTGACCGCACACTGGTGTAACAAGCGAGTTTGTATAGCCGCAAGGCTTTGGAGCAAACCAGCGTCCACACGCTGGGACCAACACAGGATAATATAGCCGATAGGCTTTGGAGCAAACCAGCGTCCGCATGCTGGGACCAACACAGGATTGTATAGCCGATAGGCTTTGGAGCAAACCAGTGACCGCACACTGGTGTAACAAGCGAGTTTGAATAACTGCAAGGCTTTGGAGCAAACCAGCGTCCGCACGCTGGGACCAACACAGGATTGTATAGCCGATAGGCTTTGGAGCAAACCAGTGACCGCACACTGGTGAAACAAGCGAGTTTGTCTAGCCGCAAGGCTTTGGAGCAAACCAGCGTCCGCACGCTGGGACCAACACAGAATTGTATAGCCGATAGGCTGTGGAGCAAACCAGTGACCACACACTGGAGTAACAAGCAATGTCGCCGATGCGACCAGGCAGGAGGTCGCCAGGATACAGGAGACAGGCGATGCGATGACAGGAACCAGCAACGATCAGTCAGGTCAGGAAACCTCAGAGAAGAAGTTCAGCAGGAACTGCAACACCAGAGACTAGGCCGGAAACAGGACTGGAATTATTCAGCATGCAGGAAACACTGGAACAGTAGAGATCAGGAACTCAGGAACACATGAGAACAGGAACTCAGGAACACTGGAACAGAGGCCCAGCTATCACTGGCATAGTGATAGCAAGAAGGTCAGAAACAACACGAAAGGGCACACAAAGGGTGCCCAATCCAGGTTTAAATAGGCAATAAGAGGCGGGCTATCTGCAGACAGCCAATAGAAGCTTCCTACTGGTGACAGACAAGGAACTGCAGCAATCACGGGCACCGTGATACAGCACAATAAGTAGCTCCCAGACTATGTGGAGAAAAGAAGAAGCTGGCCATTAATTCTTCTCCACCTGCTCCTCCTTTATTAGAATATATTTTTTCCCCCTTTCAAAGACCCCCTCACCTAGAATAGGGTTTAGGTTTCTGTGGGTAATTGGCATGAAAGACCCTAGTTAGCCTAGGTGCATGAAGGTCCTTACTATCCACCCATGATCGATCCTCAGGACCATACCCTTTCCAATGTACCAGGTACTGTACCCTTCCTCTAAGCCTACGGGAATCAATAATGCTCTGAACCTCGTACCCCTCCTGGCCCTCGACCTCAACAGGTCCTGGCACCACAGGTGTGGTAGTATAGCGATTGCAAACCAGAGGCTTAAGAAGGGACAGATGGAACACATTATGGATACGCATGGATGCAGGTAGGTCTAGTGCATAGGAGACAGGGTTAATTTTGCGATTAACTCTGTATGGACCAATAAACCGGGGAGCCAACTTATTAGACGGAACCTGCAGCTTGAGATTTCTGGAGGAAAGCCATACTCTATCCCCAACCTGAAAGGAAACCGCTGGAAGCCTTCTGCGATTAGCATGGTGCTGATGACGCTGAAATGACTGACCAAGTGCCCTCTGAACTTGTGCCCATGTGGAACGGAGTTGCTCGATATGCTCATCCAGAGCTGGAATCTGTTGCGTCTGAAATGAATCTGGAAGCAAACAGGGCTGGAACCCATAATTAATTAGAAACGGAGAGCTCCCAGATGAAGAATTGACCGCACAGTTCCTGGCGAACTCTGCCCAAGGCAACAAGTCGGACCAATTATCATGATGGTCAGTAACGAAACAACGGAGAAATTGTTCCAAGCCCTGATTAGCACGTTCAGCGGCTCCATTGGTCTGGGGATGGTAGGCAGAGGAGAAGGACAGCTGTATGCCCATCTGTTGGCAAAATGCCCTCCAAAATCTAGACACAAACTGGCTCCCCCTGTCAGACACCAGTACCGTAGGCACTCCATGCAACCGGAATACTTCTCTGGCGAACACCATTGCCAATTCCTTAGCTGAAGGAAGGCCACGGAGGGGCACGAAATGAGCCATTTTAGAAAACCTGTCCACCACCATGAATATAAAGGAATACCCCTTAGACATAGGCAATTCTCCCATAAAATCAATGGAAACATGAGACCAGGGGGGTTCGCCATTAGGCACCGGTTGAAGCAAGCCCACTGGGAGATGTCTCGGGGTCTTAGCGCGGGCGCAGGTGGCACAGCCATTCGTAAATTCGCCACAATCGTTTCTCATGGAAGGCCACCAAAATAACTGAGAGAGGGACCATAACAATTGGTCTCTACCAATATGTCCCGCAGCCCTAGAGGAATGGTAGGTTTCGAGCAACCTAGTACAAAATGGTTCAGCGACAAAACATTTGTCCATTGGGGTTTCATGGGGAGCGGACCCCTGAGAGGCCAGGATCTCCTCCCTTAAAGGAGAAGTAATACTCGTGCGTATAGTAGCCAGTATTCTATCAGGTTGGATGATAGGTGCTGGTGCTTCCACTCTGTCACTGTCGGCCTCAAATTGTCTTGACAGTGCATCAGCCCTGAAATTCTTTGACCCCGGTAAATATGATACAATTAAATTAAATCGAGACAGGAACAGTGCCCACCTGGCCTGACGAGAGGACAATCTCTTGGCCTCCGAGAGATAAGTCAGATTTTTATGATCTGTTAGAATTAAGACAGGATTCTTAGTACCTTCAAGCAAATGACGCCACTCCTTAAGAGCGAGGATAATGCCAATAATTCTCTGTCACCTATCTCATAGTGGCTTTGAGTGACAGTCAACTTTTTTGAGAAAAACCCACAAGGTCTGAGAGTTCCACCTTTATCGTGTCGTTGCAAAAGTACTGCCCCGACCCCAATATCTGAGGCATCAACCTCTAACGTAAATGGAAGTAGAGGATTGGGGTGGGATTACACAGGAGCCGCAGCAAATGCCAGCTTCAAATTCTCAAAGGCATTCTCAGCAGCTAGCGGCCAACAAGAAGGATTAGCACCCTTGTGCGTAAGATCGGACAGAGGTTTGACAATGGAAGAAAAGTTCTTAATAAACCTCCTATAATAATTAGCGAAACCCAGGAAACGTTTTATGGCTTTAAGACCCTTGGGTTTTGGCCATTGTAGGACAGCTGACAACTTTTCTTTGTCCATGGCAATGCCATCATTGCCAATAATGAACCCCAAGAATGGCACACTGGTTCGATGAAACTCACATTTTTCTAATTTACAAAATAATTTGTTCTCACGGAGTCGTAGCAATACTGCGGATACATCTTTGATGTGCTGTGCCATGTTTTGGGAGTAAATCAGTATATCGTCAAGGTACACCACAACACATGTCTGTAACATATCTCTCAGAACATTGTTTATCAGTTCCTGGAAAACTGCGGGGGCATTACACAGCCCAAATGGCATTACTAGATACTCGTAGTGCCCGGCTCGAGTATTAAAGGCAGTTTTCCACTCATCACCTGCTCGAATGCGAACCAGATTGTAAGCGGCCCGTAGGTCCAATTTAGTAAAAATCGAAGCGCCCTTAAGCCTGTCAAAAAGCTCGGTGATGAGTCGTATTGGGTATGCGTTTTTTGCCATTAGTTTATTCAAGCCCCGGTAGTCAATGCATGGTCTTAATTCGCCATTTTTCTTTTTTACGAAAAAGAACCCAGCCCCAGCTGGAGAGGTAGATTTTCGTATGATCCCTCTAGCAAGGGCATCAGAAATGTAATCCTCTATAGCCTTATTTTCCTCACAAGATAATGGATAAGTGCGTCCTTTTGGAGGTACTGCCCCAGGCTGCAATTCGATGCAACAATCATAAGGTCTATGCTGGGGTAGCAAACTAGCCTCTCCTTTGCTAAAAACATTGCCAAACTGT
Source organism: Rhinophrynus dorsalis (assembly GCA_037306005.1). Lineage (NCBI taxonomy): Eukaryota > Metazoa > Chordata > Amphibia > Anura > Rhinophrynidae > Rhinophrynus > Rhinophrynus dorsalis. Next base: position 225,763,793 of record CM074724.1, read on the forward strand.
TGGTACACATCCGGTATAGCCGAGGAGGTGCACAGGACCTTAATAGGCTGGATGACGCACTTGTCCATACAAAATTGGGACCAAGCAGCAATTTCACACTTTTTCCAATCAAATTGTGGGTTATGTAACTGTAACCACGGAAACCCCAATATTACCGCATGGTGCGGAGAATTAATCAGTTGAAACTGCAGCTCTTCTCTGTGAAGTGCCCCAATAGTCATAGACAGTGGCATAGTTTCAAATATAACCTGAGGCGGTTCTAAGGGTCTGCCATCAATCGCTTCAATAGTCAAGGGGTTTTCTCTTTCAATGCGTGGAACTCCGTGCAATTCAGCAAAGGTATTATCCATAAAATACCCTGCTGCACCAGAGTCAACCAAGGCCAAAACCTCCACAGAGCGTTGTGCCCAAGATAATACCACCTGTATGGTGGGTTTCATTGTGCCCGACACTGGGGACGATTGTACACCACCTAGGGTCTGTCCCCCAAGGTACCCTAGGTGTGTGCGTTTCCCGGACGTACCGGACAGGAATTTAGCAAATGCCCTTTTTTACCGCAGTATAAACACAACCCTTGTTTTTTGCGATATAGTCTCTCAGCCTTGGTTAGTCTAGTGAAGCCTATTTGCATAGGTTCACTTGTCTCCCGTACAGGTTCACTAGACTTCAATGCCAGGGGAGGGATGGGTGGGCAAAACATGCTACTAGGCTCATTATTTTTTGACCGTATCTTATGATCTCTGGCAATTGATCTCTCACGTATTCTGGAGTCAATTATCATAACATACTCAATGTAGTCATCTAGATCAATAGGTAGATCTTTAACAGCGATTTCGTTCTTAATGTGGTCATTCAGGCCTTGAGAAAAAGCTGCCAATAATGCCTCGTTATTCCAACCTGCCTCTGCTGCCAATGTGCGGAATTTGATGGCGTAGTCGCCTACTGTACGCCTGCCCTGATGTATCTCCATAAGGCGTTTGGCAGCAGAGGTGGTTCTACCAGGAGGCTCAAACACTCTTCGAAAGGATTGCACAAATTCTCTAAAGTTCTTAGTACAAGGTTTAGCATTCTACCACAATGGGTTAGCCCAAGCCAAAGCTCTGCCAGTGAGCAATGATATCGTGAACCCCACTTTACTACGATCATTGGGAAATGCGTGTGCCGTCAATTCCATAAAGATTTCGAGTTGGTTGATGAACCCTCTGCAGAGACTAGGGTCACCATCATATCTTAGTGGCAAGGGTGCAGAAGCCGTTAACCCTTTAACAGTACCCCCTAGGGGTCTGGTATCACTTTCCGGTGTCTGACTTGGCGAGACCACCGGGCTAGAGCTAGATTTGTCAGCAAGTACCGTGCGTTCAAGGATCGTTTGAATTGCAACTGCCAACTGATCCAAACGTTGCTCGTGCACATCCATCCTCCAATGGATATTCTGTGCGTTACCTTCACCTTTGCTGTCTGAGGTCATGGCCCTTTCGTACTGTCACGGTTTATTATGACTCTCAGACACAAGTTTTAGGTAAAAATCAATTTTATTGAAATAATAAATTGATAACGTAGGATGGCAAACACATACATACAGATATATACAGAATATAACAAGACAGAAGGCAGACTCTACCGGTCCTGTCAATATACCGGACAGGACAGTATGAAGTAGCAGAATGTTAGGCTCTACCGGCCTTGCCAATACCGGGTAAGGCAACCTGCAGATGGAATAGCATAACGGTTCTACCGGCCTTACCAAATTACCGGGCAAGGCAGCCTCAAAAGATTCAATGTAGGCTCTACCGGCCCTGCCAATACCGGGTAAGGCAACCTCAGATGGAATGTGGCAAAAGGTTCTACCGGCCTTACCAATACCGGGCAGGACAGCCCAGAGATAGTAGCAGCAGTCAGATGGTAATGGCAAATTGACAGGATCGTAAGCAACCCAGTGTACACACACTGAGACCAACAGGGGAATCGCAAAGCCGCAAGACTTTGGAGCAAACCAGCGTCCGCACGCTGGGACCACTACTGACTTGTATAGCCGATAGGCTTTGGAGCAAACCAGTGACCGCACACTGGTGTAACAAGCAAGTTTTGTATAGCCGCAAGGCTTAGGAGCAAACCAGCGTCCGCACGCTGGGACCAACACAGTATTGTATAGCCGATGGGCTTTGGAGCAAACCAGTGACCGCACACTGGTGTAACAAGCGGGTTTGTATAGCCGCAAGGCTTTGGAGCAAACCAGCGTCCGCACGCTGGGACCAACACAGGATAGTATAGCCGATAGGCTTTGGAGCAAACCAGCGTCCGCACGCTGGGACCAACACAGGATTGTATAGCCGATAGGCTTTGGAGCAAACCAGTGACCGCACACTGGTGTAACAAGCGAGTTTGAATAACTGCAAGGCTTTGGAGCAAACCAGCGTCCGCACGCTGGGACCAACACAGGATTGTATAGCCGATAGGCTTTGGAGCAAACCAGTGACCGCACACTGGTGAAACAAGAGAGTTTGTCTAGCCGCAAGGCTTAGGAGCAAACCAGCGTCCGCACGCTGGGACCAACACAGGATTGTATAGCCGATAGGCTTTGGAGCAAACCAGTGACCGCACACTGGTGTAACAAGCGAGTTTTGTCTAGCCGCAAGGCTTTGGAACAAACCAGCATCCGCACGCTGGGACCAACACAGGATTGTATAGCCGATAGGCTGTGGAGCAAACCAGTGACCACACACTGGAGTAACAAGCAATGTCGCCGATGCGACCAGGCAGGAGGTCGCCAGGATACAGGAGACAGGCGATGCGATGACAGGAACCAGCAACGATCAGTCAGGTCAGGAAACCTCAGAGAAGAAGTTCAGCAGGAACTGCAACACCGGAGACTAGGCCGGAACCAGGACTGGAATTACTCAGCATGCAGGAAACACTGGAACAGTAGAGATCAGGAACTCAGGAACACATGAGAACAGGAACTCAGGAACACTGGAACAGAGGCCCAGCTATCACTGGCATAGTGATAGCAAGAAGGTCAGAAACAACACGAAAGGGCACTCAAAGGGTGCCCAATCCAGGTTTAAATAGGCAATAAGAGGCGGGCTATCTGCAGACAGCCAATAGAAGCCCCCTACTGGTGACAGACAAGGAACTGCAGCAATCACGGGCACCGTGATACAGCACAATAAGTAGCTCCCAGACTATGTGGAGAAAAGAAGAAGCTGGCCATTAATTCTTCTCCACCTGCTCCTCCTTTATTAGAATATATTTTTTCCCTTGAGAGCAGGATCAATGGGTCTCCTCAGCAACTGCAATGTGCACAGTGTGTGTGTGTGGTAAATAACATCTGGGGGCACAACTGTATCCAAACACCATGAAACCTAAAACCAAGTACTGCGGCTGTCACTGTACCCCTTTTCCACACCCGCTAAGGACACATGACAACTTGCTGACAGTTTAATAGTAGTGATGAACCCTCCCTGACACCATCTTAGCATATTCTGCAGGATGGAATCTCCTCAGATGCCGCTTGATGCACTGACTGCCATTCTCCTCCACCACACTGGCATGTGTGGTCAGTGCACTACACAGTGTGTAATGGGTAGAGACGAACTGCCATATCCTAACATCAACAGAGTGGCTATCATTTGGCGAGGGAGGTAATGAATGAGGAGGATTGGCAGAAGATGTAGAAGGTGATGGCGAGCTAGTTGTTTCACTCGTCCTGGAACTTCCAGTCTCTGTCTGGGTTGTTCTATTCGTCCTCCTCTTTGATCTCCATCTCACCTCTTGCTGCATTTCTGGTGAGTCAGGGACAGCAAAAGTGGTGCTTGATTTCTGTGGTGGGTGTTTGGCTTTAACATGTTTGGAGTAAATGTCATGGTGTCTGTGTTTCATGTGTGATATGAGGGCGCTTGTGCCAAGGTGTGTTCTCTCCTTTCCTTTTTTCTCTGAATTGTCACAAATTGTGAATAGTGCCAGGAAGGGGAAAGGTGGAGAAGATTGGCCTCTTTCTTATTGTACTCCACATTCCCCTTCATTGTCTGTGACAGAAGATAATGTTGCTGCTGTTGCTGCTACTGCCTCAGAGTCAGCACTGCAACTAGGATCAGGAGTATTGCTACTGCTGGTAAGTGGAACCTATCCAAGTCCCGCATCACTCGCCTGCTCCTCAGCATCCTGCTGCCCTTGCATCTCAGCATCAGAAGGAATTAGAGCAGTTGCAAATTCCTCTTATTCCAAGATGTCCTTGATAGTGGTGTTGGTGATGCCCATCCTCATTCCTGTCTCCCATTCCTTCTCAGTTTTTGCTAAAAAGGCCATCAATGTCTCTTCCACCCCAGCTTCTCCAGTATCATCACCACCACCACCACTAGTACCTACATGCTGTTGTTGCTGCTGCTGCTCTATTCCAGACATCTCACTGCTGCTTGGAGGAGGTGACGAGTAATGTGACAGAGGGTCCGCTAATGTCACACTTGCCGTTGCCTTTTGACCTGACGAAGAAGGCAGACTAGCACTAGCAGAAATAGCAGCAGGCACAGACAGCTGATCTGTGCTCCTGCTGGTGGTGATGGCATTAATTCTCAGCCTGCTCTCCTCCCCCAACACCAATTCTGGCCTCTTCAGGTTCATGTTCCACCTGGACACTGTAGTGAAGAGAAGGGAAGGGCTCCCAGTCCCAGGGTCCGGAGAATGGTGTGGGCTCCCTTGACCGCTAGTCTGGATCCTGTAAAATGTTTCCCCTACCACTCTGGCTGCGTCCCCATTACTGCTACTACTAACACCAACCACATCAAGTTCAGCCACAGAGTCTTCCTCCTCAGTCTCACAGTCACTAGCAATGTCAGGATATTGTTGATTACCCCCTCCTTCACTCCTAAGGCTAACAAGCTGTAGGACCTTAGTAGCAGTAGTACTAGCACTGGCAGGACTGCTTGGGAATGGCAAGTGTGATTTAGGGTCCCTTGTTGTCACACTTGGCATAATTTTCTCCTCCCACCCTGAGTACTACAAGAAACACTAGCAGCAGGCAAAGTATTGGTGGCAGCAGGTTCAGCACTGGCAGCAGTTTCAGTACTAGCAATAGGTACAACACTAGTGGCTGCAGTTACAGAAATGGTGGCACTGGCAGCAGGGGCAGCACGTCTGGCAACAGGTACAACACTAGTGGCTGCAGTTACAGAAATGGTGGCACTGGCAGCAGGGGTAGCACTTCTGGCAACAGGTACAATACTAGTGGCTGCAGGATCAGAAATGGTGGCACTGGCAGCAGGGGCAGCATGTCTGGCAACAGGACCAATACTAGTGGCTGCAGTTACACAAATGGTGGCATTGGCAGCAGTGGCATCATGTCTGGCAACAGGTACAACACTAGTGGCTGCAGTTACAGAAATGGTGGCACTGGCAGCAGGTGCAGCACGTCTGACAACAGGTACAACACCTGTAATATTCACATTATAGTATTATTGTTTTTTAGTTTATTATTTTTTATTTATTTTTCATTATATATTTTGTTTTATTTCATTTTATATTTTTATTTTTATTTTATTTTATTATTTTTTATTTTTTCATATTTTTATATTTTTGAATTTACTTTAGTTTTAGTTTATTTCTGATGTTTTTATTTTTTTTTACTATTAATTTAATCATGAGATGGGATTTATGTACTATACACCACTACATGTTCAAATTATAAAATTATGCAATAGTGATACTGTCTAGTCCCGCCATCAACTTCCTTCTGAACAGAAAAAAAAAATCATTGCCGACTCTCGCTGCTCCAAGAACTCACACATCTCCTCACAACAATACAGGTATTACAATAAAAACACAAATCCCTAATATGCTCCACTCATCTCTACATCTCCGTCAACACATGAACACACTAACCTCATTTCATCTGTCTCCTCAATCCCCTCCGCCTCCCCCATGCACTCCACAGTGTTATTGTGCTGTGCTCCGCAATATGCGGGACACCCACACACATTCCAACACTGTGCTCCTGCTTGGTGCAGGGATGGGCCATTTGGGAAGCTGTGCACTTACACTTGATGTTGGCTTCATCTCAGGTGCTGTACAGAAAATACTATTACTTTACCATCTAAGTGAGTAAGTTAGAATTTCTGCTATTTTCTCCTTTTTATTTTTATCTGTTTGGTGTAAATAATTTGCCATCTGTTTCTTTATGCACTGTGATTATTGTTTATTCATAATAAATATTCCTTTATTAAGTTTGGCCTTTATCTGGTAAAGAATCACGTTATCTGAATAGACTAATTTATTGGTAATTTGAAATCACATAGATATTGTGTTAGAACATATTTTGTGGGGTTTTTAGTCTAAATTTCGTGGGGGGACCCAGATACCCCCCTTAATTTTTATGCATTTATAGATTGTCTGGTTGTGGCAGAGTTATAATATTAGTTATATCATTATAATTAAGTGTGGATGGTGTTAAAGGGGATTTTTTTATCATTATTTCCAGTCTAGGGCAGACAGATATTGACATTTTTTAACCCTTTCACCGCCCACCAAGTCATGTGCATGCTTGGAGTAGGGGCTTCGTGACATGGACCCCTTGCTCACACTGGCTGGAGAGATCAGTTGCACCTTCCTGAGTCGGCCCAATAAAGCAGAAATGTATGTTTGGGGTTACCTGCTTTCCTTGGTCAGAGAGGAATTGGCATTTTGTGGTTGGTCTGCCTTTTGGTAGGGTCAGTATGATGAGCAATAATGGGGACAGGGAGCAACCTTGCCTGGTTCCATTCGTTAATGGCAGAGATGATGAAAGATGACCGTTAACCCTAATTTTGGCGTTGGGAGATGAAGATAGGGCTCAAACCAAATTGTTGTAAGCTGGATATCATAAAGGACCAGTTCACCAGATCAAATTCCTTTTCAGCATCAGTAGTTAACAGAACAGATGGAAGTTTTATTGAATCAATATGATGAAGTAAGGAGAGGATCTTCCTTGTGTTATCTCTAGCCTCTCGGTTTGGAGCAAAACCAGCTTGTTCCAGGTGGATGAGAGAGGGGAGCACCCGTTTAAGTCTGTTGCTTAGGATTTTTGCAAAGATCTTGATGTTCAAATTCAAGAGGGGAAATGGGCCTATAGTTGGAGCAAATGGTATGGTCTTTTCCTGGTTTTGGTATGACAGTAATATGAGCTTCTGTCATACTAGGACGAGTCGATATGCCGTCAGGCAGCACATGAAAACATTCAGACAGAAGAGGTGTCAAGAGGTCACAATAAGCTGCATATTATGCTTGAGAAAAGTCAACCTGTCCTGGACTGAGACCTACTGGGAGAGATTTAAATGCCAAGGAAACCTCCTCGTCTGAAATCGGAAGTTCCAGGGACTGGGATGAGGTAGGGTCTAGGTGGGGGATAACCTCCCCTGGGGCCTGATAGATAGGAGTTTAGATTTGCCATGGTAGGGGTGGAGTAAGTAGAGAATTGCATAAGATTCTAAAGTTGTTCATAGTATGAACTTAAGGACTCAGCAATATCTGCCGTCAAGTGTACCATGGAACCAGAGGAGGTTTATAGGCTTGGAATGTAGGAACATTGTAGTTGTGCTCTAAGTTGTCATGCTAGAAGGGCTCCGGATTTGTACCCATGTTCAAAACATTTTTGATGTGTTCTGAAGAATGCACGTTCTGCCTTAACAAGGAAGAGAGATTGAAGGTCTCTGCGAAGTTGAGTCAGCCTAGTCAACTCAGACAAGTCCAGAGTGGACTTATGGGATGATTCTATTTTATTAATTTCTTGGAGCGTAGCTTCTGTTTGTTGAAGGCGCCTCTTCTTCAAATGAGCTGCCTGTTTTATAAATTCTCCCCGAATTACGCATTTGTGGGACTCCCAGATTGATATAGGTGAGATCTCACCGGAGACATTGTGACTAATATATTGTTCAATGGAATCACAATATGGTTTGAGAGATATTCGCACTAAAAGTTCCTCCCTCCCCTTCTCCTGACGTCAGTGTCTAGCTGACAGCAGGAGATCCCAGTCTGGGGACAAGCCGGCGGCTCTGCAGCAGAACCGAAATCACGCTATTTAAAAAGAATGACTTCATTGGAAAGGTCTACAAAGTGTGCCTGGTTTGCAAGCACATTTTGTAGACCTTTCCAATGAAGTAATTCTTTTTAAATAACGTGATTTCGGCTCGCACAACTCAGATCTCCTGCTATCAGCTTTACAGCTGACATCAGGAGAAGAGGAGGGAGAGAGGAACTTTCAGTGCGAATATCTCTCAAACCATAGCGGTTTGAGAGGTAAGGTTTGTGGCACATAGTTTATTTTTTTAAGCTCTACAAAAGTAGAAGATTTTTTTTATGGGACATTACTGTCCCTTTAAAAAAAATTGCACTTTTATAAATTGTTAGCAACATAAGCTTGTAATTAAATGGATATTTCTTTATTATCATGTTCTTATGTTCAGATTTATATTTTTATTTGTTTCTTATTATGTTCCATTTTGAAGCATAATACATGAAAATAATGCCACCATTTTAAAATGTTTTCATCTACAATAATTTGATCATGTTTTTTTGTTGGTTTTCATTAATTCCATAACAGAACACATAACAGAACACAAAAACATGGTTATAATCTGCTGATATCTTCAAATCACATTGTAAATTATACAATAGAAAAAGTTAATTATAATTTTATTTGGGACTTTGTGAGATGAGGGATGGCAAGGCCCTCCCTGTGAGAAAAAAATATTAGTTTGTTTGTTTATTTATTAAGTAGCGTAAAAGCCCATGTCCACGGGTCATGGAGCAGTGAGGTAACGGCAGTACGCAGAGCAGGACCGGCCTCTTAACCCTTTGAGTACCAGTAGGGTACGCAATGCATTGCAATCAAAGGGTTAGCATTACCTCGACCTGCTCTGAGTACTGCCATTACCTCACTGCTCCACGCGATTGCGCCGCTTCACTCAAGCAATGCAATCATGCACAGTAGAGAGTGGGCAAACGCAGGCAGTCTCTACTGCGCATGACTGCATCGTTACAAACTTTCTGGCCTTTTATTATATAGGATTATATATATTTTACCAAATAATATATAGTTTGCCAAGATTCAAATACACATATTCAAAGAAGGGTATGCATTGTATGTCTAGTGGAAACTTTCACTAATAGAGAAACTTTATATCCTGTGGTTTAAACAAATGTGCTGTGATTGTATAATCTGCTACAACACAAGCAAGGCATGTCTGAATCCTTTGCAAACATTTGCATTACATAATGAAATTGAGACACTGCATCTGCCCCAGTGAGAAAATGCCCTAAGATGTGATAAAGAGTACGGATGGGCAAAAAAAGTTCGCCTCAAACTAAAATCAGCAAATAATGGCTCTTCACGATTGGCAAATAATTTCCTGCAAAAAGTAAAATGTTTCTGCTTTTTTGTCTAGCTCGTTCTTTGAGAAATCAATGGGAATGTTGCATTTACACACAATACATAGCACGTTATTTTATTTCCCAAAGGCCTAGTATATAAGGAGTATGAGGGTGCCTGTGTTGGTGGATTATGGGGAAACAATCAGTTGAACAGGGGATTTTTGGTGGGGTTTGTTTAATGGGATTGTGGGGACAGTTAATAAAAAATAAATACAATTAAAAGAAACCCCATAAGACATGGTATAAAAACGGTCTGAGGAGGGTGCCTGTGTTGGTGACTGAAGTCTGGGGAAAGAACCAGCTGAACAGGGAATTTTTTCTGGGGGGATTGCTGACTCTTGTTGGGGGGAGAGTTAATAAAAAAATTAAATTAAAAATAAAATAAGAAATTGGTATGTAAAGTGACAGAGACAGTGATCCCCTGGCATAAACTGCAACTGTGGCAGACTGATAATTGACGGGAGAGAGTATTTTGTAGAGGATAATTTGTCAAACTTGTTGTTAGAGGCCCAAGCCCCAAGGAAAGATTGATTTGTAGGACTTAGACTTATTAAAGGCATAAGCCCTGAGGACAATTTGGTTAGTTTTTCGTGTTAGGTTCAAGCCCTGAGGAAACTTTGATTTGTTGGACTCAGACTTGTTTGGCACACGCCCTAAGGAAACATTGTTTTGTAGGACTTAGGCTTAGAAAACAAGCCCCCCCTAAATGTTTTTTTTGTGGGCCTCTGTTTTTTCAAGCCCTGAGGAAAAAAGTGCCCTACAGCAAAATGATTAGGTGACTCAAAGGGAATGGGATCAACAACAACAGTAACATAGGTGATGGATGATAATGGTTTCACTCGCCAATACTGGCTCCAGTGATGCACCTGAGGCAGTAGCAGCACCATACCTAGCCCTTGCCACTTTAGGTATATGTGGAGAAAAGAAGAAGTTGGCCAATAATGTTTCTCCATCTGCCCCTTCTCCAAAATCATGGGTGTGTTGTTAGAATAGAAATTTTTTTCCCTTGAGAGCAGAAACTGTACCTCTCATCAGCAACTGCAATGTACACAGTGTGTATGATAAATAAGGGAATGACTGGGAACAATAGACACATATGGACTCACATCAAATAACAGTCATAACTGTAACCAAATACCATGACGCTTAGGGTCCCCAGTGTGAAATCATCCAACCAGAAACAAAGTACTGCTGCTGTCACTATGCCCATTGTCCACTCCCCACTAAGGACACTTGGCAAATTGCAGACAATTTAATAACAATAAGCCCTGCCTGCCACCAGCTTAGGATAATTTGTGGGATGGCATCTCCTCAGATGCTGCTTTATGCCCTGCTTGCAAGTATCCTGCACCACACTGCCATGATGGTCAGTGCACCACAAAGTGTGCAATGGGTGGGCATGAACTGCCGCATCCTAACATCTACTCAATGGCTATCAACCAGTGGGGGAGGTAAAGATGAACGAGGTGGATCACCAGAAGATGTAGTTACCCTAGAAGAAGGAGGTGATGGTGGGCCAGGTATTTCGCTCACCATTGAACTTTCAGGCTCTGAGTGGGTTTCTCTATTCTTTCTCCTCTTTGATTTCCATCTCACCTCTTGTTATCTTTAGAGATAGTCAGGGGGTACAGCAACCGTAGTGCTTGATTTCTGTGGTGGGTGTTTGGCTTTAACATGTTTGACTTAAATGTCATAGTGTCTGTGTTTCATGTGTGTTATCAGGACAGTTGCGCCAAGGTGCTTTCTCTTCTTTCCCCTTTTCAATGACTTCACAAATTGTGCATAGTGCCATCGCTGATGACTGCACTGTGCCTGCCACGAGCAAAAAATAGCCCCACACCCAGGACCTCAGTGGGGGAGGGGAAAAGTGGAGAAGAATGGCCTCTTTCTTCTTCTTCTCCACATTCCCCTTCATTGGCTGGGGCAGAAGATGATGTTGCTACTGTTGCTGCTACTTCCTCAGAATCAGCACTGCAACTAGCACCAGGGGTATTGGTGCTGGCAAGTGGAACCTGTCCTAGTCCCGCATCATTAGACTCCATTCCACGGTGGTCTGTGGCACACTATCCTGCTCCTCAGTATCCTGCTGCCCTTGCAACTCAGCAGTAGCAGGAATTAGAGCAGTAGCAAACTCCGCAAATTCCAAAATCTCACTGCTGCTGGTGGTGGTGATTCCCTTCCCCATCCCTGTCTCCCATTTCATCTCAGTTTGGGCTAAAAAGGCCATTGATGTCTCTTGCACCCCAGCTTCTCCACCATCATCATCACCACCACTAGTACCTCCTTGCTGCTGCTCTATTACAGACATCTCACCAGTTGGAGGAGGTGATGAGAAATGTGACAGAGGGAAAAGGGAATTCCCAGGTTCAGGGGAATGGGGGCTCCCTTGACCACTAGTCTGGCTACTCTGAATTACTTTCCCTATCACCCCCCCCCCCCCATCACTCCTAGCACTCTGAGTCTGTACAAGGATCTGGACCTTCTTAGTAGTAGTACAAGTAGCGCGATTGCTTGGGGATATCAAGTGTGACCTAGGGTCCACTGTTTCACACTTGGCATCATGTCCTCCTCCCCCTCACCTGATAATTACAAGACACACTGGCAGCTGGCTCCGTACTGGCAAAAGACACAGGTAGCTGACATGTCCTGCTCACACTACTATCCTCTTCTTCCTCCTGTGACACACATTTCCCCAAGATTCCTAGGGGACTGGCCATCACTGGGTCTGGGGAACCAGGGCATCCAGACCCTTTTATGTTGGTAGTGGTCAGTTCCTAATTTTATTATTATTAAACTTGCTCATATTGATAGCAGTCACTATGACCTTCTCCTGCCTCAATTTTGATTAACTTATAGCACAACAGCCTAGCACCTCTCTCTCTCTCTCTCTCATTTCTCTCTCTGTAGCTGCTTGTACTGTGCTTCTCTTCCTGGAAAAGGCAAGTTTTTATGGAGAAAAGGTGAAAACATGATTAAAGGAGTAAAAGCTTTGTAGTAATTGAAAAAATAGCAAAACATTTTTGGCAATGGCGAAAATGGTGTAGATTTTAATCGCTTTATTTTATAGCAGATTTTCCTGCAAAAATGCATATAACCGAGTGTTTTTTGTGGATTTTTTTCTCAGGATCATGAGTGGGCCTTTCACCCACCCCTAATAAAGAGGTGATAAGTTCTCTCTAGTTCTCATGCAATGCTTTGAAGCCTATACACCAAGGTTTCTTAAGCTGGAGGGATATTAATGTATAGGATCAATAGAACAACATAGGGATGGAAGAGTTGATTTCATTGGATAAGATATGAACTCTATATTTCATAAGTTGTTAAAAAAACAAAAACATCAGAACTTAGTGCATCTTCCAGACCTTTTATTTTAATAATTCTAGGTGTAGGGAGAAATCTGAAATAGAGACATGGGTTAAGATATTAATTGTTATATTTTTTATTATTGTGTATTCATTTGCATATTGTTACATACTCACTTTAATGTACATATTTTTCACAAACAAATCACTAATAAAATATGAAAAATTACAATTTTTTTAAAATCTAACATATTTAGGGGTAGATTTAAAGGCAGCCGTTAGCAAAAAAAAGCACTAACGGGTGCGTTAATGTGTTGTAAGCCATTTAAAGGTCTGTCTTAAGAACAGCTAATGGCAGTTCACAAATCCTTACGGCCGATAGACTGATGTGCATTGAGACGCGTAGAACAAGATCCCCCAGAGCCATTTAAAGGAGTGCGATACTACTAACGACTGAAAAAAATGGCTAAAACCTAAGACCCAGTTTTGCTAGCCGTAAACGGTAAAAAAGAAACCACCGTTAAAGACAATCCGCATACTGCACAAGAGTGTAAATGGCAAAATTAACCAGTGCAATGCAAAAAATAACACAAAAACAAGGACAGACACCACAAATCACTGTTACACACAACAACAAGCAACATTACAGAGACATGGACCTCCAAAAAAACACCAACACAACATGTCACAGAACAGTGGGGGTTATCACACAACATGGACCCCTGCTAATATGAAACAATCTCACCTGTGCAACATTACCGCACGATCCAGACGCAACCTGCACCCCACAACTTCACACCCGCAAATGATACAGACACAGCAATCAGAACAATCAGTTTTAAAACACAGACACACTTACAAACACTTACCTGGACAACACCTTCCCATTGGTCACCAATCACCTCGTCACCACACCAACACAACGCCCTACCACGTAGTTAAAGTGACAGCTCACCACACTCACTTGTGGCTTGTTTTCCACTCAGGGAGAGATAGAGAGAGAGATAGAGAGAGAACAATAAGTATGTTGGGATACTTATTGATGAGAAGACTGCGGAGAAGGTGTGCAAGGTAACACCAGCAAGCCCCAGGCACACCTGATCAGCAGCCTTCACCTGCTGCAAGTGAGGAGGTTCTGGCTCAACAGCCACACAGGAGCCCATCACCACCTGGAGGGCAGCACCTGCCTTCAGATGCACAGTTGCAGCAATAGGATGCTCCACAGCAACAGGATGCTCCCCAGCTGCCACAGGGACCCCTGCAGTAGCGGAGGATTATAGACGACCACCAAAGCCCAGGGTATACCGCCCAAGGGTAACCAACTTTGGAATGACCGATGATGAGGTGATTGATCTCTACAGGTTGAGGCCACACAGCATCATTGCCTTGTATGAGGTCATCAGGGATCAGGTGGATCCCATCTATATCCACAACCATGCCCTATCTGGTCTGCAAAAACTCATGTGTGCCATACACTTCATGGCAAGTGGTGACTTCCAGTTCACTGAGGGCTACACATCTGGCATGTCACAGGCCACATTCTCCAGAGTGCTGGCCCAGGTCTTGCCAGCCCTCAAAAGCAAGGCCAGTACCTACATACATTTCCCCACCACCGACATGGAGTGGACACATCTCAAGCAGGGCTTTTACGCAAGGGGAGGCATGCCCAGGGTCATGGGTGCTATATGTCTGTATCAAAGCCCCAGCACGTGACAAACATCTATTCAATGGGAAGAACTTCCACTCCATGAACGTGCAGATGGTGTTTGACAGCATCATGAGGATTATGAATGTCTGTGAAAAATATCCTGGCAGCTCTCATGATTCATACATTCTCCAAAACTCCTCATTACACATCAACTTCGAGAATGGAACTTATACAGGGGGATGGCTTCTGGGTGAGTTCACAACACTACATCACACCACATCCACAGGTGTACACACAACACTGCTCACCACGCTCCTGACCCACATCTAGTACGTCCACCACACAAAACATCATTCAAACAACATGTGCTCCCTGTCTCACCATGTCACTCACATTACACAGGTGATGCTGGCTATGGATGTAAATCCGGGCTACTGACCCAGGTTGCCAGTCCCCAAATAGATGCCCAGGAAAGATACAACCAGGCTCATGGCAGAATGAGGAATGCCATTGAGCGGACCTTTGGCCTCTTGAAGTCTCGATTCCGATGTCTGGACCACTCGGGGGGAGCACTTCAGTATGCATCTGGAAAAGTGTGTGACATAATAATGGCATGTGCAATACTGCACAACATCGCAGTGGACACCAGGCTGGTGGATGATATCCAGACCCTCCCATACCTGAAGAGCCCATGGACATCGGCCATGTTGAGGAGACCCTGAGAGGGGCGCAGATCCGAGACTGGCTCATCACTGACCACTTTAGCTGTGAGTATAACAAAGGCATCCAAACAATCCATGCAAGTCCTCCATCAGTCCTGTGAATGGGTGCCAACACACTAACCACACCGCACATGATGTTCTGTTCCACCCCACAGGATCATTGACACAGCACTCCACTGGCAGCAGTACGGCCCCAAAAATCATGCATACTATGGACGTGGCATACTGTGTTTGAGGATTCCAAAACCATCTTCCAATCCCTTCTCCACAATGACATTGATACCTCAAGGATATCAAGTAATACCCCCAGGAGAAACATGGTACAACACATAACCCATTTTCAGCATCTGACAGGGCTTGATTGACAGCAACTAACGTGATTTGTCATGATCATACCCAGAGCAACCATGGTAGCCTTGTAGCGAAAGAGTGTTATCCAGTGCAATGTATTTGATAACACTCTGTCACATCAGGGGTTAAAGGGCCATTAGAGTCAACATGGGACCTGTAGTTTGCTACAGCTGAGAAGAGCAGCAGAGGGATGGATATACAGTGGTACTGTTACACAACATAGAGGTCATGAAACGTGGATCAGATCTCTAGGGACACCATACTGACCTGTGAGAGTGTAGTGATATGTGGACCTGACATGAATACACACATCAATAAATATGTCATAATAGTTCCATGAAACAAATAAAATTGGGCTGCCACTGTCACTTTCACAGTGGCAGCCCAAATACATTAGTTTCATGGAGCTCTCAGAACATACTTGTTGATGTGTGTATTCCTGTCAGGGGCACATATCCCTAGAGCTGCTTCACATTTCCTTAGTTCTCTACATAATGTGTTACAGAGGAGTACACAACACATTACAAAGCAATGGTTTGTGTACTCACCTATAACAAAAAAGATTGAGAGGATTAGGAAGTTGAAGTTGTTGCATGATGATCAGTTCGAGTGTGCTGATCCAAATCCTGTCCTCTTGTCCCACAGGCATCCATAGCATAATCCATCCTTGGACAGAAGATCTTCCATGTGACTGGACTGATGTCTTAACAACACTTCTATGAAGCTCATAGTTTCAAGTGTTTCAAGTGTTCGTCTTGGTGATGCAATGTTTGACCTGATGTTCACAGCAACCTCTACTGGATCATTCTCATATAGACACAGAAAACACAAATTCATGTATGTACTAACATCCAGGTATCAAACTTGTACAGTTAGAATGCTTATCTACAGAGTTGTCAAACCTTGTGGACAACACATGAGCAGGACACTAGTGTTTCTAAAGTATTAAGATTTAGTTTGAAAGTACATTTAGTGTGCTCATACAAATGTTTAATGTTGAGACACAATAAAGAAGAACCATCACTATTCAATCTGTGTCTGTATGAAGAAATGTTGGATTACACATGTGTCAATGCGTAACCACACTCAAGGCTAGAGTATACCCCATATATTGGAAGGCATGGCCCACATCACAGGAGTACACTACCTGTTTGCCAGTGAGTGGACTCTGTGATCTATTCATGAAAACAGATGATGGCAGAGATATACTAATGTGTGTTGGGAGTGATAAAGAGGTGATCCAGGGGACATACTTCCACAGTAATTTCATGTCCACGGTTTCTGTGTTGCTCAATATACTCAATGTTCTGAGATAGCTTTAGTCCTCAGTACATGGCCTACATCAACAAACAACCAGACTAAGTGGACAAGTGTTATCACTGATGAAGTCTGTTACAACCTTAGTAAAGCAACAACTCAACTTACTGGAGAACCCAATGCTCATCCCTGGGTTCAATGTGTGTGCTACACATTGAAATCCTATGGTGAACATTGGGTTCCCCAGTAAGTCAGTTTCACAATAACAGTGTGAATCAAAGACTATTTCCCTGCATGTTCCATCTGTCCTGCTTGTTAGTTCTCTGCTAAGTCAAATAGCTGTTTGTTTGGTTAACCACTTAAACACAACAATTGATGCAGACGAATGTTCAGCGTTGTACCAGTTGTTGTGCTAAGGGGTATGTATTGTTCAAATTCAACCCACAACATCGCCATATAACACTGTCATGTTATATGGCTTCAGGGATGGATTGCCAGTTGAATTTGTACAACAGTTTGTGTGAACCCATATTGTAACATCCCATAGACATGTTACCTAGGCAGAAGTTGTATTCACTGCATTGCTTGGAAATGCATTGGACACAACTCTTCCACCCAAGCTATCACCAAACACAAAGCATATCAGACAGGATTCAAAAGCACAATATTTTGTTTATTGAGGAGGAACATGACAAGTTGTGCAGTTTATTTTTTTTTCTTGGGGGGCCACCTTAGACTGGGTGCCAGAGGTGGATGCCCTGGCTGATTGCCTGGTTACCCTTTGACCCCTAGATGTGGCTTCAGGGGTCACGCTGGAGGGAGTGGTGGGTGCAGTGGACCCCTCTGTGGACCACAGCTCTCTCTCTACACACAGGTTCTCCCTGCAGTTGTGGTCTCTCAACTCCACCAGCACCTGCGCCATCATGTCTATCATTCCTGTGTGGTGCTGATGGAGTTGTGTGTTCAATCTTGTGTGCTCCAACTCCAGGGCATGTATCCCTGCCTGGATTCTTGATGTGTTCCTCCTGGATTCCCTTCTGCTCCTTGTGACATTTTCATTGATCCTGTGGCATGCCCTGAGTAGCCTCCTCTGTAGCGACATGCATTCCGCCTCCATCCCCGTAGGTTGTGCAATGCTGGAGGTGGATATGCCCGGTGACTCTGCTGGTGGGGTTCCTGCTGCTGCTGTGTCCTCTGATGCTGTGTCCTCTGCTGCTGTATCATCTGCTGCTGTGTCCTGAACTGCTGTGTCCTGAGATTCTGTGTCCTGAGCTGCTGTGCGTGCTGTTGGAGTGGCTGGTGCAGATGATGGGCATATGCCCACCACATCAAGTAGAGATATCAGTCATTTGACCACATGGAGGCTCTTCAGATTGCCCCATTTGGAGATGAATACTTCATTGGAATGGTCCACAGAGTATGCTTGCAAACCAGCACAGTTTATAGACCATTCCAAAGACGTATTCATCTGCAAATGGGGCAATTTTGGCTCTGCTGAAGAGCCTCTGTGTGGTCAAATGACAGATATCTCCATCTGTCACATACAGCAATATCTGTCTAACCATGAGGGTAGGAGGGATATGGCTAACATGGCTCCACATCTTTTTACAATGCCTACAATATTACATCAAGGTGAAATTAACCATTGCCATCCCGTGCAAGGTATGGTCTGATATGTATGTGGATATGTACCTTTCATATGGGTACAAACATATCCTTACTAGATATGAACTCAGATATCTGTTCAGTACATGTGATTGTCTTACTGCCTATATATGTGCACCCATCATAAACTAACTTTTATTGATATCATGAATACAAACATACCATGTATATCCCATCTAAGTAAGGTAGAATATACTAGGTGTGTGTATTCTGATGATATCAATAAGAGTTAGTTTATGATGGGTGCACATATATGGGCAGTAAGGCAATCACATGTCCTGAACTGATCTCTGGGTTCACATCTTGTTGGGACATATTTGTACCCATTTGAAAGGTAACTATCCACATACATATCTGAGTGAGGCAACCGTACTCAATCATAGATATCCATAATTCATGGCCTATTGTTGATCAAACCACCATGTTTCATATTTGGTTCACATATGTATCCTGCAAATAGTGGCTAGTGTACCATCCATCCATGGCATCAGCACTCCTGAGGATCCATGTATGAGATATATAATTTCAAGTTAGAGTAAATGATTGCATGCACAACACCAAGGCCGACTTTTTCACCTTTAATGCTGTGGAGATGTTTTAGACCTGTGTGTTGCACATACAACCAGTTATTCTCAGTAGCACTGTGATTTGTGACCTGCTCCATCCTTTTTCTGAATCAGTAATTGGTGAAGTAGACCTGGTGAATTGAACATGATGCTGACTTCTCCAGTGATCTAATTTCCCCATTTGCAATGTTTTCTATGGAATCTATACAGTGGGACCTTTGCAAATTGATTCATTTTATTGAATATCGAGGGTATTATGTGTTCATTTCTCTCCATCATCTCCTTTTTATCACTTAGTGAATGTTCCCTGTGTGGCATTTAATCGTTAGCCTATCGACTTGTGTTTGTTGTCTGGTTAACCCTTTGAGTGCCGGAGGGGTTGCTGAAGCATTGTTGATAGATGCATTGATAATCCCTCTAGCACTCATGGTGTTATGTGTTGGTTGTGTGCTGGTTTCCCTGTGGGTACATGGGTGACATTGTGTTGGAGCAGTTCTGATGTTTAACATAAAACACTTTTCTGAACATGGTTTGTGTGTCTTGTGTGTGATTAGCACAGCAACATGAGGGTTAACCAGGGAGTTGCACAGGTTTGGGCCTTGTTGAACCTTGACATTTGTCCTTGTCTTGTGTCCTGTTTTAACCCTCAGGGTGCTGCGTTGGTGCGGTTGTGTGGATGAATGATGGGCATATGTTGGGATATGACTGTGTTTGTGTGTGATGGTTGTGTGGTTTGATGTGGTGCGTAGTTATGGGATGATGCACTTACCGGTAGGCTCCTCTCATCCCCAGTGTCAGATCCTCTAGGGACCCCCTCAATCAGCATAGATGACAAGGTCTGCCGCAGTCTCTCCTCCCATCCGCTGAAGGTGATAGGGACAGGGGGGCCATCTCCGGTGCCTCAGGTGTGCAAGGCGACATCCGCCATCTTCTTCTTGACCTGCGTTTTGCAGTCGCCCCATCTCTTTTTAACTGAGTCCACGTCCCGTGGCTATCGTATTGACCCCGCTGCAGATTTGGTTCCAGACAGCCTTCCTCCTCGCTGCCAGGCCAGGGACCCTCTCCCTCGGGAACAGGATGGTCTCCCTCTCAAGCACAGTCCCCATAAGGGCTGTGTTTTCCTCCTTGGTATATCGGGGATCCCTGATCTTGTCCCCCTCAGCTCCAGCATGTGAGGAGTCAGAACCAGAGTGTCCTGTCTGCTCTGCCCCGCATGTGTGTGCTGGTCCCCAGGAACTACCCTTTGTCCCACTGCAGGTTCTGTCCCTGTCCTTCGTGTGCCTGCTCTTCTGGGCCTGCTACCCCTCTGCCATGCAGATCTCCCTCTCCCACCCCTACTCTCAACAGGGATGTCCTGCTCCTGTCCTCCTCTCCTAGCCATCACTCACCCACTCACACCCAGGCACTCGCACAGGCCCTCACAGACACACTCGATCCCACTCACTCTCTGTCACACTCTTTCACTCACAGATTCACATTCTCAAAATAAAGGTTAATAAATGTGTAAGGTGTTGTAAAAAAAATAAGACTATGTGTATGTATGTATATATGTGTTTATGTTTGTATGGGCGTGTGTGATATGTGCAAAGGTGTGATATGTGTCATATTAAGTACACCTCTCTCCAAACTCCAAAAACTCCTTCTATCTTAAGTATACTTGCCTCTCTCAAATACTAGCCTCCACTCCTGGGTCCTGTGCCCTAGCTTGCTAAAACTTGAAACACAGACAGGGTGTGACTGTTATTTTGGGGTATATATAGGTGTATTTGAACATTTTTGTAACTTTGGGGCCTTGGGATTTAATTTTTTTTGTGCATCTATCAGGATTGCTAGCCAAAGCCAGCTGTAATGTAACATTTTGACTTAAGTTGTGTTTTAACGGGTGATTGGGACACACGGCGAAATGAAAACAGATGCAACGCAGGTTTTTGTGTTACATGTTTTTGTTGTGCCTACACTCGATACCTGTTCTTGTACTCATACTTTTAAATCCGCCATAAGTCATGTGTTATTTGCGGCCGATGTGCCTTTTTTACTTAGCGACTGGCTTAAACAAACCTTTGAATCTAGCTCTTAATCTAGTCATTCCCCGAAAGATCTGCAATTTATGTATTCATGCATGATTATTCTACATATAGATTCTGCTTAAAGGGTATGAATAACAAATTACAGGACACTAATGTGAGCAGAATAATGCCGTGAAAGTGATGATGTTTTTAATAAACCCACGTATACAAATAATGAATTAATTAAAAACGATCTGCTGTTAGAGAGACTGGGAAAGTATAATGCTAGTATTAAGCAATAAAGAAATATTTTTCATCTCAATTTAGTTATTCATTATCAGCTGTAAATAAAAGTTGACTTTTCACCTTGATTCAAGTTTGCATATTTGAAAACTGTATTAAAAACTGTCTATTTGTCATGTTAGCCAAAAGACCAGCAAATAAACAGTTAAGGAGATATTCAAACTGCATGCTCCCATTGATGTTTCATATGCTAATTAAGCTTTTCACGTATGCTAATGAAGCATTTTCTGTGATGTGTCATATGATAATGAATGATTTCAGTGAAGTTTCATATACTAATGGAGCTCTGTGCAGTACCAGGAGATTTTTAATTTCACTTTGCCAGAAATGAAAGTGTGAATATCTCCTAAACTATACATCTGCTGGACTTTTGGTTAACATAACATATAGGCAGTTTTGAAAGACATTTTCAAATATGTAAAAAAAAATCAAGGTGGGATGTCCATTTTAAAAATATTGTGATTGTGAGTGATTTATATGCTATTTTTATATGATACTGTCTGAAAATGCTCATGTATACAGTAGTAATTGCACCTTATAACAGCTTAGGTAATTTAGAAAAAGCTTTCAAAATCACCTATATTTCTGTTAGTCATGTTTTTATATAAAAGTAGAATTTGTGAGATATTTATTAATATTTATTTGTCAGGTTGTGGTGGTAGGGGACTCTATTATTAGGAGAACAGATAGGGTAATCTGTGGCTCTGATCATGGTGCCTGGGTAAGGCATGTTGCCGAAAGGGTGGAAAGATTATTGGGAGGGACTGGAGAGGATCCAGCTGTCGTGGTGCATATTGGTACCAATGACAAAGTAAGAGGAAGGTGGAGAGTCCTAAAAGGTAATTTTAGGGATTTAGGGAGTAAGATTAGGAACTGGACCTCCATGGTAGTATTCTCAGAGATACTACCTGTGCCATGTGCTACACCAGAGAGACAGCGAGAGATTAGTGAGCTCAATGCATGGTGTAAGAAGGAGGGCTTTGGGTCTTTAGAGCACTGGGCTGATTTTTCTTTGGGGTACAATCTCTATAGTAGGGATGGATTGCACCTGAATGCAAAAGGGTCTCAAGTGCTTGGGTAGTGGATGACTAGATGGTTGGAGGACATTTTAAACTAGGAATGGGCCAATAAATACTGGTCTAGACATTATAGAAAGGGAAGGCAATGTAGTTAATAACCAGATGAGTGGATCTGGGGTCTGGGTAGTACAGATGATAGGGAGAAGCCAATAAACCACATAAAAATTAAATCACAAATGGAACATGGCAGTGGCATAAACTGTATGCTTGCAAATGCCAAAAGATTAACTGGTAAAATAGGGGAATTGGAGCTGGTAGCTGAAATCAAAAACTATGACTTGATTGGTATAACAGAAACATGGTGGGATGACACACATGATTGGTCAATCAATTTGGAAGGCTACATGTTATTTAGAAAAGATAGGTCAAACAAAAGAGGTGGTATGGTCTGTTTGTATGTCAAACCAGCATTATTGCCTCATTTGCGGGATGATATGTGATGACAGTAGTGAACATGTGGAATCCCTGTGAGTTGAAACAGTCAATGGGGGTAAAACTGCCCAGAAAATATTAGTGAGCATTTGTTATAAACCGCCAAACATTGGTGATCTTGAAGAATCACAGCTATTAATGCAAATAGAAAAGGCTTCTCAAATAGGGAAAACTATAATTATGGGGACATAGATTGGAAAAATGGAAGAACTAATTCTGCTAAAAGCAGTAAGTTTCTGAACTTGTTGAATGACAGTTTTTTGTCTCAACTAGTACAGACCTCAACCAGAAGGGATGCATGTCTGGATCTGGTAATAACAGTCAATGAAGAATTATCTCTAACATCCAAGTAAGGGAGCACTTTGGGAATAGGGACCATAACATGGTATTGTTTGAGATTCCTTCAAAAAAGTAATTTGGTTCCACCAAACACTGAATTTTAAAAAAGCCAACTTTAGCAGGTTTAATTCATCCCTTGGTCTCTTTGACTGCAATAGAATATTTTCAGGAAAAAGCACAGAAGGTAAGTGGAATGCCTTCAAAATAACATTGCAAAAATATACATATACAGTTATCCCTTTGAAAATAAATACAAATGAAGCAAATTAAAACCAGTGTGGCTAACCAGTAAAGTAATTAATGAAATAAATAGCAATAAAGTGGCATTTAAACATTATAAAGCTGAGGGATCAGCAGAGGCATTTGCAGAATACAAAAATGCCAACAAAACATGTACAAAGGTGATTAAATTAGCTAGGCTGGAGAATTAAAGAAATATTGCTGAGGAGAGCATGAGCAACCCAAAAAATTCTTGAAATACATTAACGGCAAAAAATTAAAGTCTGATAATGTTGGGTCCTTGTTATCTGAAACGGGTGAGGTGGTCAGTGGGAACACGTAGAAAGCAGATATTTTATATAATTTATTTTCTTCTGTTTTTACCAAAGAAGAACGAATGGACAAGAACCAGCAAACTGCTTTTACAGAACAGTCACAGCATGCATGGGATTGGCTAACACAAGAAAAAGTGTTAAAACAATTGAATGGTGTAAAGGTAGACAAAGCCCTGGGGCTGGATGGTATTCACCCATGGCTACTTAAAGATCTAAGCCAGGCCTTGGCCAGTCCGTTATTTTTGATTTTCAGGGATTCTTTTATTTCAGGTATGGTGTCCATGGATTGACGTAAAGCAGATGTGGTGTCTATATTTAAAAAGGGATCAAAATCCCAGCCGGGAAATTACAGACCTGTAAGCTTGACATCTGGTAGGGAAGCTGTTTGAAGGGTTGCTAAGGGAATATATTCAAGAATTCATCTTGAACAGGAATTTCATTAGCAGGAGCCAACATGGCTTTGTGAAAGACAGGTCTTGTCAAACTAACTTGATTGCATTTTATGAAAAAGTGAGTAAAAATATAGATTTGGGAGTGGCGGTTGATGTAATCGATTTAGACTTTGCCAAGGCATTTAATATGGTTCCACACAAGAGGTTACTGTACAAATTGAATGGAATAGGTTTAGGGGCAAATGTTTGTGGGTGGATTGGAAATTGGCTGAAAGAATGCAAAGAGTAGTAGTAAATGGGAAGTTCTACAATTGGATAAACTTGGTAAGTGGAGTACCTCAGGGATCTGTCCTTAGTCCTCTTCTTTATAATTTGTTTATTAATGATCTCCCAAATGGGCATAGGGAGCCATGTATTAGTGTTTGCAAATGACACAAAAGTTAGGTAATAAAGTCTGAACTGGATGTGTCTTCATTACAAGAGGATTTGGACAAATTGAGTAACTGGGCGGGCAAATGAGATTCAATATAGACAAGTGTAAAGTTATGCATTTTGGTTATAGTAATAAAAATGCACCATATAGTTTGAATGGTGTTTCTCTGGGGAAATCTACTAATGAAAAGGATTTGGGAGTAAAAGTAGACAATAGACTTAACAGAAACTTGCAAGGCCAGATGGCAGCTGCAAAGGCCAATAAGATATTGGCATGTATTAAAAAGGGTATTGACGCAAGGGAGGAAGACATTATCATGCCTCTTTACAGGTCCATGGTAAGACCCCACCTAGAATATGCTGTTCAATTCTGGGCGCCCTTTTAAAAAAAAACAAAAAAAAAACAACATTATGGAACTAGAGAAAGTGTAGAGGAGGGCTACAAAACTAGTAAGGTGAAGAAATCATGAAGAAGTTATGAAGAAGTTATGAAGAAAGGCTAGAAAACTTAAACTTCTACACACTGGAGAAACGGCGTCTTAGTGGGGATATGATAACATTGTATAAATATGTTCAGGGCCCACACAAAGGGCTCTCCAAAGACCTGTTCAGTAACAGAACAGTACAAAGGACAAGGAGTCACCCGCTTAGACTTGAGGAAAGGAGATTTCATCTACAACAGCGGAAGGGTTTCTTTACGTTAAGGACAATCAATGTATGGAATTCACTTCCTGAGGAGGTGGCACTATCGAATACATTAGATGTCTTTAAAAAGGGCCTGGATACTTATTTAAAAGAGCAGAACATAGATGACTATGTCTGTTAGTATTGGGAATAATATTTAGTTAGTACTTGTTGATCCAAGGAGAAATGTAAAAACAGAGACATTTTGGGGCAAACCAAATATACCAAAGGGGACATAAACATTTCTATTGAGACTTCAACCTGTTAAATATTAAAGAGTTCTCCAAGGCATTGTAAATCAATGTGTTTGAAATGTCTCTATATCCAACTGCATAAAACTGTTTAAATCCATTGGAATTGTGGGAATACTTATTTTTCCTCAATGGTATAGTTGCTTGGCTCCAGATTTGCTCTCCTCTTTAGTTTTACACGTATGGCTTTTTATCTTTTAAAGAAAAACTAGCAACTGATAAAAATAAAACTCAAATTATTTTAATCTTGAAAGACAATCCTGATGGTCATCACAAATCAATTTTGCCTGGATTATTTATTGATAATGAATCTTTATTTAATACTGAATACTGACTATAATGCTGGTTACCTTAACCTTTGAAATCCCTTTGAAATCTCTCCTGCACTATCACCCCAGTACTACAGTTTGCTGCCACCACACACAACTTTATATCTGAGCATCTTAGGTTACCCCAAACACAACCGAATTACAGTATAAAATCATCTTAATAATCAGACATATACAATTAACCCTTTAGTAATGTGTTCTAACTGAGCTTCCTTCAGAGTATTGAGTTCATATCAGAGAACAAAGACCAGAGTTGATTAATTGAACATTTAATCTAAAAAAAGGTTTCACAGTGCTGGTACAAAAATACAGAAATAAAGGACATACAGAAATAAAGATTACACATAGGCAAAATAGTCCATAAAACCTATGATTAAGTTTCGATTAGCATAAAATGCGTTAGGTGGTTTATGCGCTGATAGTGTGTTATTACAAATGTTTTGTTTTTACTTTTTGGAAAATAAAATATATTTTTTAATGGAAGAGTTCACAGTTGTGGTGGCTGTTTGGATTCCTGTTGGTCCGTGATGCTCTCCTAACCTGTGTCATCTAGTTTGTCGGAACCCGTGGCCAGGGCTGTCGGGAGTAGCTCCAGACCGGCAAAACGTTGATGAGCCTGGTGAGTCTCCAGTCTTCTTGACGCATTTATTGTCTTGTATGAAATACTTATGGCAGTTCTTCTATCAAGTATATGTGGCCAATTGAAGTGGACTTTGAGTACATATTGTGTTCATAAAATAAAAGGGGAGAAACACAAAAAATCCCTTCATACAATTACCAATATATATATATATATATATATATATATATATATATGAGAGTCCTTGTTGGAAAATCAGATAGTTAAAGTTCCCCTTCCAGTTGTTAAAAAGGAATTCACCCTTTTTTATCCAAGACCCATATTAAATAGATACCACAGTTGTTTCTAAGAGGCCAGACCCCCTGGGTGTTACCTGGGAGGATCAGATATTTGGCCTGACAGTTTACGGCCCACTCAATCAGACCTGTCAGGGACGCTACTGCAGAGTTTAACCTGAAAAGGCACAAGGGTTCCCAAAACAGGCAAAAACAGCACACCCCCATAATGTTATTATAATCACATTCCTCATATTTGAGTGAATATCTGGACACCAAATATGCTGGGTCTAACTGGTTGCAAAGTGGCCATTCTTGTAACTCATAGCAGGAACACCTCTCCCTGGCATGTTTGGTACCTACCAAAAGGATAAAACCTGGGCATTCTAAATATATATTTGTATTGAACCTTTTTACACTATATATATATGTTCTCCCTATTTTATATTAAGTGGATGTCCCCTGCATATCCCACCTAGAGCAGATGTCCCAATACATTTTATGACACCCTAAGTCTTGCTCTGGTGATGTTATCTACTCATCCAATATAGCTAACACTTTAAAAGGCTACAATAAAATACACACAAAATAAACAAACAAATTGTACATACCAGAGGCCAGCAAAAGCCAAATCATGCCTTGGCATGACAGACACATTTTATTAAAAGTTGAGTAGTAACTCTTTATGTCAGCAACCTCAAATTAAGGGGAAAAGAGTAGGGATGGGTTTCACCTCAATGCAGATATAGGTGAAAGATGGCATTTCCTGCATAGCAGGAAATCTCTTGTAAAAAGTGTCACTTTTACGCTTTTTTCGTCAAGCTCATTGCATTGAAATAATTGAGAAGAATGAATTTCTCCCCACCACATGGCAATTTTCTCTTCTGTTCCTGCAGGAATTAGTGAGAATTCGTAAGAATCATTCAGATTATATGCAAATTCACTTTTTAATTAACACATTGCAGCATTTTTTTATTTTACCTTTAAAAAAGTCCTCCAGAGCAAGAATAGCTGATTTGAACCACAAGTGAATATATTTTATAACCCCAGTCTAATATTCAGTGCTTGTATCCAGAGCTATAATACTTTTGCTAATAAGAGTAGAAAATCTATCCTACAATGTCCAATCACTGGTTACAGTTGTCAAATCAGCAACCTTATAATCAGGTACAATATCACAGAACTCAAAGGCATAAGGGACACATAAAGCTTGTATAATTGCTATGCATTTTGGCACAGGTATTTGAAATTGGAGTTATAAATATCTGTGTGTAACCTGCTTTAAATGACCCAAAGTCTTCCTGACAATCTCATTCTCATACCATTTCCACTTAGTAGTTTTACATATGCATGCAATTTTCTGTTGAATAATGCAAAATTGTATATTTTTAATGTAAGCAAAATACAGTGTTTTGTGCCCTATTTTTAACAGAGTCTGTTTGTAATGTTATATTATATCAGTGTAGCTCTTACCTCTTTGAGTGGCAGAGGGGTATCCAATACCATGTAAAGTCCCATGGTACTCAAAGGGTTAAGAGCACAGAACGATAAGTACAAGTCAATGTAAGAGCTATTCTGGTGCAAATTATTTGAACCATAGAGGAGAAAGAAAAGGATTTAAATGAATCCTCCTTAACATTCAAGGGGTTAAAATATCCAATAAAATCAATGGAAATTTGGGGATATTTATTTGTTACCCATGGGGTAGATGGTTTGCCACATATTTGCGCCTTCTTTTTCTTTGTGCTTATGGTCTCTTGGTATGCTGGTAAGTTAGGCTTATATTGAAGTTTTCATGCGTATATGAACAATTATTTATTTAAAGAGACACTAATACCTAGAAAGAAGTCATATGAGTTTGTAATGATATGTGTACCTCTTGGCAATGTGAGCATAAGGAAAAATCTGAAAAACCTGTCAAGTGGGGGCAAGGTTTTCCTTATGCTCAAAGTAAGGAGATTGTCCCTTGCTGTGAGCGATCTGGTCCCAGATTCCACATCTAAGGGGAGGTGGCTTACACTAGGTAAAAGTGACGGGAGGGGATACTTTATCATTCAATTACTCTTGAACTACAACTCTGACAGTATTGAAATAACACTCTCCATGGCCCAAATACTATGAAGATTAATTGGGGCTGCTGTTTTTCTGAAACATTGCTTTCCCTTTAACATTGATCTTAAAGGTATAGTAATGTTTCATAATAAAAGCAGCTCTAATTAATCATCATAGTATTTGGACTTTGGAGAGTGTTATTTCAATTCTATCAGAGTTGTAGTTCAAGAGTAATTCAATGACAAAGTATCCCCCTCCCGCCCCTTTTACTGATGTAACACTGTTCAGCCAGATCAGAAGGGATGTCCCCAGGTAGACTGCAGGAGGGACAGTCTTCAATTAAGATAAGGGAAAGGCCTGAAAAAATTGTCAAGGGGGGCAGGGCTTTCATTGTTCTCATAGGAAGAAGATTGACCCCTTCTGTCATCTGTCTGGTCTATGGACTGGATTCCACATCTGAGAAGAGATGGCTTACACTAGGTAAAAGGGGCGGGAGGGGAAACTTTGCTTGTGAATATCTCTCAAACCATAAAGGTTTGAGAGATAAGACTTATATCGTTCTTCGTGTTTTTTTAATGCCTACAAAATAAAATAAAGATAAAACGAAGTATTACTATCCCTTTAATACAAACATATAGACAACCAAGCAGACCCACAAGGGATGGGCAAACTGAGTCCCTCCTGTTGTTGAGAACTACAATTCCCATAATCCACAGGCAGCTGGTAGGCCTTAGGTCACCAAGAGTATTGATTTCATAATTTATGGAAGCTTGTAATGAGTATCATACAAGATGCACAAAGTAAGCTGTATATAAATAATTAGAGACCTCTTCTTTCTGCAGCAGCTCATGTCACGACAGTTAAGACTGCACACTATTAGATGACATAAAAAAGAAATTAAAGAGATGAATGTACTAAGGAATGTAATAATTCTGGAGCAAACCAACACAGGGGACAAAAAAAAACTCCATTGCTTTAGAAGGGCTTTAAACCCATTGAATGAGAATAAAGGCTGCATCTAGTTGTGAAACAATGTAGTAGAGACTTTCCTAGCATTTGATTTTTTAGATACTATTACTGGGTCTCAGGGGAAGAGGTTCATTATTCTGGATCAGTGTTCCCTGGTAACCCACACCCACACTTTGCCTCAAGTTCTACCCACTCTCTGTCCCATTCTGGCACCATTTCAAGGGCAAAGTACTCCTCCCCTCTTCATAATCCCACCCAAACCTATTAATTCCCACACACTTTATGATGCAAATCACATCATTTGAATACTCCAAATCCAGACCATAGTGGTACTCTGGAGGCTTATGAGAAGAATGTTCCGAGGCATGACTATTAGCTAGCACAAAATAGAACACAATAAAACTCATGCACTTGGCACTGTGCACTATATCTGATAAATCAGTGAAAAGGGCACAGGAGGGAAAGCACCTTGGCGCAATTGCCCTGATAACACACATGAAATACAGATGCCATGACATTCATGTGAAGCATGTTAAAACCAAACCACCACAAAAGAAATTGGGAGCCACTATTGCTGTACCCCCTGTCTCTCCCATAGGGCACCAAGAGTTGAGGTGGAAATCGAAGAGGAGGAATAATAGAGAAACATAGCCAAAGCTTGCAAGTTCAATAGCGAGCAAAACACCTGGCTCACAATCATCTTCTTGCTCTAGGGTCCTGGCACTGGAAGACGTACCAGTGTCTTCTGGTGATCCACCTCTGTCATCCTTACCTCCCCACCAGCTGATAGTGATTCTGTAGATGAGAGGATGTTTCAGTTCATGTCCACCCATTGCACCTTGTGTGGTCCTCTGACCATGCATGGCAATGTAGTGGAGTATAATAGCAGGCATGGAATTAAGCAACATGTGAGGATATTCCATCCTGCCAAATATGGTAAGCTGGTGGCAGGGAAAATTCATCATTATTGTTAAGAGTGAAAGTTGTCACCTGTCCCCAGTGGAATAGGCAATGGGCAGAGTGACAGCAGCAGTACTTATTTTCTGGGGTGATAATTGATTTGACATTGCTGACCTAAGCATTAAGGTGTTTGCTTTCAATTATGCCACTTGTTTGATGTGAGTGCAGATGTGTCCATTGTTCCCAGTGCTTCCTACACACACACTGTGCACATTAAAGTTGCTGATGAATGGCAAATTTCCTTCCTGTTGTAGTTTCAATGGAAGAAATAGTATTCCAATGCAACCATGATTTTGGATAAATTGCAGGAGGACAAGCATTGTTGGACAATATACCTGAAGTGGAGGGGGCTAGGTATGGTGCTGATACTGTCTCAAGCGTATCACTGGAGCTATTGGCAAGTGAAACCATGATCATCATCACCCATATCTCTGCTGTTGTTGATCCCATTCCCTTGGAGCTGCCTAATCCTCCTGCTGCTTAAACAATTGAGCAGCTGAAAGAACAGCAGTTGCAAATGCCGCAACAACAACAGTGGCATTTGCAAATGGCCAGTGGCCACCAGCCACCAGACTCCGCCAACACAGGCACCCTCAAACCACTTTTATATTGCCTGTGGGAAATAAAATAAAATTTGATATGTGATGTGTGTAAATAGCAGAAAAACTGCAATTTTAGCTGGAAAGTTTCCACTAGGTGGGGAGTGCCAGTTTTCTCCTATTTCAGTATTGAGGTGAAAACTTTTGCCCATCCCGACTTCTAGCCATTAAAAGAAATTAAAGTCTCCAATGTATTGTGAAGGCATGCATTGGAGACTTCTCTAGCATTCAAGGTGTTAAAGTGCCTTTTATATCCATGAGAAATTGAGTATATTTTGTTTGTTCCCTGGGGAGTTTCTAGGACCTACTGTGCCTTGAGGTAAAAATATATGACAGAGTCCCCCAACCCAAATGTTCACAAACATCCCAGAGAAAATATGAATCATATTTTGTGATGATTTTGATACCTCCCTGGTTATAAAAGGGTTAACAGAGAAAAGGGAAGGACTAGCCAACATTATTCTTACCTTTCTGTCTGGAAACAGCCACATGTTATGATGTCAGTGGCAACCAGCCTAGACAGGAAATTGAGAATGCAAAGCTGAGGATCCTCCTCGGATTCCAGGGCCATTCCCCTCTTCACCTTCTGTGCCCCCTGTAGTTATGCATCTGAGTGTCTTCTATGGCAAAACTGGTTTGTTCCAAAATTGCCCCTGTTCTTGGTGCAAAACAATTACTAGATCTATGCTCAATCAACTTGGTAGCCTGCACATTAATGGGAAGAACAGCTGAACATGATTACATGACCAAAGACATTACTGACTGGAAGGATTAATTATTTATAGATATATTACTACTTTTCTGTTTTTCTGAAGGGTCTAGTTTCTCATTAAAATTACGTTTAGCCTCAACAACTGCAGTTGTTTCACTAATAACCAGTATCCCTCTCCCTTTTCAATTTACAGACATGTCTGATTGCTCTGCATGATTGGAGTGACCTCCTCTCATGATGTCACAATGCTATATGAGCACAATTTAAGCAGTATTTAACCCCTTGGTGACCTGGGGGTATGCAACACATTGCGAAACAATTTATTTCACATCACTCTGGTCTTCTAGGAGTTAATGTACTGTTTATTTTGTAGACAATTGCAGAAGAGAAACAAAATTGCATAAAATCAACCTGCCTATTAAATAAGTATTATTCTGTGTGGCAGTGATGCTGTGGTCAGTACAACAAGTTACCCAGCTCCTCTGTGTTGTATATCATCAATTTATATAAATGTGGTGGTGTAGTTGCACTTTAACCCTTTGAGTGCCAGAGAGGTATACAATAAATTGCAACACACTTTGGCACTCAAAGGGTTAACTAGAATCCAAATCATAGTCTAAATACTGCAGATTCTCTCAAATTGCTATCTCAAAGCAACCTGCACATTGAAATGATTGTGGCTCAAGGAACAAATAAAAAATTGTGTTTTAAATGGGCTTTAAATCTGTCGATTGATAAATCTCAGATTTCTTTAGCAATGAACAGGTTAAAAGACCCATTAAAAAAAATTAGTTCCCTATACCGCAGTTGGTTTGATCTGGAAATTCAGATTTTAGAGAAAATATTTACAAATATAAATTATATATAAATGATGATGATTATTATTATATACAGCCAGGGAATAACAAACGAATATTAAGAAATTAATGTATTCTATACATTATTGAAACAGCTGTTTGGAAAGCATTTGCTGGGTATATAAAGCAAAGGGGCATTCTGGGACAAACAAAATACTCTATGGGGCTGAAATAAAAACGCTTAGTGGTTTAAACAGGAGTTTAACCCAGTGAATATTTATACAGATCCCTAATGCTTTGCTTCTCAATGTAGTGGAATCCTCTCTGGTATTCAGGGGTTAAAAGCACTTCCTGAATCAATTAGATTTCTGAAAATTTGTACTTGTCCCTTATGGAACCATTGGTTTGCTCCAGAATTGCATTTAAAAATAAATAACTGTTTTGTATAATATGAATTAAGACAGAGGAATTCACAAGTTATTTCATGCATTTATGCAGATCCTAAAGTCTCACATCACAAATCTAACCAATATGGGTGCCACTCCATACTTTAAAATTTAAGCCAATTATAAATTCCTAACACGTTGGTACATGACACCACAACGACTCTCTGGGTTTGACCCCAATATAGCGTCCACCTGTTGGAAGTGTCATTCAGGTTTGGGAAATGTGCTCCACATATGGCGGACCTGCCCCAAAATACAGTCCTTTTGGGTCATAGACATTGCCTAAATTAGACAATTAAACTAGTTTTCAATATGTCTCTTCCTTTAGATCCAATGCTTTGCCTATTCCAGCATAGAAACCCCTCCACGCCCCTATCTAGAAATACTTCCTGGTCCTGTATGCAATTTCTTCTGAATGCAGATAAAGCTGTCATCCCTTCATACTGGAGATCTCAAGGGACCCCCCCATTGATGCATGGTGGACTAAAGTCTATCATATCTTGGATATGGAAAAATGCCATACCATCACTCTAGGTTCAATGACAGATTGATTGATTGATTGATTATATGGTTTACCTACAGGAACACACAGGTACCTTGAATGCATTGAGTGTGTGCTTTTGCTATTTAATGGTCTCTTCTCTAACTGCTTTCACTTTCTTAAAGGAGCAGTAAACTTTTTTTATGAAAACACATATTTTACAGAGCATTTCCTGTTGAATAAAACAAGGTCACTCCCATCACTGTCTGATGTTTTATTTAAAATTTATAGCAGCTTAAATAATCAGGAAGTGAATTTACTGTGTTTACTTCCTGATAGTTCTAACTGACAGGAAGTGACAGGCAGTTTCTATCACATTCTATGGAGAATTGTATGTCTCTGACTTTCCTGACTTTCCTCTCCATTAGAATCTAACAGGAAATCTAATTAGACTTTGACCACTAGAGGGCACTGCAAATGTAAAAGAACATGGGTTTAAACTGTAATAACTCTGGAAATATAAATCTCTCAGCAGTGGGAGTACTCATATTTTACTCAGTAGGAAAATCCCTACAATATATATTTTTTTCATAAAAAAAGTTTACTGCTCCTTTAAGGCTTGTTGGGCTTGTTGGTAGGTTGTCTGGTTCTACTATGTCTATTTTTTTTATCTATTCCCTCCCCCACTACTTCCACCCCCTTTTTTCCCCAGTCCAACGTATTTTCATACATTTGAATCAATACCACCATGTTCACAACCATTCATTTTCAACCCTTTAATGGCATACTTATTTTCTCCACTGCCTTAGTAATGCTGAATATACTGCTTACATGATTTAACATTTAATGTAGTGTTGTAATACACATTTTTTCCTTTTTGTAATACTGTATCTTGGATTTAACACTTTTCAGATCTCTTCTATTATATGAAACTTTATTTCCAATGACGCCTTTAAATTAAAAAAAAAAAAATAAGCCAGTTATTATAAAATTTGACCAGTCACTGTACTGTTTAACCTTTAAATAACTTGATCCTGGTTGGTACAAAGTTATGAACATGCATAATTGATACACTGCGATTTGGTGTCCTAGGGCTCAATTAGTCTATCATTGTTTTGACCATCTGACTCAGCTGTCATTCATAGGCTTCACATCAATAATTATTCTAATTTATTGAGCAATAAATGTTCATTAATGGAGTAGTTACAAAGTCATTACAATGTAATTATTGTTTAATTGGGTATTTCTTATGGGATTTCCCACAAAGTATCTAATTCTTATATAATACACTTAAACATGATATTAGCAAAGTGACTGATAGCCAAATTTATTAGTACTTTATATTCTGGAATTTGAATGAATCAGATTATTTCCTTATTATTGAATTAATATTTAGATGTCACAGTCTGAAATTTTAGGTCTTATCTCATAAGCAGCATCACTTCTTTGGTCAAAAAATCTCATTGAGGTCAACAACATGTTTATTTTTAAGCAACACAAATGATTTATGACATAAATCTAAAAAGAAAAACTGCAAGCAGGAAGTTTTACATCAATGATTCCCAAATTTATTCTCAGGGAACCCTAACTGGCAATATCTTTAAGATTTCCCTGCTTGACTAGAGGTGAATTAAATTGCAGGCTAGACATTTAAATTAACTTACCTTTGCACAAGCAGAAAAATCCCAAAGACATGACCAGTTAGGGTTCCTTGACCCTAGGGTTGGCAACTACCGTTTTCATAACGTACCAAAGAGAAAAACATCTGATATGTTTTACAGGGGGAAGAGAACTGTACTGGTAAAATGGAAAGCTGAGTGTTTTTTTAATAAAAAAAATATTGTCACACTACAATATAACTACAAACCTTCTGGAAATGTTGTAAAAATTACAAGCTCTGTGGTGTAGTTTAACTTATGAAGGCAAGTTCTGTGGGTCAGACTACATGGATTGAAAGATTTGTATGTAACCTTCTAGGTTGAATGCAAATTCTACGGTTAGTTTGTACAGATACAATGTGTGTGTTTTGGTTCCTCTGGAAAAACAAGCCCTGTAATCAACTCCCACCGAAACTTATATTTCAAATTTTGAATTTCGATAGACTCAAGGAATGTAAAATTTGTTCTAATACTAAAAATGATCAATATTTTTTAATATGTATTTTTTATTGGATTTCTGGTAAAATACAGACACGGAGAAAAAAAAAAACAGATGGCAACACAGTGCCAAAATGCACATAGGAAAAAGAGAGAAAGCATCATAATAAGAAATACAATTAAGTAAAAGACTATCACAGAAAACTGGTTAAAGACAACAGTGGAATTGATACGTTTCTGCATTTCAAGATATAAAAAGGGTAAAAAGTAGATCAGAAGAGTAGAAGAGAGAAAAGGTAAAGAGAGGGAAGAGGGAGAAAAACAGACAGGAGAAAAGGAAGGATGAAAGTGAAGAAGGTCTTGGACACAGGGGGGGCAGAATCTCTACCTCCGCTAGCATGAGGGATCAGCAGTGCTTTCTGCTAATCTAACGGGCCTCTTGACAATGATCTACATTTTAAAAGCATATTTAAATGAAGGATTCCAAAATCTTTTGAAATACAGCCCTAGATTCCATTCCACCAGAAAAAAATACACAAATCAGTGAATTGCTGATTGGTATATATGTTTTGGTGGACAAATCCATAATTCAGTTCAGGCCAAGGGCAGGAATCTGATTCCTAAATTGTGTTTGGGCTAGCTGAACTGGCAATGGAGTGTTTAATCAGTTAAATGATCAAATAAAGGGCAAAATTACCCTGTAAAATAGGAGGATAACTGTGGAAAAAGGGAGGTTAACCTACCATGTCGCTGTAATGTGTGAGGACTGTAGGGTTACATAGGCATTACAGGTAATACATCTGCCATGGACTTTTTTGAGCGAAAGTCCTTTGAACTCACTATTTCCATCTATTGGCTGGCCCTGTTATGGAAGCGCAGATATTATCCTGTCCTGTGAACTGTCATCTATTGGTTGAAACCATGGATGGCAGAATTGCACTGATGCCATCTATTGGTTGAGCCCTGTTATGGAAGCACATGTATCATCTAGGCCTGTGAACTACCATCTATTGATTGAGGCCATGCATAGCACTATGGTCTGTGAGTTCAATGCTGGTGGCCAAAATCAAGGCAATATGCAAATCCATTACTGTTGCCAGTTCTGTACCTCCAGTCTCTACTGCCTTAATTCTATGCCCCATCCTACCTCCCATTAATATGATATTGTGTTATGTTGTTATAGGCATTGTATTCTACATATTATGGTATTTTGTTTATATGCATGTAGTGTCACCCTAAGTTAACTGCAGGCTGTGAAAGGCCTAACATTGTTTTACAATAAAATTAGAAGCATGTTTTCTACTCTTGAAACAGATGTCTATGCTCTGTTATTGGTGGTGGGTGTTGGCAATGTTAGTCCTGTGTAAGGAAAAGCTCCTTGTTAAAAACAGTGTTGTGGTATTAGAGTAGTTGTTGCCTTCCTGGTGGATACTTTTGAGCAGAGGTGATGATACCTGCTCTGCAGTGACCTGTTCCAGTGGAAAGAAGTGTGAATGCCTACCCAGGTCACTGTCCTAAACCAACTGCTATGGGCTGGCTGCTCGTGAAGATGTGGAGCAAAACATGTTAGACCTGGTGCAGAGGTCGTATATGGGAGCAAGTACCATCTATCCCACCTCTGTTCACTAATGCCTTTCTTATGATTTTAAGTCATTCAACAATATAGATTTGTTTTTTACAAAGCTGGCTGCTGCAAGTTTCTATTATGGCGTGACGTCCATTTCCTTGTTGCTGTGTTCCTATTCAGGTCTGGAGAATCTGTTTGGATTGAGCACCTGTACACACTCGATATATCAAGGGCGAGTCGCTTGACTTTGAAAAAATTGTGTGGGATGTTTCAAGTATTATAGCGTTGTAGCACCCTATCCATTTGCACCTGAAGGTGTTCCAATCCAGTTGACACTCTTTCCTCTGAGTGGTGCAACAAGATCCAGTGGCAAATGGCCCAGGCCTGTCTGGTGGTCCTTTGAGGTCAGTCCAGTATAAATGACCTGAGGTACCCCCTAATCTACAAGGGTGGGTACAAAGGCCATCACATTGGAGGTGGTGGTGGGATCTCTTGCACTACAGAGTCCAAACCCCCACCAGGATTCACCTCCATCAGGGTGTTCAAGGGAGGTCACAGCCAAAGCCCTAGATGGGAGCAATATATGACCAGCTGACTGTTCCACCATTGAGGCAACTGATCATAGCCCAAGGGTCTGATCATGATCAAAGCCGTAAGTCAAATGGATGGTATAGCTGAGGTCCCAGCTCCACAACAAGGAACAGAGACCACATTTCAGCAGAGGATGCAAGATGCATGGTCTGAGCCTACAAACAGGACTTGGAAACAACTGTGTTTTAACCCCCCCAGTAAAACCTGTGAGTCTTGGGGTCACCGGTGGGAGACCACCCTGTGAGTTATTTTGGGAAGGGGAGAAGTGTGGAGAAACAGGAGCTTAACCCCTCATGTCCTTGTGATATATGAGGACTGTGGGATTACATGGACATTACAGGCAATACATCTGCCATGGACTTTTTACAGCAAAAGTCCTTTGAACTTACTCTTGACATCTATCGGTTGAGCCCTGTTCTTTAAGCACAGATATACTCTTTACTCTCTTACTCTCTTTTATTTATTTATATAGCGCACACAGATTACGCAGCACTTTACACTCATATTAGTCATGTTGGTCCCTGTCCCCATTGGGGCTCACAATCTGAATTCACCTATCAGTATGTTTTTTGGAGTGTGGGAGGAAACCGGAGTACCCGGAGGAAACCCACGCAAACACGGTGAGAACATACAAACTCATATTATCCTGTACTGTGAACTAGCATCTATTGGTTGAAACCATACATAGCAGTATTGCACTGATGTCATCTATTGGCTGAACCCTGTTATGGAAGCACAGGTATTATCCTGTCCTGTGAACCTCCATCTATTTTTGAGGTAATGCATAGCAGTATGGCGTGTGAGTCCAGGGCTCGTGGCCAATAGCCAGACAGTATGCAAACCCATTACTGTTGCCAAGACTGTACCTGTACTTCCTTAATTCTATCCCCCATCCTACACCCCACTAATATGATATTCTGTTATGTTGTTATAGGTGTTTTATTATATGTATTATATTGTTTTGTTTATATGCATGTAGTGTCACCCTAAGATAACTACACTGTTTTTTTCTGTGTTTTTGTTTTGTACTCCTGAAGCAAATGTCTATTCTCTGTTATTGGGGGTGGGAATTGAAAACACTAAGTCTATGTTGCCAAAAGTTTCTTTTTTAATTTTTAACCCCCAGACTGCCAACCCCACATTGGATATGGGCTTGGATCGGTCTACCAACAAAGACTTGGCAAGGTCCCCCTGGTTCACCATTTTAATTTTTTCTCTTAATTTTTGTTCAGATCTAAATTGGGGTGGATCACCTATCTGATCAAGATAGATAATCAGTACTGGTAACCTGAAGACAATTGCAGCCTTCCTTCTCTTCTTCCTCAGCTTGACGTTACCTGAATTTCTGGGTTGAATGGGAGGATTAGGAAGGTTCACTTGCATCATCGCTGATAGTAGCAAAGACAAGGTGTCTTCCTGATCCTCCTACTCAAGCCAGAACATTGGGGAATACCAGCTAGTATTAACGGAGTTATAAGGATGGGTGAAAATTTTCGCCTCAAGCCAAAATCATCAAATAGTGGCCCTTCCCGCTTGGCAAATAATTTCCCATGAAAAGTGCCATTTTCCCACTTTTCTCACCTGGCTCATTGCAATGAAATCAATGGTAAGAAAAAAAATTCCCACCACATGAAAGTTTTCTCTACTTTTACTGCAGGCATACAGTTAAAAAGAATGTCAGGCTCTCACAGCAGCCCATTCTGTGTTTGTGAGTAGAGAAAGCAGCATATTTTTGAGCTAGAGAAGATAGGCAAATAAAGGGTAATTGAAGCTTGGTTTAGATATTCTTTTGGTAGGAAATGTGTTCTCTGTATTATGGGAGTCTGGGGGCACTTTGGGGATAATAAGGGAGGAGGAAGGTTGACCCCAAATAACCCAAAATTCTGTGTCACTGACTGTTAAGTCACAGGCAGCTGGGGTCCAATTTGCTTGCTCCTCTTGATGTTATTGTCTCTGTGCTGGGGAAGTCTAGGGAAAGAAGTTGGTGATTTTGTTTTTCAGTTAAAATTTTTTTTGGTGTGACAGTCTGATAAAATAGGGTGGACAACAAAAAAAATTGAAAAAAATAATAAAAAAAATAAAATCTAAACAAATAAATATATTAGGTGAAAGACATCTTACTGGGAGCCAAAGTTGAGAAATATGCTGTTTACTGTAGGGAGTAAAAGCATACACAGTAGTTGAGTAATGTCCAGCAAAAGCAAAAGGAGCAGCAGGAGAGGTAAATGTGGAGCAGTGCAGGGATGTAGGAGTAAAGTGATAGTTCAAAAGCTGACTGAAGCCATGGTTGCTGCAGTGTGTGCAATAAATTATGATGATCCTTCTCCTCCCAGAGAAGATGCAGTTTGTCAAGGTCCCACAAAAAGTTCCACCATCACCAGCACCAGTACAAAAAATATTAATAATATAAGAACACTGAAGATGACAAGAAGTTGCATTCCAGTGCTGATTATGGCAATGGTATAATGGAGGAAGGTATAGCAGCTGAACCAGCTGCTGCATATGACAGTGAGACAAAAAAGCACTAAAACACCTATCCTCAAAGTAGTAGTGAACTTTGTGAAAGTAAAAAGACATAGTTTGACACCTCTAAAAGCTTAGCGAATTATAAGAGAAGTGGGCAAAAAGCAGAGGGCGATGCTGATGCTGCTGAGGATGACCTAATGATAACTGATGATGATGATGTTGATGATGCAGATCTAGAATATATCCCTCCAGCATCCTCCTCTTCTTCAGATACAGATAAAATTGAGTGATGATATGGCCAGAGACTTAGAAGAAAGGCAAAGGCTCAATCTTCCACTGCTGAAAAGTCATCATCAGCATAATCACCACTTCCAAGTCCAAGTCCCACTTAGCTACATACACTTGTTGAGTAACCAGCAGCAACCACAACAGCAACAAAGGTTATTAACATCCACAACCTTAGCTCTGATGAGTGCCTCTGCTGCTGCTGGAAGTGTTGCACCTTTCACACGGAGTAATAGTATCAGTAGAATTGAATCAACATCTAGCCACCGTAGTAGTAGCAGCCTCTCAGGAACCCCTCAGTTCATAAAGTCCACAGTAGAGAGATACTTCAGTCAAGAATCCAAAAGCTATGACAGAGAAATCCAGGACAACTGTATTAACAACAGCACAGCTACCATCTAGCAGATTTGGGACCACTGCTATAACCAATAATTGATGTGTATCAGTAATCTGAAAAGGATAGCTTACATTTGGCACAAACATGAGAATGGTAAAAATTGCTTTCGGAATATAACGTGTATATATATATATATATATATATATATATATATATATATATATATATATATATATACACACATACAACATATATACACATATCACTCACACCACACCAGTCCCACACCACCATTATCATACACATCTGCCACATTGTAGGTTTTACTTTTTAGACACTTATTTCTCCACTGCAGCTCTCAGTTTTTGTGTTGGAAAATGTTGAACCGTAGAAAAACTAGGTGACTAATTTGTTGGAATTGGTGAAAAGGAGGAAAATTTTGCATTGGAAACAAGGAGAAATCTTTTGCGAAAAAATAGAGAAATTGTTAGTTTTTAAAAAAAAAGTCATGCTGGAAATTTTTCTCACTTCTCGCCTCCCCCCCTATTGAGTTAATGTTATGTTTGATTTTCTTGTTGGTAGCAAGGACTTATGATTAGTAAGTACATTACATGTTCTATGGGTCAGGTCTGTAGATTGCAAGCTTATTTTGTCAGTTCTTGGCATGATTTTTAAGTATCACATGCCACGGTATTTACAAAAAACCTATATATTTATGGGTTACTTTGTTATTATGTGGTAGTTATCTCTACTAAATAATGTTTAGTGGATTTGCTTTTTCCCCCCGAAAGTTTAACTGTAAATATTGTTAAATGCTATTTGGGGTCCATGAAAGTAACATTCCTAAGTGTCCCCATACATATTGCATATATCAATGTCTTCAGAAGATATGTGGTATTCATATTTCATACTCTTTTGTTTGTTACACTTTCCTGTACTGTAAAATGCGCCATGTGTATATTTAAAAAAAAAAAAAAAAAAATCACTGATTTGGGGTCTGTGCAGGCCATGGCAGAAGCAGATATATGAAACAGTGTATCAAAGATTGCAGGGTTTTAAAACCTCTACCAACTAATTTTTTAAAAAAAATTCTGTATAGTTCAAATTAGGAAAAAGTGTTTTTTTTTTTTTTTTTCTTATTTATAGCATTATATCGTTTTGCATGACAAAAAGTACTTAAAGTGAAGCAACAATAAAAAGCTCATCCCGAGCTGGATTCACTTGCAGGTGCTAATTTTATCTCTGATATTATCTCCAGGTTTCCCCATAGACTTCAATAGGAACATTTTTGATGAAACGGTAGGTAACATTTATCACCTCTTTTCTCTTAGGGAAAGTAGAGCCCTTCCTTGAACATGGAATAAATTGATATGGTAGACTCAGAACCCAATACTGATTTATTTATTTTCGAAAGATTGATGATATAATGTTTTGTCCCCACAATAGAGGCGTTAACCCATTAACAACCTCGCAGCTGGCAATTAAGAACCAATGAGCTTTTTTTTGTGAAATAAATTCAGGGGACTCCGTGTGGCGTGCAGCCGAGCAGGGACCCCTGAATTCCATGATGTGCCAGGACCGCCTTGGGTCCTTAACGCAAGTTTACCCATGACGGTCCAGGCACATCATGAGTCCTTAAGGGGTTAATGGTAGTTTAAGTCAGGCTAAAATTAATGTAATTATAAGTTAACCCCCCCTCCCATTGCTTGCACGTTTACAGACATTTCTCAGCAATGCTTTGAAAACTGCTGTGGCATTGTAGGGTTTAATTGAGACTTAGGGAATATGCTTGGGGGCACTTAGGGACATGAAAGGGAGGTTAGGGTTGTGGCCTTTTGCAGGCAAATATGCCTTTTTTGCAGCTTTAATAGCCCTGAGTGGCTGAGGCTGGAAAGTACTCATAAGACACAAAATGGTGCAATGGATCATCCTTTCTACTAGAGTGATGGATGAAATATCTGCTACCAATGCTCTTTTTTTCAAATTAACAAATATGGGATAAACAGCTTGAAAATATCCTGAATGTTATTGTCATTGTGGAGAAGATCTACCTTTGGCTTCATACTGCCTCCCCTAGAAGTTGCAGGTGCACTGAGGTAGAGTTCAAGAGGTCCCAGCACAGAACACAGCACCACTACTGCAGAAAATAATGAAAAGAACTTTCATACTGGTGGGAGACAGTGTAAGTCAGCGGCCTGCTTCCCAAAGTTAAAGGGATAGTAATACTTAAAATGTAAAAAAAAATATGTTGTAGGGTTTATCCCCCTGAGTAAAACAAGAGTACTCCCACTGCTGAGAGGTGTTTTATTCAAAAGTTATTAATTTTCAAAGTTGAATTTTTTAGGTGCAATATCACAGTGGCCTGAAATTGTACAGTGGCGCTGTTGCTACACGATCCTATGGACAACTCTGGTCAGTTGACCATAAATCTCCATAGGATAATGTAGCAACAGCGCCACTGTACAATATCAGGCCACTGTGATATTGCACCTAAAAAAATCAACTTTGAAAATTAATAACTTTTGAATGAAAGACCTCTCAGCAGTGGGAGTACTCTTGTTTTACTCAGGGGCATAAACCCTACAACATATTTTTTTTTACATTTTAAGTATTACTATCCCTTTAAGACTGGTCCTGGGATGTCATGGCCATCTTGGCCAGATTGCCCTTAATTTTGGCAATGGTGGACTCATAATTGAGGTGCAGTTAGTTTCCCAAGGTGCTGAGAGCAAGGGGTTCACATCTAAATTAACATTTATGTTCAGAGACACCCCAACAGTTTTCAAAATCAAGCCATAAAAACTGCTTACTGGGAATGAACAAAGGTACTAGCTGCTTTTTCTCCTGCTTCAAAGCCCTTTTCCATGGAGTAATACAATGAATCATGTTAACCTTGTTTGTAGATACAATCTAATATGTAAACATGAAGAAAAACATGTTCTTGATATATTTCATATTCAGGTTATTTTACTTAAAGGTACCAAGAGTTGATGCCTCCAAAGCAATGAGAAAATCAGACTAGCCAGCAGCACCCATCTGCCCTTTGTGTTTAAATAAGACTCATCAATGTTTACATAGTTGCCTTGCCTCATTTTGCTAAGGGAAATGGAAGCTTTAAAGATGAAAATGGTGGTGGCTGCAATGGATAGATAATCTGAGCAATTGATGAATTTATTCTTAAAACTGTGAGAAAAAAAATACAATTTGCTGGTTATGGCTATTTTATTTTCTAAATAAAGCCAATAGCTAATAGAAATACAGGAGCATTTCCTTTCCTACAATGGTAGGAAGTAGGGGTGGGAGAAAGGTCCCGTTGTGTTCCTGTGAAAAAAAATTCACGAAACCCACATGGTTGTCTGCTCTTTTGTGTGAAAATCCCCCTTAAACAAACCCCTTAAAATTTTTGCCTGTATTAAAAACTTTTTTAAGCTTTAGCTTTACAATTTCTTTAAAAGGAGACAATTTTTTTGAGATTGAGCCATTGTCAGATTCACATAAGCTATCTCCTATTTTTTGCAGTTCTGCCTATATACAAATAGGAAAACTATGTTTTTTTCATGTTTTGGGGCTTTTACACCGAATAATATTTTTT
The DNA here is from genome assembly GCA_037306005.1 of Rhinophrynus dorsalis. NCBI lineage: Eukaryota > Metazoa > Chordata > Amphibia > Anura > Rhinophrynidae > Rhinophrynus > Rhinophrynus dorsalis. Next base: position 225,808,306 of record CM074724.1, read on the forward strand.
TTACAAATGCTTACTATGAATACAAGATATTTAAAATGATAAGACCGGAGCTGGATTAGCCACTAGGCAACCTAAGCAGCTGCCTAGGGCACATGGCAATGTAAGGGTCCTGGCCAGGGAGCTGGGCTCCTTTCAGGCTCTCAGTGGCAAAGTGTTCCTGTCTAGAGGTGCTATGAGAGAACCAGAGAGAGCGAGCCATTGTCAAAGAGGAATGCAAAGTATGCTGAGGTGTTATATTGAATCTGGTGCCAGTGCCCTCCAGATTCAAACATGTTCTGTGTCTAATATGTAGGAATCTAGTGAGCACTGACGCCAGATTTAGTATAACATCTCAATATGCATTGTGTTCTGTCTCTGACACTTATGTGTATTTCTGCTTGTGTCAAAGTAACAGGAGGCAGGTTATGATCCTGTCAAAGTTAAGTTGGTCCTTCTTGATGGTGGCTTTGGTAGCAGGTTTCTTTCTCTCTGGATGAGTGCAAGCTGCTGGATGTACTGATCTCCCCTGTGTGCTCTCCATGGTTACTGAAAGGGTTAAAATTGACATTTAGAAGTATGCAATTGCTTTAATACGCTAACAAGAGAGATAGGGGTTTAATTATACTATTAACTAGCAGCATGTTCTACACACAGAAGGTTACTTAGTGCCCTTCCCAGAGGCCTTGATGTAGAAAAGAGATAAGTATAATTTTTACTGTTGCATATAGTTGTAGAATGTCCTTAATTACATTTCCATTAGAACCACGAGATGCATATTAACCGTTAACTATATGTGCTCCATACCCCCCTCCCTACCTCATTTCCTCTTGACCATATTTGTATAACCTTTAGAGAATACACTAGGTGAAGCTTGTAATTTTCCACTCTGCAGACCCTCCCAGTTCTTAGTATAAAAGTTCTGTGGTTGTTAAATAAAGTTAGTAGGGTTTTATGTTTTGATACTTGTGTGGTATCAATTCATTTAATGCTGCTCCAAGAGCTTGAGACCTGTATTCTGGGGTAAAGATCTGGAGGTGTAGGAGAAAACTCTTCCCGGGGAGTGGTTAAAGCCTTTCTGCAGAAGAGATGTTGCAGTCACCCCAAAAGGAGGGAAGAAGTTTACAGTGGTTCCCCTCAGTTACTGATTGTGAAACTGCACTGTGAACATCCATATAAGGCAAACAGCCATGTACTTACCCATTCATAACATCTGGCCACCTTTACGGTGATCAGCCGGCCTCAATGCGGTCCTTATCACCTTATTACATAGGTGGAACTGAAAGTTAACTTTAAATACTATAGTAGTTTTAATGCTTTGTAAAGACATGAGTTGTAGATTACTTTTACATACTAGGGGTTAATGCATTGTGTACATCTTTCTCTCTCCAACCCACCCCACCCCTATGCCAGACAGAGTATCTGTCATATACATTTCACTGATATGATTCCCTTGCTGTGTCCTCGCAATCCAGGTCTTCTCACAGGAAGTAACTTATTTATCCTTGAGACGTATATATAAACGAAACTCCTCAGTGACTACCGATGACAGAAGTACATGAAAAGAGATACAGTGGTGGATTTGGGGATTATTTTGTACATGAGGGTAGAGAGAAACCATGCATTATCTCTTGCATATCAGATTAATCTCCAACATGTTGCTTTGCAATGTGTTGCAACTACTCTAGAATTCAAAAGGTTTTAACTGAGAACAGTGGACTTCATAGTTGCTAATGTCCACAGTAATATGTAGGGCCCTCCTCTCTCTCCCTAGCCCTTATTTTCCACATCCTTAGTTGTCTTTCCCTCCCACAGCCACCACCCTCAGGAGCCTCGCTCTCCTTCCACTACATTTCTGTCTATCATCCCAGTCCTTCTCCACCTCCTACATCCCTTTCCCATGTCTCCTCCGAGCCTTCTCTCCCTCTCTTCAGTCTTCTCTCCTTCAGCCTGTCTGTCCCTTTTTTGTCTGTCTCCTTCAGACCCCCCCCCTTTAACGCTATCCCTATAGTCTCTTTTTGGCTCACTCCTCATCTCTCTCTCTCTCACTCCCTCCCCTCTCTCTCTCCCTCAGCCTGTCTAGCTACCCCCAGTCTACCACTCTTCCCAGCTCCCTCTAGGCTGATACTTGGCTTGGGGTGGTGAGTGGCATACAGAACTTGCAGCGAGGTAGCTGTGCATACATGATGATGCTTTTTAGAAAGAAGCATTCAAAGGTTGTGGTCAATCATTAGTTAGTCTAGGTGTCTGTGTACCCAGACTTTGAGAAGGTAGCTCATCTCTAATTATTACTAATCGGTTTGGGTGGTAGGCTAGAGCATAGTGGCATATTAGCACCATTAGCAGATTTCAGTTTTGGGGCTCCAGGCTACGGAACTGTGTACATTCACTTTATTTATTTAATAATAATTTATTTAATATTTGCAACTATGATCTGACTTGAGCTGTATTTTTCATAGTAATGTATTTTTTGGCTTGATTTTGACACACATTTGCATGGAGTACTATGGCTGCAATAGATCACATCACATTAAAACCCATATATCCCAAATAACTGTTTAAAGGAATAGTAATGTTTTATTATGAGAAAAATTACTATTTTGCCTAAATAACTCAATTGTATTTGCATGGCTGACAGATACTTCATTTAAAAGTTATTACAGCTCAAAGTTGATCTTATTTTAATTAAAATTCAGTTCAAGAAAAAGTGGTGTGGATATTGCTATTGATTTCTGTTGATAAATACATTTGAGGACCAGACGTGCTCAAAAGACTGCAAAATAAATGTAATTTTGTTTTCTTGGTTGAGCTGTACTTACTTTTAAAGAAGTGGAAATACGCTTGTTTTAGTCATCAGGAAAAGCCATAAAATATATATTTATTTAGCGAAAAATTGCTGTTGCTTTAAAAATGTATCAGATGCATTTAATGGATAAATGTGTGTTCTCAGAATCATAAAGGCCAAAGACGTACATCTGGTTCTCCTCGTGTCCTTTAATAACATTGTTTAACAAAGAGAATATTGAATAAAGTTAATTGCATTGCATCACATAATACAAAATGTAATTTAATTAACATCCATTAACAAATTTATAGTAGTTTTGTGTAAATGAATTCAGATTCAATTTATTCAGTATGTACAATACAGACGATACAAATTAAAGTACAATGTATTGATTACAACCAAGAGCTATATTGATCATTTGAGATATTTGTGTACATGCCCTTGCAATATATGCTCTAACATACTGCTTTTCAGGGAGATTCATGTACTAAGAAACTGGAACAATTTTGGGTCAAAACAGATGTACCATGTATTAAGTTTTTAACCAACTGAATGCTAGTAAGCTCTTAGCATTGAAATATTGGGCTTTCTAGCAATCAAAAGGTTAAAAGCTTAACTTGTATCATTAGGTATCTGGTAGTGATGAGCGAGTATGCTCGGCCGAAGCTCGGTTCGGCTCGAGCATCACTCTGCTCGGCACATGGCGGTACTCGTACGAGTACCGCATGTGCTCGCCCGCCATGTTCGGGTCTCCTCCCCGCACGTTTCGCTGCTGCTGCGCAGCCAATAAACGTGCAGGGAGGCTCTGACATCAGTGTAATGCCAGCAGCCATGTTGGCTGCTGGCATTACACTGATTGGCTGGCCAGAACCCGTGATCGGGTGCTGTATAGCACCTGATCAGCGAGTTCGGCTCAGTCTTAGCCAGGAAGAGATGAGGATAGGAAGGGAAAGTCAGTGTAGGGAGAAGAAAAGCGATTTAAAAAAAAAAAAAGACCCAAAAGTCCTTTTTAGGACTACTGTGTGTGGGGGCAGCAGTTTATTTTGTTTGGGGGGGCAGAGATATAAAAAAAAAACTTCACATATTCTGTTCACTGTGCCTAGCCGCAGATTAGCAGCACATTCTGTTTAGTGTGCAAAGTTGCAGATTAGAGCACATTCTGTTCAGTGTGCAAAGTTGCAGATTAGCAGCACATTCTTTTTAGTGTGCAAAGTTGCAGATTAGAGCACATTCTGTTCAGTGTGCAAAGTTGCAGATTAGCAGCACATTCTTTTTAGTGTGCAAAGTTTCAGATTAGCAGCACATTCTGTTTAGTGTGCAAAGTTTCAGATTAGCAGAACATTCTGTTTAGTGTGCAAAGTGTAAAATATCAAAGTCACATATTCCATTCACTGTGCGTAGCCGCAGATAAGAAGCACATTCTGTTTAGTGTGCAAAGTTGCGTATTAGGAGAACATTCTGTTAACTGTGCAAACTGTAAAATATCAAAGTCACATATTCCATTCACTGTGCGTAGCCGCAGATAAGAAGCACATTCTGTTTAGTGTGCAAAGTTGCAGATTAGGAGAACATTCTGTTAACTGTGCAAACTGTAAAATATCAAAGTCACATATTCCATTCACTGTGCGTAGCCGCAGATAAGAAGCACATTCTGTTTAGTGTGCAAAGTTGCATATTAGGAGAACATTCTGTTAACTGTGCAAACTGTAAAATATCAAAGTCACATATTCCATTCACTGTGCGTAGCCGCAGATAAGAAGCACATTCTGTTTAGTGTGCAAAGTTGCATATTAGGAGAACATTCTGTTAACTGTGCAAAGTGTAAAATATCAAAGTCACATATTCCATTCACTGTGCGTAGCCGCAGATAAGAAGCACATTCTGTTTAGTGTGCAAAGTTGCATATTAGGAGAACATTCTGTTAACTGTGCAAACTGTAAAATATCAAAGTCACATATTCCATTCACTGTGTCTAACCGCAGATAAGCAGCACATTCTGTTTAGTGTGCAAAGTTGCGTATTAGGAGAACATTCTGTTAACTGTGCAAACTGTAAAATATCAAAGTCACATATTCCATTCACTGTGCCTAGCCGCAGATAAGAAGCACATTCTGTTTAGTGTGCAAAGTTGCGTATTAGGAGAACATTCTGTTTACTGTGCAAAGTGTAAAATATCAAAGTCACATATTCCATTCACTGTGCGTAGCCGCAGATAAGAAGCACATTCTGTTTAGTGTGCAAAGTTGCGTATTAGGAGAACATTCTGTTTACTGTGCAAAGTGTAAAATATCAAAGTCACATATTCCATTCACTGTGCGTAGCCGCAGATAAGAAGCACATTCTGTTTAGTGTGCAAAGTTGCATATTAGGAGAACATTCTGTTAACTGTGCAAACTGTAAAATATCAAAGTCACATATTCCATTCACTGTGCCTAGCCGCAGATAAGAAGCACATTCTGTTTAGTGTGCAAAGTTGCGTATTAGGAGAACATTCTGTTTACTGTGCAAAGTGTAAAATATCAAAGTCACATATTCCATTCACTGTGCGTAGCCGCAGATAAGAAGCACATTCTGTTTAGTGTGCAAAGTTGCGTATTAGCAGAACATTCTGTTTACTGTGCAAAGTGTAAAATATCAAAGTCACATATTCCATTCACTGTGCGTAGCCGCAGATAAGAAGCACATTCTGTTTAGTGTGCAAAGTTGCATATTAGGAGAACATTCTGTTAACTGTGCAAACTGTAAAATATCAAAGTCACATATTCCATTCACTGTGCCTAGCCGCAGATAAGAAGCACATTCTGTTTAGTGTGCAAAGTTGCGTATTAGGAGAACATTCTGTTTACTGTGCAAAGTGTAAAATATCAAAGTCACATATTCCATTCACTGTGTCTAACCGCAGATAAGCAGCACATTCTGTTTAGTGTGCAAAGTTGCGTATTAGGAGAACATTCTGTTTACTGTGCAAACTGTAAAATATCAAAGTCACATATTCCATTCACTGTGTGTAGCCGCAGATAAGAAGCACATTCTGTTTACTGTGCAAAGTTGCAGATTTGCAGCACATATTCCGTGTAATATGAAGAAGGCGGGTAAAAAGGGACGGGGAAGTGGACGTGATCCTGATAGTTCAGGGCGCGGGTCAGGACGCGTAGAAACTGTGCCTGGTGCCAGAGCACAAGACAGAAAGACATCCACCATACCTAGCTTCATGTCTCAGTTTACAGGGCGTCGCAGGACATCACTCTCGAGGTCAGACCACTGCGAACAGGTGGTCGGTTGGATTTCAGCTGATACTGCTTCCAGTCGGTTAAGCACCACCCTGTCTTCCACCAAGTCCACTCTCAGTAGCCAAGAGTCTGGTCAACATAATCCTCACCCTGATCATCCTTCCTCCCACCATAGAGGATCTGGTCAAAGAAGTGATCCCACACTGGGATATAGTGAGGAGCTCGTCTCATCGACAATCCTTAATTTGAACCTCTCTCCAAGCACGCTTGCAGAGGAACATGAGATCTTGTGCCCTGATTCACAACCTCTAGAGGGTACCCAATCACAAGAAGATGACAGAGAGGAACGGCATTTAAGGTCAAAGGAAGTGGATGATGATGATGATGAGACACAGTTGCCATTAAATCAACCACTATTACTGTCTCAAGACCTTGATGAGGAGGATGATATACAGTTGTCAATGACTGAGTATGTGGTGGGATCAAGACATGAGGAGGATGATCAGAGTGAGGAAGTGGAGGAGGACTTGGTGGACGATGAGGTGACTGACCCCACCTGGGAAGGTGTAGAGCCGAACGATGACAGCAGTCCTGAGGGTGAGCCATCTGCAGCACCGCAACAGGCTAGAAGAGGCAGTGGTGTGGCTACAGAAAGAAGGCGGACCGCACCAAACCGGCCCGCAACTGTTCCACGGAGCACCCCCTTGCGTAAATCTCACTTGCCAAGGGGTAGGTGTTCCGCGGTATGGCGTTTTTTTAAGGAAAGTGCGGACGACAAAAGAATTGTAGTTTGCAACCTGTGCCACACCAGAATGAGCCGAGGCATGAACACTAGAAACCTCACCACCACCAGCATGATCCGACACATGGCATCCAAGCACCGTAATAAGTGGGAGGAATGCCCGGATCGCCAATCTGTGTCTGCAGGCCACACCACTGCCTCCTCTTCCCCTGTTTTCGGTGCCGGCCAATCACCTGTCGAAGGCGCAGGCCCGCATACCTCCCGCCCTGCACCTGTACCATCTGAAGCACCATCAGCGACCACATCCACTTCCCTGTCCCAGCACAGCGTCCAAATGTCGTTACCCCAGGCATTTGAGCGCAAGCGAAAATACCCAGCCACCCACCCACAGGCCATAGCACTAACCTCACACCTTTCCAAATTACTGGCCATCGAAATGCTGCCATTTAGGCTTGTGGAGACTGAGTCCTTCCGCAGCCTGATGGCAGCAGCTGTCCCTCGGTACGCAGTCCCCAGCCGCCACTACTTTTCCCGGTGTGCCGTCCCCGCCTTACACCACCATGTGTCCCGTAACATCACCCGTGCCCTGACCAACGCAGTTACTGGGAAGGTCCACTTAACGACTGACACATGGACAAGTGCTTGTGGCCAGGGACGCTACATTTCCCTGACCGCACACTGGGTGAATGTCGTGGAGGCTGGGAGCGACTCGGACCCTGGGATGGCACAGGTGCTACCCACACCGAGGATTGCGGGCCCTACCTCCATCAGGGTTTCCGCCAGCACCTACGTTATTGGCTCCTCCTCCTCCGTTTCCACCTCCAAATTCTCTGCGCGCAGCGCCACTCACCCATCAGCCGGTAGCTGGAAGCAGTGTAGCACTGCAGTGGGGAAGCGTCAACAGGCCGTGCTGAAGCTGATCTGCCTTGGGGACAAACAGCACACGGCCTCAGAGCTGTTGCAGGGGATTAGTCACCAGACCGAGCAGTGGCTCTCGCCACTCAACCTGCAACCAGGCATGGTTGTGTGTGATAATGGGCGTAACTTGGTGGTGACTTTGGAGCTCGGCAAGCTCACACACGTACCATGCCTAGCGCATGTATTTAATTTAGTGGTTCAGCGATTTCTAAAAACCTACCCCAATTTGCATGATCTCTTGACCAAGGTGCGCCGCGTGTGTGCACATTTCCGTAAGTCATCTACAGCTTCAGCCAGCCTGTTGAAGCTGCAGCAGCGCTTACAATTGCCAGCTCACCGGCTGCTGTGTGACGTGAGCACGCGCTGGAACTCCACCTTCCACATGTTGGCCCGGCTTTGTGAGCAGCAGAGGGCAGTAGTGGAGTACCAGCTGTTACACGGTCGTCGCCTCTCCGTTCAACTTCCTGTAATCAGAAGTGAGGAGTGGGAATGGATGTCAGACCTCTGCGAGGTTTTACGCAATTTTGAGGAATCGACACAGATGGTGAGCAGCGATAACGCTATTATCAGTGTAACCATCCCACTTCTGTGTCTACTTAAACGCTCGCTGCTCACAATTAAAACCGACGCTTTGCATGTGGAAGAGGTGGAAATGCGGGAGGAAGAGCTTACACAAGGTGATAGCCAGAGCACCCTCACTTCGTCTTCTCAGCGACAATTGGAGGAGGCGGAGGAGGAGGAAGACACGGTTGCCTCCGCTACAGAGGGTAGCCATGGAACTTTAGTTCCATCTCTTCAGCGTGGGTGGGCAGAAGAGGAGGAAGAGGATGAGGAGATTGAGAGTCATCCTCCTGGTGAGGACAGCGAAATCTTGCCTGTTGGTACTCTGGCACACATGGCTGACTTTATGTTAGGCTGCCTTTCCCGTGACCCACGCGTTATACGCATTTTAGACAACACGGATTACTGGGTGTTCACCCTTCTGGACCCCCGCTACAAAGAGAATTTCTCATCTCTCATTCCTCCGGTGGAGAGGACAAGCAAAATGGTGCAATACCAGAAGGTTCTTGTTGAAAAATTGCTCCAAAATTTTCCATCTGACAACGCTGGCGGCAGAGTACGTGCTACCTTGGCCAACCGAGAAGGGGAGAAAAGGGGAGCACACAGCAGTTCCGACAAAGGCAGGGCAACACTCTCCAAGGCGTGGGACACCTTCATGACACCCCGCCAGCACCCTCACCCTGATGCGCAGCCTAGTGTCACAAGGAGGGAAAAGTTTTGGAAGATGGTGAAGGAGTACGTAGCAGACCGTGTTAGCGTCCTCAATGATCCCTCTGTGCCTTACAACTACTGGGTGTCCAAGCTGGACACGTGGTATGAACTGGCACTCTACGCCTTGGAGGTGCTGGCCTGCCCTGCCGCCAGCGTTCTGTCTGAGCGGGTATTTAGTGCTGATGGTGGCATCATAACAGATAAGCGTATCCGCCTTTCCACCGAAAATGCTGATAGGTTGACACTTATAAAAATGAACAAGGCCTGGATTTCCCCTGACTTCTCCACTCCACTGGAGGAAAGCCCCGGGGGAACATAAAGTCACTTTATATATGTTATTTACAGTGATGGGAATACTCTGTATTCCCATTCACCCCTTCCACCCAAAAAACGGGTATATGGTTGACTCTCTTCCATATGCCCAGTGATATAATTTTTATATAGGGCCAGCTCACCAGCGGGCCCAGTGATATAATTTTTATATAGGGCCAGCTCACCAGCGGGTGCAGTTTGACAATTTTTGTATAGGTCAGCTCACCAGCGGGCCTTCTCATATAATGTTTTATTGGGTCAGCTCTCTAGCGGGCCCTCTCATATAATGTTTTATAGCGTCAGCTCACTAGCGGGCCTTCGCATATAATGTTTAGGATGGTCAGCTCCGCAGCAGACCCTCACCCATAATGTTTTAGATGGTCGGCTCAGCGCACGTTTCCCTCTTAATCATGGCCCCAGTTCAGAAAAATCGAGGAAATTTTTGGGAGAATTTGCCTCTGCGCACGTTTCCCTCTTAATCATGGCCCCAGTTCAGAAAAATCGAGGAAATTTTTGGGAGAATTTGCCTCTGCGCACGTTTCCCTCTTAATCATGGCCTCAGTTCAGAAAAATCGAGGACATTTTTGGGAGAATTTGCCTCTGCGCACGTTTCCCTCTTAATCATGGCCCCAGTTCCGAAAAATCGATGAAATTTTTTGCAGAATTTGCAGATGATATACAAGTAAATATACAGCAAATACTGTTTGGTAACAATTTTTCGCCTAAAGTCGTTTTTATCTGCCTTTTTGTGTGTTTTACAGTCAGTCTGTAAAAATGGCGTACTACGGGCGAAACATCGTTCCCAGCAGCGACGTTGGAGTCCAAGATGCATCCAGACATCCTCCCTATGCTGTCCCTGAACCATTTCTGTGGTGTTTCCATCATTTTCTGCCCTTTTCCTATGGACCAGGCACCCTCCCCTCATCAGAGCAGGGGGTGCCTGGTGTAATGCTCGAGTCCTCCCATTGACTTCAATGGGGCTCGGGTGCTCGGCCGAGCACTCGAGCCTCCGGGGGCGCTCGGTAAGAGCACCCGAACACCCGAGCATTGGGGTGCTCGATCATCACTAGTATCTGGGGAATTATTATTTGCTATCTATGGTACAGCTGGTGTGCGCCAAAATTGCTCCAATACTTCTTAGTACATCAGACTCAATGGTGGAGATGCACCAAGTGGCGATGTTATGGTGATATGTATTTGGTTGATGTGTGGTAAGCACATTGCCTTTGGGTTGGAGACATACATTGCCATATGCGCTAAAGATTAAGCATTCAGTGGGAGTAGGAAAGATTTTCCCCATTAGCATGCAGAGTTGTGGAATTGCTGGTGATGTCTAAGGGATGTCATCCCTTACACATCGCCAGCAGTCTGACAACCCTCAAATATGAGTGCATCCTCTGTGTACCTATATGACACACAAATTGGCTGTTCACAGGACCTCCATCCGAGTGTCATGTATCTCCCAGCCTCAAAAACTCTCCCATCTAGGACGCTGCCGTGCAAGACCAAGGTCCCCTCCAGCCATTACTCGATATAGACACAGACAAGAAAGGCTTCACTGGTCTAAGCATGTATAAAGCAAAACGCATTGATCTACAAACGGGTGTGTACTGTATTTGTCTGTTAATATGTGAGTATTGGTAGTCTGAAGGAATTTGATTTTATGAACAATATACAATAAAGATTTGAGTTTTAATACTGCTCTTCTTTGTGTGGAGTTGACCGGTGCAGCCTTTCTGTATCCTCTGTGTACCTCAAATTGTCCACTGGGGAAGCAGGATGTACTCATACTTCAATACCACAAAGAACATCGCTCTATAACTCTTTCTGTGCCATAAGGATATGCATTGCATACCCTTGTGGAACTGAAAGTGGGAAAAAAAGTTGTAGTAAAAGAGTTGTGCTTCACCCCTTGAGGACCACAGAAATATACAATGCATTGCACAACCTTCTTGTGCTTCAGGGGTTATCATGCATTGAATAAGCTTTCTGTTGCTGGGCTGTCTCATACTTGAACCTCTGGCAGATGAGGGTTCAGTGAAGAGAAGAGCACAACAGAGGATTACTTTGCAATGCATTGCGCACACAACTCTGGCATTCAAAGGATACCAACTAAAAAACTTATCTATGAAATTCTACCTTTTGTCTAACTTACCTCAGACTGACTTGAAGGCTGGATTTCCCATCAAGTCAAGAGCTGTAACATAGTAACATAGCTGATGAGGCTGAAAAAAGACATGCATCCATCAAGTCCAGCCCATGCCAAAACACCCCTGTTGATACAGAGGAAGGCAGAAAAAAACCTCTGAAGCCATTTCCAATTTAGCCCCAAGTGGGTAAAAAAATTCCTTTCTGATTTCAAATGGCAGTCAGATAGATGCCTGGATCAACATCCAATCTGCATTGAAGCCATCTGTCATAATTTTCAATATTCTGTGCTAGATAGGCATCCATTGCTTTTTTGAAAGCAGTTGCATTATTGATTATTCCATAGAATTATCACCCTTACTGTAAAGAACTCCTGCCTTTGTTTTAGTTGAAAGCGCATTTCCTCTAGTCTTAATGGATAACCTCTCATTCTTAGCTCAGCTAAGACTATGATAACATGGTCAAAGTCAACCCAAAATTACATTAAAAGGTATAGAACAAGGTAACAGGTAGGTAGATCCTCTGCTACACTGTGTTTTCTGTTGCATTTACATATCAGTGTTTAACCCTTTGTATGCTAGAGACATTTGTCATTGGAAATGTCTTTAAAGGGATAGTAATACTTCATTTTAACTTTATTTTATTTTGTAGGCATTAAAAAAACATGAAGAATGATATAAGGATTATCTCTGAAACCTTTAAGTATCCCCCCCCTGTTCAACCAGATCAGAAGGGAGATGCCCAGGTAGACTTCAGAGAGGGACAATCTTCAATTAAGATAATGGAAAGAGCTGAAAAACTTGTCAAGGGGGGAAGGGCCTTCACTGTTTTCATACAAAGAAAATTGTCCCCTTCTGTTATCTGTACTGTCATACAACCAGACTCACATCTGAGAAGAGATGGCTTACACTAGGAAAAAGGGGCGGGGAGGGGAACTTTGCTTGTGAATATCTCATAAACCATAAAGGTTTGAGAGATAAGACTTATATCATTCTTCATGTTTTTTAATGCCTACAAAATAAAATAAAGTTAAAAGTATTATTACTATCCCTTTAACATCCAAGGGGTTAATAACTGAATCCCTAAGTGTTTGTCTTGCTAAATTTGTATCGTATAAGATCTAAATAAATCTCATGAAACGTTTCCAGTGTTATTAATGTAACATAAATTTAACATTTAGTCACCTTTGTGTCTGGAAGATATGTTATTTGACTATTTTAAGTCTTCAAACACAAGGATATGCTTAATTTAACCTTTAGAACTGAATACATAGATTTACTAAAGAGCTATGACACTGAGTTCATGTCAGGTGCCTTTCTCTATAGATCTCTGTTTGTTCATGAAATCTAAACTGCACATTAGAACTGAAAGATATAGATATCACATTAGGAATGTCTAGGTAGTGGGTCATAAGTTAAGCAAAAGAAAATCTGTAGAAAAAGCAATTTTCTCATCCTGTTCACATTTAGTTTAGAGAAAATGTTTGCATTAGAAAAACAATTTCTCTTGTCCTGTGGGAGCACTGGTCACATGAAACAGAGCAAACACTCTGTCCCTTTACTGGTGTAAATGAGAACCCAGTTGCAGTAGATGTTTAGCAGCTTCCTGTAGTGATACAAGGAGATTTAGTGTTTTATTTGTCCTAGGGGAATATGGGAGCAATGATTCTATCTGGTCTATTCATTTTGATGCTATAATATTATATCCATCTAAAAAATATAAACTTACCTGCAATGAGGATTTTTGATTGTAATATGAATGCTATTGTAATAAACCCTAAGAACTCCATTTATAAAGGTAATGATTAGACTTGTGAGATTCGGTTCGGCCAATTTCGGAATTCGGACGAATAAGGCGTATTCGGCATAATTCAGACCTTCCAAAAGCCAAAGTCCTACCACAAAAAAAACCCAGAAACCGAAACGGACCAAAACGGAAATTCGGACGGAGCTTTCCCACCTGAAACTATTACAATGTTGCTACATACTGCGAAAAATAGACTGAATGGAGCTTTCCAGCCTGAAACTATTACAATGTTGCTACATGCTGCTAAAAATAGATCTGGTAAAACAGGTGCTTTACAGTTCATACAAAGTGCAGAGATATTAACCACTTAAATACACAAGCAATTTTGGTAGTTTTGCTATGTGATTGTTCAACCATAATTCCTATTTTTCTAATTTATTGCACAAACACGTATTATATACCATTTTTTAAAAGGTAGAAAGGGCTTTAATTTGATGTGACATACACATATCTAAATTCTCATTTATTATTAAAAAAATTACAAAATGAAGAAAAATGCTTTTTTTACAGTTTTGGCAGTAATAATGTGTCACATAATGGGTGCAACTTAATAAAAGTTTAATTTTAATTTTTTATTGAATATGTTAAAGTTTTTTTATAAATGTGGCCGAATAATTCGGACTATTGCCAAATTTTGTCTGAGTCGAAAAGGTCCGATCCGAAATTCGGATCCTTCAAATGGGAAAAAAAAAAAATTGTCCGTAATCGAATTTTACTGAAAATGTTTGCTGTGCACAAGTCTAGTAATGATTTCTGTAGAAAACCAACTACACCATATGGGAAAAATAAAAATTCCCCATATTCCCATTCATTTTAACCAAACAAATTCAAGAGTGGTCTCCAATGTAATTCATTTGAGACCTCTCTAGTATTCAAGGGCTAACACTTTAATTCACTGGGGATTTTTATTTATTCACTATGGCACAAATGGTTTGCTCCCATGTTGTTCATCTTTACCGATAGTATATGTCTCTAAATATACCGAATAAGGGAAAGCAAAAGGCATCTGTGATTTATAGCATGAGTGACTCAACACTGGTTCTTCAACAGTTGTTTGACTAGATCTCCTTTCACTGGGTGAGGATGGCTCCAGTGATGCGCCTGAGGCAGTAGCAGCACAATAAGTAGTCCCCAGTCTATGTGGAGAAAAGAAGAAGTTGGCCAATAATTCTTCTCCACCTGACCCTCCTCCAAAATCATGGGTGTGTTGTTATTAGAAAATATATTTTTCCCTTGAGAACAGGAACTGTGGTTCTCATCAGCAACTGCAATGTGCACAATGTGTATGTGGTAAATAACATCTGAGGGCACAGCTGTATCCAAATACCATGACATCTGAAACCAAGTACTGCCGCTGTCACTATACCCCTTGTCCAGACCCCACCAAGGACACATGACAACTTGCTGACAGTTTAATAATAATGAGGAACCCTCCCTGCCAGCATCTCAGCATATTCTGCTGGATGGAATCTCTTCAGATGCCGCTTGATGTACTGCTTGCATTTCTCCTCCACCACACTGATATGTGTGGCCAGTGCACCACACAGTGTGCAATGGGTAGAGACCAACTGCCACATCCTAACATCAACAGAGTGGCTAACATTTGGCAGGGGAGGTAAGGATGAACGAGGTGGATTGGCAGAAGATGTAGTTACCATAGAAGGTGATAGCGAGCTAGTTGTTTCACTCATCATGGAACTTCCAGTCTCTGCCTGGGTTGTTCTATTCCTCCTCCTCTTTGATCTCCACCTTGCCTCTTGTTGCCTTTCTAGAGAGTCAGCGACAGCAAAAGAGGTAATTTCTATGGTGGGTGTTTACAGCAGTTGCAAATTCCTCTAATGCCAAAATCTCACTGCTAGTGGTGGTGGTGGTAATAATAATAATAATAATAATAATGCCCATCCTCATTCCTGTCTCTTATTCCTTCTCAGTTTCTGCTAAAAAGGCCATCAATGTCTCTTCCACCCCAGCTTCTCCAGCATCATCATCACCACCCCCACTAGTCCCTATGTGCTGCTGCTCTATAACAAACATCTCACTACTGCTTGGAGGAAGTGACGAGCAATGTGACAGAGGTCCCGTAATGTCACACTTGCTATTTCCTTTTGACCTGAAGAAGAAGGAAGACTAGCAGCAGTAGCAGCAGGCACAGGCAGCTGATCTGTGCTCCTGCTGGTGGTGGTGGTATTATTTCTGAGCCTGCTCTCCTCCCCCAATACCAGTTCTAGCCTCTTCAGGATCATGTTCCACCTGGACACTGTAGTGAAGGGAAGGTGAGGAGGACTCCCAGAGCCAGAGGAATGATGTGGGCTCCCTTGACCGCTAGCCTGGAGTTGGACGCTCCAGACTAGCCACTCCGGCTGCTTCACCATTATTGTTACTACAACTAACACCAGCCACATTAAGTTCAGCAGCAGAGTCTTCCTTCTCAGTCTCACAGTCACTAGGAAAACCAGGATATTGTTGATTACCCCTCCTTCACTCCTAACACTAACAAGCTGCTGGACCTTAGTAGCAGTAGTACTAGCACTGGCAGGACTCCTCGGGAATGGCAAGTGTGATTTAGGGTCCCTTGATGTCACACTTGGCATCATTTTCTGCTTCCCCCCCTGAGTACTACAAGAAATACTAGCAGCGGGCAAAGCGCTGGCGGCAGCAGGTTCAGCACCGGCAGAAGGAACAGCACTGCTGGCAGCAGGGGCAGCACATGTGGCAGCAGGTACAGCAATAGTAGTTGCAGGTACAGCAATGGTGGTTGCAGGTACAGCACTGGTGGCAGCATGGGCAGCACATCTGGAATCATATACAACACTAGTGGCAGCACATCTGGCAGCAGGTATAGCACTAGTGGCTGCAGGTACAGCAATGGAGATAGCCGGCAAATATAGTTTTTGATACCTTTATTGGCTAACTAAGCAGATTTAGAATGCAAGCTTTCAAGACCTTAGGTCTCTTCCTCGGGCATGTTATACAGATAAATATAAAAACATCTCTCTTAAATACAAGTACACATTGCATTATCACTTAGTGGATTAACCTTTCGAACAGACCCACGGGCATCATAAATACCTCTAAAGCCTCAGAGGAAGAGTGCAATTTACCATTGACTGATCAAAGTATCTGGATCTGGCTTGAGTTCTCTTATCTGATTTCCATTCTAAACAATGCAATGTGTACTTATATTTAAGAGAGATGTTTTCATATTTATCTGTATAACATGCCTGAGGAGGAGACCTAAGGTCTTGAAAGCTTGCATTCTAAATCTGCTTAGTTAGCCAATAAAGGTATCAAAAACTATATTTGCCTCCTGTATTTCTATGGCTAACACGGCACCAACTCTCATAGTGATAGTAGTCACTATGAGCCTTTCCTGCTTCAATTTTGACAAAATATTACAGCAGAACAGCAATCTCTGTAGCTGCTTCTATTGTGCCTGCCTTCCACAAATACATCACATTTTTATAACAGAAATGCGAAAACAACGTAAATCAATGGGAGGAAACCAATAACCAATAGCCAATAGCAAAACATGCAAACATTTTAAGCACTAGCTTTAAAGTGTATTTTCCCACAAAAAAGCAGATAACAACGTGGTTTTCAAATAATTTCTCGCTGGAACATGGTGACAACTTTCACCCATCCCTAGTTACCACCACCACTGTTACAGTAATGGCTTCCAACCACAACAGCCCAACAGTGGGTACTGCAGGAGGCACGATTACTGGCTGTCACCTGATGCTGTAAGCTAGTGTTGCCCACTTTTGGTGCTGAGAGAGAAACCCAGTGTGCAGTCACAGTCATATTGTCTGTGCTCTGCCCACTTGTCCACATTTTTGTTGTCAGGTGTATTTTCTTGCCATAAGCCCTTTTCCCACCACACTAACCACCTGCATGTACAATTCAAGCACACCCATCCTGGAAAAATAACTGCAGCTTGGGATATTCCAGGGCGGAGCTACACATGATATTAGTTCTCTGAAGCCTCGGTTTTCTACAAAAGAATACGGCAGCATGTCTACTTCCATCATCTTGGCGACTATGCCATTCCACAGGCATACTTTGGGATTGTTTTTGTGACGTTTTTGACTTCTTCACAGAAACTCAATCAATGCTGGTTGGAAGTAGGGGTGAGCAAAAAATGTGAAGAATGTCCTGCGAAAAATTTCGCGAAAACATGCTGATTTTTCATTTTTCCCGCGAAAAATTTTGCCTTTCCGTCTATGCAAAAATTTCCTCCTTTTCGCCTATTTTAACACATTTTACTCCTATGTTAACACATCTTCTGCCTATTTTAACACATTTTTCACCTATATTTTCTATAGGTACTACATTTCTCACTGTAATATTACTTCTTCTGCGGGCTGAAGTTTAGAAATAAGTGGCTGAAAGTCGAAGTTGTGAGTCCTACAGCAAAATATGACTTGAAAAATGTGTTAGCATGCAGACTGCATTTGTCCTTTGCCCACAACACTTTCTTGCTTAAGTGACACTGGCACGTAATCAGGATGATATCAAGTAATAAAAGATATAAAGTACAACCTACAATGCATCAGATATGTATTGTAGTGGTGGTGGCATGGTGTGATTTGTGAATGTATTTTTACCATTGTCATACTCTATCCTCCTTCTTAGATTATTCACCCATATTACTTATCGGTCATAGCAGTGGTTCCAATTGGGGTAGATGATGGCAACCCTTCTTCACATCCGTCCTCCACCTCCTCATCTGTGCTGCTGTTAATATATTTGTCCTGGCTTTGTCTGTCATGTGTGGTTTCTGCTACTACTACAACTATTGGAGCTGGATGTTGATGTAATTCTACTGCCACTACTACTAGTTTTCAAAGGTGCAGCACTTATAGCAGCAGCACCAGAGGTACTCATTATATCTAACACAACTTGTGTTGCAGGGTACTCAAAACAGGTGTGTGTGGCTGAGTGGGACTTTGAAGAGGCAATGATGCTGAGGATGACTGATAGGGTGACTGTGTGCTTTTTGACATCTGTACTTATCCAGGGTCAGACTTTCCAATGGCTTTCTCAAACAGTTTATAGACAGGCACAGTCCTCCTTAAAAGTGGCGGAAGATACAGGTTTTGACTAACCTTATAGCCCTGTCATCATCCTCACTTTCAACTTCATCAGTATCTGAACAAGAGAAGGATGCTTGAGGGATATATTCTAGATCTGCATCATCATCAGTCATCATTAGGTCATCCTCAGAAACATCAGCATCACTACTACCCTTATATTCCTCTAAGCTTTTGGAGGTCTCAACCAATTTCTTTCTACATTTACTATAACAAAATTCACTACTACTTCGAGGACAGGTGTTTTGGTGTCTCACTGTCTGATGCAGCAGGCGGTTAACTCACCACACAGAAATTAGAGTTCCATTGTTCTTAATGGGCGAAATATTACCAGTCATTAGTTTTATCTCATGTTAACAGTTGACAGAATTATTGGATGGCTTACTGTGCTTGCAAAACTAACATTGGCTAATATTTTTAACAGTGGCAATTGAATGGAGCCCCTAGATAGCAAGAGTACAGAAGGAAACCTCGCCAGCATTATTTTTATTACACTTTAACAACACATTGCATTTACTGGACTCTCTCTTTAGGTCCAGTGCTCTGAGCCTTGAACCATTTTACTCTGTTCTCAAGATCTGAAATGCCAGCCCACCTTCCTGTTATCCTCTACTTGGTGCTGACAAGAGTGACAATATTCTGACTTCCTGAAACACTAGGGGCTTGGTTCAATTGCCTTCTGTAAAACTGTTGGTAGGGCAAAAATGGTTACCATACGGTAAACACACAGTGGTACCATCGGAATCCAATAGTCCTACAAACAGGAACCACAACGAGTGTTGGCGGCAGAAGAAAAAGAGATGAAAAATCCTGCCCCCCGCATACCTCTCAGGACATTGCCTGAGCCACACTGAGGGAAATTTGAACAGAGACTGGCTTTTATGTGGCCATTGTCTGTTCAAAATGGTTCCCATGCTTCTATTGGCTGGGATGGGGTGTTATGCACCTCCCAGCCAATCAGCTTCTAGCAGAAGGGATGCTGAAACCTGCTAGAAGCTGTTTGGCTGGGAGATGTGTAACCCCACATATCAGCCAATGGAAGAGTGGGAACAATTTTGAAGAAAGATTGGATAGGTGAACATTTTCATCTCAAACCAAAACCGGCAAACAGTGGCTCTTCCCCATGGCAAATAATTTCCCTCAAAAGTGCAATTTTTCCTCTTTTTTTCTCCTAGCTCATTCCATTGAAATCAATGGGAACATTTACACATAATACATAGAAAATGTTTTTTTATTTCCCAAAGGCATAGTAGAAAAGTGGTATGAGGATGCCTGTGTTGGTGGAGTATGGGGAAACAATCAGTTGAACAGGGAGTTTTTCTGGGGGTTGTTTAGTGGGATTGGGGTAACATTTAATAAAAAAACTGAAAAACAAATACAATTAAAAACCCATAAGATATGTTATAAAAGGGGACTAAGGAGGGTGCCTTTGTTGGTGCGTGGAGTCTGAAGAAAGAATCAGTTGAACAGGGAGCTTTTCGGGCAGTTTGTTGACTGGTATTGGGGGGGACACTTCATAAAAAAAATAAGTGCATAAAATAAGAATAACTGGAGAATATAAGAAGTTGGCCAATAATGCTTATCCACCTGCACCTCCTCCAAAATCATGGGTATGTTGAGAATAAAAAAAATTCACTTGAGAGCAGGAATTGTGCCTCTCACATCAGCAACTACAGTGTGCACAGTGTAAATAATGTATTGATATGGGGCCCAAAGCCCCATATTAATAAATACATTGTATCAAAAGGTAAAAAAATAACACTTTGAGTGCTAGTGGGATATACCCTTCTGCCACTCAAAGGTTTAATCCCCCTAAAGCTAACACCATCCCATTAACATTAAATACTTACCTGGAAGTCAGAGGTCCAGCAGGGTCTTCTGCACCCTGGTCTTCCTCTTTAATTCTTCTTATGGAAGCTTCTTTCTTCTTTTGTTTCATCTTTCCTCTTCTTTCTTCATCTGTAAACTTGTTTTTTCCCTTGTAAAAGAAGAAAAAGCATTACAATCAATGGCCCCATTCAAATAAAAGAAAAAAAAAAGCATTGCCCAATCCAAACTGAGGGAAATTTGAACAAATTTGAACACATTTTTGTATTGCCAGTCTCTGATCAAAATGGTTCCCACGCTCCCATTGAATGGGTTTGGGGGTTGTAACCACACCTCTCAACCAATCAGTAGCTGGAGAGGTCACAAATACACGTTTAATCATCCCTCCAGCTAGCCAATCATTAAATAGCTGGAGGGATGACAGAGCTTGCATTCATGACTCCTCCACCTCCAGCCTAACTGGGCTTTACTGAGTTCTGAGCCAGATCATAATACTGATTGTGGGTTTGTATCTGCAGAATAAGACATCTCAGGCTGGATTCTATTATAGGTGCTAATTTTATCACTGCTTTTATCTCCAGTTTTCCCCATAGACTTCAACAGGAAAATGTGTAATAAAACGGGTGTTAACATTTTGCACCTGCAATAGAATCTAGCCCCTCATCTCTAACAGTGGTATGCCTTGTTTTTATTTTAGAGCAACACTGACAACTCCAAGTCATAAACCTCCACTTATCGTAAGCTAAGAATAAATACTAGTGGCCACTACGAATCAGTCATATGTGGATTTGCTTCCTAAAATTAGTTTTTAGTTAGTATGGACATTGTGTCCAAAGCAGCATCTGTTGGGTGGATGTGAGGTCACTAAGTTCTGCAACAAAGAATCATGTCTGCCTCATTGGATATGATAAGCAGTAGTAATTGCAAATTATTATTTTTTTTTTTTTTTGGAGGACTGTTCCACACATAAGAGATTCATTGTGCCCATTAGGATTTTCTGCAAAGATTTAGATAAGTGATGTTTTTAGGTGTTAAATTTCTTTTAACCAAACATTAACCCTTTGATTGCCAGAGAGGTATCCAACCCATTGCAAATCAATGCATTGTATTCCCCCTCTGGCACTTAAAGGGTTAACTAACTAGGCTTGGCCTGATGAATATTTTAAAACATAATGGT
This sequence comes from Rhinophrynus dorsalis, assembly GCA_037306005.1. Taxonomy (NCBI): domain Eukaryota; kingdom Metazoa; phylum Chordata; class Amphibia; order Anura; family Rhinophrynidae; genus Rhinophrynus; species Rhinophrynus dorsalis. The sequence continues at coordinate 225,829,589 of CM074724.1, forward strand.
CTTTGAATTGGTATATACATGCTATGATTTTTTATCTGTACAATACAAGTAATGTCTTGAACATGGAATTATAGGGAATCCATGCACACATTTCTTAGCAAAGTAGGATTAACAACATTACACAGGAGCAGAATGAGACACAAAATAAGGAAGGAACCCCTGGCTTGTGAGATATTGCTATCTTATAACGTAATACAGAGCTATTTTTAGAAATCAAAAAAGGTACACTTCTGGAGCTTTTAACAATGTAGCTTTCAAAGGGTTAAAAGCTCATTTTAAATCAATGGATATGTTTTATTTGTTCCCTGTGATGTAGGTGGATTGCCCAATAATTGCACTTCTTGATGAACAACCAATAGAGGCCCCTTTTTAAGAACAAGGAAGCGTTAAACAGTTGTGAGAGCAGCCATATAGAATTCATCCATTTGTTTTTTATAATAAAACAGTTCTCAGTCAGACAGTGCTTCTTACATTGGTGCAAACTCCCCAACGGTCATATCTAATGCTATCAGATCTGACTTTATACAAGTTAATTAGAGCATTTCCTGCAGGCAGTCTGCATCTCTTCATCCACCTTTTTCCACCACCCAAGCCCTGCAGGGCCATTTTAGTTCCTTGCTTGAAGTGATAAAGAATTAAACTGTCAAACAAACAGTGCCAGTGTTCCATAGGTCAGACATGGAAATATCCGGTCCCTGACTGTTGAATTGTTTTAGGAATAAAACATTAGAATGGCTTAAAATTGTCTGGAACACAGATCTGGCTGGTTGAGATAACAAAGTCTAGTCCTAAGCAAATTGCAAATGAGCACGTTAATCACTTTGGTGGTTATCTGGAATAATATATATTTATAAGTAACCAGAAGTCTGGCTCCATTTGCATCGTCACTCAATTACAGTATTTATGTAACACATTTACTGGCAGAGTAGTCACTAAACCAATTCAGCTCAGTTTATATTCTTTCAACACACACCCAACATTGATTACTTAATGAGAATGTTAAAAACAAATCACGGTTTCCATTTGCTTGGCTATGATTTGTTTGATTTCTGTTTTTGAGGTTGGGATTCTTTTTTGAAAAGTGGTTATATGTTTAATCGAAATGCAACATCAGAAGGGTATGCAATTTATTGCAAAACAATGCTTTGCACACTCTTTTGGCACTCAAAGGGTTAAAGAAATGTCACTAATGTTCCACTGTGCCTTACAGTCTAAAGTAAGCAATTGCTTTTTATCCTGATGTGTCACTTTTACAGTTCTTTCTGTATCTTATAGGATAATTGGGCAAATCTACAAATCTACCAGAGTAGCTCCACGAACATTAGCTTCTAACACCAGAGACTGCATGGAAGGTTTATCCCAAATACTCCCAAAACTTGGTGTGACCAAATAGACAACGGCAGCTGTGATCCAAGCTTCTTCTTTACCTGGCTGTTATTTATGTGTCGGGGCCATCTGGGTGTGCGAGAAGGGAGCAAAGGAGAATTACCCTAACTATCCCAAATCTCTGTGTGTTGCCCCCCAGACAGGAAGTTCCAGAAAGGAAGTCCAGGTCCACAGCAAAGGTCAGGTATAGCAGCTCAAGCTGCAGGGTTAAGTTCAAAGCCAAAGGTCTAGACAGGCAGCTCAAGTAAGGGATCAAGTCCAGAGCCAAACGGTCAAGGCAGGCAGCTCAAGGTGCAGAGCCAAGGCCAAAGGGTCAAGGCAGGCAGCTCAAGGTGCAGGGTCAAGTCAGGCAGAGGTGTGGTACACAGAGGAGGCAGAATGGATCCAGGAGAGGAATCTAGGTACAGTCCGCAGGTCTGATACACAGAGAGGCAAACAGGAATCGCTGAGAGGCAGGAGACTCGAATAACTGAGTGCCGGATCAGCTGCCTTGCTGCCTTATATATGGGAGGCTGCTGACATCAAGACGGCGCTATGTAGAGGAGCGCAAGGACACCAGCATGGTTTCTTAGTAATGCCCCACTGAGACAGACCAGGGTGCCGAAGCCGAGCCCCCACATCACGCAGCCGGCGGAAGCAACGAGGACCGCTACAGCCAGGATAGAGACGATGAAAGGAATGGAGAAGAGCTAGAGCATGTATATTGAAAAGATGCTCCCAGGGACGTTCCTCTGGACCAAAACCCAGCCAATGCACAAGGTATTCGAGGTGACTCTGGCGAATACTGGACTCCAGGATGGCTTCCAGTTCATACTTCTCAGAACCCTCCACCTGAACCGGGGACGGACGGTGAGGCATAGGTGAAGGAGCAATACTGGGCCACCACGGCTTGTGTTGAGATGCATGGAAGGTAGGGTGGTCCTTCCACCTTGAGGGCAACTGTAAACAAAAAGTCACCGGGTTGCTGACCCAAAGGACTGGGAAAGGACCCAGGAAATGCAGACTCAGTTTCCTGGAAGGACAAGAGAGATTCAGGTGGGAGGAAGACAGCCATACTTTGTCACCAACCTTGTACTCAGGTCTAGGGGTATGGTGCATATCTGATTGGTTTTTAATAAGAGCATTGGACTTGAAGCGGTTGTTATTGTAGGAGTATATGGGAAGAACGGAGGGTCTGGAGCAGCTGAGTCATGACCAGAACTGCTTAGTCCAAACATAGGCCAGGAAGTGCCCTGAGATGGTATCCATAGGTAACGTAGAAAGGATAAGTCTTGAGAGAACAAGGAAAGTGTTTATTATAGGTGAATTATGCCAATGGCAGGAGAGATAGACAATCATCTTGCAGGTGGGAGACGTAGCAACATAGGTATTGTTCCAGTACTTAGTTCGTCCATTCAGTCTGACCATTCATCTGTGGGTGGTAAGCAAATGATAGACTACGGTTCATGCTCAGGGTATGGCAAAACACTCTCCAGAACGTGGAGCTAACCTGAGACCTCCAGTTGGACACTGTGGAGACTGGAAGACCATGAAGGCGGAATATCTCCTTGACAAACAGAGATGCTGTTTGTTCGGCTGTGGGAACCCTGAGGACAGGGAGAAAATTAGCCATTTTCTTAAAACGATCCACAACAACCATTATCATATTGTGTTTCTCTGAGATGGCAAGTCCACTGTAAAATCCACGGATATATCCGTCTATGGTGCTGAGGGTACTGGAATGGGGCGTAGCAATCCTGCTTTCTTAGTATGATGTTCCATGTTCCTGGCGCATGTGTCACAAGCAGAGACATATAAGTGGTTGACATGGGCCATACCAGGCCACCAATACTGCCGTTGCACTAAGTCTTGGCTTTGATGAGGACCACCATGACCAGCAGTGGGAACATCATGGCACAGTTGTATGACTTGTATCCATAGAGAAGAAGGGACAAAATTTGGTGCTGCCAGTACAATATTCCCTATTGAACATTAGTTTATGTTGTGTGACAAAATTAGAGTTCAACACCGTGGTACATTTTATGTCATCATAACTGTAGCTGCAAATGAGCAAAAAGTGTTCCAGTTGGAAAACGGGGTTTTCTTCAATGGTGTCCATGGCACTGCAGGGAAACATTGTGACAGTGCGTCTGCCTTGTGGTTCTTGGGTCCCAGCCAATATGTGACATGTAGAGAAAATCAGATGAAAAATAATGCCAAACAAGCCTGACGAGGATTCAGTCTCTTGACAGCATGGAGGTATTCAAGATTGCGATGGTCAGAGTAGACTGTTACTGGGTGTATTGCACCCTCCAGGAGATGTCTCCATTCTTTTAGAGCGGTTTTGATCAGCAGTAGTTCTCTACCCATGACATTGTACTTCGCTTCCACTGCTGTGAGGCGACTTGAGTAAAAGGCAATCAGATGTAGACGACCTTTAGGACTCAGCCACTGGGATAACACAGAGCCAGTCGCGATGTTGGAGGCATAGACTTTGACAAAAAAACTTTCTGTGGGTCCATGGTGTTCTTACCCAGGCAAATCAAAAATCTGAGAAACTCTATTTGGGAAGTCTCGAACACACACTTCTCCAGCTTGACGTATAAGGAATGCGTCCGGAGACATTGCAGAACTTGTTGCACATGGGCACGATGCTCCATTATATAATAAGAGTAGATAAGGATGTTATCGAGATACAGCATGACAAAGAGGTCAAGGAGGTCTCTGAAGATGTCATTAATGAAGGGATAAGAGGCAAGGGGTATCTGTTCTTGATGGTGATTTTATTCAATTCACTAAATGCAAGGTTGGAGGCCACTGTCCTTTTTTACCACAAAGAAGATGCCGGCACAGGCTGTACATGTAGATGGACGGATGAAGCCATGTCTAAGGCTGTTGGTTAGATAACTATACAAAAGCAAATGTGTCTCAGAACAGTAGCAATTTATAATCTATCACCACCCACTGAGCACAAAAGTAGACCAGTTCAGTCTCAAATTCGAACCCAAATGAACACTGTTTAGCCCCTGATGAAGCCGTGATCTGCACGGCGATACGCGTAGGGCCGCATTGGAGGGGTTAACTGGGGTGCGAATGCGTATACTTTATACTAGTGACTAAAATCAAGAACTGATAGCTTAGACAGTGACAAAACTTGAAATAATACTGATTAGATAGCTAGTCATTCGTAATAGCGTAGCTTCTTCTCCATCTATCCACTTTCTAGTAACGATCTAGGGCTGATCCGGTTTAATGTAGTGCTCTCTACTTTTGAGAGCTCTAGCACTAGTATTTTTTTCATTTCTTTATTGGGATATAAACAAATAGGAAGGGTAAACATAGCTCCCTCAGAAAATTACTATTGATATCTACTTTGATAATTTAAACATCATTTTAGGAGATACACTAATGATAATTTGGATGGGTAGTTAGAAGAGTTTACTTTAATAAGCACTCATAAGAATTGTTTCATTGATCTACGGTGGTAGGAAGAGTAAGCATTAGTATCACACTAAAGGTACGCGTTCGCACCACCTCTTATGTGCTGTTTTTAGTTAACCAGCAGAGTCAGCACTCGATCATACCACAGGGTTAGCGGCTGATTGGCTGTGTCATCTAGCTGGTGGATTTTATATCACGCTGTTGTACACTAATCCAGCGATTCACACTATTAGTTTTTAAAGTGTATTATAATAAAAGTTAAGTACTAATTTCATGATCGGTATTCTACATTTGGGTTCGAATTTGAGACTAAACTGGTCTACTTTTGTGCTCAGTGGGTGGTGATAGATTATAAATCGCTACCGTTCTGAGACACATTTGCTTTTGTATAGTTGTACAAGCATTCTTACATAGACCTGAAGTACCAGATACTAATTAAATACCACATTAAGAATTTCATTGTTGGTTAGATAAGTTTGAAAGTGCTTTAGTTCTGATCCAGAGAGGGACTATATCCGACCGTAGGGTATAGCCGCTCCTGGCAGTAGCTCAATCGGGTAATCATAGGGGCGGTGTGGAGTTAGACGATCAGCCCCCTTCTTGTCAAACACATCCTTATTGTCATGAAATGGAGCAGGTAAGAGCAGTCCCGTAGGAGAAAGAGAGGCACACACCAGCAGATGGGAAGAAGGACATTGTGCCAGTAGACCAGTACATTACAGAGTTGTGTTTTCTCAACCAAGGAAGTCCAAGGATCACAAGAAACTGAGGAGAGGGTATGATGTTAAAGCGAAGGTTTTCTTTATGGTGGAGACCACAAAACAGTGGCTTCCTGGGTGACTGGTCCTAGAAGATTGTTCTCGTCCATCGGCCATCTGAAGAGTTAAGGAATGAGTGCGTTGTCTACCAGGGATGTGTAGTTGAGCCACAATGTCGGAGTCAAGGAAGCAGACGATGGATCCGGAATCAAAGATAGCCGATAGTATATGGGACTGGTCAGTCCACTGGAGACAAACGAAGAGAGACAGGTGAGGAGAAACAGAATCCCAAGAGGAGCTGAGGATAAGAAAAGAGACAACGGGCTTATCCTTCAGTTTCACGAGGATTATTACGTTTTTGCGGTCTGCGGGGACAGGAGCGGTGAAGGTGGTCTTGGCCAACGCAGTACAAATGTAAGTTAAGCTGCCAACGACATCTGCTTTCAGATAGGGGGAGACGAACCAGCCCCAACTGCATGGGTTCGCTTGAGGCCCCTCATGGGTCAATGTGGTCGCTGGCAAAACCGGGGATGAGGATTGATTGATATATCTCGACCCTTCCTGATAAGGCACCCGCGGACATCAATCAATTTGTATGGAAAGATGGATAAGGTCCTCCAAGGAAGACACTACCCCTACACGTGCCAACTCATCTTTGAGGCTTTCAGATAAGCCCAGAAGATATTGGTCAAGCAAAGCCGCCTCATTCCAACCCGTCTCGAGGGACAGACGCTGGAACTCCAAGATGTAATCCTTGATGGGTTAGCGACTCTGAATGAGATGCCGCAGAGCAGACTGGGAGGAGGATCTCTGTAGTGGATCTTTGTAGAGCTCATCCATAGCCTGGGGAATGCTGACCAGCACTTTAGCAGAGGGCTGCTGGTTTGTAGCAGGTGATGGGCCCATGCCTGGGGCTTGCCCTTGAGTAGGACAATGCCTGTTTGAATCTTGATGGCATCTTAGGAATAGGTGTGAGGCTGCAAAGAGAAGAATAAGTCACAGGCAGTGATGAATCCCTTGTATTTGCCTCGCTCGCCATAGAATTTGTCTGGCATGGCGATCCTGGGTTCCAGATCAGAGGATGTGACCAGAGGGGCTTGGGCAGGGTGCGGCCCAGCCTAAAAGTCCAGGAGATGTTATTGTAATGTTGCCTGGTTGGTTTGGAGATCATGGACAGTCACTTCCAAGGAGGATATCTTGTTATCCAGGGCTGCTATCGCCTCCACCACTCCTGTTGTATCCATACTGGCTCAGTTATATCTGTCACCCCCCAGACAGGCAGTTCCAGAAAGGAAGTCCAGGTCCACAGCAAAGGTCAGGGCAGGCAGCTCAAGGTGCAGGGTCAAGTTCAAAGCCAAAGGTCAGGGTAGGCAGCTCAAGATGCGGGGTCAAGTTCAGAGTCAAAGGGTCAAGGTAGGCAGCTCAAGGTGCAGGGTCAAGTCCAAAGCCAAAGGATCAAGACAGGCAGCTCAAGGAGCAGGGTCAAGTCCAAAGCCAAAGGGTCAGGGCAGACAGCTCAAGGTGCATTGTCAACTCAAGCAGAGGTCTGGTACATGGAGGAGGCAGAATGGATCTGGGAGAGGATTCAAGGTACAGTTCACAGGTCTGGCACACAGGGAGGCAAAGAGGACTGGCTGAGTGGTAGGAGAAAACACTTGGGGAGACTCGAATAACTGAGTGCCGGATCAGCTGCCTTGCTGCCTTATATATATGGGAGGCAGATGATGTCACAACAGTGCGTCATAGGGAAGCTCACAGACACCGGAGTTGTTGCCTAGTAACACCCCTCTGAGACAGACTAGGACAGAAAGAGTTAACATGCAATCAGTATTCTACTTACAGTGCTATTCCAGCAGAAAACACTAAATCACCCTCCTCCCCTTCTGAGTCAGCTTTCTGAAGCACGGAGGAGTCTACTGGATTGTACTGAACACTGAGGTAGGGGCAGAACAACTTGACTATTGCAGTGCTGCTTAAGTGCTTTCCAAATTCCCATTATTAGTTATTCATCTTCCAGGATCCCCTCAACCCTGTTTCATGGGATACTCCGGAAATACTGGGGAGGGGTATCCAGTTATATATGTAAGACCTAACTGTAGCCTTCTTTGCTGGCATTGGGCAAAAAGGGCCTGGTAGTAGAAGACAACTCTTTGGACCTGAGTCTCACATTCTGGGTGTTGCAGTCAACAGTCTGCACCATTATCCAGCAAATGAGAGAGGTGTAAGACCATAAAAAACACTTCTTTCACTGGCTGGCTGTTAGTTATGCTTGACTGAAACTTAAACCAGCCAGCCCATGAAACAACAGCAATAACAGCATCAGTCCTCCCAGTAGTCTCTCACTGATATATCTCTCTCATAGTAAGGCAGCAACCCACAGGCTAAGAGTTATGACCAGCCTGGGGATCAATTTATATGTAAGTATAAAATGTAATGTTAGATTGTCTATTTCTTTATACTTTCTGTCCTTGACAGTAAGATATCTTTCCAGGGAGCTTTCTGCTGGAGAGTGCAAAAGCAGGGATATTGTTAAAATATAAAATTAGTGATACCCTGTAGAAAAAACTCCCTCCATTAAATGCAGCATACAGATCACTGACTGATACAGGGATAGTGTTAAATTGTATCATATCACTGCTATCAAAGAATATGATCAGAGATTTATCTGAAAATAGATACACAGGAAGCTCAATGTCATGGGATATAAAAGAGTAAAGAAAATTGATGAAGATAAAAAATAATAAAAAGTATAGGCAATTTGACTTTACATATTATTATATTATTTTAAATGCTAGAAAGGTTTCCAGAGCATATCTTTACAATGCATCGGAAACTAATAAGGATGGATAAAAATTATTTTTTTCCCCTGCAGGAATTTTCATAGCTAGAGTTGTAGATGTGATGACCTGTGTTGCTGATTACATCGTGTGTGAGATGGGGTGGGGGTTGAAGCAGTGACAATGTTGATGATGACTGACAAGATGATGGTGTATTTTAAGGTATCTTTAGTTGGCCAGAGTCAGAATTTCCAACTGACCCCTCAAACAGTTTATACTCTCACTCTTCATCTGTATTTGAAGAAGATGTGGATGCTGCAGCAATATACTCTAGATCAACATCATTATCATCAGTCATCCCATTACTATGAATACTTTTGTATTCCTCTAGGCTTTTTGAAATGTCAAACAATTTTTTTTTTTTTACTTTTCTTCTTATAGGCACAACAGTTTGTTGAACCACTACATCTTCTTCGGTTATGCCATCAATAATAGAATGTTACTTGTCCTCTTCAGTGTACCTAGATTGTTTATTAATATTACTACCGGTGGTGGTGCTACATTTTATGTACCTTTCATTAACAGCCTGCTCAGTGGTCTTAAAATTCAGTCTTACCATTGGTCTCAATGCAATGATCTGGGTGGAAAAAGCAGCCCTTTTCTTGAAAAATTTCCAGCTCAGCAGGAAGTGCTATGTTTCACATGTTTTGCTTTTGAGGTGAAAAAAGTCACCCATTCCTACTCTTTAGTATTCAAGGGTTTAACCCCTAGAGTGCCAGCTACTTACGCCGTACGAGTGGACACAGCTGTACCTGCTGTGCCACGCTCGTACGGCGTAAGAGAGAAATGCGGTCACTGCATGAGCCGGTATAACCGGCATGCAGTGGCCGCATTAAAAAAAAAAAAAACCCTGGCACTCATGGGGAGGCATGAGGATCACTCCTCATGCCTCCCCAGTTATTGATCTCCCAGCCGATCGGGCTGGGAGATCAATACACACAAAGGAGAAACAAAGTTTCTCCTTCCTCCTCTCTCCTACCCGAACTTCCGGGTAGGAGTGGGCGGGACCGGGGGAATCCTCCAAACGTCATCGGTGACATGGTCACCGATGACGTTAGGGAAGTTTCCCCGATCCTGTTCACTCCTACCGGTGGTAGGAGTGAAGGGCAGGAGAGCTCTTGCTCTCCTGCGGTCGCACCATTGATCTCCCAGCCTATCGGTTGGGAGATCAATGACTGGGGTGATACCAGGAGGGGTCCTGATGTCCCCCACGAGGTCTGAAATGTCTTTAAAAAAAAAAATAAAAAAAATAATAAAATTAAAGTAACCCTGTGAGTGCCACAGGGTCCCAGCACATTGCTTTGCAATGTGCTGGAGACCCCTGTTGCACTCACAGGGTCTATTCTTTGGGGGGGATTTTTTTTTTTTTTTTTAAGACCTCATTGGGGGGATCAGGGGGGATCCTGATGCCCCTCAATGAGGTCTATAATTAGAAAAAAAAAAAAAAAAAATTTAACCCTGTGTGTGCCACAGGTGGGGGTCCAATGCACCCCCCCCCTCCTGTGGCACACACAGGGCTTTTATCATTATTTTGTTACCAGAGATTGTTGGGGGGCCATCAGGATTGCTCCTGATGGCCCCCCAACAAGCTCTGATTACAAAGTAATGATAAAAAAAAAATTAACCCTCTGAGTGCCACAACGGTCCAATGCATTGCTTTGCAATGCGCTGGAGACCCCGGTGGCACTCACAGGGACACTTTTTTTGATAACTTTTTTTTTTTTTTTTGTAAGACCTCATTGGGGGGATCAGGGGGGTTTGTATACCCCTCAATGAGGTCTATAATAAAAAAAAGTAAATTAAAAAAAAATTAACCCTGTGTGTGCCACGGGGGGGGGGGGCAATGCAGACCCCCTTCTGCGGCACACACAGGGCTTTTATCATTACTTTGTTATCAGAGATTGTTGGGGGGGGGTCATCAGGATTGGTCCTGATGGCCCCCCAACAAGCTCTGATTACCAAGTAATGATAGAAAAAAAATTAACCCTCTGAGTGCCACAAGGATCCAATGCATTGCTTTGCAATGCGCTGGAGACCCTTGTGGCACTCACAGGGTCACTCCGTTTGTGGACATATATATTTTTTTTTACTAAGACCTCATTGGGGAGGGATCAGGGGGTCCTGATGCCCCTCAATGAGGTATATAATAAAAAAAAATAAATTAAAAAAAATTTAACCCTGTGTGTGCCACTGGGATAGGGGTTCAATGCAGACCCCCTTCCTGTGGCACACACACAGGACTTTTTATCATTACTTTGTGATCAGAGCTTGTTTGGTGGCCATCTGAATACAAAGTAACGATAAAAAAATTAACCCTTTGTGTGCTACAGGGGCCCAATGCATTGCTTTGCAATCCACCGGACACCCCTGTGGCACCCAAAGGATTATTTTGTTTTCCCCTTTTATTTTTTATTTAGACCTCATTGTATGGGTTCTGATGCCCCCAACGAGGTCTACACAAAAATATTGGGGGAAAAGCCCCAAAAAATGCACGTGCCACAGGGGGGGTCTGACGCAGTGCTTTGCAATACGTTGGACCCCCTGTAACACACACACACACTTTTTTTTTTTTATTATTCTGTTTTTAGACCTGGATGGGGGACACCAGGAATGTTCCTGACACCGCCTCCCCAACGAGGTATGAATACAAAATAATAATTAAAAAAAAACAACTCTTTGTGTGCAACAGAGGGTCCAACGCATTGCTTTGCAGTGCATTGGGCACCCTTGTGGCATGCACAAAAAATGCCTCCGATTCCCCCCCACACACATACACATGTACCGTATTCCCCTGCCTGGTTCCACAGCCAACTGGCAGTCCCATTCCACAGCCTGTTTCCACTGCCTATTGGTAGACTCAAAGTACCAGTATGCACTAGATTCAGGCTGGGAATCAAACTTTGTATGAGGGGGACATACAGTGCACACTGGTAGTCACAGATCTCCCATACACACTCTCAGACACTGCCCCACCATCTCCACCATCCTTGCTCCTCTGCTCATACCCACACACACTGCCTAATCCCTCACCCTCCCACACTGTTACACTGGTAGTCACAGGTCCGCGCGTACACTGGCTGACGCCCTAGCTTCTTTCATCTGTTAGCCATAAAATCACACATACACTGTTTGCTTTCCCATTCCTATTTCACTGGTAGCTACACTCCTGTCACTCAAATTGGTATGTCAACCCACAGCAGTTGAGTACCATTTTTCTTAGGCTGGCAAGAAGTCCTCCTAGGAAATCCCACGCCATTGAACCATTTTAGTATCTTTGAAGTGACTGAAGTGTAAAAGAAATGTTTGTTTGTTTTCCTGTAGCACCACATTCTGGAAATAGTTGTGCCAACTAACTTAGGGGTAAAAAGGCAAGTGACCCCTCATTAGATGCGGCATGTTGTCTTCTTTCCAAAATGGTATAGTTTATCTACATTTTCTTCACTTCTGAAGGTGTTATAGCCATTTTCGTAGAGGCAAGTCAGGTTTGAGAAAATGTTAGAAACATCAGTTTGTAGTAGGTGTAGTTTTCTACTTCTAGCACTCCCTAAGGTAGTTCAGCTCATACCAATGGGGTGTCGTTTGACTCCTAAGAGCTTTAGCTAACGAATGCAGTTGAAAATTCCATGGTTTTCACAGAGCTCCATACATTTGAAGGGGCAGAAATGTAAGAAAATGCCTTTTTTTTCATTAGCGCCACCTCCTGGAAGCATTTGTGCATGCCAGCCTTTGGGTATGAAGGCAAGTGACCCCTCATTAGATGCGTCAGGTTGTTTTCTTTCCAAAATGGCATTGTTTTCTACCTTTCCTGCATATCTATTATGGTTATAACCATTTTAGTGCAAGAAGATAATTTAAGAAACAAAAGTGTCAGGTTTACGTACGTGTTCCTAGCACCCACATATTGTATGTTAAGCCACACAAATGGGCTACCATTTTTCTCATGTTGGTAGCAGGTACTGAATACAGCAGGAAATGTTATGGTTTTCAAAGATTTTAGTATCTTTGAAGTGGTGGAAATGTAAAAAAAACATGTATTTATTTCCATAGCGCCACCTTTTGGAAATATTTGTGCACTTCAGCCCAGGGGTAGAAAGGCAAGTGACCCCTCATTTCATGCGGGAGAATGTCTACTTTCCAAAATGGTATACCTTTTATACCTTTCCGTCATTTCTCTAACAGTTATGAACATTTTAGTACAAGCAGCCATTTTCGAAGAAGCAAACAGGTAGGTGTAGTTATGCTTTTCTGGCACCCCTAAGGTATGTCGATTCATTCCAATGGGGTGTCATTTTTCTCCTAAGAGCACTAGCTAATGAATACAGTTGGAAATTCCATGGTTTTCACAGATTTCCATACAGATGAAGGGGCAGAAATGTAAGAAAATGCAATTTTTTTCCTATAGTGCCACCTTCTGGAAGCATTTGGGCACAACAGGCTTGGGGTAAGAAGGCAATTCACCCCTCATTAGATGCGGCAGGTTGTCTTCTTTCAAAAATGGTATGGTTTGTGTAGCCTTTCTTCACTTCTCTAGTTGTTATAACCATTTTTGTACAGACAAGTAATGTTTGAGAAAATGTTAGAAAAATTAGTGGTTGCAATAGGTGTAGTTTGGTACTTGTAGCGCCCACTAAGGTAGGGGAACTCATACCAATGAGGTGTCATTTTTCTCCTAAGAGCACTAGCTAATGAATACAGTTGGAAATTCCATGGTTTTCACAGATTTCCATACAGATGAAGGGGCAAAAATGTAAGAAAATGCAATTTTTTTCCTATAGTGTCACCTTCTGGAAGCATTTGGGCACAACAGGCTTGGGGTAAGAAGGCAATTCACCCCTCATTAGATGCGCCAGGTTGTCTTCTTTCAAAAATGGTATGGTTTGTTTAGCCTTTCTTCACTTCTCTAGTTGTTATAACCATTTTTGTACAGACAAGTAATGTTTGAGAAAATGTTAGAAAAATTAGTGGTTGCAATAGGTGTAGTTTGGTACTTGTAGCGCCCACTAAGGTAGGGGAACTCATACCAATGAGGTGTCATTTTTCTCCTAAGAGCACTAGCTAATGAATACAGTTGGAAATTCCATGGTTTTCACAGATTTCCATACAGATGAAGGGGCAGAAATGTAAGAAAATGCAATTTTTTTCCTATAGTGCCACCTTCTGGAAGCATTTGGGCACAACAGGCTTGGGGTAAGAAGGCAATTCACCCCTCATTAGATGCGCCAGGTTGTCTTCTTTCAAAAATGGTATGGTTTGTTTAGCCTTTCTTCACTTCTCTAGTTGTTATAACCATTTTTGTACAGACAAGTAATGTTTGAGAAAATGTTAGAAAAATTAGTGGTTGCAATAGGTGTAGTTTGGTACTTGTAGCGCCCACTAAGGTAGGGGAACTCATACCAATGAGGTGTCATTTTTCTCCTAAGAGCACTAGCTAATGAATACAGTTGGAAATTCCATGGTTTTCACAGATTTCCATACAGATGAAGGGGCAGAAATGTAAGAAAATGCAATTTTTTTCCTATAGTGCCACCTTCTGGAAGCATTTGGGCACAACAGGCTTGGGGTAAGAAGGCAATTCACCCCTCATTAGATGCGGCAGGTTGTCTTCTTTCAAAAATGGTATGGTTTGTGTAGCCTTTCTTCACTTCTCTAGTTGTTATAACCATTTTTGTACAGACAAGTAATGTTTGAGAAAATGTTAGAAAAATTAGTGGTTGCAATAGGTGTAGTTTGGTACTTGTAGCGCCCACTAAGGTAGGGGAACTCATACCAATGAGGTGTCATTTTTCTCCTAAGAGTACTAGCTAATGAATACAGTTGGAAATTCCATGGTTTTCACAGATTTCCATACAGATGAAGGGGCAGAAATGTAAGAAAATGCCATTTTTTTCCTATAGTGCCACCTTCTGGAAGCATTTGGGCACAACAGGCTTTGGGTAAGAAGGCAATTCACCCCTCATTAGATGCGGCAGGTTGTCTTCTTTCCAAAATGGTATGGTTTGTGTAGCCTTTCTTTACTTCTCTAGTTGTTATAACCATTTTTGTATAGACAAGTAATGTTTGAAAAAATGTTAGAAAATTTAGAGGTTGTAGTAGGTGTCTTTTTGCACTTCTAGCATCCCCTGTGGTAGGTGAACCCATACCAATGGGGTGTCATTTTTCTCCCAAGAGTACTAGCTAATCAATATAGTTGTAAATTCCATGGTTTTCCCAGATTTCAGTACTGTTGAAGTGGCAGAAATGTAAGAAAATGCCATTTTTTTCCTATAGTGCCACCTTCTGGAAGCATTTGGGCACAACAGGCTTGGGGTAAGAAGGCAATTCACCCCTCATTAGATGCGGCAGGTTGTCTTCTTTCCAAAATGGTATGGTTTGTGTAGCCTTTCTTTAATTCTCTAGTTGTTATAACCATTTTTGTATAGACAAGTAATGTTTGAGAAAATGTTAGAAAATTTAGAGGTTGTAGTAGGTGTCTTTTTGCACTTCTAGCATCCCCTGTGGTAGGTGAACCCAAACCAATGGGGTGTAATTTTTCTCCCAAGAGCACTAGCTAATGAATACAGTTGTAAATTCCATGGTTTTCACAGATTTCAGTACAGTTGAAGGGGCAGAAATGTAAGAAAATGCCATTTTTTTCCTATAGTGCCACCTTCTGGAAGCATTTGGGTACCACAGGCTTGGGGCAAGAAGGCAAGTTACCCCTCATTAGATGCGGCAGGTTGTCTACTTTTCAGAAATATATAGTTTTATATAGTTATTCCACTGTTTTAGGGTAGTTTTACCACAAAAACCCTAGAATGTGCATTTTAGTTTATAAAGTTGAAAATGTCATTTTGCGCTGCTGGTGATTAGGGCTCTGCGCTAGCCTTGGACTTAGGTAAAACTATACAAATTTGGTATTTTTTTACTCGGGGGACTCTGGGCTTTTTCAAATAATTGAAACTTTTTCAATCAAGGTAAATGTTTTTGATACATAGTATGTGATTTTAGCAAAATGAGTAAATTTTCACTTTTTTTTGTCATTATGACATCATAGCTTTTTGCACAATGTAAAATTCTCTTCATGTAAGGTATCACGAGAAAGCTCAATTCGTTCTGAAAAAAACAATATATAGTTTTCCATATTTAACTAAAAATCCCCAGAGGAAATCAAGCCTAAACGGAAGGATAGCAAAAATGTTGAAAAAGTGTCTGGCCTGCAGGGTTCAGAAAATGGCCCGAGCCTCTGGCACTGAAGGGGTTAAAAGTCCAACTTAAATCAATAATTATGGTGCATCTAGTTTGCATAAGAATTGCTGGAGTTTAGTACATAAAGCCTAACGGCCCATATTTATAAATGCAAACTGGAATAATTCTGGAGTAAACCAACTGTACCATAGAGAACAAATAAACATTCCTAAATTCCCATGCAACTGAATAGAGCATTCAAACCCCTTGAAAGCATAGAGATTTCCAGTGTGTTGCAAAGCAATATATTGCGGACTTATCTAGCATTCATGGGGTAAAAAACCCAATTTCATTTATTAGGATTTTTTATTTGTCCCCTATGAGTCAGTTGACATACTGAAGAAAAACTCCAGTTTGCTTTTATAAATATGGACCTATATACTTCCCTATGCTTTAAGCTAGAAGAAATTTGTGATTCATGCAATCACAAGAACATGACAAAGGTCCCTACTGGACCAAAATGTTGAACGATTAAAGTATTTAGATGTTTAAGTCTTGTGAGTGCTTGTATCTCGTGTTGCTTACAAGTGTATTGCTAATGCACCAAAGGCATGTGTAAAATGATGATGAGTGCCGATCTTTGGAAGATATATATATATATATATATATTAATAGGCTTATCCAACAAAAAGGAATCAATTTTCAGTGGGTCGTGTCCATTTGATTGGCATTTCATCTGCTTAGTGTTTTGATCATTCTCTTGATATTTTCAAAGTGTCTCGTAGCAATATACACCAGTTTCTGAATGCTCTTCTGCATTTTTCAAAGTAATGTTTATACCCCAGAGAATTATCCATCTTAAACACTGAGAGAATCCGCTGCATTTCTGTTCTTTAACATCTTTTGAAAGGAGGGAGAATTTTTCACATTCTGTGATGTCCCAGGAGACAGAAGGAAAATCAAAGGGAGTTAGAGAAACTCATCCTTGTCTGTTTGGGTTGGTAAAATACAGACTTAACTAATTTTAAAAACAAAATAGCAACTACATACGCTAAAGAAACTGACAAACTCCAGGAACATTGTCAGACCCTTCACTGTGTCTCGTTCATATACTATATTTATTTGGATTCATGTCATGTCTATGGCTAGAGTTCGTCCACTTGCATGGAAAGCAGTGCAACTTTGATTAACATTACCCTCATGCCAGTATAGGAATATTTTATTTCCCAGTATGCATGACTTTCTAAACAACCTCTGAAGCTGAATTGTATCATAAGGGACGAATAAAAATTCCCAGTGATTTAAATGTGGATTTTAACTAACTGAATGCTAAAGTGGTCTTCGAGACCTCTAACATATTCAAATAGTTAAAAGGACTTTTAAACCAATAGTACTTTTTATTTGTCCCATGGTTTGCAGTTGGTTTTCTCCAGTTTCTTAGTACATCAGCCTCAATAAGGGAGATGTAGAAATATAATTCTGAGTTAAAATAAGCCAGGAACCAATTTTTATGTGTTGCACATGTGTAACAATTATTTATACTGTGTTGTATATGCTGAAAATTCTCCTCTTTATGTTGCTTGCACAAAGGTGAGGGCAATATGGGAATCTATGGGTGTGTCCATGTGTTCCTCTACTCTATTTTCTATGTACTAGCAAGACACACACAATTGGAGTAATATTAATCAATTTCCAGAGTAAAGTGGAACAGTTACTCTATAACAAATAAGATTTAAAAAAACATGTATATTTATGCTGGTTATTATTTTAAATGTAAAATAATCATTTATGATATTGTTAGCTTTATTTATTTGTAAAGTGCAATAGGCAGTGGCGGGTACTGTCACACTGATTCCCATCCCAACTGCTGTTTTCTACCAGGAATTACTGTCTCTTTTGCATAAACTGATAAATAAAGTTATGTATCTGATAAACCATTTTATTAGATAAAAATGAGTAAGAAAAAGATAGGTGTTTCTGAAAGCACTAGGAGTGGGTGAAAAATGGGAAAAAATTCCCGAATGACTTTTCATGAAAACTGGCCGATTTTTCTCTGTTTTCGCTAGCGTTTTCTCCTTTTCGCCAATGCAAACTTTTCCTCCTTTTTGCCTATTTTAACAAATTTTTCATCTATATTTCCTATGCATACTACATTTCCCACAACAATATTACTTTTTCTGAGGGCTGTAGTTTAAAAATCAGTGGCTGAAAGACAAAGCTGTGAGTCCTATAGGAACATATACCTTGAAAAATGGTTTATCATGCAGAGTGCATTTGTCCTTTGCCCACAACACTAACTTCCTGCTTAAAGGGATAGTATTGCTTGTATTTGAGTAATTTTAATATTGTAGATATTAAAAATATGAATAAAATGAGGTATGTCCCATCTCTCAAACTTTTATAGTTTGAGAGATGGAAGCATCTAAAGTTCCATTTTCACAGAAGTCTGCCATCTAGCTAAGAAAAGCAGATTCTGGTCCTGGGACCATCCTGCAGCTCTTCAGCAGAGCCGGAATCTAGCTATTTAGAAATAAATACTTCATTGCAACGGTCTACAAAGTGTGCCTGGTTTACACATATTCATGATAATGATGTCAAGTAATAACAAAAATAAAGTACAACCTATAATGTGGCAGATATGTATTGTAGTGGTGGTGGGGGACTGGCTGGAATGGTGTGATTTGTATATGTATATAGTTTTTACCATTGTCATGTTTGTGTCAAATCGCTATCCTCCTCAGATTGTTGACATACATTAATTTTTGGTCATAGCAGTGGTTACAAGTAGGGTAAATGGTGGCAACCCTTCTTCACATCCCTCACATCCCTTCACATCCCTTCTTCACCTCTGTGCTGCTGTTAATATATTTGTCCTGGCTTTCTCTGTAATGTGTGGTTTCTGCTACCTGATACTCAGATGGTATGAAATGTTGGTTCATTTTTAAGAATGTTAGTCTCCCAATATTGCTGCATGATAGCCGCTTCCTGCGGTCATTGACAATGTAACCATCCACACTGAAAACCATCTCAAACTCAGCTCTTGCTGGAGGACATCTAAGGGTTTCCACTGCAGTACGTGTCAATTCTGGCCACACACACTGCTTTGTCTGCCAGTAGTCCATGGGGTCATTGTTTCTGCCTAGAACGCAGCTATCCTGCAAGTATGCAGAAACCATCTCACATGCACTGGGACCACTTCTAGGAGCTATACTTTGTTCCTGTGTGTCAGTTACCAACCCATACTCAGGGAGCAAGTCCCAAAGAGATGTGCCGCCACCACCACTACCAATGTTGGGTTTTTGCCGCTCCTGTTGAGACCCATGAATTGCCCTGTGTTCCGAATGGGATATTCTGGTTGATGATGTCACTGATTCCGCTGGTTGAAATGCTTTGCTGCCTTCTTTTTCACTATACTGTCTAGATGTTTTTTGTGCCTTCACTTTCTCCATCTCATCCTCCTCAATGCAACCCTCCACTCGATCAATAGGCATATCTCGATATTCCTTGACAGAATCCGGTTCCTCAGAGAGTTGCTGCTGATTGTCATGACTCCTTGTTATGGCAAATTGCTGATGGCCCTTTGGCAGAAATTCTGTAATTTTATGTTTGAAGCGGGGGTTCAGCAAAGTGGCAAGAATGTATTCCTCATTGCTTTTAATAGACACTATGACAGGATCTTGTTCAAAGCGTGCTAACATGTAATTTACCAGCCAGTGAATGTCTGTGTTGTCTTTATGGTAAGAAGCCTCAGCCATTTTTTGCAATAAAAATATCAGTGGTAGAATTTCACTAATTCCTGCCTCAATGCAACTCGCCAGCATGGTTGCCTCCTCAAAGGGTTTCAGCAGCTCACATACATCGCACCTAAATTGCCATTGGCCAGGTGACAAAGAGGCTCTCTCCAAAGCCTTCCAGTTTTGCATGGTGGACTCTCTAATGGCCTTATTCTACTCGTACAAACTCTCTAGCATGTACATCATGGAATTCCACCTGGTAGAGACCTCCATTTTCATCTGGTGATGGGGCAGGTTATTACTCTCTTATATGGAATATAGGGCCAGCTTTAAAGGTTTGCGGTAAAACAGCTGGTAGGGCAAAGTAGGTACCAGCCAATATAATAAAATGTCTGTTTAAAGGCCCTACCAGCTAAAAGCACAAGGGACTTTGGGCCACAGAAATGGGCTGGTGGCTAAATGTCTGTTTTGTGCTTTAAGTTCCCAAAACACCACTAAATAGCAGCGATATTGGGAACTTCACAGTAAAAAAGTTAACTATCAGTGCTTGACATATTGCCAAGCACTGATCATTAACTTATATGTGTTAAACTTACCTGTCATCCACTGTCTGTCTCCTTCTGTCTTCATTCTGTATTCTCTTCTATTTGTTCTTGTATCTTCTCATCTGTCTACTTTCTTCTAGCTATATATAAAAAAATATGAATATATGTTTTTTAGAAATATAGTGGACAAGGAAGAAATATAGCAGACAATAATATAGTTTAACCCTTTGATTGCCAAAGGGGTACTTGGTTTGCAATGCATTGCGGATCTCTCTGGGGCTCAAAGCGTTAAACTCTGTATTAGGTCCATAAACGCTGTATTCCATAAAAGTATGCCAAAAAAGCCAAGTAAAATTTAAGCCATTATAGTAGTCAAAGTTGCACAGTATATCATGTTCGAAAATTAATTCTTAAAAAACATATCTGGCATATCCCATCCAATCAGATTCTAGCGGCTGTGCTATAAACTGATTGGCTGGGATATGTGTAAGCGTGTAAGTGTGTAAGGTACATAATCAAACTTAAAGATATATAAGCAGCTAACAAATCCCTTACATCTGAAATAGTACAGAGTGGTGAAACAGGAAATTGTGAAGGTATATATTGCAAATTTATCCAGAAAGATAGAGCAACAATGACCTTTACTTAAAGTAATATAATGTCTTTCAAGATGTAACACACCATGGAAGATGTCCAATATCTGTTCTAGAAGGAGAGAAAGAAGAGAAGAAGAGACACAGTCAGGGGAGAGAGAGGAGAGGGGAGACATAGAACTGAGGAGGATGTTGTTGACTGGAGTAAGAGGCCCCATCAATCCTGACAGATTAAAATTGGAGAAGATCCCATGAGAATGTCAGACCACAGCAGAGCGTAGCAAAATGAGTCCCAGAAGACTAGGTCGCTTTGTTAAACCAAACTATTATGAGTGGGCGAGAATTGTGGCCCAGAGGCGTAGACCAACCAAGATGACCTGTAGGTCATAGAGAGGTCATATATTCCTTTTTCTGAAAAATATAAATGTTGATTCACCACTCGTTTCCACTCAGCCAGCTTGGGAAGAGCAGTTGAGCACCAGTGTAATGGAATCAACCTCCTTGCTACGTTGGTGAAGGAAAAAAGTACGTTTGAATCTATCTTAGGCAACTGTGGCAGGCAGGTCATGACCAAATAATAATGTCATGGGGAACCTACGAATTGTAATTGAAATAACCCTACCCAATTGAATGCACAGAGTGTCCCAAAAGGGAGAGATCAGAGGACATGACCACCAGATGTGCAACATAGAGCCCAATCCCGAGCCACAACTCCAGCAAGGAGGACAGGTGTTTTGGTGCGTGTTTGTCTCACTATCTGATGCAGCAGGTGATTCAGCATATACCTTCCTTGTTCTCATCTTCAGTGTTCTTTTTATATGTCTTTTTATATGGTTCTTTATTTGTACTGGCACTGGTGGTGCTGGAGGTTTTTCTAGGACCTTGACAAACTGCATCCTCCCTTGGAAGAGAGGCATCATAATCATTTATTGCACACACTTCAGCAACCATTGCTGTAGTCAGTTTTTGAACTACTACTTTACTCTCACATTCCTGCACTGTTCCACCCTTCACCCCCCCCGCACCTTGTGTGTTTGCTGGACTTTGCTCAACTACTCTGTGTGTTTTTACTCTACAGTACGCAACACAACTGATGGAGTATGATGTCTTGCCTGTAAGTATGTTGTCCATCCTGTCTTATCAGTCACAGTCTGTCCAAAAAAATATTATAACTGAAAAACAAAATCAACAACTTCTTTCCCCAGACTTCCCCAGCACAGAGTCAATTACAGCAAGACAGGAAGCAATTAGATCCTCCACAAACACAGAAAGGCATGCTGTGAGATCCTGACACCCTTTTCTATGGCTGTAGAAAAGTAGAGAAAACTTTTGTGTGGTGGAGAAAAATGTTTCTTCCCATTGTATTCAATGCACAATGAGCTAGATGAAAAAAGCGGGAAAAAGCGGAAAAACTGCACTTTTCAAGGGAAATTATTTGCCAAGTGGGAAGTGCCATTATTCGCAGATTTCAGTTTGAGGCGAATATTTTTGCCCATCCCTAGAAAGCACCTTCAAAGTGACAATTCCACTTTGAAGTCTTAATAATGGCATGTTACCTGAATTGCACTGCTGGTTTTATCTTCCAGTTTGTCGGTATGTTTCAAAAACAATCTGTGATTACATTGAAATCTCAATTTATGTGTGATATACTGTAAAGCAATCATAGACATTCTTATATACCCCAAGGTGCAGGTATAATATACCAACATCTAAGCACAGAAAACACACACACGCACAACACAAACACACACCGTGTGTCTTTTCCTTCTTTTATTGATGACACTATTGTACGTTTTCCATCTTGGAATGTGCTGCTATAATTAGTATCAGATTATGTGCTTCATTATCAGTACTTAAATGCTGGTAGTGGGAAAAACAATTTAATCCTGTGTTTATATATCTTCAGAATATTGTATCTTAAAACAATGGATACCCCTCTCAGACTCCTCAAATATTTTCATCGCTAAAATATGTGTGTTATGTTATATTCGGATTCTGGAGGGGATATTGCTGTACCATGCCTGGCATGCTGGTTCTTGGTTGCTCATTATTTGACAATATTCTTAACCGTATTAAGATGGGTACACATTTCCTAGTTTGATATGTTTTTGTTTGCCTGAAAATTCTCTTTAATAAAAACAGTGGAGCACTAAAAGCAATTATTTATAGAAGGAGAACATTAGTAATTAGCAGGAGTGTATACCATTTGCTATGTCTGACAACAGAATACACTACTCTTGCGTGTTGAAAGCTTACTCAGTTCTTTATCAAAAGATGATATTTGAGCTAATGTACTAAGAAGAAATGGAGTAATTCTGGGGTAAACCAACTGACATAGGGCACAAATAAAAATTGTGACTGAGATATAAAATGAGCTCAAAAAACATCTTCAGATTCCCCACATGTTGGTTAATACTCTCAATGTGTAAGCAGCCCATTTTCCTCAAATCTCCAGCTGACAGACATCGGAAAGTAGGGCTAGAAACAATATATATATATAAAGCTAGGTTATGAACCCACCATTTTTTCATATTACAAATGTTAAAACAATAAAATAAGGAAATATAAATCCATTCATGTCTCGTGGACAGATGTCTCTTCCTCAAGGGCATACTGAGGAAGCAATGCATTGGAGGCTTCTATCATTCAAAGAGTTAAAAACCCATTTGAAATCAATGGCAGCTTTGGGATTTTTTAATTGCCTCTTGTGACACATTGGTTTTCTTCATAATTACTCCAGCTTCCAATTTTTTTGTCCAAATTGTGTCTATCTCAGATTACAAATAAATTTAAACAGACAGAGATACCTAAAACGAGTAATGACCATCCTGTTTTTCTAATCAGATCAGGTCCAGATTTCCCATGAGATAGAGTAGGAAACTGCCTAGGGCTCCATATTTCCAGGGGGTGCCGTATACTCCCACATTCTGAATTGTGTGTGTGGCCAGAGCAATTTCATTGTCCACTGTGTAGTTCCTAGGAGTGGTCCCACTGCATGTGAGGTGGTTTCTACATACTTGCAGGATAGCTACATTCTAAGCATAAACAATGACCTCATGGACTACTAGCAAACAAACAGTGTATGTGGCCAGCATTTACATGTACTGCAGTGGAAACCCTTAGTTGCCATCCAGCGAGCATTGAATCTGAGAAGGTTTTCAGTGCAGCTGGTTACATTGTGAATAACAGTAGGACAAGGCTATCAAGCAGCAATATTGGAAGACAAACATTCTTAAAAATTAACATCTAATACAATCCAAGTATCAGTTATCAGAAACCACAAATGAAAGAGAAAGCCAGGGCAAATGTATTAACAGCAGCACCAATGATAAGGTGGAGGGATGTGAAGGGTTGCTCCCATCTAACACAACTGGGACCACTGCTGTGATCAATAAGTAATATGTATCAATAATCTGAGAATAAGAATAGCTTGCATTTCACACAAACATGATAATGGTAATAACTGCCGTAGGAATATATACACACACACATCAATTTTACCACACCAGTCAACCACCAATACTACCATACACTTCTGCCACACTGTAATTTTTACCGTTTTTTTTTTTTTTTATTTATTTTATTTTAATCTCTTGACATCATGCTGCTCTTTTGTTTTTGTTGAAAACAGAGGCTTTAAATAACTGATGTCAGGTGTTTGTCACGGTTTGTGGATGAACACTCAGACCAGAACGATAAGGTAAAAATTACTTTATTAGAATAAAGTGCATACACGAATATAGGCCCTTAGACCCACAGTACAAACATATATATATATATATATATATATATATATATATATATATATATATATATAATTGGGTACAACAATAGCAACCAGTATAGGTAATCTGGACGAACTGGAAACAATACTGGCAATGAAGGTTCTGGCTAGAACCAGAGAGACTAAAGGCACACAGTCCAGGAGCTGACAGCAGGACTTCAGTGACAGGTAGTCCAATTATGGAGGACTGGCACAACCCAGACGCCTGGGCACAGAACCAACCGGAGCGAGGCAACACTGACCCTGGCCCTAGGCCACAGATAAAAAGGCAACTGTGTAGTGGGCAGCACTGACCCTAGGTAAATGGTCACCCGGAGACCAAGGCAACTGCTACGTCGGCAAAACCCTAGCACACTAGGGGTGGATTGAGATAACGGTTTATAGATGGAACACAACCAGTGTCCCCTCAATCTGAGTATTGGTATAATTGAATGCTGGCTCTTGAGCCCAAGGCTTCTGTAGAGAGGAACAGTAATCACCTTTACCTGGACGATCCAGGTACGCACAGGGTTAATAAGTAACGCCCAGAGAATAACTGCAAAGGGAGTGAGCCCAGCGCTGATAGGGAGGTGGACACAGAGAGTGATCAGAGTAACACAGTCAGTGCTAGAATACTGTACCAGTACTTTGCTTGTGCACACCGTTGGAGGGGGTTCAGAGAGCAGCATAAGCATGGATGATCAGCCTTTTGTCGACAAAGTAATAGCGCCACGCGGCGCACACCGACAATAGTATTGCAACGGCCCAGCACTTATCCTTGACCTCACTGGGCAACCAAGCAGTACAACCAGACACGGTAAAATGAGGAATAGATACTCGGCCGGTGCAGCTAGCCACGTAGCGGGTTCTCAGCCAGATTCAGTCAGCAACGGAGTGGGTTCTGAGCCAGATGCAGTCAGCAACGGAGCGGGTCCTCATCCAGATACGGTCAGCAACGGAGCGGGTTCTCAGCCAAATGCAGTCAGCAACGGAACGGCAGCACACAGGAACTCAGGAGCGTCGTCAGGCAGGCCAGGTCATACAGGATAAGCGATAAGCACAAATACACGTCAGGAACTCGTACACCACGAAAAGGCACCATAGGTAGACATGACAGGGTATTTAAAGGCCATCACTGGGCGGTGACAAAGGTGCCTAGCCAATCAGCATTCAGTAAAGCAAAATAGAAGTCATAATGTGTCACCCATAACCCAGAGCACGGGCATCGTGATAGTGTTGTACTGGAAAATATGCCAAAGTTACTTAAGCAGGAAGTTAGTTTTGTGGGCAAAGGACAAAGGCCCTCTGCCTGCTTTTTTTAAGGCATATGTTCCTGTAGCACTCATAACTTTGACTTTCAGCTATTTATTTACCACTGTAGCCGTCAGAAGAAGTAAAATTGTGGTGGGAAATGTTGCAGTCACATGAAACGGGAGAAACATGCATTGGCAGTGGCATTCTGTACTTCTCTAATTAATCTTAATTTTTTTATATGGGCTTGGCATTCAGTGTCCATGTTTCAAAGGAGAACTGGGAATACAAAATGATCAAAAATGTTTAGTTTGCGGAAGAGTGGCAAATCTGTCTTAAGACAATACTACATTTTCCAAATGATTGCCATTTCAGTTTTATTTGTCAATTAGTTTTCATCATGGTGTTTCCATCTGTTGACATCTCCTGTCCAAGGTAAACATACTTGTTCACTTCTAGTTCCTTTTTCTACGTTGATCTGAATGTTATCATTGTTGACCTGTATTGAATGTCTGAAGCTAAAAATGTACATTTCTGTCAACGTTTTCACAGAAAAGCATGGCACCTTAAACTGGTGTCAAAGGCACACTAAAGTGCCACAGCACCCTGTTTGAGAACCACTTCCCCAAATGGTCAGTCTTTAATTGGAGAGGTCAAAAGCTTTGGTTATCCAGATTCACTGTTACTTATGGCAGATATTTGGCAGCAGAAAAGCTAAATAATTATCATGTCTCTGGGTTGAACTTGATGGACTTATGTCTTTTTTTTCAACCTAATTTACTATATTACTATGCTACAGCAATTGAGAGCAGGAACTGTGCCTCTCATCAGCAACTGCAATGACACCAGAAATAAAGTACTACCGCTGTCACTATACCCCTTGTCCAGACCCCGCTAAGGACACATGTGAACTTGCTGACAGTTTAATAGTAATGATGAACCCTCCCTGCCGGCATCCTAAGATATTCTGTGGGATGGAATCTCCTCAGATGCCGCTTGATGACCTGGTATCAATTCTACTCTACCACACTGGCATGTGTGGTCAGTGCACCACACAGTGTGCAATGGGAAGAGATGAACTGTCACATCCTAACATCAACAGAGTGGCTATCGTTTGGTGGGGGGAAGTAACAATGAATGAGGTAGACTGGCAGAAGATATAGTTGTTATCCTAGAGGAAGAAGGTGATGGTGATGGCGAGCTAGTTGTTTCACTCATCATGGAGCTTCCAGTCTCTGTCTGTTTCTCTGTTCTTCCTCCTTTTTGATCTCCGCCTTGACCGGGGGATCAACAGTAACAGCAGTGCTTGATTTCTGTGATGGGTGTTTGGCTTTAACATGTTTGACATAAATGTCATGGTGTCTGTGTTTCATGTGTGATATCAGGGAGGTTATGCAAAGGTTTGTTCCCTCCTTTCCTCTTCTCACTGACTTGTCACAATTTGTGCACAGTGCTGTTGGTGATGACTGCACTGTGCCTGCCCCAAGAGAAAAATAGTCCCACACCCATGACTTCAGGGGGGATAGGGAACAGATTGAAAAGAATGGCCTCTTTCTTCTTTTCCTCCCCATTCTCCTTCGCTGTCTGTTCTGGCAGCGGATGATGTTGCTGCTGTTACTGCTATTGCCTCAAAATCAGCACTGCAACTAGGACCAGGAGTATTGCCAGCACTAGCAAGTGGAACCTGTCCTAGTCCCACATCACTTGTTGACCCCATTTCCACTGTGTCCACTGTGGTCTAAGGCACACTAGCTTGCTGCTCAGCATCCTGCTGCCCTTGCAACTCAGTAGCAGCAGCAGCAGCAGGAATTAGAGCAGTTGCAAAGTCCGTAAATTCCAAAAGCTCATTGTTAGTGGTGGCTGTGATGTTCATCCTGATCCCTGTCTCCCATTCCTTCTCAGTTTCTGATAAAAAGGTCATTAATGTCTCTTCCACCCCAGCTTCTCCAGCATCATCATCACAACCACCGCTAGTCCCTATGTGCCGCTGCTGCTCTATTACAGACATCTAACTGCTGCTTAGAGGAGGTGACGAGCAATGTAACATAGGTTTCTTTTAATGTCACACTTGGCATTTCCTTTTGACCTGAAGAAGGAAGATTAGCACTAGCAGCAGTAGCAGCCGGCACAGGCAGTGATCTGTGCTCCTGCTGGTGGTGGTGTTATTAATTCTGAGCATGCTCTTCCCCATCACCAGTTCTGGCCTTTTCAGGATCATGTTCTACTTGGACCCTGTAGTGAAGGGAAGGAGAGGAGGACTTCCAAAGCCAGAGTAATGTTGAGCTCACTTGACCACTAGTCTGGGCTCTCTAAAATGCTTCCCCTACCACTCCCCTAACACTCATCCCACCGGCTGCTTCACCATTACTGTTACTACTACTACTAACACCACTCACATCAAGTTCCGCCTTCTCATAGGCACTAGTAATATGAGGATATTGATTAACCCTTCATTCACTCCTAACACTAACAAGCTACTGGACCTTCTTAGTAGTAGTAGTAGTACTAGCTCTGGCAGGACTGATTGGGGATGACAAGTGTGACTTAGAGTCCTCTGCTGTCATACCTGGCATCATCTTCTCCCCCCCTCCTTAGTATTACAAGACACACTAGCAGCAGCTTCAGCACTAGTGGCAGCAGCTTCAACACTGACAACAGGCACAGCACTGGTGGCACTGGCAACAGGGGCAGCACGTCTGACAGCAGGCACAGTATTGGTGGCATCAGGTTCAGCTCTGGCAGCAAGCACAACACTGGTTGCAACAGGGGCAGCATGTCTGACAGCAGACACAGCACTAGTGGCAGCTGGGGCAGCAATGGTGGCAGCAGAGGCAGCACGTCTAGCAGCAGGCACAGGCAGCTGACCTTGCCCGCTCACACTAGTACTAACCTTTTCTCCCTCCCTTCCCATTCCCTTTCCTCCCCCCCTTCCCATTAAAATCTACACAATCCCTTAGAGTGATTTAGGGGGACTGGACAGCCTTGCTTCAGTAGTGCTCACGTCCTCTTCCTCCTCCTCCTCAGTCTCAGTGGACACATGAGTCCAGCTCCTCCTTTATTATTTTTAAACCTGCTCATCGTGATAGCAGTCACTATGAGCCTCTTCTGTCTCAATTTTGGAAAATGATCACAGCAGAATAGCACAGCACGTGTACCCCACTCTTCTGCTGCTTCTATTGTGTTTAATTTCTACAAATAAGTTTAATTTCTACAAAAAAGTCACTTTTTTATAGCGAAAAGTCAAAAACAACTTAAATCAATGGGCGGAAACTCTCTAGCCATTGAAAACATGGCGAAAAATTTTGGCCAGTGGGCGAAAAATGCAAAAATTTTAAGCGCTGGTTTTAAAATGAATTTTCCTAAGATAAAGCGGACAACGACATGGTTTTCACCAAATTTCTCGAGGGAACACTCAGAGAGATTTCACCCACCCCTGCTCTGGAGGACAGAAGTTAGAGCACTATGGAGTACTTCAACAGGGATGGGCAAAAACTTTCGCCTTTTTTGCTTTCCAGAGAAAATCCAGAGAAAAATAAAATTGTTCTGATTTTTACACTTCACACAATCTGAACCCCAAACCTTTTTCCCTCTACACTGGTAGCCAGAGAGTCACACACAAGTCTTGTCCCATGGTAGCCAAAGAACCACACATACTGACCTAAGGATGGGCAATGTAGGCCCTCTAGCTGCTGCCAGACAACAACTCACATCATTCCTCTCCAGCCAAAGACTGGTGGGGAATGATGACATTGTAGTCTGACAGTAGCTTGAGGGCATTGTGTTGCCCACCACTGCCATAGAACTGCACATTCCGACTCTCCATCTTTGTTCCATTGCATTGGTAGCCATAATACCATACATACTGACCTCTGAATCTCATCCTTGTCCCACTGCACTGGTAGCCACAAGACTGCACATATTACTGAGTCTTAAACCCTGTGGGATGTCTTGGAACTGGCATAGTTATGACAGCAATTTTTTTTTGGTTTTGAGAAAACATGGACATTTTTAGGGCTTCGAGTCATCGGAATTTCGTGGAAAAGCTGCAATCTTTGGGTTTTCCACAAAAACTCTCAAAAGGAAAAAAAAAAAAAAACGTTTTGTCAATCCATGGTGGTCAATATCTTTGCAGTACCACAAAATGAAACATAATCAAGTAAGATACTGACAGAAAGGAATTTGGCTTCATATACAGTAACATGTATATAAAAGACTTGGTTGTGTACTGATGTTTATACCCTTGGAGACCAAATCAGTTTGTTTCTCTGATTCAGAGAACCTAACTTCCCCCCCAAATACTACTTGAACTCTGGGGATTCAGACTATAAGGGCTTTAAAGTGGAGTAATCCTGGATAATTACTGTAACATAATTTGGCTCTAGTGGACCCTCATTTCAGATTCTTTAGAGCTAAAATAGAATGATAATTAGCATAGAGAGCTGTTTTAATTGCATCATTTTTTTCTTGCATCTCCTTATGAAATGTCATATTTACTGGAATCACAAATTTCCACTTAGTAAAGTGTAATTACCCAGGCCAGGATAAAAGAAAATATGCTCATTAAGAAAGATTATACAATAATAACTAAAATCATACCACGATTTCTAATCCAATGCTAGAAAAATATATTGCCACGTCTATGAACTTACATTTATGTATTGGGAATATGTTGAGCAGTATAATTTCTAACAATGTCTGATAATATGAACTGGCCACTTGCTCATTGCTAATATATATATCCATTTGATTGCCAGGGCTGACACATTGGACAGGTCTCTGGCACTAAAATAATAAAGAAGCAAATCAAATAATCAAATCAGCAAATATCAACACAACTTAACTTACAATGCATCCAAAAAAGAGCTTCTCAGGACTTGCCAGACATCTGAAATTTTTTAAAATGGATACAAAAAGGATTTTCATAGTACTTTACTCTTAATGACTGAAGTAACTCAATACAAGACATTCAAATATATATAGGCGTACCCTGAAGGAAACTACTGCAATAAAGTCTATGTGTCTAAGAGGAGTGCTTCCATGCTGTTAGTGCTCTGTTGTTCTCTCGATGGGCATGTGAGTGCTACCACTTGTTTGTTCTCTATTGTTCTCTTAATGCACACGGGGTTACAGCACTGGATGGTTTGAGTGATATTTAGCCTTGGAGGTTCCCAAATTAATGTCCATATTTCCAAACTGAAATGGAGTGCATACTATGAAGGTTACAACAGTAAGGTTGAGGACCAATAAGACATTTGTCCACGATTTGCTTGACACAGATGTTATCTTCAACTTTAGGCTGCTTAATTTGCTCCATATATATTTTTTGGACTTTATTGCAATAATCTAGTTTTATGTTGCATAAAACATATCCCAAAGGGGAATTAGTCTTTCAGAGCCCACACTCCCTCTGTGCCACAAATCTTGTCCACTTGCTTATAGTGCACTGTCATATCTAGCACCTGTGGTTTTGGCTTCCAGCGTAATTAGAGCCTCTGAGAACATTGAGACCCAGGGCAGAATCAACATGGTCGGCCTGGCTTGAAAGAAAAAGGAAAAAAGGGGTTGTTTTGATGCAGAAGGGGTGGCTCATGACAGAGTGAGCCCGGTGGCAGGGGCTGCTGCCTGGTATTTAACTGCTTTCAGCCTCTCCCACAAATTCATGCACTGCCTTATAATCGTGATCAGGGCTTCCAGAGTAATTAAAGGAAGTTAGACTTTGATGTGGAGCCCCTGAGAGCTTTGAGTCCCAGGGCAGAATTGACGTGGTAGCCAGATTAGTGAATAAAAAAAGAAAAAAGAAAGAGACAAAGACAGGATACATTAATGATGCATTATTTGTGACCATATCATAGCAGACGGAATGTTAATGAGCAAGTGAAATAAGGGCAAACCTAATTTTGTGTGAGGAGTCTGGAATGTACCTTGTAATTATGAGGAGTGCCATATTGCCAGTCTCTCAGTGATATACAGATATACTTGGTTCTTGGAGGCTGAGGAAGTGTCTCCTATATGAAAAGTGTGCCCGGTGTATAGATTTGGATTAAAACCTAGGTGAGAAAGGATAGTTCTGATGTGTCTGGCAAAAGCTGCTGTGGTAAGTGGGCCTACTGGTGTTGGGAGGAGTGGACTATCATCTTATCATCTGGTTTGTCTTTGAAAAGGAAGGCTAGGTTAAGAAGGGATGTGAATGGACACCCTTGATCGTGCATTGTGTAAAATATGACCCAATGCCTGCTTGACCTGTCTTGGAAAAAGGGTGAAATAGTAGACAATGGTCTTTGTGAAATGTGGGGTACGATATCAGTAGGAATGGGATGAGCGAGAGTGAGAGATGTGAATTAGCCTAGCCTCATGAAGTCAAAGAAGGTCAGGCTGTTACGGTTTTCTGACACACAGACCAGGATGTAACGTAAAAATACACTTTATTGAAATAAAAATGAACAACACTGCCCCTAGGGGCTAGTAAAGTTAAGAACAGGCAATATGAACAGAGGATGGAGTAAACTACAAACAGTAGTGCATAGAGGGTTAAGTGGAGCAACTGGTAAGGCTCAGGCTAGATTGGCCAACGCCCAGGGGATATATAGCAGTCTATGGTAACAGTCTTTAAATGTAGATCAGGAACTCAGGAAAAGCGCTGTAACACTCTTGAAGCATAAACAGGATGAGCCCCTGTTGCTCTAAGCTGAGCCCGTACCACCACAGTGGGCTTATGAGGATTGCAACTGCCAAATTGATGTAACCAGAATAGGAATCGCCCTGAATGAGTATTGAGTAACCCTGCGTCTGCCACTGAAGTATGCCAGCCCTTGGGAGGCCACAGTAGAACGGAATTGCCCAAGCTATGAAGAGCCGATGCACAGAGTAGTGCAGATGGGATAAAACACTTTGAGCAAATGAGGTACTGCCCAGACACCCACAAGGTGTGACCCAGAATCCTTGTTGCAAGAGCGAATGGACTACCAGAGTCAACCAGCGTGATCACGATGCTCACCGGGCATCGAACAAGCGGAGCTCTGCAAGGACTGGTATAGCGTAAAGCGGAGGCTCAATGTGTTAAGGTTCAGAGAATCACAGGAGCTTGGCAATGAATCAAATGGCACGTAATCGGAGGCTACCGGCAGTGCAAGGGTTAATCTGGTACATTTGAAATGCTCAACGAGAACAAGGCAGGCAACCTCGGCTGCAGCGTAATGAGCTAGGAAACAGAGAACAGTCAGAATGTCGCCAGCGCGACCGGAGTACACAGGAGCAGCAACCGGACAGGAGCTGTAACCGGACAGGAACAGTAGCCGGAACCGGATGACTGAGTCGCGGGAACACCACCGGAGAGTGGCGCAGTCACGGAGCAGGATCAGGAGCCAGAACCGGGTCGAATCACGGAGCGGAGTCGTCAGCCAGAGCCAGGTCGGATCACGGTGCAGGGTCGTCAGCCAGAGCCGGGTCAGTTCACGGTGCAGGGTCGTCAGCCAGAGCCGGGTCAGTTCACGGTGCAGGGTCGTCAGCCAGAGCCGGGTCAGTTCACGGTGCAGGAGCAGAAGGAGAGTCAGACTAGCCGGGTCGGTACACAGGAGACACTGGAGATCAATAACAAGGCGCAGCAACACAACACCACAAAAGGGCAATTGACCAGTGCCCAAGCCTCAGTATATAAAGGCACATCCTGGGCGGGCCAATCAGACTCCTCCATTGCAAATGTATACCTACAGAGATTGACAGGGAATCACGGGGACCGTGATACAGGCTGATTGCTGTGGTGAGGATAATGTTCATGATGGGGTCATACAGATGAGTACATAAGTGATCAGAAATGTTCCTAAACATGGAGCCTATGATAAGCATATAAGTGCGGGGGAACTGGAGGGGGTGTTTGAACAGGTCTCTGAGAAACAATTTAATGCTGTGAAGGGAAAATAAGGGGTGAGTGGTGGAGTTTAAATTCTAGATAGTCTTGTATTCCTGAGAGGTATAGTTTAATAGTAACTGGTGTTAGCTGAAGAACTGAGTGGCAGAAGGATGTGAAATTGAGAACGACAGGTGGTGTGAAGGTTGTGGGGGGGAGTTGGTGTTGGCCAATGAAATGTAGGAGGAGAACCAAGCTTGAAGGTATGTCTAGCAGGTGCTGGGGACTAGAGCCTGATGTATGATGGGGTAAGCTTGGGAAATGAACTGATTCAATGCATAATTAGCTCTTTGAACTTGGGGGGTTGAGAAGGCTGATGGTTTGCAGGTGGAATGATGATGAAAAAAACCTAGAATTGAAAACATGAAAGAGAGTCAGCAGCTGAATTGCTATAATCTGGGATTAATGACAGATATGTCAGCTTCTGAAGAAACATTATGATCGGGAAGGATCTACCTTTATTAATTATATGGCAAGTGGCGAGGTTGTCTGTACAGAAGGTGATTGCTTAGCCAGACCATCGGTTGCCCTACAGTACTACGGCTGCTGATATGATGGGGTACATTTTCTGGAGTGATGAATCACGCTTCAATATCTGGCTGTGTTATGGATGAATCTGGAGTTGGAGGATGCCAGGAGTAGGGATGGAAAAAATGTTTGCCTCAAACCAAAAGAGCCAAATAATGGCACTTGTCCCTTGGTGAATAATAACTGTGAAAAGTTACATTTTTCCACTTTTTCAAGTGGCTCATTCCATTGAAATCAAGGAGAACATTACATTTACAGACAACACATAGCAAATGTTATTTTATTTCCCAAAGACATAATAAAAAAGGGGTATGAGGGTGCCTGTGTTGATGAAGTGTGAGGAAAGAATCATTTGAACAGGGAATGTTTTTTTTGGGGGGGTTGTTTATTGGCATTGGGTAAACAGTTAACAAAAAAATAAGACATTTTCCATGTAAAGTGACAGAGACAGGGGTAGACTGATACTTGATAGAGTATTTAATAGAGGATGATTTCCTCCAAGCCCCGAAAAAATATTGATTTGTAGGACTTAGACTTGTTTGGCACAAGTTCTAAGGAGACATTGATTTGTAGGACTTGTTAGAAACAAGCCCCCCCAAATTTTTGTTTTTTGTTTGCCCTATTGGTCTTGTGCTGGCAGGTCAAGTCATGTTGGCAAGTGACCACTGGTCATTGTCAAATGCCCTGATGTAATTGCATAATTTTCAACTGCTGTTCTTGCTGGTCCTGCTGCTGAGTTGTTTAAACAGCAGGATGATTAGGCAGCTCAAAGGGAATGGATTCAACAACTACAGTAACATGAGTGATAGATGATGAAGGTTCCAATTGCCACGATTAGCTCCAGTGATGCGCCTGAGGCAGTAGCAGCACCATAACTAGACGCCACCCACTTCAGGTATATGAGGCGTAAAGAAGCAGTTGGCCAGTAATGCTTCTCCACCCGCCCCTCCTCCAAACTCATAGGTGTGTTGAGAATAGAAATGTTTCCCTTGAGAGCAGGAACTGTGCCTTTCACATCAACAACTGTAATGTGCACAGTGTAAATAAGGGAAGGACTGGGAACAATTGGCACTCATATAAATACCTGGTATATAAATATAAATATAAATTCCTGGTACAACTCTATCCAAACACCATGACACTTAAGGTCCCCAATGTGAAATTCCCCCCACAAGAAACCAAGTACTGCTGCTGTCACTATGCCCCTTTTCCACTGCCCACTAAAGACACATTCAACTTGAAGACAGTTTAATAGTAATGATGAACCCTCCCTGCCACCAGCTTAGCATATTCTGTGGGATGGAATCTACTCAGATGCCACTTAATGCCCTGGTTGCAATTCTCCTCCACCACACTGCCATGTGTGGTCAGTGCACCACACAGTGTGCAATGGGTGGATGTGAACTGCCACATCCTGACATCTAAAGAATGGCTATCGCTTGGTGGGGGAGGTAACAATGAACGAGGTGGTCTGGCAGAAGATGTAGTTACCCTAGCATAAGAAGGTGATGGAGAGCCAGGTGTTTTGATTGTCATCAAACTTTCAGCCTCTGGCTGGGTTTCTCTATTCTTCTTCCTCCTTGATCTCCACCTCGCCTCTTGTTGACTTTGGGGAAAGTGAGGGGGTACAGCAACAGCAGTGCCCAATTTGTTTGGTGGGTGTTTGACTTTGACATGTTTCACATAAATGTTGTGTCTGTGTTTCATGTGTGTTATCAGGACGGTTGTGCCAGGCTGCGTTCCCTCCTTTCCCCTTTTCACTGACTAGTCACAAATTGTGTACAGTGTCAACACATTTTTCTCCTATTCCAACTCATTTTTCTCCAATTCTAAGATATTTTTCTCCAATTCCAACACATGTTTTCCTATTCCAACATATTTTTCTCCTATGATTAATATGGTTCAACTTGTCCCAGCACAATATTACTTCTTCTGAGGGCTGTAGTGGTGAAATAAGTAGCTGGAAGTCAAAGCTGTGAGTCCTATAGCAACATATACCTTGAAAAATGTGTTAGCATGCAGAGTGCATTTGTCCTTTGCCCACAACACTTATTTCCTGCTTAAGTGACATTGACACATATTCATGATGATGTCAAGTGATTTAAAAAAATAAAGTACAACCTACAATGCGGAAGATGTGTATGGTAGTGCTGGTGAAGGACTGGTGTAGTGTGATTGGTGGGACCTTGACAAACTGCATCCACCCTGGGAGAAGAAGGATCATCATCATTTATTGCACATGCTGCAGCAACGATTGCTGCAGTCAGTTTTGTACTTTACTCCCATGTCCCAGCACTGCTCCACCTTTCCCCCTCCGACTTTTCCTAGACATTACTCAACTACTGTGTGTATACTCTCTACAGTACACAACTGATGGAGTGTGATGTCTTGCCTTGGCCCTCAACAAAATTCTCAATGTCGTCTGCTGTCTATCAAGTCTGCTTCAGTCACAGAGTTTGAAGTCAGCTGTCCAATATATTTATTCGATTATTTATGTATTTTTTTTATTTATTTATTTTTTAAGTTGTCCACTCTATCTTATCACAGTTAGGCTAAAATAAATAAATAAATAAATATATATATATATATATATATATATATATATATATATAAATAACTAAAAAACTAAATCAACAACTTCTTTTCCCAGGCTTCCCCAGTACAGAGACAATAAAAAGTAAAATCAGCAAGCAATGTGGACACCAGCTGCCTGTGTCTTGCCAGTCAGTCCACCAAATTTTGAAGTATTTTGGGTCAACCGCCTTCCTCCCTTCTTCTCACCCATTGTGCCCCCAGGCTCCCCTACTACGGAGAACAAATGTCCTACCTAAATTACTACCTAAATTAAGCTTCAATTCCCCTTTATTTGCCTATCTTCTCTAGCTCAAAAATACGCTGTTCTCTCCACTCACAAACACAGAATGGCATGCTGTAAGAGCCTGACACCCTTTTATATGACTGTAGAAAACTTTCGTTGGTGGAGAAAAAAATTTCTGCCCATTGATTTCAATGGAATGAGATAGGCAAAAAATGCAGGAAAAAGCAGAAAAATTGCACTTTTCGCTGGAAAATGCCATTTTTCACCGATTTCGTTTTGAGGTGAAAATTTTCTCCCATTCCTACCACTAACACTAGTCCCATCAGCTGCTTCATCATCACTGTTACTACTACTAATAACACCAACCACATCAATTTCAGTCCCTGAGTCTTCTTCCTCACTATTAATATGATGATCACCCCCTCCTTCACTCCTGAAACTCTGTACAAGCTGCTGCACTTTATTAGCAGTAGTACTAGTGGTGGGACTGTTTGGGGGTGGCAAGTAGGATTTAGGGTCCCCTGCTGTCATACTTCATATCATCTTATCCCCCCCCCTTGAGAATTACAAGACACACTAGCAGCAAGTTCAATACTGGCAGCAGGCACTGTACTTATGGCAGCAGGGCAGCACTGGTAGCAGGCACAGCACTGGCAACAGGCACAGGCAGCTGACCTGTCCTGCTCACACTACTACCCTCTTCTTTCCCCCGAGAGATACATTTCCCCAGGATCCCTAGGGGTGATGTAGGGGGACAAAACAGCATTGGGCATGGGGAACCAGGGCATCCAGACCTTTTCATGTTGGTGGTAGTGGTCACTTCCTCCTCCTCAGCCTCACTGGATGAATAACGGTCCTTCCAGGTCCTCCTTTTATTGTTATTAAAACTGCTAATAGTGATAACAGTTACTATGAGCCTCACCTGCCTCTGTTTTGCTATTAGCACACAGCACAGCTGGAAATTATCAGTGCCAAACTGCATCTAAGATGAATATTTCTAAGGGGGCGGTACAATGCACACTGAAGACATTTTCTTAAACCAAACACTTTTCATCCAAAGCAAGAACAGACAGACCTAAAGTGGCCACAACATCAGAAGACCGGTATTTCAAGTTAACATCATTATGAAATAGAACAGCATCTGCATCCACAATTGAAGCCCAGCTAAACCAGACATAGTTAAAGCAGCCATTAAAGCAAATGTTCAAAATCCTAAATATTGAGAATTTTTGATTTTCAGTATGTGTTAACAAACATGTGTTTTACTTTTATTAGTGAAAACAATGTATTTGTTTGTCACGCAAATTAGTTTTCAGAAATGCTAAAATAAAAGCAGAATGTGGTAGCTGACTAAGATTTTAGGACCCTACGGTAATGCAACAAATGGGCCAGGGTTTCATAAGCTATGCTGCAAACGGGCCAGGGTGGCCCCTGTTGATTTATCTTCACTGTATCACTTCTAGTGATGAGCGAGCATGCTCGGCCGAAGCTCGGTTCGGCTCGAGCATCGCTCTGCTCGGCACATGGCGGTACTCGTACGAGTACCGCATGTGCTCGCCCGCCATGTTCGGGTCTCCTCCTCGCACGTTTCGCAGCTGCTGCGCAGCCAATAAACGTGCGGGGTGGCTCTGACATCAGTGTAATGCCAGCAGCCATGTTTAGCGTCACATTCTGTTTAGTGTGCCTAGCCGCAGATTAGCGTCACATTCTGTTTAGTGTGCCTAGCCGCAGATTAGCGGCACATTCTGTTTAGTGTGCAAATTCACAAATTAGCGTCACATTCTGTTCACTGTGCCTAGCCGCAGATTAGCGTCACATTCTGTTTAGTGTGCCTAGCCGCAGATTAGCGGCACATATTCCGTGTAATATGAAGAAGGCGGGTAAAAAGGGACGGGGAAGTGGACGTGATCCTGATAGTTCAGGGCACGGGTCAGGACGCGTAGAAACTGTGCCTGGTGCCAGAGCACAAGAAAGAAAGACATCCACCATACCTAGCTTCATGTCTCAGTTTACAGGGCGTCGCAGGACATCACTTTCGAGGTCAGACCACTGCGAACAGGTGGTCGGTTGGATTTCAGCTGATACTGCTTTCAGTCGGTTAAGCACCACCCTGTCTTCCACCAAGTCCACTCTCAGTAGCCAAGAGTCTGGTCAACATAATCCTCACCCTGATCATCCTTCTTCCCACCATAGAGGGTCTGGCCAAAGAAGTGATCCCACACTGGGATATAGTGAGGAGCTCGTCTCATCACCAATCCTTGATTTGAACCTCTCTCCAAGCACGCTTGCAGAGGAACATGAGATCTTGTGCCCTGATTCACAACCTCTAGAGGGTACCCAATCACAAGAAGATGACAGAGGGGAACGGCATTTAAGGTCAAAGGAAGTGGATGATGATGATGATGAGACACAGTTGCCATCAAATCAACCACAATTACTGTCTCAAGACCTTGATGAGGAGGATGATACACAGTTGTCAATGACTGAGGATGTGGTGGGATCAAGAAATGAGGAGGATGATCAGAGTGAGGAAGTGGAGGAGGACTTGGTGGACGATGAGGTGACTGACCCCATCTGGGAAGGTGGAGAGCCGAGCGATGACAGCAGTCCTGAGGGTGAGCCATCTGCAGCACCGCAACAGGCTGGAAGAGGCAGTGGTGTGGCTAAAGAAAGAAGGCGGACCGCACCAAACCGGCCCGCAAATGTTCCACGGAGCACCCCCTTGCGTAAATCTCCCTTGCAAAGGGCTAGGTGTTCCGCGGTATGGCGTTTTTTTAAGGAAAGTGCGGACGACAAAAAAATTGTAGTTTGCAACCTGTGCCACACCAGAATGAGCCGAGGCATGAACACTAGAAACCTCACCACCACCAGCATGATCCGACACATGGCATCCAAGCACCGTAATAAGTGGGAGGAACGCCCGGATCGCCAATCTGTGTCTGCAGGCCACACCACTGCCTCCTCTTCCCCTGTTTTCGGTGCCGGCCAATCGCCTGTCGAAGGCGCAGGCCCGCATACCTCCCGCCCTGCACCTGTACCATCTGAAGCACCATCAGCGACCACATCCACTTCCCTGTCCCAGCGCAGCGTCCAAATGTCGTTACCCCAGGCATTTGAGCGCAAGCGAAAATACCCAGCCACCCACCCACAGGCCATAGCACTAACCTCACACCTTTCCAAATTACTGGCCATCGAAATGCTGCCATTTAGGCTTGTGGAGACTGAGTCCTTCCGCAGCCTGATGGCAGCAGCTGTCCCTCGGTACGCAGTCCCCAGCCGCCACTACTTTTCCCGATGTGCCGTCCCCGCCTTACACCACCATGTGTCCCTTAACATCACCCGTGCCCTGACCAACGCAGTTACTGGGAAGGTCCACTTAACGACTGACACATGGACAAGTGCTTGTGGCCAGGGACGCTACATTTCCCTGACGGCACACTGGGTGAATGTCGTGGAGGCTGGGAGCGACTCAGACCCTGGGATGGCACAGGTGCTACCCACGCCGAGGATTGCGGGCCCTACCTCCATCAGGGTTTCCGCCAGCACCTACGTTATTGGCTCCTCCTCCTCCGTTTCTCTGCGGGCAGCGCCACTCACCCATCAGCCGGTAGCTGGAAGCAGTGTAGCACTGCAGTGGGGAAGCGTCAACAGGCCGTGCTGAAGCTGATCTGCCTTGGGGACAAACAGCACACGGCCTCAGAGCTGTTGCAGGGGATTAGTCACCAGACCGAGCAGTGGCTCTCGCCACTCAACCTGCAACCAGGCATGGTTGTGTGTGATAATGGGCGTAACTTGGTGGCGGCTTTGGAGCTCGGCAAGCTCACACACGTACCATGCCTAGCGCATGTATTTAATTTAGTGGTTCAGCGATTTCTAAAAACCTACCCCAATTTGCATGATCTCTTGACCAAGGTGCGCCGCGTGTGTGCACATTTCCGTAAGTCATCTACAGCTTCAGCCAGCCTGTTGAAGCTGCAGCAGCGCTTACAATTGCCAGCTCACCGGCTGCTGTGTGACGTGAACACGCGCTGGAACTCCACCTTCCACATGTTGGCCCGGCTTTGTGAGCAGCAGAGGGCAGTAGTGGAGTACCAGCTGTTACACGGTCGTCGCCTCTCCGTTCAACTTCCTCTAATCAGAAGTGAGGAGTGGGAATGGATGTCAGACCTCTGTGAGGTTTTACGCAATTTTGAGGAATCGACACAGATGGTGAGCGGCGATAACGCTATTATCAGTGTAACCATCCCACTTCTGTGTCTACTGAAACGCTCGCTGCTCACAATTAAAACCGACGCTTTGCATGTGGAAGAGGTGGAAATGGGGGAGGAAGAGCTTACACAAGGTGATAGCCAGAGCACCCTCACTTCGTCTTCTCAGCGACAATTGGAGGAGGCGGAGGAGGAGGAGGAGGAAGACGCGGTTGCCTCCTCTACAGAGGGTAGCCATGGAACTTT
This sequence comes from Rhinophrynus dorsalis, assembly GCA_037306005.1. Lineage (NCBI taxonomy): Eukaryota > Metazoa > Chordata > Amphibia > Anura > Rhinophrynidae > Rhinophrynus > Rhinophrynus dorsalis. The sequence goes on from CM074724.1 coordinate 225,870,743, forward strand.
ATTTCCATCTGTTCAGCGTGGGTGGGCAGAAGAGGAGGAAGAGGATGAGGAGATTGAGAGTCATCCTCCAAGTGAGGACAGCGAAATCTTGCCTGTTGGTACTCTGGCACACATGGCTGACTTTATGTTAGGCTGCCTTTCCCGTGACCCACGCGTTATACGCATTTTAGACAACACGGATTACTGGGTGTTCACCCTTCTGGACCCCCGCTACAAAGAGAATTTCTCATCTCTCATTCCTCCGGTGGAGAGGACAAGCAAAATGGTGCAATACTGGAAGGTTCTTGTTGAAAAATTGCTCCAAAATTTTCCATCTGACAACGCTGGCGGCAGAGTACGTGCTACCTTGGCCAACCGAGAAGGGGAGAAAAGGGGAGCACACAGCAGTTCCGACAAAGGCAGGGCAACACTCTCCAAGGCGTGGGACACCTTCACACCTTCATGACACCCCGCCAGCACCCTCACCCTGATGCGCAGCCTAGTGTCACAAGGAGGGAAAAGTTTTGGAAGATGGTGAAGGAGTATGTAGCAGACCGTGTCAGCGTCCTCAATGATCCCTCTGTGCCTTACAACTACTGGGTGTCCAAGCTGGACACGTGGTATGAACTGGCACTCTACGCCTTGGAGGTGCTGGCCTGCCCTGCCGCCAGCGTTCTGTCTGAGCGGGTATTTAGTGCTGCTGGTGGCATCATAACAGATAAGCGTATCCGCCTTTCCACCGAAAATGCTGATAGGTTGACACTTATAAAAATGAACAAGGCCTGGATTTCCCCTGACTTCTCCACTCCACTGGAGGAAAGCCCCGGGTGAACATAAAGTCACTTTAGATATGTTATTTACAATGATGGGAATACTCTGTATTCCCATTCACCCCTTCCACCCAAAAAATGGGTATATGGTTGACTCTTAATCTTCTCATCCTCCTCCTCCTCTTCCATATGCCCTGTGATATAATTTTTATATAGGGCCAGCTCACCAGCGGGCCCAGTGATATAATTTTTATATAGGGCCAGCTCACCAGCGGGCCCTGTGATATAATTTTTATATAGGGCCAGCTCACCAGCGGGCCCTGTTTGACAATTTTTGTATAGGTCAGCTCACCAGCGGGTCCTCTCATATAATGTTTTATAGCGTCAGCTCACTAGCGGGCCTTCGCATATAATGTTTAGGATGGTCAGCTCCGCAGCAGACCCTCACCCATAATGTTTTAGATGGTCGGCTCAGCAGCAGACCCTCATTCCTAATGTTTTAGATGGTCAGCTTAGCGGCATGCCCTTGCCCCTAATGTTTTAGAGGGTCACCAGCAGGCCATTAATCCTAATTTTTCAAGGGTGTGTATGATGCCCTCCTTTATGTGTAATAAAGGGTGTATTGGAGTGACATTTCAGTCTAATTTTTGGCAGCCCTTTCACTTAGTGCATAGGCTTTATGAGTGTTGGACCACTACCTGAACTATTGTACCACAATGTGAATGAGGCCCTCCATTTTGTGATATACAGGTTGTATCGGAGTGCCTCAGGTCCTCCCATTGAATTAAATAGGGCTGGGGTGTTCGACAGAGCAGAAGGTAGTTCTTGGCTTCATCCACTAAGTCACTTCGTCACTTTTACTCAATGGATCAGACCCCACTGTTCCGACTATAAATTTTGGACTTAACAAGGGCAAACGGACATGTTGTAAAACCTGTGGTAGCTGCGGCCTCCGTTCCTGAATGCTGTACCTTACCCGGGCCATAACCACGTTGAACACCTGCTTTACGCTGCGCACGTTTCCCTCTTAATCATGGCCCCAGTTCCGAAAAATCGATGAAATTTTTTGCAGAATTTGCATATGATATACAAGTAAATATACAGCAAATACTGTTTGGTAACAATTTTTCGCCTAAAGTCGTTTTTATCTTCCTTTTTGTGTGTTTTACGGTCAGTCTGTAAAAATGGCGTACTACGGGCGAAACATCGTTCCCAGCAGCGACGTTGGAGTCCAAGATGCATCCAGACATCCTCCCTATGCTGTCCCTGAACCATTTCTGTGGTGTTTCCATCATTTTCTGACCTTTTCCTATGAACCAGGCACCCTCCCCTCATCAGAGCAGGGGGTGCCTGGTGTAATGCTCGAGTCCTCCCATTGACTTCAATGGGGCTCGGGTGCTCGGCCGAGCACTCGAGCCTCCGGGGGCGCTCGGCCAGAGCACCCGAACACCCGAGCATTGGGGTGCTCGATCATCACTAATCACTTCAGCCACCCTGTCCTATTTGCCCCATCACAGGCATGTGACAATGGTAACTTCCAGGGGCAGAAGCAATGTAGCGAATGGCACAGTCCCATTTACCGCAATTAAATTGTTGGGTCATCATTCAGCTGAACCCCCTGACCCCTCATGAGTGATGTGTGGAGAAGGGGAAGAGCCACCCTGTTTGCCTCAGTGAAGGGGAGGGGCCATCATAGGAGGTCTGATTTTTGTTTTTTTTTACACAGAGTGGTTGGTTGAAGAGGCAGGGGGCTTCACCCCCTGACTTCACTTATTCCTGTGTGCTTTGGTTTCTCCTCCTCAGCCTCCTCATGGATCACATTCTAAATGCTAAGTTTTTTTGCAAACACTTTTTAAAGTGAACCTTTTACCGTATGACAAATGGAGTTTGCTTTGCAGACAATTAAAATTTGCTTTTATGTTTTACTAGTTATTTTTCTGTAAAATAAACAGTTTTTAAGAAACTGAACCTTATTTTTTAGTCGTGTAGTGTGGTGCTTAATTCAGATTATGTGGACTCTGTTTAGATTAATTCATAGCATGGTGTGTGGTAATATTAGCCTGGCCACGTAAACTAATTACATAAAGTGCCAGACTGTGCCACCAATAAAGGTTAGTTTTTGAGAAACAATTTATTTTAGATGCAATTGACATGTACAACAGACAGACAGCTTTTAATTCTCTTTTATCCCTATAGTGCCAGAGAGGTGCACAACAAATTGCACTGCAGCACATTACTGTGTACCCTTGGGGCATTCAACAGTTTAAAATAAACAAAATATTTCTTAAAGTGATAGGTCTAAAGAAAGAAAGAAAAAGTGCAAATACACTAATATTATAACTTTATAACTACTCATTTCCATTTGTACTTACTATTCAACAAGAATTATGTTTTCTGTATTATTGTGCACTCTACAGCTCCATTAAGCGGAAAACAGAAATGGTTTCATTCATATTTTCAGCAAACACAAAAAGATTCTTATATATCAATTTTCTGTGCTCTAGGCCCCGTGTGATGATTCTCTTCTCAGTGGGGTAGAAAGAGTTATTTCTTGTTCCCAAGATCTTCATCCTTCAAGCACCTGTAATTATGGTAATTATATTGGAGCAGACCCCAGACATTCATTCTGCGAGCACCAGTGATTACGGTAATGATAATGTTGTAGGAGATGATTCCGATGCTGATGACTGACTCAATAATGTTCGGACAAAAGGGAATTTGATAAACGTCACAGGAAAACAAGCTTACTATGAATCACGGCAACGTTAATTGAGGTTAGACTACTGCGATGCCTCTGGCAATTGTTTGGTTACTGAACGTAAGTCACTTAACCATCCCAAAAAACTAAAGACAATTATGAATGAAAAAAAAAACCAAATAATTATTTGTCAAATTCTCCCTCCATTAGACAAAAAAGAGGAAACAATGCACCCTTTGTTAAAAATAGGTTATTTGGAAATTCTGGTCTAAATTTTAAATACATTTTAGCAGCACTTTTTTTAGTGTACAACTTCTAAAAACATGAACTTGATTTGAAAATGTGTTGTACTATTGTTATTTGTAAGAAAATTTACAGATATTTTTAGACCTTACCTGTAAAAAACAAATTGCATCAGCATGGAAAGAACAAATAATCCCATAGATTTAAGTGGAGTTTTCATCCTTTTTAATGTTAGAGAGTTCTCAAATACATTACTTTGCTTTACATTTGGGACCACTCTAACACAAAGTAGTTGTAACGCCATTTAAATGAATGCCAATTTATGTATTTTTTAATTTCTCCCATATGATGCAGGTGGTTGCCTCAGAATAACTCCACTGGGGAGATTCACTAAGTTGTGATAAAGAGGTCATAAAGTGGAGATGACTTCTCCAGTTTATCGCTTCTCCAGTTCCTATGTTATTCTATAGAGCCTATGCACTAAGATCTCCAAAGTTGAAGAAATCTTAGTGCATACGCTACATAAAATAACATAGGAATTAGAGAAGTGATAAACTGCAGAAGTCATCTTCACTTTATAACCTCTTTACCACCACTTAGTGAATCTCCACCCACGTTTCTTATTGAGACAATTTTTAGATTTAACAACATACATTGTTTCTGCATATGATTTTTTATGTTAAGTTTGATCACGCCCACTTGTAAGACGTTCTCTATTGAAAGTTTTTTCATGTCTTTTATTAGCAAACAAATGTGCTACTTTAAAGACAAAGGATTCTGACTATTGACAGAGCATAATGAAGGGTGTACCTCCCCAATCATAACTGGATAAAAAAAAATGCACAAAAATAATACAAATAAATGCCTATGGAATGGCAAACTTGCCAAAACTTTGGCAATTGAAATGTTGTTTTATTCTTTTGTTGAAAACAGAGGTTTTAACGAATTGATGTCTTGTGTCACACAACACCGATATATTCCAAAAGCACAGTAATTTTTCAAGGATGGCTGTGCCAGAGTTATACAAACAGGTGGTACAAAGTGAATGCTACCAATTATTCCAAGACTTATGTTGCAGAATGATTCTTACTCTTACTTTCAACTGTGAATTTCTCCTCTTTAGCACTTAGCTGCAGCAGCAGGGGAGGGCTGGCCTGGGGGGCAGGGGTGCAATTGCCCCCTGGGCTGGTCATATGTCTGGGCTGGTAGGTCACTGCACCTCACTAAATCTCCTGATTACTGTTGTAAATTGAGCTACACTAGTGATACCACAGAGCTTACAATTGGAATGGAACTACATAAATTATACCACAGAGTTACAATCCAAATGGAGCTAAACTAATAGAATAAACCATTTCCCTTGTAAGCTCTATAGCATCACTAGGTAAGCTTTACTTAAACTGCAAGCTTTGTAGTGGCGCACCAGTGTAGCCCCATTTCAACTGTAAGCTCTGTGGTATCACGTGACTTATGTCACAAAATTAATGGCGATTTTAAAATTAACAAAAGAGGGTGGGCTGGGACAGTGGACTCAAACGATAATAGAAATGGGCCAGTTGAATGTATTTGCCCCCCGGACCACACGTTCCCAGCCCTCCCCTGTGCAGCAGTATTGAAGATGGAATTTTCTCTCAATGCCTAAAAGGCTTAGACAGGAAAGGGGAAAATGTCTTATGGTAAATTAATTTGCAGTAGTGAAAATGTAGACAGTTTATGTATTTTTATGCTTGTGAATTTCTGCAGGAAAAGCAGCAAATTGTGTTTTTTCTGCAACAATTCTGGTTGGAAAAATATGTGACTTTTTGCCCATTTGTATTCATTGGGTTTTTTTGGTATATGCATTATTGTATGTGCAAATATGTAACTGATATGTGTGCGCATTATGAGTGAATCACTCTATATGCATTTCAGTGCACTGGAGTCTGGTGGGAGTCGGTGTGTGTGTGTTTAGAAGTGTACAAGTGTGTCTCTACAGGTGGGTTAATATGTGTGTGTATGAGTGCAGTGATGTGTGTGCGTGTGTACAATGGTGTGTGGCTGTACCAGTGTGTGTATGAGTGAGAATGTAGTTGTTTTATTGAATTAGCATACAGTTCTTTGTGTCCATTTCTATGAGAGTTCTGTTTTGTGTGAGTAGGAGAATTTGCAAGCATGAATATCTGAATGAATGGACTAGTATTTGTGAGTGACTCTGGGCAAAGGTGTGTGTGTGTATGTATGAGTTTGAACAAGCTGCCAATGTTTATTCACTTAGCATTCTACTTCTTTATATGAAGGGCTTTATTCTAGAGTATTTTATTATGTGTGTCACGTACTTCATCAGTTACATGTTTTTTGTTTGAGTCTCAATTTATTATAAGCATTTTGGTCCAGTCTCTGTTGATCACAGACCCTGTGATCTAGGCTGCATTTCAAGCAATGTTTATACGGTCATTTGTAGATTGCAAGCTTTGAAATCCAGATCATTTATAGACTGCAATCACTGTGCAGTAAAATACTGTTCTTGAAAAAAGTTGTTTGGCCAAGAACACATTTTCAAGAGCCACTTAATTATGCTTTCCCCAGGCAAAAACGTTGTCAGCCTTCCTCTGTACATAATGTCAAGTGGGCTCATTCATTAGGCCACATCCCACAGTGCAGCAAATTAATTATGCTCTCCTCAAGCCTTATAGCACAGTGTGCACCACTGTGATTTGCTGACTGGTACAGGCTCCCACAATGATGTGCAAGGAGTCTGGATGATCTTCCAGCCAGCTGCATATAGCTGAGCACACCATATTGCCAATATTTGTCTCTGGTGAGGAAGAGGATGGATCAGGCTCATCCTCCTGACCAACTTCTCATTATCCCTAGTATTACCTAATGCCTGCACTTCCCACACACTATTCCACATAAGTGTTACAGGGTGAAAACATTATCATATCTTCATCATGCATGTTATTGGAAGGCTAATGCCTAATGTCAGGTAGGAAGATATGGCAGTGACTGTTTTTAAACATATAAATACAGTGGATTGAGAGGAGGATTTAATTAAATGGCTACTATGAATCTATTCTTTATTAACTTGTTTTCCAAATGTAATGTTTAATTAGTATTTGATATAATGTCAGTGGAGGAAAATGTGATTCTTTGTTGAAGGACCTAAGACCTCTGTACTCTCCCACTGAAGAATCATGATATCAAGAACCAATTAAAGTTTCAGTTTGGTGAACCAGTCCATACAGAATTAAATCAAGGTGGCCATTAGGAATGTATGCCCAGGTTAATAAAATTGGAGATTAAGTATTAGGAGATATTAGTGTTTCTTTAAGTGTATAAGCATCTCCTATAAAAATAGTGATCTGGTAAGCCTATAATAAATGTCCAATTAGCTATAATGACTTTAGGAGAAGGTTTTTAATAAGCTTCCCCAAATATAAAATGTGTGCTCTTCCTAAGATTGGGATGATAATAATGTATTTAACCAACTGAGTGTCAGAGGGATATCCAATGCATTGCACTCAAAGGGTTAAGAGTAGACTATATTTTCTTTTTTTAAATAATGCCCATAGACAGGTCAAAATAACATGAATCTGTTCTGTTTTGAATATTTCATGTCTGTTTGTGTGTGGTCCCACAGAGACAATTATCAAAAGCCGTGTCAAGAGCAATCAAGTAAAAGTGTAGATAGAGGTGCCTGTAGGTGCACAATTACATGATGGGGCCGAGAGGTTTATGAGAGGTCAAGGATCATGGCTGTATTAGGCCTTCAAATTGAAAGCTCAGTGATAAAAGATAAACGCTCCATGAACTTGTTCCACTGTAGTGAAGCAAATGGTTATGCTGCCTAATTATTCTCCACTTACTTGAAACACATTTAATCCATTTCTGCTGATGACATTTATCCTGTGTTGTTTGGAGACAAAGTAACTACGGCACGCATCCACAGAGTCACCCTGACCTGTTTGCACTTAGCACTGGTAATGCTTCTGTCTTTTGTTTCACTGAATGACTGGATCAGCTTATTCTCTTGATTGTCTGCTGCCTCTTTCTAGGATACGATAACACTATTTACACTACTCTAAATATTTAATGTTATGGATTAATGGCAGTGTTAAGTGAATCAGGAGGAAAGAAGTTTAAAGGCAAGACAGAGACATAAATAAAATAGTTTGGCACCTCTGATCATGTGATTCCCATTACCACTGGTTTTCTAGAACTCTATTCATCTTATCATATCAGAAAAAATGGCTGTTTACCTTGAGCTCAGTTGCAAAACTTTGATGTTGTGGCTGATGTGCTAAGATGAACTTTAGTAATTGTGGAGCAACCTAACTGCACTCCAGAAAACAACATTTTCACAAATCTCCCTTGATTTACCTGGAAGTTTTAAAAGATTTCAGTAGACCTAATTGGATCATAAGAAACACAGTAACGCAATTTGTTATCGGATTGATAACAGAGGGACTTATATACAATGTCAGATTGGGCAAACAAATGGAACATGAAGTTTAATGTGGGGAAGTGTAAAGTCATGGATTTGGGAGGAAACAATCCCAAAGCTACTTATGAACTTAATGGAATAATTTTAGGGGACTCATTGCTAGAAAAAGACCTGGGTATCCTTGTCAACAACAAACTTGGAAACAGTGACCAGTGTTAAACAGCAGTAGCAAAGGCAAACAAAATCCTGTCTTGCATAAAAAAAAGGTATCGAAGCAAGAGTGGATAACATTATTTTGCCATTATACAAATCATTAGTAAGACCTCACCTTGAGTATGCAGTGCAATTTTGGGCACTGGTTCTGAAAAAGGATATACTAGAACTAGAGAGGGTACAGCGGAGAGCAACAAAATTAATTAAGGGAATGGAGGACTTGACATAAGAGGAATGGCTAAACAAACTTGGTTTATTTACTCTAGAGAAAAGATGACTAAGAGGGGACCTCCAAGGCCTGATCAGGTGACAAGGGGACACCCCTTGAGATTAGAGGAAAGGAGGTTTAGACTTCAGCAGTGGAAGGGGTTTTTTACAGTAAAGTCTGCTAAATTGTGGAATTCATTGCCCAGGTAGGTGGTTATGGCACATACAATGGATACATTTAAGAGAAGATTAGATACATTTCTTTCAAAAGGGAACATACAGAGTTATACTGTTTATCAGTAGGCAGATCGGGAAGGTCTGATAAAGACTAACTTAATTGATAGCAGGAAAGCCATAACATTCTCAGTTACTGGGGTATGAGGAGAAGGTTGAACTTGATGGACTTGTGTCTTTATTTAACCTAATTTACTATGTTACTATGTTACATATAAAGTCCCAAAACACCCTTAGGTTTAAATTGGGCTTTTAACCCTTTGAACTGTAGAAAGGCTTTGTTAATTGCTTCATAATGTATTGGAGACCTCCCTCAAATTCAAACACAGGTACACACACACACACACACAAACACACACATGGAGTTAAGCTACTGTAGGTCATATGCAGCCTTTGCAGTTTTTGGATCTACAGATTTTAAGTGCAGCAGCTGCTTTTGTTTTCATGATTCTTTTTTCTTTTAGGGGATTTCTTAGACAGTTGTATTTTACTCTCTTGTCTCTGCAGATGGAAGTTTAGGACTCCTATTATTAGCAGTCTAAAGCTGTACTTGAGAAAGGCTATCAGAAAAACTTATGACCAACTTGTCTACTGCATTTATATTCCCCTGCAGCTCTCCAAATGGGTCACTTGCTAATTTTAAGATATAAATATGGCAACAATGGTCTCTGTTTTCATCAACATTGCCAGTGAACCCTGGAAGCTCTGACTGAGGGCCGAAGAGGCTTGGCCAAGTCAATCATGAGCTTCAGAAGAAGACAGATTAAAGTTATGGATGAGCTGTTTCAGATATACTGTATTTTCTCAGTGCATGAGGTCATTGCAGCCCTTATCCATATAGAATGGGTTAATCCTTAGAAGTCCTTTTTGATCCAGGACACTCTCTCTTTGGTACAGAAGTTCTAAGGCAGATATTCATGTGACCCTTCTGTGCAAAACGATGATCATTCCAGTAGAGGGCAGGTGTGGTTTCAAGGATCCAATAGGTAAGAGATTTAAGACGGCTCTCTATAGATGTTATGTGACTGGAGATGCCACCTTTAGACTTAGAGCTGTTTCCGGAGCTATGTGCTTATGGTTACTCCAGTTGGAGGAAGATCTCATTAACAGTGCTTCTAGGGAGGACATTTTAACTGTAGGACAGGTCTTGGGGTTAGTGTATGTGGTTTTCTGGCTACCATGGGCCTGAGAGTCAGGCAGTGGTGGGCATTACAAAGCCTTTCAGCTGCTGCCAGACTATTATCACGGTGCCCGTGATTTGCTGCAGTTACTTGTCTGTCACCAGTAGGGGGCTTCTATTGGCTGTCTGCAGATAGCCCGCCTCTTATTGACTATTTAAACCTGGATTGGGCACCCTTTGAGTGCCCTTTCGTGTTGTTTCTGACCTTCTTGCTATCACTATGCTAGTGATAGCTGGGCCTCTGTTCCAGTGTTTCTGAGTTCCTGATCTCCTGTGTTCCTGAGTTCCTGATCTCTACTGTTCCAGTGTTTCCTGGATGCTGAGTTACTCCAGTCCTGGTTCCGGCCTAGTCTCTGGTGTTGCAGTTACTGCTGAACTTCTTCTCTGCTGTTTCCTGACCTGACTGATGGTTGCTGGTTCCTGTCATCTCATCACCTGTCTTCAGTATCCTGGCGACCTTCTGCCTGGTCGCGTTGGTGACATTGCTACAATTCCGTGTTGGTCCCAGCGTGCGGACGCTGGTTTGCTCCTAAGCCTTGCGGCTATACAAACTCGCTTGTTACACCAGTGTGCGGTCACTGGTTTGCTCCAAAGCCTATCAGCTATACAAATCTGTCTTGGTCCCAGCGTGCGGACGCTGGTTTGCTCCTAAGCCTTGCGGCTATACAAACTCACTTGTTACACCAGTGTGCGGTCACTGGTTTGCTCCAAAGCCTATCAGCTCTACAAATCCGTGTTGGTCCCAGCGTGCGGACGCTGGTTTGCTCCTAAGCCTTGCGGCTATACGAACTCGCTTGTTATACCAGTGTCCGGTCACTGGTTTGCTCCAAAGCCTATCAGCTATACAAATCTGTGTTGGTCCCAGCGTGCGGACGCTGGTTTGCTCCTAAGCCTTGCGGCTATACAAACTCACTTGTTACACCAGTGTGCGGTCACTGGTTTGCTCCAAAGCCTATCAGCTCTACAAATCTGTGTTGGTCCCAGCGTGCGGACGCTGGTTTGCTCCTAAGCCTTGCGGCCATACAAACTCACTTGTTACACCAGTGTGCGGTCACTGGTTTGCTCCAAAGCCTATCAGCTATACAAATCTGTGTTGGTCCCAGCGTGCGGACGCTGGTTTGCTCCTAGCCTTGCGGCTATACAAGCTCGCTTGTTACACCAGTGTGCGGTCACTGGTTTGCTCCAAAGCCTATCATCTTTACAAATCTGTGTTTGTCCCAGCGTGCGGACGCTGGTTTGCTCCTAGCCTTGCGGCTATACAAGCTCGCTTGTTACACCAGTGTGCGGTCACTGGTTTGCTCCAAAGCCTATCGGCTATACAATTCTGTGTTGGTCCCAGCGTGCGGACGCTGGTTTGCTCCTAAGCCTTGCGGCTATACTACTCACTTGTTACTCCAGTGTGCGGTCACTGGTTTGCTCGCAAAGCCTAACGGCTATAGTATTCAGTGTTGTTCCCAGCGTGCGGACACTGGTTTGCTCCAAAGCCTTGCTGCTTAACGATTCTGCTAATTTGCCAGTTTCATCTGACTGCTGCTACTATCTCTGGGCTGCCCTGCCCGGTATTGGTAAGGCCGGTAGAACCTTTTGCCACATTCCATCTGAGGTTGCCTTACCCGGTATTGGCAGGGCCGGTAGAGCCTACATTGTGTATCTATTGAGGCTGCCTTGCCCGGGAATTTGGTAAGGCCGGTAGAACCGTTATGCTATTCCATCTGCAGGTTGCCTTACCCGGTATTGGCAAGGCCGGTAGAGCCTAAAGACTGTCCTGTCCGGTATATTGACAGGACCGGTAGAGTCTGCCTTCTGTCTGTGCTATATTCTGTATATATATATATATGTATGTTATTGCCATCCTAAGTTATCAATTTATTATTTCAATAAAATTGATTTTTTACCTAAAACTTGTGTCTGAGAGTCATAATAAACCGTGACAACTATACATCCTATAATTCCTCACCAGTCTTTGGCTGGCAAGAACCAATGGGAGATGTAATCTGACAGCAGCTGGTGGGCCTCACAATGCCCAGCTCTGCAGCTACCAGACAGTCAGACAAGGCTAAGTGATCAGTATATGTGGTTCTATGGCTACCATGCTAGTATACAGTGGAAAAAAGAGGAAAAGTTGCACTTTTCACAGGAATTACTGCAGAAGATGAAAAGTGACATTATTCTCACACAAATTCTCACCCATTCCTAATCAAGCTGAAAAGGGCAGCAGACTTCCCTATATCGTTTCACAACAGAGAAGTATTACAGCAGATTTCTAAGCCTTGGAATTATCAAAGACTACTAGAACTGTTGCTTTTCAGAACAGCCCCAAAGAAGACTCATCTTTGCAATAGGGCCTCTCTCTGGGCAAAAAAGTCAGATCTTCCTGACTCTCATTCAGAATCTGATGGATGTACAAACCCTGTTACCTGGCCGTTGTGAATCCTGAAAAAAAGGGCTCCTTCTCTTCAGTTTGTCTAACCATGAAATACTGAAATGCTCTAAGGGATTCTGGTTGGTTGCAGCACTTCAAGATGGAAGAGTATCAACTCTGGATAGCCTCAATATTCATCAACATCTACAGTTTGCCAACTTACCATTCAGCCTCTCCTCTGCTCCCAGGGCCATTACCAAAGTGATGGAAGTAGGAGTAACTGCCAATCTTAGAGAACAGAGAAGTGGTCATTCCATGCCTGGATGACTTGCTGATAAGGCCCCAGTATAATCATTTCTTCTTCAGTACAGTCATCTGTTGGTCTCTACTCTAAAGTTCCTTGGGTGGGTTGTCAGATATTAATCTTGTGAGAAGGTTACAATTTCTGGGCTTTCTGTTCTTCATAATAGGGAGGACTTTCTCACCAGGGAACAAAGCCAACATTCTCCTCTCCCAGATTTCTCTGCATCAAATATCCAGACATATGTCCATGAAACACCTAATATCTATCCTAGGTTTCGTGAGAGCCTTTAAAGAGGTAGTGCCTTTGAGCTCACCTACATATGAGAAGTATCCACCAGCTGACATATTATCTCAGTGAAAAAAGACCATAAGGCACATCTGTGAGTTTCTAACACTCTACATCTGAAATTTTCTTTAGTGTAACGTAAGAGACCAAATATTCAGAAAGAACTTCCATGGTCTATTCCTCAGTGGATTAATCTAACCACAGACCCCAGAAAGAGTGGATGGGGAACAGTTTTGGAAGATCAGTCGATTCAAAGACTTTCATAGCCATAAGATTTCGGAATACACTCAACTCACCTCAAATTGTCAGTAGTGCAAAGAACTCTCAAACAATTTATTCCTCTAATGCAGGGTAAAAACTTTCTCCAGGAGAGATAAACATGCAAAAAAATTTAACTTTTTGCCTTCTGCAGCGATGTCTGTGAAAACAGCAGGTTTTCCACATTTTAAAAGTATTAATATCAATTATTATAATGCAATTTCCTGCCATGTCTAGCATTTCAGCCATGTCATCAGGCAATATAAACAGATGTGTCGGTTTACCCCATTACGAGTCTGTGGTGGAAGAGAGAGAAAGTTGCTTAAAGCACCAGCCCCACCAACCTTGTCCCACTTGTAGCACCACTGACCCCCCAGTTTTGTCTCACTGAATCTCACTAGGTTTATTCTACTGCACAGGCAACCATATAACCATACATACTGGTCCTCCCCTTGTCCTACTGCACTGATAGTCCTAGAATCCCACATTTTTATCCCCAAGCATTGTTTCATGGTAGCCATAGAATAAACATTCTGAAACAAAACCTTGTCCCACTGCACTTGTAGCCATAGGCCCATACATAATTGCTTCCCAGCTTTGCCTCATTCCTAGTGATAGAACCACACATATCGACCCCCATCCTTGTCCCACAACATATACTAACCTCCAGCCTTGTACCATTGTATTGGAAGCTATAGAACCATGCTGAGTCTGACTTCACTAGTGTTGTTGTGGGAATCCTCAGGCCATAGAAAGCATAGGCAAAGCATTTAATCATTCTCACAGGGAACTTATTGGGGTTAGCAACAAGAAAAAAAAGAGGACATTTTATGTGTTTTCAATGTGCAACAATATCTCAAAAAGTAGCAAATTGCAAGTTTTCCATAAAAAATTTCCTGCAGGAAAAAGTAGGATTTTAGCTTCTTCCTAAATACTATGACAGTGGAGTACATAGCCTGTTAAAGGGACATGAAAAGTTTCTTCTCTCTTTAGGTCAATCTGAATCCAAACTGGGAAGTGATCAATTTCCTTTAGGGAGTATACAATATATGAATGGAAGTTTTTAGATTAGGTGGCATGAGATTTCCTCCAAATCTTTGTCACCTGACCAATGCCAGCTAATGTGTGATGCATGTGAGCTGCTGAAACCTTTTTGAGCTCACCTTGCTGGTTAGTCATGCTGAGGAAGGAATTAGTAAGATTCTCCCAATGATATGGTTACTGAGGTGTATGCCTGATTAATTTTACAATAATAACAACGCAGACATGCACCATCTAGGGAAGGACATTTTAACATGCTTTGAGCAGGATCCTCACATAGTGTCCATTAAAGCAATGAGGAATACATTGTTGTTACTTTTCTGGACCCCCCAATTTAAACATAAAATTCCTGAATTTTTGCCAAAGTGTGATCAATTTGTGACAAGGAGTGTCATCTCTCTGAGGAGTCATATTCCATAAAAGAACATAAAGATATATTTATAGATAGAGGGTTTCATTGTGACCACAGACAGACAGCCTTTAAAAAAGTGATTGCATGCTTGCAACAAAGCAAGTCTTGAAAAAAAAATTAACTCCTGACCTAGTACAAGCAGTGCTAGATGTTGATGGTAAGGAACCACCAGAAACATTATGTCACCCAGCAGTACTCACCATTGAAAATATGGCATTTACTAGTGATGTACTCCCTGTTGTTGAGTTGTCTGAGCATCAGGATTAGGCTTCTGCTTGGGGCTGGGATAATCATCCATACAGACTGTGGTGGTCATGGAGGTAGAACCAGTAGCAGTGGTGACATGTGACAAGTAGTAGTGTGAATGGTTTCACTTCCTACAAACCCTAGAGCTGCTGAGACAGCAGCAGCACCACAACAACAAGCCACCACTTTAGGTGCTTTTGGGGAGAAGTTAGACAATTATGTTTCTCCTCAAAAATTATCAGTGAGTGGGTGGGGACCCAAATGGACTGGAGCAATACCACCAATTCCCTCTATTGGTCCATCCCACCCTCCAATACAAACTAGATAAAATCTATAAAACAAACCAACAGCGGAAGGGTTTCTTTACAGTAAGGACAATAAAGGTATGGAATGCACTTCCGGAGGAGGTGGTGCTATCAAATACATTAGATGCCTTTAAAAGGGGCCTGGATAATTATTTAAAAGAGCATAATATAGAGGGCTATGCACGTTAGTATTGGGATTAATATTTAGTTAGGGCTTGTTGATCCAGGGAGAAGTCTGATTGCCATTTGGAGTCAGATGCCTTCTTTTGGGTCAGCGATGGTAAACAGGAATAGGAAAAGGGTTGAACTGGATGGACGCAAGTCTTTTTTCAACCTAAATTACTATGTAACTATGTAACTATGTAACTATGTATAATTAAATTCAATACCAGGGCCATACAAGCAAATCAAAATTAAAGGCCAAATATTACATCTTTAAC
This sequence comes from Rhinophrynus dorsalis, assembly GCA_037306005.1. Taxonomy (NCBI): domain Eukaryota; kingdom Metazoa; phylum Chordata; class Amphibia; order Anura; family Rhinophrynidae; genus Rhinophrynus; species Rhinophrynus dorsalis. The sequence goes on from CM074724.1 coordinate 225,886,343, forward strand.
CCCTTCGCGTCTGGTGACGTACCCGGACCATCACACTGTTCCGGCACTTAAGGACCAGTGATGGTCCTGGTACATCATGTACTATTACTCACTGCGCTCCTGCAGGAGCGCGGTGAGTAATACAGGGGACTGAATGTGATCGCTCCAAGACCGGAGCGATCTCTTTCAGTCCCTCCTTTTGGCGTGCCACCCCACGTGATCAGTCATGTGGGGCGGCACACCGAAATTCCCTATCTGGTCCTTAAAGGACCACACAACCCGGGACCGCTGGTCATTAAGGGGTTCAGATAATCCATTTTTACAATCATAAACAGTTGTACATAATGAAAATTCAGGTATATTTTATCATATATCATATTTGTGTCTGTGAAATTAAATTAAATGAAACATGATGAAAACATTAGAATGAGGAAGAGAAAGTGTTTGCAAATCAAAGAAGAAAGAAGAAGCAGTTCTTGCACACTATATATATATATATATATATATATATATATATAGATAGATAGATATAGATAGATATAGATATATATATATACAGGGCTCAAAATTTCAAGTCCTGAGCTTCTAGTTAGGCTTGAAAAGTTAGTTGGCACCAGTTTCCATGCCTAGCCCCACCCATATCCCTGCCTTTAACCCCACCCATCTCAAGTTCTCTTTGATGAAATGATACTGTTGTTCTATGTTTTATTCAGCATATGGCATAGGGGACAAAAACTGTGCTAAATTCCAACTGTTTCAACCCCCTGAATGCTAGTAAGGTCTACAGCGCATTAGCCTCTCAAGCATTATAGCAATTAAATGCTTCATTTAAATAATGTGAACGTGTTTTAGGACCCACTACTTCTCTCCACAACATGGCACAGTTGATTTGCCATAAAGGCCATAGTAAGCAACACAATGCTTAATCTTTTAAAGGACATAGGATGGTCTAACAGTAGCACCACTGTAAAAGATCAGGCTATAGAGGTACTTCTAACAAAAATTCAAGTTCCTGCTGCAATAACTTGTGAAAAAACATCTATCAACAGTTGTAGTTTCCATGTTTTAATCATTAGGATAACTCTGAATTATATTTTTTCAATATTAAGCTTTAAAATTATTTTAAAGCACTGTGCAACTAATGATTTAACCTGACGAGATCAGCCTCGTGGAGTCAAGTAGAAAGCAAGGTTAAGTGAATCAAAAGGATGTTTCGTACAACAAAAGCACGTCATGCTCTGCTCTCACCGGATGTGTAACCCAACACAGCGTTTGGGTCCCAAAGTACTAGAATGGTTAAGCTCTCCATATGCGTAAATTCAACTACAGCATCAGTTCTTTGAGCATTTTTTCTACAGTGAACGTACATGGTTGTTTGATGCCTTGATGGCACCAAATAGCAGGACATAAGGACCCACTCAGCAGGCCAGAGCCACATGCCTAATTATTGTACACAGTGCAAGTGGACAAATCTCCTGAAGAGTGGTGCATGTAAGCATGCCATGTTATATATTCATAGGTTTAATTAAGTGTTCTCCTGGAGGGAAAAGAGAATTGAAAACAACTGGGTGGGCAAATTGTGAATCTCTAGCTGCTGTCAGACTACAACTTCCATCACCCTCATCTGGTCACTGACTGATGGAGAATGATGTGGTTTATAATCCAACAACTGAAGAGCCACATATTGCTCACCTATGCTATACACACATCTAGGTCAGGGCTGTTCATTGGAGCATATCACTGTCATCTGGTGTGTATGCCCTCCATCGTATATATGTAAACTTTTGCTAATAGCAAAGCAAGGGAGCTATGCTTGGTATAACGACGCTCCACTACAGAAAATGATTAGATGATCTAGCACTCACAAGCTACATAGGCGCTCAGGGCGAGTGCAATAAGTAGCTTAATTGTCCTCCTATTGATTGAAGTCAGCAGCCGCAGTATTCACTTTCTCACCTTCACCGGCCCAACAGTGATCAAGACCCGGACCCAGAGCCAGGGACAGAGGTGCACACAACACTGTATCTTAAATGGATCCGCTTATACAGTGTTGTGCCCAATGAATGAGAGGATTGCCTTGTGTGTGATATTCGGTGCATCAAAGCAAGAAAGCATTGTGTGACTGCAATATATTAAAGTAATTAGTTCATTTAATAAGGTGGTCACTCTCAGATGCTTGAGCTCTTTTTTCTCTCTACTTTTTTGAATACAAAGGCGACCGCTGTAGTCGCCATAGAAGAAGCTGCACACCTACTGATCTCATACAATCTCGCCTAAGACTCTTTCATATATATATAACTTTCAAAAAACTGCTAAAAGTGTTATAAAAGCATTTATGAGCATTATAATATATTTATTTTGACACCACATTTTGGAGCACAGTGTATATTTTGTTTTTTTGTTTCTTTGTATTTTAACATGAGAATCTTGCCATGCATAGCAGCACAAGATTCTCATGTCGCACCATGAAAGGTCGCAGAGGAGATCCACAGAATACATTGATCAAGCCAGCTACACTGCACTGAACTTAAACAGAACTTCCACTGCCACTTGATGGAATACCTCACTGACTCCATTTGTAGCACAAGTCAGTATTAGAAGATCCAGCTGCAGACTGAATAAAGACGATACAGATATATGCATTAACCCTTTTCCATGTCAGAGGGAAGCCCAGCACATGACAAGTGAGATCTTATGTTCTTTATTTGTATCCTCTATACCCAGTCTGCTGTGTGCAGTAGAGGTTACTTTTCTACATTGTATGCAAAAAAACTTCCAAGACAGAAGATCCAGGGGCACTCAATAGCAGATTTCTTGTCATGTACACATAACAGTATTTACCTCTTTCACTGGTAAGTACAACAGTACAGACCGCTCTTTGTGCCACAGGAAACTTCCCACCCCTGACCTGGGTATCTGCAGTGCTTCTGCTGCACTAGAAAAGGTGATGAAGCCGGTAATCACTGCTGTTAACAAATCTTAACAACATTTATTACAATAGAATTATGCATTTATCTGTATCCTCTTTATTCAGTCTGCAGCTGGATCCTCTAATACTGACTTGTGCTTCAAACGATGTCGATGAGGCATTCCTTCAAGCGGCAGTGTAAGTTATCTGTAAGTAGTGCGGTGTAGATGGCTTGATCAATGTTATGTATACAATAGAGACCTCAATGCCACAGAACTAGAAGGGACTGTGCTTGATTTTAGGTCCCTGTAACACTAGGAGGGTATGAAGAGTAAGCATATGAATCAAAATACAGAGAGGTTCCTTTGACTGACATCTGATTTTCAGTGATGGTTCTAAGCCATGTTTAAGGTATGCTCTTTAAGGATGCAACATGAGAATCTCGTGGTTTTGAGGCAGGTGAGATTCTCGTCTTGCCCTTTTCAGCCCGGCGACATGCTAAATGCGGCGTGTATTTTACACTCAACCTTTTAAAAGTGAACCCTCCATGTCCCCAAACTAGGAAAAACCAAAAGCGAAAGTGAAAAAACAAAAATATCTTCCTCTGCTCTATAAAAATTAAACAATTGTAAGCCATTCATAGAGCATATGCATATATCATACATATCTGTTAATTTACTTATTTGAGACTAATGAGGGTTTTATTGCATATTTTGGCACTGCATGTTTCAGCTTGCTTACCTCACCAAGGCACCCTATTGTAAGTGAGTCCGAACCTATATATATTGCCATTTTTATGACAAATATTCTAGGTTAAAAACACTTATAGATCAATTAAAAATTCCTTCTCATGAGATTTCCTATAAAGTAACATGCACATTTTCTAGTTAAAACACCTAAAACATTACCAATAAAGAAATAAAATATTTAGTATCCTCCTGGTTAGACTGACCCGCTTGCAAAAAGGAATCATTTCCAGTGAGTGAGTGTATGGTGACCCAAAAGGACTGGCATTTATAGGTCGATCCCACCACTACAAACTAGATATATTAAACAATTTTTGAAACAATTTTATAATAATAAACAGTTGTGCATATCGAAATTAGAGGTGCATTTTGTTGTTTATCACACTCATCAGGAGAAACCCTAGCAGCAAACATCATAAATTCATTGCTGTTAGTGGTGATGCCCATTCCCTATTGTATTCTCTCTAGCATTTTAAATTGCTTTCAGCTAAGAGGGGTCTCTGCTGTCACATAACTGGAACAGTAACATCGGCAGCAGACACGGGCTGCTGCATTGTGCTGCTGCTATTGCAAACTGGCATAGCCACAGTATCTTGTGATCCATTTTATAATATAGTTCCCCAGATCCCTGAGAAGAATGTTGGGGGCCTGGAACTCACATCTACTGGAGAAAGTGGACTCTCTCTTCCACTACTGCTGCTGTTGGAATTCTCTACCCCAGATTCATCAGCAACACAGCTCCAGCTTTTTTTGCAACACAACAGAACTTTTTTAAATTGTTTTAAATATCTCATTATCTGCATCTTACCCTAGCTACCACTTTCTTCTACCTAATTTACAACATTCTGCATTGCGGGAAGTTCTAGTTTTTAAATTATGGAAGCAGGAATTCTTTCTATAGTAGAAAACAAATGTCATTTCCATCTCACCAAGGCTTCCTCTGGACTTCAGACCTAAAGTGTTTTGTCATCCTTCCATAGAGAAAAATAAATCATTATTCCTAATTATTTTCACTCTCTGTAAGAATTCCCATGAAAAGTTAATTTTTTATTCCTCTTTTTTCAACTGCACATAGTTCCAAAGTCTTGTCCCATTGTAATGATAGCCATAGAACACACATATACTGACCTCCAGCTTTTTCCCATAGGATCCATTGAACCACACATACTTACCACCCAGCCTTGTCCTACAGTGCTCATAGCCAGAGAACCACACATACTGCCACCCCTACTTCACTAATAGCCATTGAACCACACAAACATTGATATCCAAGATCCAGACATGCCCCACAGCACTGGTAGCCATAATAATTCCCACTGGGAATTCTTAGGCATAGGCAAAAGAAATCAAAGTTCTCAATTGAAATTTCTTGGGGTTAGTAAAAAGTAGAATTTTTTATGGGGTTTCTATGCATGTCAATTTCCTTGGAAAAAACAGCAAATTGTGGGTTTTCCCTGATAATTTCTGAGGGAAAAAATTCAAACTGTACAACCATCCCTAAAGAGGACCAATGTCCAGTTACAGCTATATCTCTCTGATAGTTCTTGCCGAACATTGTACTCTTGTATACAAGTTTTTTAGCCATGGCATTTGAATTTGTTTTCCTTCCCTTTTGGATTATGATTTGAATCAGGGCTGTCCAAGTTCAGGCCTCAAAGGCCACCAACAAGCCAGGATATAAGGATTTTCTTGATTAAGCTCAGGTGATCAGTCAAAATGAATGAGCCATTGATTAGCTCACATGCACTTAATAAGGCAAATCCTTAAATCCTGGCCTGTCGGTTTCCCTAGAAGACTGAACTTGGACACCTCTCAATTGAATCATTATTAAATTATATTAAAGTAATTGTTTTTGCCTCTATTGTATTTATCTAGGACAAATTCCAGGTACTGAACTTAGAGCACCTTTCTCCTTTGGACAGTTCTTTGTTTATATATATATATATATATATATATATATATATATATATATATATATATATATATTTTTTTTTTTTATTTTTTTTTTTTTTTTTTTTTTTCCAGACAAGTGTGCTGCCCAGAAGAGACAACCTCCAGTAGAGATACAAGCTCACTTTACCAGAGCAAATTATGACTAACTTATGGCCATAGAAAGCAGATGTTTCTACTGTGCAGACATGTATAGCCACCGCCTTCACTAAGCACTATAGTATATAGCTTCTTTCACTGGGAGAGGCTGATTTTGGTAGATATTTTCTTCAGTCTGCTGTGTTTTAACCCTTTATATTAGGGGGGCATTCAAAGGATTAACTCCCACCCTGGGGTGAGTTCCATTATCTCTCAGTTGAGTTACCAGGAAAATGAATTGCATAATTTATTTTCCTTCACAATCTCTATAGGTTGCTCATAATATTATACCCTGCCTCTTATATGTTGATGTTATGTTCTACTAAATATAGTTTTCATTAACATCACTCATCACTGTGTCTGGTTTGTCTCTACTCAAGTGTGGATGGCTTGGAGGGAGGTGTTTTTAATAGTTCCTGAAGAGAGGCCTCTATGTCTGGTGTTTTCCTCTTATGCACACAGTAAGAGGAAAGAACTGTTAGATAAGATTTCTTCAGCAGAATAGACAACCACCTAGGGTGAAAATTCTGGTAGCCCCCTCATCGTTTTTGGCCACACTGCTGTACTGAGTTGTGGGCATGCCCTGCACAATCACAGTGATCCTGCATCTAACATCTACTTCTGAATGTTTGGTCTATTGTGGACATTTTATGAGCTATTTTACTTATTATTGTAATGTCCAGTGTATATGCTGACTTTGATTAATTTGTGTACTCCTTTTATCTTTATTTCTTGTTGAAGGCATCAATGAATTAAACATGAGGCTTGGCCATAGGAGAGATGGTGATTTGGCAATGGGTGGGGCTAGGACTATCAAAGTTGTTTCTGTAGTTTTGCCTGATGGTGTCTGAGATGTAAATCCAGCACTGCTCATGCTGAGTCAGCTGTGAATTGAAAAAGCTGTATTCTCCTAGAGGACATTATAATTTTGTCAAAAGAGTATGAATTGGACAATTTATCTGTCATTTATATGTTTTATCAACAGGAGTTTGTGTGACCTTTTATCCATTTCACTGGCCCATTAAATCTCTAAAGATGTTTTTGATGTCTTCACTATGACATGTTACTTCATTTAACATTATACACATCTTGCCAGTTATTTTACTAGAGCAGGTAAGCCCAAGGCTAAACTGAATATAGTAATGACTTGGCATAAATTATCCAACTGATTATGAATGGTTTAGACAGAAATATTTCTCACAATAGTTATTTTAAAAAAAGTAAGACATGTTTTAACTTCTGATTTCGATAAAGAAGAATTCTTATTGACATATAGGTTACTTTCATTTGTTTCAGCAATTTTATATTTTAAATTAGATGTGTAGTTTGATTCCTAGGGAGTTTATATCTGCAAAATATGTTGTTTACTAAGAACGATTTTCAATTAAAAAAATTCAGATTTTGACAGTTGGAAAAATATTTGCTGATGTGAGTCATGAAAACATTCAGATTGTTTTACCAGTTGCAAAACGTATAAAAATATCAACAAAACCCTGCAAAGCATATGTATTACATACATATGTATGACATCTTCCAGTTTAAATGGTGCACGTTGGTAAATCTACATTTTCTATATAGCACAGCAAGGACAGGCTTACAGCCATTGTGGATAAAATGTAAACTACACATAGTTTACTGTATCAGACTTTCACTCAACTATTAGTTTTCACCTCTCCTTCAAAATGCTCCATTGCACAAGTTGTTTTGTATACTACATAGTTCCATCATTCCCTCAGGGTTGATATGCTAGGCTTAGTTTTACTCTCCCTTCTCATCTTTGGTCTCTTATGTTCCCCCACCCTTTCAATTGTAAGATCTCTAGAGTAGGGCACTTACTACCATTTGTTTTGATCAGGTTCTATATAAAATTGTATACTCTTCTCTGCCCTAGTCTATACAGTGTTGAAGAATGTGCTTACACTCACTAAGCAAAACATTCTACTAATTGATTCTAGTTTTGTGACTCTTTCAAAGCCACTATATTGAATTGTTTTTCAATATTACAGCGAATCACAAAGCAGTATTTGGTATTTAAATAAACTATATTTCATAATCAATCATAGCTCATTACATCAAACTTGTTGTAAGGATATATTTTCATATAACTGACCGTGTAAAAAGTAGCACTTTCCCATGAAAATTTTTACTCCATTACAACATTTTCATCAGGGCTTCTGCCCAGAATGGAGAAACAAGATTTTTTAACCATAGATATATGTTATGAGGACTGTTAATTTTCATGAACCACATTAAAATGTGTCCAAATTCCTGGTATTTAGATTTAAAATAAAAGATTCATGCATAAGCAGTACATTTTTGTACTGCTTATGCAACATGTGCAAAAATGAATTTGGACTTGTGCAGCTCATACTTGAATAAGGTATATATCATGATGCCCGTGATTCCTGTTGCAGTATGGCGATATTATTACATCCTAGTTTCCCAATGCGGGACTCTTATTGGTCCCGGGACCTGACTCCACCCAGGGCCAGCCCTTTTATACCCTGTCATGTCGTTAGTTGGGTGCCCTTTCGTGGTGTACCTGAACCTAGCACTAGTTACTGCTATTTCTCATTCTGTGTATGACCCAGCCTGCCTGACGACGCTCCTGTGTATCCTGATCTGCTACCGCTTCCGTTGCTGACTGGACTGGCTGAGAACCCACTTCCGTTGCTGATTGGACTGGCTGAGGACCCACTTCTGTTGCTGACTGGATTGGCTGAGTACCCGCTTCCATTGCTGTATCATACTAGCTGCTACCGCTTCCGTGGCCGCATTGTACATATGGAGTACCGGCTTCCGTGCTGTCAACAGCCAGGCTGAGTTACTCGTTTACACTGCTGACGTCTGGTTGGGCACCCACTGTCACTGGCTGTGCTCCCTCCTGGTTGGTGGTTATAGGCATATTCCCTGGGCGCATTATCACTCTAGCTGAACCTCGCTATCACCCTTGTGTATTAGGGCCAGTTTGCTCACTCGCCCTGCCTTTACCGCACCTCTTTTGCGTAACGTGCTAGGAGCCAGCCATAGTGTAAGTGGTCCGTCACCTCATAGACCCTTACATACTAGACACCTTTTGTCAGTATCTGTCGTCTGTTGCCTTCTTCCTACCATAGCATTCTAGGGTTCCTGCTGCCTTTAACAGTGGGTCGTTGCCTCCATCTTACCCTACCGTTCTAGGGTTCCTGCTGCCAGAATCAGTGGGTCGTTGCCTCCATCCTACCCTAGCGATCTAGGGTTCCTGCTGCCAGTATCCGTGTGCCAGTTGCCTCCATACTACCCTAGCTTTCTAGGGCTCCTGCTGCCATTATCAGCGGGTCAGTTGCCGACGTCTGGCTCTAGCATTCTAGGGTTCTTGTTGCCAGTATCCATTGGTCTGTTGCCTCCATATAACCCTAGCATTCTAGGGCTCCTGCTGTCTTACCAGCGGGTTGCTGCCTCCATCCTACCCTAGCATTCTAGGGTTCCTGCTTTCAGTATCTACCATCCTGGTGCGTTGCCCTGCTATACTGTTTCCTACCTGACCTGTGAAAGTTGTGGGAAGTACCACTGTATTGTCTCCATCTGGGCTTGTGTGGGTTTGGAAAGTATTCTGTCGTTATTTTGTTTCTTTATTTTCAATAAAGCTATTTTATCCTTACAGTATTTGTCTGAGTGTTCTTCTAAAACTGTGACAGTATAACTTCGATAATGTGCACAGCAAATTTGAAGTAGGCAACATTAAAGTTCCCACCCATTTGATCAAAAGCATGAAATTCAACTTAAAATTCTGAAAACTTTAAATCTGTGCCTCCTTGTGCTTTGTATTAATAATAATATTTATTCATAACTTATGTATGATGTAATGGCTAAAGCCCAGGATAGAAGGAACATTTGTGTCTTAACATTTTAACATTCAATTTTCATGCTTTTGATTTCAAAAGTAATTTTTTTTTTGCCATTTACTTATTTCTATTTATTATTTTATTTTTTACAACATTACTTTCCACAGTTTTTCATTAACTATGTACAATAGGATATCGTTATTCTATTACCTATGTCAAAAGCATTATGCCCATAACAGTAGTGAGCCATAATACAGGTGCTAAATAATAAAAAAAGCACATTCTTTTAAATAATTTCCCTTTGCTTCTCCATAGCCAAAAAAGTTATCCATATACCCAAATTACTCCATTTGTCTTTTCCATTTCCTCTTATTGCTCCTTTCTTATGCAAGTCCATGATGTTTTAACTACCTGGATTCCTTTGGAAGTGTGTGTATGTGTGTATGTGTGCAAACATGCAGAGTAGAGGGGAGGCATAGAGGCACAATCTTTTTAGTCAGCGATTTTGGTGATAATAGTTATTTCCTCCAAGGCAGTGGATATCAAGGTTTCCTAAGCATAATTAACCCTATAATATACTAGATAACCTTATTTGAACATGGTGAGTGGGTGTCCTTTCTGTCCCCCAACCACTTTCACTCAGCCTCTGTTGTTTTCTCAACTTATCCTGTATCAATCAGGCAACCATAGGCCAACTGAGAATGGTGGGATGTATAGTCCAAGAGCTGAATAGATACAGATTGTATATGTTTTCTTTACTCCCCCCTCATTAAGACAGCAACCCCATCCGCCAATAAAGACATCAACACAGATATCCAACCAGGTGATCACATGGCTATAGAATGCTAATTGATGTGACTGCTTGTAGACATGGCCTGTCTGCATCAGTAGTTTACTGTTGCAGATGGAATTATTCAGCTACTTTTTTAACTTTGCAACTGTTGTTCCTTCTTTTGCATTCTGAGTTTCTTAATTCCTGCTGACTCTCTCTGCTTCCTGTCAGTGTCACTACCTCATGTATGTGACCCCTTGTAGTAGTACAATTGCAGAAACATCTAGCTCCAATAGTAGTAGCATCCCCTCAAGAACCCCACAGTCTATGCAGTCGACAATATGGAGACATTTTACTCACAATACAAAATCTAAGCATGTTGCTATGTGTTGTTCGTGTATGAAGCATGTGAGAAGGAGGAAATCAGGCTTACACCTAGGCACCTCCTCAATAAGATTCCACCTGAAGTGTGACCACAGGACTGACTGGGATACACACCATTTAAAGGTCAGACAGTCCACAACTAGCAGCAGCAGAAGTACTCCTAAAAATTCCTGGGGCTCTGTACATAATAGAAGTGCTGCTGATGTGTCAGAGAGTGTGCCAAGATAATTGTTCAGGCTATGAATCTGAGTTTGTTTTTGGAGATGACAAGAGTCATAGAGAGTCCACACATACCGTCACTAGGGATGGGTGGAACTTTTCCCCTCGAAAGAGAAACAGGAGAAAAATAGCACTTCCTGCCTAACATGAACTTTCCCAAGAAAAGTGAAGTCTTTCCCTTTTTTTTTGCCTAACTTTTTGTTTCAATAGGAAAACTGAATTTCTACCCACCACATGGCAAATTTACATTCTTTCCCTGCAGACTTAATATAAAGTGTGTCTCTGTCAGAATTCCATAACATGCCATTCTGTGTTTGCTAGAGAAAGAAAGAGCACATTTGGCAACTATTGAAAACAGGCTAATAAAAAGCAGTTGATATGTAGTTTAGGGTATCTTGTAGACAGGACATTTGTTCTATGCATTAGGAGAGTGTGGAGGCACTCTGGGGGACATGAAATAAATAAATACATTAAATTAAAACAAATTAATAAAAACATTGATACGTGACAGAGACAGGAACCCTGACATAAGCTGTGACTGGGCAGACTGATACTTGACGAGATTGAGTATTTTGTAGAGTGTCAAGGCAATACATCTCAATCAGTAGTTAAGTAATGTCCAGCAAACACACAAGGGGTAGGACCAGGGGTAAGGAGTAGGAGCAGTGCAGGGATGTGTGAGTAAAGTGGTAGTACAAAAACTGACTGCAGCCATGGTTGCTTCAGCATGTGCAATAAATGATGGTGATCCCTCTCCTCCTCCTGAGGAGGATGCAGTTTGTCAAAGTCCCAACAAAAGTCCATATCCATCAGGTACTAGTACTCAACCATTTAAAAATAAAGAAGATGACAAGTTTTTACTCTCTACTGGAGTGTGATGTCTTGCCTTGGCCCTCAACAAAATTCTCAATGTCGTCTGCTGTCTATCAAGTCTGCCTCAGTCACAGAGGTCCCAGTCAACTATCTAATATATTTACTTGTTTAATTATTTATGTTTTTTATTTTATTTCTTTTATTTATTTATTTTTTTAAGTTGTCCACCATATCTTATCACAGTTATCCCCCCCAAAAAAAATAATATAACTGAAAAACAAAATCAACAATGTCTTTCCCCAGACTTCCCCAGCACAGAGACAATAAAAGTAAAATCAGCAAGCAATTTGGACCCCAGCTGCTTGTGTCTTGCCAGTCAGTCACACCAAATTTTGGGGTATATTGGATCAACCTCCTTCCTCCCTTCTTCTCCCCATTGTGCCCCCAGACTCCCCTACTACAGAGAACAAATGTCCTACCTAAATGATTGCCTAAAACTAAGCTTCAATACCCCTTAATTTGCTTATCTTCTGTAGCTCAAAAACATGCTGCTCTCTCCTCTAACAAACACAGAATGACATGCTGTGAGAGCCTGATAGCCTTGTATATGGCTGTAGAAAACTTTCGTGTGGTGGAGAAAATGTTTTCTACCCATTGATTTCAAAGCAATGAGCTAGGCAAAAAAGGTGGGAAAAAACAGAAAAAATGCACTTTTCACAGGAAATTTTTAGTCAACCTGAAATTACCATTTTTCACCGATTTCAATTTGAGGCAAAAATGTTTGCCCATCCCTAGCTGTCAGTCCTGACCAAAGGCAGATATTGGGTCCATTTTATATTTTTTTTCTATAGTTTATTTTTATTAGTATGTTTTTATTTTGTCCCTTTCCCATTGGTGCCTATTAGTCGCAGTACTGAAATAGTCAATCGCCCATTGTTTAGGGGCAAAGAGATGCGTCAGTGCCGTATCAGTGCTTCGTTTACAGGAATCTGTGTTTTTGTTCTTTGATTTTTTTCCCTTTTGATTTATTAACTATGTTGCATCCTGGTGAATTGACATTAGTGGCGCTAGTCAGGAACTGACTGCATGGTAGGAAAGTACAATGGGAGCATATTTTAATTTTAGATTGTTTGGCATCACACATTGTCATATTATTCATATGTTTTTAATAAATGTATACTTGGATTCAGATGCAAACATTTGTCACATGGTTTTTTGTTTCTGTGGATCTGCATTTTGATACTATTTTCAATTTATTTTCTTCCAATTTGTACTTTATATATATAGGACCTTCAAACTGGTTTATATAATTCTTTTTGTTTCGGAACTTTTTTTAGTGGGAATATAGTTTGTTAGATTAGTGTCTTTTAGACATTGTGTATATTAAAGGCATGTTATTGTTGCTGTTTTTAGATGGCTAGATGGTTAGCTAAAAGGCAGAGGCTCAGTCTGCCACCTATTAAAAAGAGCACTGTACCTATCTATAAAGTGATTGGAAAGTCTGACCCTGAACAAGCAAAGATGCCCAAAAATACACACTCATCCTGTCAGTCATCATCAGCAATGTCACTGCTTCCAAGTCCAATCCCCACTCATACACACACATACATACACACTAGTGTTGAGTAACCAGCAGTCACAAGTTTAGCTATGATAAGTGCTTCTTCTGCTGTTTGAAGTGCAGCACATTTGACATCTAGTAGTAGTAGAATTGCATCAACATCTAGTCCCAATAAAAGTAGTAGCAGCCCTTCAGGAGCCCCTCAGTCTATGAAGTCCACAGTATGGAGATACTTTACTCATGATCCCAAATCTAAGCATGCTACTATCTGTTGTCTGTGTAAAAAATCAAGTGAGCAGAGGGAAAACAGCCTAGGCACCCCCTCAATGAAATCCCACCTAAAGCACAACCACAGGTCTGATTGGAGGATATACCAATCAGAGATGCCACAACTAGCAGTAAAGAAGCACTCCTAAAAGCTCCCAGGGCTCTGGGGCATATAAGAGAATTGATGTTGATGTTCTGAGAGTGTACTGGGAGTTTGTTCATTTTATATAACACCTATGGCTCCTGTCTGAAAAGGTTTATACTACCAGCAGAAATGGCAGCTGCACAATCAACCAGAATACAGAATTCCCATTGCAAACACAGATCGCCTCATGGGTCTCATGAGCGGCAATCAAACCCATTTATGGGTTGGTAATTGATACACAGGAACACGGCGTAGCTCCTAAGAGTGGTCCCACTGCATGTGAGATGATTTCAACATATTTGCAGGAGGGCTACTTTCTAGGCAGAAATGATCACCCAATAGACTACTGGCAAACATAACAATGTGTGTGGCCAGCACTGACATGTACTGTAGTGGAAACCCTTAGTTGCCCACCAGTTAGTGTTGAGTCTAAGTGTGTTTTTAGGCAATGGGCCAGGGCAGAAGGTCATGCTGATGCTTCCTCAAAATCAGCACCAGAACTAGGACCAGGATTATTGTGGCAAGTGGAACCTGTCCTACTCCCACATCACTACTTCTTGAAACCAGGCCCACTGTGGCCACAGTTGTCTGTGGCATTTTAGCCTGTTCATCATCATCACCCTGCTGCTGAGACAGATCAACATCTGTCCCTGTGACTTCAGTAGGAATTACAGCAACAGAAACCTCCCCAATGTCACTGATGGTGGCGGTTATGCCCATACCCATTTGTCTCCCATTCCTTTTCTATTTCTTCTAAAAAGGCTCTCATTCTCTCTTCCACCTCAATTGCTCTGCCATCACCCTGATTCTCATCACCAGCACTACCGGTCTCTAGTTGCTGCTCTATGGGAGTGGACTGGCTGGCAATGATGACAAATGGGACAGAGGGTCCTCTTCTTTTACACTTGTCTTCTCTTCTGATGAAGAAGACACGCTGGCAGCACTAGCAGTAGGCACAGGCAGCACATGTATGCTTATGCTAATACTGCTAGCCAGTTCTGCCTTCTTCAGCATCATGTTTATTAGGGACAATGCCAGGAGAATGGGAATCACAGAGTCATGGGATGTTGTTGGCTTCCTTGACTGCTAGTCTGGCTGCTTAATTCCCATTCCATCTCAGCATTAGGGTCCACACTTGAACTAGTCACAGCAGCTGATTCACAATCAACACCCCCACCCTCACCACTCTCTAGCTGCTGTGTGTTAGTGGGACTGCTTAGAGACAACAAGTGTGACTTAGGTTCACCTGCTGTCACACTTGCCATCATCTCCTCCTTCTTGGAACGACAAGGTACATTGGCAGCAGTAAGGCAGACACAGACACAGGCAGCTGACCTGTCCTGCTCACACTGCTGCCCAGTTTTTTCTGTGACTGTTTTGAAACTATTTTCCCCCAGATTCCAAGTAAAGTAGAATGACAAGGCATCACTGGGTCTGATGAATCTCGGCTCCCAGAGCCTTCTATACTTTTGGTGGTCACTTTCTCCTCCTCTGACTCACTGGATGGATCACGGTCCTTCCAGATCCTCCTTTTTTAATATGGGTACTCATAGCCAACACTATGAGCCTCTGCAAGCCTTATTTCTCTAAGTAAATCACTAGGAAGTCGCCTCCTGCCCTCTCTAGCTCTGTAGATGTTTATTTCTCTGTTTCACATCATGGTAACATAATGTTTTTGACATGAGAATGTGAGATACAAATAGTAAATGTGCAGGAAGTTTATAACCATCAAAGGACATAGGCAATATTTTTTTGGGGTAGGCGTAATGGAGAATATTTTAAGGGTTTTGCTAGGGGTGGAATTTCTCATGAAAAAGCTGAGAACCACATGGTTTTACCGGCACTTCGAGAGAACACAACAGGACATTTCTCCCATTCCTAACCCCTAGCACCCCTCCCCCACCACAGGTCATGTCATTAAAGTGATACAGTTCCATTATGTACTGCCATGCCACATTTACTAAGTTTGTAGAAAGAAGTCAAAACTTGCACTAAAATAATGCAAATGTAAGCTTGTTGAATAGCAAGCTTGCTAAACAAAGACCTCCTTGTCACCCAAGATTCTAGAAACTAGCATATGATGATGTCGCTGTGGGAAAGAGTAAACCCTTGCGGACTGGGAACCAGACCCACACAGGTCAGAGCTCCAAACACTGAAGGACTCACAGGAGAGCAGGCCTGAGGTTTAAACATCAGAGATGGAGCTGGTGTTAAGTGGCTGTTGATCTTAAAGACTTGTAAACACGGTAGCTGATTGAAATCAAGAAGCTAAGAGTCTCTTATGGTGAGCAGCAGCTGGTGGTGATTGCCTTGGTGGATGGACCACTTGCAAAGAGCACAGTTTTACAAAAATCACCCACATGAGAGAGGAGAGTCCACTGAAGAATGATGTGTTGGCAAAGATCACCTTGGAAGAGAGACCAAAGCTGATGTCACAGAATGTTGATGGTCAACCAACTAGACTGACTACTGGTGAATGCAGATCTTATGGTGCTAAAGATTGCTACAATTTCTTACAATAATTCAACATGATTTATAAAATACAAGGAACAAAAACTCAGGATACCAGTGAGTCCCAGCTTGAAACTAGACTCAAACTAATAAGAGAACCCTAATTCGTGAGGTGTAGTCCCTTTAAATATAGTTCTGGTTTCTTTGAAGTCTGTAGGGGTGAATGCAGGAACTTGTCAGAGTTCAATCCACCACTCTATAAGTCAAATGAAGGATAAGGCGAGAGACATATTTGCAGGCGAAAGTAGAAAATGGCAGAAATCAAACTGAAAGTCAAATGGCTGGCATAGTAGGAACTGTCAGAGATCAATCTGAAGGTTGGATGGCTGGCATTCGCAAGGCCCTGTCAGAAATAGATCTGCCGGACTAACAGAGGCATATGCAGGGACAGGTGGAGGTCAATTCACCTAGCTGAGCGCAGATGAATGCCGGAACTGGCGAAGATCATTCTGATGGTTGAATGGCTGGTGTTTGCAGGACCCTGTAAAAGATGCTGGTGAAGTCTTCCCAGACAGTCAGAGAGATTTCAATACTGAGCAGGGGGTGAAGTCAGGAAAAGCAGAGGCCTAGCTGGGTAATCAGTCAGAGGTACTGGATTAGCAGTAGGAAGATATGTCGGAGTTTAGGCTGGGTCACACCAGGTAATCAGAATATGATAAGTCAGCAAGTGGAGTCAGAGGACAGGAAACTAGCCAAGGTCATAGCCAAAGCTGGAGTTAAAAGCCATCAGGAGTGAATAGGAGAGGGGCAGGAAGTCAAAACCAGGGTCAGAAACAGAGTAACAAGCGTAGTCACAGATCAAACACAGTAGTTAACTCGAATATCAGGCACAAGATAATTGAAGGAAGCAGGTTTGAAATGTCAGGTAGCCAATCCAGAACAGGTGGAGGTCAAAACCCTAGGAGACAGTGGACGGAGTGACAGTTGGAGGTTGATATGCTGCCATTTTTTTGTTGTTGAAAACAGAGGCTTTAAAGAACGTATGTCATGTGTTGCACTCTGCTGAATATCCCAAGACATGGTTATATTTCAAGGGTGGCTGTGCAGGAAGTTATTGTTTTGAGTAAAGGACAAAGGCACTCAGGGTGCTAACAGTTTTTTCAAGGCATGTGTTGTTGTAGGACTCACAACCTTTACTTTCAGCTATTTATTTATCTACTTCAGCTCTCAGAAGAAGTAATATTGTGGCAGAAAATCTTGAAGTTATAGAAAACAAAGGCAAAAAATGGAAAAGTTATTGTGGGAAATGTATTGGCAGTGGCAGAAACGTGGAAATTTTATGTATTTCCTATGGCTAGGATTTTTCATGAAGAAAGAATGAATTTGTTGTTTTTCTGAGAAAATTCCAGCAGCAATTTTTTCTGACTTTTCAACAAAACCTAATCATAACCCCAAACCCTAGAACAAGGTGACAGCAATGAAAAAGGCTATTATTGTTGTCATTCCAGGTTGGCTGGTAGTAGCATTTGCCTCAGGCTCTTTTGTGTAGAACCTTGTCCCATGTGTTTTTTTGTGCTGGCGGTAGTCAAGGAGTACAGTAACAGCAGCAACGGATATTTTTTTAGTGAACAATCCAACATATTTAAAATGCACTTCAGGGATAATATACTTCATTTGCTTTATTAGCACAGATGTGCCAAGGCATTGCACCCTCCGTCCCCCTCTTCATGAACTTTTCTCAATCTGCACATTGTGATTGATGACATTTGCACAGTCCCTGACCCCAGTAAAAAATAATCCAATATGCACAATTTCAGGGTGGGGGTAAATACAGAATGTTTTTGACCAGATGTAACTGCAGTGGCTTGTGGTTGCGATAGTGCTGCTTCCTTGGCCCTAGTAATTGGATAAGAACCACCACTACCTGTTCCATATTTCCATCACTGCTGCTACCACCACAATGATTGACAGCAATAGGCAGGATGGACATACCAGCACACACCAGCACTAGTTATGATATATGATGTTCAGACACAGCATCAGGAAGTAAATTATCACAATGTTTCTGCTGATGGTGGTGATACCTACTGTCATATGAATATCTTTCCCTAGCTCTTTATTGTTTTGAACCAATAAAGCTCTCATATAGTGTTCTTCTTCACCACTCTAAAATATCACCGATTCAAACCATCTTTCTGCTACTTTGGTGGTGACAAGTGTGACATAATGGGCAGAGCCCTGTTGTCACATTCACCATCATCATCATCACGGACAGAGTGGCAGCAGTCTCCCGCACAGGTAGTTACCCATTCCTGCTACTGTAAACAGCCACATTCCCCTAGGGTCCTTGGGACATTGTTGGGGTGGAACCATTATCTGCTGGGCTGAGTGGGCTCCCACGTCTGCTGCTGCTTGTCTATTTGTCCACGTCAGCAGCATCCTTCCAATGCCTTTTACAGGCAAGTTACAACTATTGTCACTCACAATTTTCTCCCCCTCTTCCTCTCTCTCTCCTTTTCTTTATCTCTCAGTCAATGTGACTGTGTCTACAACTAATCTAGAACCACGGAGCACGGACTGTTTTGGCAGTCAGAATTCTTGCCACCATAAAAATAATATGAGCTCTAATGGGAACACTACTCCATGGAAACTGTATATTTCCATGAGCAGGAATCCAGTGTAAAAAGTGTCAAACTGGGAATTTTCCACAGAAATTCAAGCTCAAAAATACTAAACGTTTCACTTATGCCTAATTAACAACTCATGGCTGTATTTATCAAGCAGAGAGGTGTAGTTCAGGAGGAGTAAATAAGCTACACCATAAGGTTAAATGAAAAATCTGCAATACTACTTTAATTTAAATGGGACTTTTATTGGCAGAAAGATTTCCAACACATTACAAAACAATATGTTGTTGTAGAACTCTTTAGAATTCAAATGAATAAAAGTCCCGTTTAAACCAATGACAATTTTCATTTTGCCCCTGCGCTGCAATTGGTCTGCTCCATGTTTGCACCCTTTTATCTCTCAGTCAGTTGTATATTTTTCAAAAATATTAACACTTTGAGTGCCAGAGGGGTACGCAACGCATTGCAAAGCAATGCGTTGCGTACCCCTCTGGCACTCAAAGGGTTAAGAAAAATAATAACTCATAGTGTGCCACAGAGGTATCCAATGCATTGCATTGTAATGCGTTGCTTCCTTCTCTGGCACTCAAAGGGTTAAAAAATGTATGATTATTTTAATGTATTTTGTATTATCTTCAAGTAAATATGTCAGTTAACAACAATGCATGCCACCTGTGCTGCCAGTCTTCAAATGCCAGACGCTCTGGGCTTTTCTTAGGCGCTTCATCAGAGATCTATAAATAACCTTCTTTAGCCATCAAATGTGAACTTAACCTTTCAAGAAGAAGTGCGTAGTGAATGCAAACTGACTGCTAAAATGAACCTTTGCCTTTGTCATGAATTCCTGTTCCATTTGTAAAACTATATTTCTCTAGATCCCTCAAGCGCCAACCCTTGAAACCAGAGTAAAATATGTCACCAGCAGCAGCATGATATATTACAGTGTTCATTCTTGTGTCTCTACTTCCATAAAGACATAATTAAAAGTCTAGTTCAATACTGCATTGTCATTGCTATTCAAATCATAGTTTCTCTCTTACTCTTTCTAACAAGGTCTGCACAGAGTATTCTCTGTTTTGTTTAGCCTATAAATATGTGGACAACACTAAGATTTTATCATATATTTCTTTTATATTTCTTTTCCAGCTCAGTAAAACTGCTGGAAGATCTCTGCTTTAAAGTTATGTGCGATTTTAAGTACAACTTTTTGTAGGTGTTCCATTTTAGTGTGGAGTTTGTAGCTTCACCAAATAAAGCCTTTGAATGGAATGCATTGCATAGCAATGCTTTGCGAACCCCTCTCGTACTCACAGATTTTAGGTAGGATGCTCCCCCAAAAGTGTTGTGTGCAGCAGTAAAAATAGGCTGACCCTCCATCATCCATGGCTCATTTCCAACTTTGAAATTGACACAAGCTTTGCATAGACTACAGTAAAAATAGCGTCTCTACAAAATAGGATGAACACAAAAAAATACGCCCATATTCCAAAAAATATGCAATACTGAACTGAAATAACTGCAGTAACCTAAATGTAGATTTCTTAACCAATTGAGTGCCAGAGAGCAATGTGTTGCGCACCCCACTGGCACTCAAAGGGTTAAATGCCTTGTGCTATGTAAAGTTTGAAAATGCTTACAAATGTACAAAATTCATCTTTTCATAATGCTACAAAACAACATTATCCTTTTAACACTGGTTGTCATTAGTAACTATTTTAAACGTTTTTAAAAATTACAATGCGTTAGGTTCTTGTCTGGCACTCAGAGGGTTGAAGATTAAAAAGTAATCATGCAAAGCTGTATGGCTGGAGAGTTATAGTTAGTAACAAAATAAATTAGAGTCTTCTGTGGAATCGATCCTGGGTTCCTCGGGACACAGGATTAGGCTCTTTTGGTGGACCAGTTTGCCGACAATTCCTCCGACATGCCCCGTTTCCCTTCTCCCACCTCCCATCTCCCCACACTTTTTTTTTTCTCTCCTTCTGTCTCTTAGATTATTTATGATTATGCTATGCCTTCTCCTGCAGTACTCCACAGCTCTACCTGTGTATGTCAATTCTTATTTCATGTTCTCACTTATTGTATTGCCTCTATTTATCCAATAAATGAAGAGCAATTATGGAGATAAAATCAACTGTACAATAGGGGGTTTTATGGGGTTTTTAACCATGTGAGTCCTAGAGAGGTGTCCATTGTACTGTAAAGCAATATGCTGGAAATCTTTTTCAGTACTAAAGCAGTTAGAAGCCTTATTTAAATGAACGGGCATTTTTATTTGTCTTTTGTGCTGCATTTGGTCTGCATTGCTCCTCTTTTATTTTATGCAGTTGTTTTGCTCCAGATTTAATTAACTTTTCTAATGATACTTTGATCTCCCTTGGGGGGAATGCACAAAGCCATTAGCGGTTCTATGTTACCATAAAAATCATGCACTTGCAATTCATGGAACAGATGTACAGTATCTGTTCTTAACTGCCATCTTTCTGAGTTAGTGCCTCTTGCATGGGGTCTTTGTTTATGTAACACAGTATGTTCCAGAAAAGGGAGAAAAATCATTGACAGTAAGGCTACATCAGTGTATATAAATTCTTATATTTGTGTTAATATGTACTGGCAACTCCGCTGACATTACAACTTTAACTCTTTGAGTGTCAGAGGGATATCAAACACATTGCAAAGCAATGTGTTGGATAGCCCTCTGGCACTCAAAAGGTTAATGTGAGCAGAAGAAGACTTGCAACATTTGGCTAATGGGCAAATACAATCAAGTAGCCCACTTGTACTACTGGTCCAGCCCATGGTCCCAGCCCACCACTTTTTGCTAACTGGCATTAATGTTGTAAATAAGGCAAGTGATGCTACAGAGCTTACAAATATAACTGAGATACAACAGTGATCACGCAGAGCTTACAGTTCAAAGGGTGTGACAATAGTGATAAACAACTTACAGTATGACTGGTGCTACAATTGTAGCTTACAATTGATATTGAGCTGCACTAGTGATATCACAGAGCCTACAATTGGTATTGGGGTGCATTAGTGATGCCATAGGGCTTTCAACTGAAATGGAGCTACCCTAGATTTATCATAGAATTCCCAAATGAAATGGAGCTAAACTAATGATATCACAGAGCTTGCAACTGAAATGGTGCTATACCAGTTATATCACAGAGCTTACAACTGAAAGAGCTACACTACTAGTTATATCAAAGAGGTTACAATTGAACTATACCAAAAGTGTAACTCCATTTCAGTTGTAAGCTCAGTGGTATCACTAGTATAGTTCCGTTCCAATTAAGCACTGTGGTATCATCAGTGTAACATTGATTCAATAGTAGTCTGTGGTATCACTTGTGCAGCACCATTTAAATTGTAAGCTCTTCAGACTGATAGTCACAAAAGAAACATAACCTGTCTAAACACTGTTACCCCTCCAGTATTATTCCTCAGAGCAAAGGTAGTCACACATCTCCACACACTAACCTCCTCCTAGCCAGGATCTACTTGCCACTGGTAGATATAGATTTTCAGAAATACTTTCTGACCCCCCCCCCAGGTTATTCCTCTGTTCTCTGTTAATCTCCTCTAACCCAATCAGGTTGCACTGTGCACTGGTAGTCACAGATCCATACATACACTATCTGACCCCACACACACACCTTGTCCCCCCTGCCCGCTAGTGGTCACAGATCGCACATACCATGACTCCACAGTCTGGTTCCACTACCCATTGTAGTCTCAAATTCCCACATACAATGATACCTATCCTGGTTCCACTGGCCAATGGTAATCGCAAATCTCCACATAGACCCTGATCCCCAGCACTGAGACAGCACAAAAAACATCTATATGTAGTGTTAGCTTTAATAAGACAAATTCATAATAAAACATAAAAGCATAAAACCATGGAGATAAAAATAATAGATATAAACATAAATATGACACTGTATAATTCATATGCTAAAATCAGCATAGGTAGTTTGTGCTGTGAGGACATGTATGGAGAGTCCCAGATGTGATGTCCCTGTACAAATACAATGTGGTATAATGCAGCTTGGGGTCTATAGGATTATGATAATTAGCAAACTGTGGACATAAGTACAAAGTGGCCTTTTACTATCAAGCAGCAGTATATAAGCTGTACAGCAATATTCCCTCTTAATGCACAGTATACGTGGCTGCTTACTTGAGGTCCTGTTACGGTTTTCAGACACTCAGACAGTGGTTAGATAAAACAAATAGAGTTTTATTAAAGCAAAATAAATGACAAGGTCGCCACTGGGGCAGTACTGGCATAGGCAGAATATAGGCAGAGATACCTGGTGCAACAGGTAATAAATCACTAAGTACAGAAGCACAAAACAGGGAACAAGAGGTTAATAGTATTGGTAATCAGTCTCAAATGTGGTGTTAGGCACGCCCTTGGTGCTGCATATAGCGATATGTGCTGGATGATAGCACCCAAGTCCATTCACTGTGTGAAGCTGTAGAATATAGCTGCGACTGAACGGGAACTGCAGGTGATAAGGTGGTAGCCCCCACGGGTGTAACGGAGACCAAGAGTACCGTGATACTTGAGCCAATAGCCCACACAGGCGTAACCAGAGACTACTAGTATTGTGATTGCTTGAGCCAATAGCCCCCACGGGCGTAACCGGAGACTACTTGTATCGTAATTTCTTGAGCCAATAGCCCCCACGGGCGTAACCGGAGACTACTAGTATCGTGATTGTTTGAGCCAATAGCCCCCACGGGCGTAACCGGAGACTACTAGTATCGTGATTGCTTGTGTCGATAGCCCCCCATGGGCGTAACGGAGACCACTGGGTTCAATACTGCTTGCCAACAGCCAACGGGCGTAACGGAACCACTGCTCTGTAAAGGTAGAGCCGCTGACTACCGAGGCCCACAAGCGGCCGGCTCACAGAAACAGCGTAACAGGCTGAGGCAATAGGTGGAAGAGTAGCAGTAAACGGATGAGGCAACACCAGCGTCTATGTACAGAAAACGACACAGCACAGTAAGGGTCTGGACTCAGCACACGTAAGACAAACAATGGAAGGCTCAGCAACGGCTCAGCAACGGAGAAGCGGAGGCTCAGTCACACACTGCAGTATCGGAATGTCGCCGAGGCAACAACAGGAACCGTCCATCAGAATGGCAGGAACAGAGGCAATCGCAGGAGTTAGTCGTCAGCCAGGCCGGGTCAGGACATGCAGGAGATTCGCAGACAAGCCGGATCAGAAACTGAGAAGGATCGTCAGCCAGGCCGGGTCGGATGCCTTAGGAGATTCGCAGACAAGCCGGATCAGTAACGGAGAAGGATCGTCAGCCAGGCCGGGTTGAATGCCGTAGGAGATTCGCAGACAAGCCGGATCAGGAACACGCAGGAAGTCAGCCAGGCCGGGTCAATCACGGAACAGGAACACAGGAACGTCGTCGATACAGGCCTAGTCGGTACACGGGAGATCAGGATACTGGAATACTGCAACGCTGGCTCAGAAACACCACGAAAGGGCACCTGACAGGTGCCAGTGGCCAGAATAAAACAGGTAACCAGGGGCGGGCCAACACAGCTCAACCAATCCGGGAGCAGCACAGATGAGAGTGACGCACAGAATCACAGGGACCGTGATAGTACCCCCCTCTCAAAGACCCCTTCTCCCTGCCGGAGGTCTTGGTTTCTGAGGGTATTTAGAGTGGAAGTTGCACAACAGCCTGGGCACGTGGAGATCCCTCTGATCTACCCAGGAGCGTTCCTCAGGGCCATATCCTTTCCAGTGAACCAAGTATTGCAACTTCCCCCTAAATCTCCTAGAGTCAATGATACTCTGAACCTCATATTCCTCCTGGCCTTGAACATCCACCGGCCCAGGAACCACTGGAGTGGTAGTGTAGCGGTTGGAAACCAATGGTTTTATCAGAGATACATGGCACACATTATGTATGTGCATAGAAGCTGGAAGTTCCAATGCATATGAAACTGGATTCACCTTGCGGATAACTTTAAATGGCCCAATGAACCGAGGTGCCAGTTTATTGGAGGGCACCTGCAACTTGAGATTTCTGGAGGAAAGCCATACTCTATCCCCCACCTGAAAGGAAACCGCTGGCCGCCGTCTACGATTGGCATGCTTCTGGTAGCGCTGAAATGACTGGTTGAGGGTCCTCTGCACCTGTGCCCAAGTGGAGCGAAGCTGCTCAATATGCTCATCCAGAGCTGGAATCTGTTGTGCCTGGAACGAGTCCAGGAGTAGGCAGGGCTGGAACCCATAATTAATGAGAAAGGGGGAACTCCCGGACGATTAATTAACTGCACAATTCCTGGCAAACTCTGCCCAAGGCAACAGGTCAGCCCAATTGTCATGATGATCGGTTACAAAACAGCTCAAGAACTGTTCCAGTCCTTGATTGGCACGCTCAGTGGCTCCATTGGTCTGGGGGTGATAGGCGGAAGAAAACGACAACTGGATGCCCATCTGCCCACAAAATGCCCTCCAAAATCTGGACACGAACTGGCTCCCTCGGTCAGACACCACCACTCTAGGCACCCAGTGCAACCTAAACACTTCTTTGGCAAATACCATAGCCAATTCCTGAGCCGATGGAAGACCAGGGAGGGGCACAAAATGAGCCATCTTAGAGAACCTATCAACAACCATAAGGATAAAAGTATATCCTCTAGATGCTGGCAACTCTCCCAGGAAGTCAATGGAAATATGGGACCATGGGCGGTCGCCATTAGGTACTGGTTGAAGCAAACCTACTGGAAGATGCCTGGGTGTCTTGGCATGGGAACAGGTGGTACAGGCTGCAGTAAAAGTGGAGCAATCAGCCCTAAGGGAAGGCCACCAAAACAACTGGGATAGAGACCAACATAGCTGATCCCTCCCAATGTGCCCAGCCGCCTTAGATGAGTGGTAGGTTTCTAATAGATGGGTATGCAATGGCTCATCGACAAAACACTTGCCAACTGGGGTTTCTGGAGGAGCCCTAGCCTGAGAGGCCAACATTTCTTCCCCCAGTGGCGAAGTGATAGTAGTGCGAATAGTGGCCAGAATACGGTCTGGCTG
Source organism: Rhinophrynus dorsalis (assembly GCA_037306005.1). NCBI lineage: Eukaryota > Metazoa > Chordata > Amphibia > Anura > Rhinophrynidae > Rhinophrynus > Rhinophrynus dorsalis. The sequence continues at coordinate 225,912,200 of CM074724.1, forward strand.
AATGATGGGTACTGGTTCCTCCTCCTTCTCAATGTCTGACACAAACTGTCTGGACAAGGCATCTGCCCTGACATTCTTGGAACCCAGTAGGTAGGAGACCACAAAATTGAACCGGGACAAAAAGAGCACCCATCTGGCCTGACATGAGAGTCTCTTAGCCTCCGAGAGATATGTCAAATTCTTGTGGTCAGTCAGAATTAGTACTGGTGTCTTAGTACCTTCCAATAGGTGGCACCACTCCTTGAGTGCCAGAATAATAGCCAAAAGTTCCCTGTCACCAATCTCATAATGGCTTTGGGCACTGGACAGTTTCTTTGAAAAGAACCCACAAGGTCTTAATGTACCACCTCCCACCGGGAGTTGGGAGAGTACTGCCCCGACCCCAACCTCAGAGGCATCAACTTCTTGGGTAAATGGCAGGGCTGGGTTAGGGTGGGACAGCACTGGAGCAGCAGCAAAAGCAGATTTCAGTGTCTCAAATGCGTTCTCAGCTGCCTCAGACCATCGAGAAGGAGTGGTGCCCTTATGAGTTAAGTCAGACAATGGTTTCATAATCGTGGAAAAGTTTTGAATAAATTTCCTATAATAGTTGGCAAAGCCCAGAAAGCGCTGAATAGCTTTTAACCCTTTGGGACGAGGCCACTGTAGGACTGCTGCCAACTTCTCCTGGTCCATGGCAATGCCATCTTTAGAGATCACGAATCCCAGGAAGAGTACTTGGGACCTGTGAAATTCGCACTTCTCAAGTTTACAAAACAATTTATTTTTACGTAGTCGAGTCAAAACCTCAGAGACATCCTTGATGTGTTGGGTAAGATTGTTAGAGTGAATCAATATGTCATCAAGATATACCACGACACAGGACTGAAGCATGTCCCGAAGGATGTCATTAATAAGCTCCTGAAATACCGCAGGAGCATTACATAGGCCGAATGGCATTACCAGATATTCGTAATGCCCTGATCTGGTATTAAATGCCGTCTTCCACTCATCTCCAGCTTTAATTCTGATCAGGTTATATGCAGTCCGGAGATCGAGTTTAGTAAAGATGGAAGAGCCCTTTAACCTGTCGAATAACTCGGTAATGAGTGGAATGGGGTAGGCACTTCTGGACATTAATTTATTTAGACCCCTGTAATCAATACAAGGTCTGAGTTCGCCTTTTTTCTTTTTTACAAAGAAGAACCCGGCACCCGCTGGTAAGGTAGACTTGTGGATAATCCCTCTCTTGAGGGCATCCTCAATATATTCCTTCATAGCCCTAGTCTCTTCTACTGACAACGGATAAGTGTGGCCCCTGGGAGGCACCGTGCCCGGGGCCAGATCAATGGCACAATCATAAGGTCTGTGCTGAGGCAGGGTGCCAGTCTCCCCCTTACTGAATACGTCACTGAATTCCTGGTATTCAGCTGGCACAGAGGGAGAGGTACACAATAACCTGACAGGGTGTTTATCACAGTGCCTGTGATTCCTGTCACTCTCTGTTGTGGATGTCACTGATTTGCTGACTGAGTTTGACCCGCCTCCTGATGACCTTTTTATACCTGGCTATCTCTTATGTCAGTTGCCCTTTCGTGGTGTTCCTGAGCCAGTAGTGCTTTTGCTGTGTTCCTGTATTCTGAGTTCCTGTGTACCGATTCGGCTTGTCCTGACCATTCTCCAGTGTTCCTGCCTGTGTATGACCCGGCTCGCCTACGGACCACCCTTGGATCCTGACCCGGCTAGTTTGACGTTCCTGTCTGTGTATGACCCGGCTCGTCTGCGGACCACCCTTGGATCCTGACCCGGCTAGTTTGACGTTCCTGCCTGTGTATGACCCGGTCCGGCTGACTTCCTGCTCCGAAGATCGACTTCCAGCTTGTTCCAGTGACCTGCGTTCCAGTTGTCGCCGCCGCAACATTTTCCAGTCTCTGCTGCCCACGAGTGTACCATTGCCTAGCCTGGTGATTCCTTCGATAGTGCTGTGCCTCGTTCTAGTGCAGAGCTGTGTGTATTCTGTGGGCCTTCCTCTCCTTGCAGAGCCTGATCGTAGCGTTGAAGCCTCGAGTAACGTTACAGAGCCTTGCAGTAGCGCTGAAGCCTCGAGTAAACGTGCATTTTAACTCTTGCAGTGCTGCCTCATATTCACTCTCTCTATCTCCAGTACGAGCCTTGTAACAAGTGATACTGCTGCTGAGTTGGCCGCTCTCCGTCGGCAACTCTAGTCTAACGTTGCAGAGTGTTCACAAAGCTTGGGCCGTTTGGGCGCTTAAGGCTCTCCGGTGTTGGTTACCGATGAGATCATATACACAGAGTGTTGGCAGAAAGGCTTCAGTGTTGGCTTATCCGGTACTACGCCCGAGGGGGCTAGTGGCTCTGGCTCTAGTATTACTGCATTCGATTACACCTGAGGAGGCTATTAGCTCTTGCATTGCAGGCCGTTTTCCATATTGCCCTAAGGGGCTATTCGCACTTGCACATACTAAAGCAGTTCCTGTAGCTACGCCCGTGGGGGCTAAGTTGTTATCCATTCTGCTTATCATCTACCACCTTGGCAAGGCAGCTCGTTCCTCAGCACCTGATGAACTTCGTCTGTACAGTACAGCCTATTTAACATCAAGGACGTGTCAAACTTCCTCATCTGAGGCTGAGTATAATTTGGACTTTAACCCCTTTGGGGCCAATATCATCCTAGTGCATACTGATTTGCATTTATGTCCATAATACTATTTTCCTTGTATTATCTCAGTTTACATTATCTGTGTATTACCTACCGCCTCTAGAGGGCGTAAGTGTCATTATTCACTTTAATAAAGTGTGTTTTATTTTCACTTATTGGTCTGAGTGTCTTAAAAACCGTAACAGTGTTAGAGACAGTTATCCACACAATTTTCCGACCAAGACAATATTTCTAATTTTTTACAGTAAAACTGGGGGTTGTGTAACGATAACCATGGGAACTCCAGAATAACTGCGTGATGAGGAGAATTAATTATTTGAAAGTGCACCTCCTTGGAGGACCCCAATCTCCATAGTAATAGGGGTAGTCTCCATAGTGATAAGTGCTGGTTCTAATGGCCTGCCATCGATGGCCTCAATAGCCAGAGGGGACTCCCTTTTTACTACCGGAATCTTATGCAACTCAGCAAAGGAGCGATCCATGAAATAACCTGCTGCACCAGAGTCTACCAGAGCCAAAACTGACACAGAGGACTCTGTCCACGTAAATACCACCTGGATAGTGGGTCTCTGTGTACTAGTATCCAGGGACTGTTGTACGCCACCTAGGGCCTGTCCCCCAAGGTACCCTAGGTGAGTTCGTTTCCTGGCCGAACCGGACAGGTGCGTAACTGGTGCCCAGCTTTACCACAGTATAGGCATAAGCCCATTCTTTTACGGTGCGCCCTCTCCTCCTTAGTTAGTCTGGTGAACCCGAGCTGCATTGGCTCCCCCCCCCGCTGTACGTTCAAGAGGAAGGGGTAGCGAGGGTGGGTTCACAAGACTGCCATGCCCAAAATTCCTGGATTTCGCCCTCTTAGCCATCTGCCTCTCGTGAATGCGGGAGTCAATAAGCATGATGTAATCAATGTACTCATCTAAATCAGTAGGCACATCTCTGGCGGCAATTTCATCCTTAATGGATTCTGACAGGCCCTGGGCAAAAGCCACGACTAATGCCTCATTATTCCAGCCCACCTCTGCTGCCAAGGTTCGAAATTCAATTGCGTAATCACCCAAGGTACGATCTCCCTGTTATACCTCCATTAACCTTTTGGCAGCATAAGTGGCTCTACCAGGTACCTCAAACACTCTGCGGAACTGTC